>CM032886.1:7032500-7715000 GCA_019176425.1 Megalops atlanticus
CGCGTGTGTCTATCAACATGCATGTGTTTATCCCTTGCAGTTTAATCACTGTTAAATATAGGCGAAACATTCAACATCAGTGTCAGAGTATGTGAAAACATGGAGATAAATCTCTTGCTGAAGACCCGAAAGCCTCGGCTGTTGATTGATGCAGCAATACAGACAAGACAGTCAATCATTTTAAGGAGGAATAAATCTTTGGGGAGAGCGTTTCTTCGGACTGACGTTCCTGGCAGGTGATTTCGCACAGAGGAAAAGCGTCGGAACAGTAGTGCTTTCCCCTCCGTGTCTTACCTTGGCAGAGACTCGAAATTCTTCATACTCCTTCAGCAGTTCCTGAGTTTGCTCACTCGTTTCCCCAGGGGAGGTGTGAGTGGAGAGGTAACATTCTCCCGTTTCCTGGATCCAGTCTAAGGCCTGCGGTGAGTCAGAGGGAAACAGAGGGAAACTCACTCACTTTCCCTCCCTTTTCTCTCTCTCTCTCTTTCTCATACACACACAAACACACACACACACACACACACACACACACACACACACACACACACACACACACACTGCCTGTTCCCTCCCAATGGCACCCTATTGGGGCCTAATTATTCCAGCATTCAATAATACATCAGATGGAAATGCAGTAGCATGTAGACAGAACAATTCCCTTCTATTTGTGAAAGAATTCAGAACAAAACAAGAGAACACACATTCACATTCCAGACAAATCTACCAATCAGACAGCACCTCTCCACTTTGGTGTGTACCCATGAGACTCACCATTTTGCTCTCTACTGACACATCATGAGAGAGACTCACCTGTTTGGCACTGCGCTCAAACACCACATACTGCTGGCACTGGTCTAGCCGCCGTTTCTTCATGGTCCAGAAGTGCAGAACACGGTTTTCTCTCTGGAGCAGCTCATTCAGGATGGCTACAGGGACAAGGAAGAGATGTCAACACAAGTATCCATAGCTTACAGCAAAACATTCCTATCTTGTGGACTGTTACATTATATTACATCATTTTCTAGCATTCACCATTACTGCTGGGCACCTGATATTTCTTTCATTGATCGCATTACCCATTTATGTGGGATATGTACTAAAGCAGTTTATATTTAGTACTCAGTAGTGTTCCACCCAGAATTCAAACCCACAGCCAAACACCTCCTTAATCACTGCTTCACACTGACAGAAGTACTTCGGTTCAGACCACTGAAGGTAAGACAAGTTCAGTCCGTATAGGTGAGACCACGCAGATGGAAACTGTGCTGAAATCCATTAGGACATGGATAAGAAATGCTCAGGCAGTTTACAGAGAGGGATGCTCTGGTAACCTAAACAAAAAGAAGTCCGAAACAGACCTGAGCACTTGCCGGAACAGAAGCCCCCACACTGACCTTTGACCTGCTGCTCGGGCCCGCGGGTGTGGCTGGCAGCTCCGGGCATGCTGACGTTGTTCCTGTGGATGTACTTGAGGAAGACCTCCGCGTTCCTCCTGGCCAGTGTGCAGGCCTGCCACACAAGGGTTAAGCAATCTATCACAGAGTCACAGAGTCACAGAGTCTTAGCCAAGGGGGCTGCATCGCTAGAGCAAAGAGTGATTACTACTCCCTGGCTGTACATAAACACAAACACGCCACATTTTATGCAGAATTGGGAGGCCTTCCCTGCACTACATCAAGTAGCACTCAGGCTCCAATAAGCTCCAGGGCGTTATTTGTAACCTAAGCTTTCTGCTGGGGGACTCATGTCATCACGCCTTGTACCGTTTTTGCCGTGCATAACAAACAGCCCTACAGGCTGGCCTAAAACAGATGCATGTCATCGCTGAAGAATAAACAGCCCACTGTAAAATCAGTAAATTACACAAGCTCTTTACATAAAATTTGGATTAAACATCATTCTGACAGTAAACGTCCAACGGCACCATCTGCATTTATTCTGCACTCCAACTACTGCTGGAAGATTCCGTTTCATGGCAAGCTGCATTTCAGGGAATAATTGCTTTAATGTACACCTCTGGGGAACTTAGGGGGAAAAGAATGCATGCATTGTGACACGCACTGTGAACACTGATATTTTTGAAATCATCGTTGTTAACTGCATTGCTAGCACGCAGACATCGGTCCTGCTGCAGCAGCCCGGCCAAGCACTGTGCCTGTCCACTCACTGGCCGAGACTGCTCTGTGTTACTGATGTAGTTTTAAATTGGGGGCGCAGGTACTGTCACAGCGGGGCAAGGCTGTGGGGAGGAGACAGAAGGCGTAATGGAGTGCCGCTGTCACGCTCTATCAGAGAAGTGTCCCGGGCCTACATAGCAGGGGGGGAACAGGCGCTCCAAATAAAACACCAGAGGAGAGCGCCTCAGAGAGGGGACGTCTGCAAGGGCCAGGAAACCGAGACGCTGCGGCGCTACGTGATAAAAACAGACTGCACGGTCTTACCGGAGTCACCCAGGGGAGGATTTAGGATGAATTCAGCTCTGAAAGCTGCTAAACCAAATGAAGATGTGAGTGATTATAGATATAAATAAGTTTGAATCATACGCCTTGTTTGAACGGCTCTGTGCCCTCCACATGCATGGAGATATTATGGGAAAGAAATGAAATCCTTCATGCTGTTTCCTCCTCACTTTACCTCTCCTCTTATGCCACAGCACCGGAGTAGTCTGGGGTCAGAATCAAGCTTTCAAAAACTACCACAACCATGGACAAACAACTTCTGCTCAACACAGCAGAGTTTTAGTAAAGTTTCTTTTTTTGTAAATACAAAGGTTGTTATGAATGACTGTGTCCTGTCAGGGCATGCTTTACCCTGAGACTCCACCCCACTGGCATTGAGTGGAGATGTGATCCATAGATGCTGTGATTTGCTGGTGAGTCAGAGCAAACTGCTGCGCTCTCAGGGTGGACCCCGGAGAGGACGGTACCTTGAGGAAGGCCTCCTTCTGCTCCAGGTGCTTGCTGATGAGGGGCAGCACGTGGTCCGTCTCTGCGCTGGCCCCCAGCCTGTCATGGCCCCCGCACCAGTCCTCATCCCTCCGGTACTCCTGCTCCAGACTCTCCAGCACGCTGCACACCTGCAGAGCAAACAGCGCACCAGTAACACACTGCACACCTGCAGAGCACACAGCGCACCAGTAACACACTGCACACCTGCAGAGCAAACAGCGCACCAGTAACACACTGCACACAGCACAACAACACACTGCACACAGTGCACCAGTAACACACTGCACACAGCGCACCAGTAACACACTGCACACAGCACACAAATAACACACTGTGCACAGTGCACCAGTAACACACTGCACACACACAGCACACCAATAACACACTGCACACAGCGCACCAATAACACACTGCACACAGCACACTAATAACACACTGCACACAGCGCACCAATAACACACTGCACACGCTACAACAGTAACACACTGCACACCAGTACCACACTGCACAAAGCACACCAGTAACACACTGTGCATGGTACAACAGTAACACAGAGTGCAACAGTAACACACTGCACACAATACAAAATTAACACACTGCACACAGCACACCAGTAACACACTGCACACTATTCAACAATAAAACACTGCACACAGTAAACCAGTGACACACTGCACACCAGTACCACACTGCACACAGCATACGATTAACACACTGTATAAAACATATCAGAAACACACTGTATGCTGCACACCAGTAACACACTTCACACGGCACGCCAGCTGCACACTGCCCACCAGGGGGTGCTGTGTGACAACGTACCTGCTCGGAGGTCTTGTAGAAGGCCACGGAGGCGTTGACCAGCTTGAGCCGGTCCTCCATCTTCAGCATGAGCTGCTGCCAGTGCAGCGCCACCTTCTCGGCGCAGCCGCGGATGGCGTCAGGGTCGTAGTGCCCGGCCTGCAGCATCACCTCCGCCTTCTGCTGCACCTGCAGCGCGCTCTGGTGCGTCTTCTGCAGGGAGTTCGCGTGGAACAGGGACTGCAGGAGGAAAGGACGACTGATCGAGAGGCCGGATCGGGACAATCTAAGAGCGCGCACACTCTCGTATATGTTGTCTTTCACAAGCCAAATCAATGCATTTGCAGTATGCGTGAACAGTGGTTTTGCTCAGCCAAAAAGCAGGGCGAAAACTAGGTGAAAACTAGGTCTGAAATGTAATCCTTGATGCTATTTAAATTTAACACCTGCTTCACACAAATACTGTCATTCGTGCATCATGAATTAAAACAGAAAAGTGATTACAGGGACAGAATGGTGATATTTCCCTAGCCACTTGACTTCCCAGTCTGCTGTTGATTTCACACCTGCTATTCTGCACACAGCTGCATGTCTGCACCACTCCCCTGTCTTCCCATTCATACACAGTGTACTCACAGAA
The DNA here is from genome assembly GCA_019176425.1 of Megalops atlanticus. Taxonomy (NCBI): domain Eukaryota; kingdom Metazoa; phylum Chordata; class Actinopteri; order Elopiformes; family Megalopidae; genus Megalops; species Megalops atlanticus. Next base: position 7,036,890 of record CM032886.1, read on the forward strand.
TGAATCTTTTATTCAGCCTAGTGTAAGAGCCCTGCCAGCTTAGCTCACTGGCTGGGGCTGGGAGAAAAGATAAATCAAGGAAGAGAACATATTTTAATGGTTCATTCAATCCCTTCGAATTTAGTCAAACAATGAAACCACTGCAATGCAGCTGCTGTGTCTAATCTTGATTCCATCTCTTTTCTGACAGAACTCAAGATTGATTTCATTGGCGAAGACTTAAATTTGCTCAAAGAGAGGAATAATGAAAAATATTGATTGTAAAATGACTAAAAATGGATACTGACACTATGAACAAAATAAAGTAGCCAGCGAAAACATGGCATCTTTTTACATTTTTAAAGCAAGTGATTTGTTGTTTCACATTTTGACTGACAAAGGAAAGGGGGAAACCTTCCTGGCTTCTGTTACACAACAAATAATAATTTCTGTATGTTTTATGACCTTCTATAGACAACTCTGAACTATCATAAAATATGAATTGAACCTCTGGTTTAAACACTAGTTTAAGTACACATGAAAACATGCCCTCACATCTCTCAAGACAAACGTTACTCTGCCCCAGGTGCAATGTAATGAAATCATTAGTAATATCAATTTAGCTTTTGATCAAATCCAGCCCTAAGACTCCCTATAAAAACACCACTGCTGGTCTTAAATGTGCGGGGATATATACTTTGCTTAAGGACACTTATTAAATGAGGACACTTATTGTAAGACCAACTCAAAGGTCTTACTGAGAGTCTATGCCAAGAACAATGCTTTTGTGAATATACATCTATTTAGCCTACACTGCATACATTACATTATTGGCATTTAGCAGATGCTCTTATCCAGAGCAACTTGCATCAATTACAGGTTTTTACAATGCTATCCATTTATACAGCTGGATATTTACTGAGGTAATTATGGATTAAGTACCTTGCCCAAGGGAACAGCAGCAGTGCCCCTGTGGGGAATCAAACCAGCAACCTTTCGGTTACGAGTCCTGCTCCTTAACCACTATGCTACACTGCTGACCCGGTGAGCCTACCACTGGTGAGTAAAAGGGAGTGTCTTTTGAGCTCTCAAACACATACTGCACACTGTTTTAATAAAAGTGAACTATCTGATAGGTCCTTCAAGGGCTTGTTTTCATTCATCCAGAATGGATTCCAGAGACATGATGAATCCCATACAGCATGGGTTTTCCTGGAGATTAACTGTAACGGTACGTTGCAGCAAGAGCATGCCTGAGGCTTCCCTCTGAGATAAACAGTACACCTCATCTTATTCTACACACTCCAGTTATTAAAACAAGCCCTCCTGTGTGTGTGTGTGTGTGTGTGTGTGTGTGTGTGTGTGTGTGTGTGTGTGTGTGTGTGTGTGTGTGTGTGTGTGTGTGTGTGAGAGTGTGTGTGTGTGTGTGTGTGTGTGTGTGTGTGTGTGTGTGTGTGTGTGTGTGTGTGTGTGTGTGAGTGTGTGTGTGTGTGGAGTGTGCGTCTAAGTGCATGCTTAAATTCATACTCACCCCGGGTTTATGAAATCCACTGCAGTAAATAAAAACAATCTCTGCATTGTTCCTCGTGTACATATATAGCAGTGTTACAGGAGGCCCATGCTGAAGTGATTAGCCTGCTCAGCCCGGGTTTGGGTGATTACCTCGATGGCCAGCTGGAACTGTTCATGCTCCCTCTGCAGTTGCTCCGCTTCCGATAGTGAGCTGGCGTTCACAAGGCTGGCGTTGAGCATGGACTCCCCGTTCCTGATCCATCCCAGAACCTGGGCCCACACCGCACAAGTCAGGAGGGTCACCATGAATACTGTCACATCCTGCAGTCATGCAGTACTCTCTGATTACAATGCTGTTGGTCTTAAGTTTTTGGTATGTACTGTTTTTTATATGGGCTTATAATATGCATTTATGTACCCTTGCTTTGTAAGTCACTCTGGATAAGATGAATAAATGCAACTGTAAAAATATCTAGAGAAACAGTAGTGTTTACCATATTAGGCGTGGCTGGACACGGTCAAGGACAGAGAGTGAATAGCAGCAGTTTGCACATATCTACAGTTCACGCCACATGAATGAGAATACACGAGATGAATGAGGGAGTACTGCAACAGTAGAGTATACAAAGGAAGCAAACATTGTGCTGGAATATTTCTGTGTGTAAATGACATTTAATTCTTGTTCTGCCATCGCAAATTGTGTGCGGCTGGTGGAAGCAAATGTACTGGTTTGAATGAACCGGTGCAAGGGTGGTGCTGCTCGTTGACAGTGGTTGGTTTTTTTTTTTTTTTTAATCAATTGGGATGTTTTGGAGGGAAAAGCACAACAAAAAAATCCATTCATGTTGCAGTGTGCTGTATACAAACTGTTTTTTTTTTTTTTGTGTATTCCCTCACAGACAACATTAAGCCATTTCATACTCAATTTAAGTCCTAATTTCCCAGAGGACTCTGAATATGTGAGCGATTCTCCTCTCCACCGTCCCCGTCCTCGTGTGGGACAGACCGCTGCTGAGCGTGCAAATGTGCAAACCCCCCCAAGCCCCCCCAACCCCCCTGCAGCTGCATGTGGAGCAGAGAAGTGGTGCAGGAGGACCTCCCCTCACCGCATCTCACTGAGACGAGCACCGTGACGGTAAAAGGTTTTGTGTTTTAAGGCAACAACGGTTAGCATTTACCCCCGAACAGCTAACATCTACTTTGAATTTACCTGTAAGCAGGCATGCAAATCAGACAAGATAATGAAAGCACCAGGGAGACGCTGATGCCCCTGACACTCAGGAAACATTCAACTACTGCTTGCAGCATGTGGTTGCACACTCCTGCAAGTGCTTGTTGTTCTGAATCAGAACCATCTGGTTTTACAGCATCAGATGAGAGTATATCCTGTGTGTTTGTTTGTTTGTGTGTGTGTGTGTGTGTGTGTGTGTGAGAGAGAGAGAGAGAGAGTGTGATAGTGTGTGTTTGAGCATGTGAGAGAGTATGTGTTTGGGTGTGTGTTTTGTGTGCCTGTTTTTGTGCACATGTGTGTGTGTGTGTGTGTGAGTGAGAGAGAGAGGGAGAGAGAGTCTCTGTGAGAGGCTGCTCCACCACATAAACACCTTTCCTTTCAGATTGCTGCTGAAAGCCTCCCTCAGAATAGACCAAATTTCTTTCCACTGGTCTGCATGCAAAGCAGAGGCACTTTGCTGACGCTCTCTTTCGACAGCAGTTTGGCTCTCACCATCACCCTGAACAAAATTACTCTCCCCATAAAGACAAAGCTTACAGAGTCACTGAAGGCTGCACTCAAACTGCTCTGGTACTTTGTTCCATTTAAGTGAAAAAAAATTGTGAAACTACTGTATTGTTTTTTCAGGCTCCTGCAAAACATATTTTGTTCATTTCTGTGACTGCGAGACTCAGGATGATTTGGAATAATAACAATAATAATAAGAATGTATTACTTTCCTTCAAAATGTCACTCAAGCTTTAAAACAAAGAGCCACAGTGGATAGGCTGAGTGCCTCCTTAAGTGTCCATAGAGAGGAAGCAGCTGGGCTTGGCTAAGGCACTGCATGGAAAGGCATTGATTTTTCAAATGGCGTGTTGAATTGCCTTCTCAGGACACACACACAAGGTCTAAGGAATTACAGCAGAGAATCCAGTTCTGTTGTACACAGGAAGACACAGGGGGGAATCTCTGAAACAATGACAGAGCCAATGTAGAAACACACGCATAGCGTTTCAATGGAACGGCTGTTGTTAAAATCCCTACGGTCGATGTGAGCACCTTAAACTATTAAAGGATACTCTCTAGCGTTCTTGAGTCCTTTCAGTCAAGAAATATCATCATAAGAAATAACTTTGTTTCAGTATCGCGAGCGCGAATTATTCATCGTAACTTTAAATAAGTGATGCGCTGATTCCTGCGCAGGATGGGGCTTGTGCAGATTGCAGTTTGAAAGTGAGAGCCCACCGAGCTTTACCGAGGTGTCTGCTGTAATTCAATCACGAAACCCAGGGAGCCAGCCTGAGAGCATTCAACTGGAAACTCAATCCATTCCTGTCTTACAATTTCATTCTGCGGCCTACACTTCCTTTCAGAGAGAAAAACATCACCTTGTTGTCTTCACAAGGTTTTGCTTTCCCTGGCACACTCGCACACACCTATCGCTGATTTCCTAGAAGTGAGGCTAAAATAATGCTAAATATCAAAACTCTTTACATACATATGTATATGTATTCACTGAAAAAAGGATTCTCTTGCTGAAGCACACTGTTTTGATTAAATTAAATAAATCTTGTCAGAGGGAGTCACGATCTTGCACACCAATGTGTGTCTCATAGACTGAATCTAAGTGGTATGCATGTGTCCGCCAACTGTGGTTTTATATGTGGTTTTATACACATTTTATCACAATAATATCTCTGTGATTCTTTAAGCATTTTGAATATCATGCTAGTTTACCTGAGGCTGTGAGTTCTCTTTATAAATATAAGTAAATTTGAATATGATTAAACCGAAAAAAATGAAAACAGTGGGACTTGACATTAATTTTCACATCACTGTTTGAGTGAAGGCATCGAGATGGAAAACGAGTTTTTTTACTGTTAAGCAAACTACGATCCAGGTATGCAGACATGGAGGAAATATTCAGCTCTGGCTGGTAATAAGGCTCCTCCAAGTTCTTGTTAGTGTGAATTAGGGCCATCTGGTTTTCCAGCATTGAACTGCTTTGTATCATGTGCACGTGTGTGTGTATGTGTCTGTGTGTGAGTGAGTGTGTGCATGCCTGTACAGGTATGTGTGTGTATGTGTACATGTGTGTGTGTGTGAGTGCCTGTGTTTGCATGCCAATGTATGGAGGTGCAGGTCGGCTGTACCTGCTTGACTTCAGCCTGTAGGTGGCGCAGCTGCAGACACTGTTCCAGGCGTTTCTGTGTCTGCTCCGCACTCAGATCCAGCTCGTGTTGCTTCTCATGGAGAAACTCCAGCAGCTCCTGGACCTGCGTGGCAAGATCCACCTCCTTCTCCCCCGTCAGCTCAATGCCTGAAGGGCACACACACGCGCGTGCACGCACACACACACACACACATTGTGTGGGATTAATGAGAAGCAGGGGGTTGATGGGTCTGTGCAGTGACACTGAGGGAATGCCATTAAGCTTTGCAGAAAAAAGACAGTAGAATCAGTTTTAATGTAGAGTATGCAGATATTAGAGGTCGTTTTAATGGAAATGTAACTCCTGAAATGATACACTGCCCCATATTCCTATTAAAAATAAATCATGATAAAAAAATCTATGAGGCAGTCAGCTAGTTAAAGGAAGAAACACACAGTTTCTCCACTAGGTGGTACTACATGATACACTATGAACCTTCAACAATCTAACTTTCTTGATTTTTCTTGTCTAATAGGAAAAATAATCTAGATAATAACCTTCCTTTCTACAAATATTCGTCAGTATGAGGCCGCCTGAGGATCAATAAAGTGTTATGTTATCTTATCTTATCTAACATACATTGGTTACAAAGTAATATTCAAAAACAGACTATAACAAAGCATACCTAGAACACATTGGAAAGAATGGCTTCTTGACAGCCCTGAACTTCCCTCCGTCAAAACAACACCAGCTCTTTATCAGACCAGCTCACTTTTAAGAAATTCTTTTTGTATGTTTGTTTTTTTTGCACAGAAAATTAGTGAAGGGAATTACACAGACCATATGTATGTGGTTAGGATGTTGTGTTGGGAAACCACCTGTGTGAGACCGAGAACAGAGCTCAGCTGATGACTGAACCTACAAAAGAAAGCCAGAGCTGGGGCATGCTATCCACCCAATTCAAATATATTTTGATGTATGTCACAGAATATCCAGAAAAACTGGTACACGGGGTGACACCACAGCAGCAATGAATTCTGTAGCTTGCAGTATTTAGGTCTCACTAAATGAATGTGAAAGTGCTTAAGGGGTGCCGACCCAAAGGGATGCAACGGCAGAGCCGCTGCTTTGGACAGCGGCCGAGACGCGTGCGCACGAGGGTGGCAGCCTGGTGCCGTCGCAGTGGGGGGTCCCTGTGGTGCGTGCGGGAGAGGGATTCGGAGGGTTTAAACCTGCCCTCTGAGAATAAAAATATCTCCCAGCGTGTCACATTAAAGCACAGCATGGGTAAGAGGATTGTCAGGGAAGGGGGAAAAAGCCACACTTTTTCGACCCAATTCCCAAACTCTCTCCAGCTGGCCAGATCGGGAGCTGTTTCGATAAGGCTGGGCAGCTCTGCCGTCCTCCCAGACACGCGCTTACTTCCTGGTACCGAATGTCTGTTTGTAGCTTGATTGAAACGCGGGCCTGCTCTCATGCAAGTATGTGACGCCAGGCCCCAGACTCTGCCTCAACTTCACCCCCACCCCACCCCAACTCATCCTCAGACTGCACCTCTGACCCCACCCCTGACTCCACCTCAACTTCACCCCAGCCCGCCCCAAATCAGCCACAGACCCCACCCCTTACTCCGCCCACATCTCTGCCTTGACTCCTCCTTAACTTCACCCCAACCCACCCCAACTCAGCTATAGACCCCATCCCTGAACTGACCCCGCCCTTGACTCCGCCTCACCCACTCTGCCCCTCCCCCCTCACCTGACGCCTGCACTTCCATGATGTACTGGTGCAGGTCCTGGCCCTGCTGGATGACCTCGAAGGTCATGTTGTTCATGGCCAGCTTGCGCTCCGCGTGCCTCTGCAGCCTCTGCTCCGCCACGCTCAGGTCCTCTGTGCTGAAGTCGTTCATCTGCCGCTGGAGGTCCTCGTTCCAGGCGTCCAGCTCCGCCGTCACCTGCAGGGGGAGACGCCCGCGTCACCCTCGAGCTCCCCCGTCACAATGCCTGCTTTCTACCGGTCTGAGGGGCACTGCACAGTAATGTACACAATCCATCTTAATCTTCCATTTGGAACGTAATTCAGGACTGCATTGTTATAATATCTACCCACACCAAGAGAGTCAAAGGAATATGTACATGATTTTTTCATGAATGAATGCACATTTCTTCACCACAAATCATGCCAAACTGGTTTACATATTTCATTTCATACCATTAGTAATGTTGTCACCATCAGTCACTGTGGATGCAATAAATATTATGTTTCCAGCTGGAGGAAAAGTTCAGTGTGTCATAGTGAAATAGGTATACCATTTTGGCATTACATACTGCATACTGAAGACATATGAATCATCAAATGTCCATCTTTAGTTTCAATTTAACTCAATTTGTATTGAATTCTTATTAGTATAGTATCTAAAATACCCAAGCCAACAGAATATGGAGGTTGAATAATTCTTTATTTTAATTATCTTAATTATCAAATTAAAATGAATGTTAAAAAGGTCATATTAGTCCTACTGCAACAATTACTGCATATGTTATTGTTAATGGTGAAAGAGTTATAAAAGGAGGACAATGAAAGCACATCTGCAAACAAAACAGCCCATTCTTCCACTGAATCAAACTGAGTGAGGTAGCAATGAGTGAATCAGTCGTGCATTACCTGGGCAGGTCGCTTCATTAGGTCTTTCTGCTTAATTAATTCTGTATAATAGGAATATTTTAGCAATCTAATGTTATCTTCAAATACCACCCCCTCCTCTACACCGAGTGATCAGAAGAGCAGAGTTCAACCTCATTTCAGCTCTGCAGAGGTTCATTAAATTAGTCTCATGGATATGATGTATTTGCTTCTACTGTAAAGCACATATCCTGCCTGTAATTTAGACTCTATTTAAATAAATTGTGTTTATTAAGAAGTGAGTGGTTTAACTCTTGGCAAATCTATATGTGAAAATAAAAATTTGGTTTACTGTCAATTTGTCGTTTGAAGCCAGAACATTAAGTACACACACACTCACACAAATACACACATGTCCAGAGATTTTTTTCTCTTTGGTGTTAGTCACTACAAAGCAGGACTGGTCTTCCCTGGAGTTTAACAGCACCTCCCATTAGGAAGAACACAGCTATCAATCCAAGTCAACTGGCATCACCGCTTTCTACCCAAATGCTGCATTATTTAATAAAGACAAGCAGCAAGCAGATGTACCCCCGCGCACACAGACACTAGCTCCTCTCACTATCTCCTAAACCCCTTCTCCACAGCCACCTGAGCCCCTCTCCCTTGGGGGCCTCCCCCCAATCTGTCTCTCCCGTCAAATCCCCGCCCCCCACCCCCGACAAACCCCGCCCACCGCCAGCCCACTCACCTCGATGGTGTACTGCTCAAAGATGCGTAACTGCAGGAAGATGTCCAGCTTGATCTTGCGCTCGTGGAAGAGCTCCTCCATCTGGCCCTGGGCCTCGTCCAGCTGCTGCAGCACGCTCTCGATGTGCGCGATCGAGCTGTTATGAGGCATCTTGTTGCTGGACATTGCCGAGTCCCTGCAACCAGGGACCAGGAAACACACAACAGAGGAGGTGTCATCAGTAACCAGCCTGTGAGCAAGGAGGTAGTGGGAGCTATAGAGCGGGCTCATGGCTAGAGATCAGGGTGGTGGTGTACCAGCTTTGGGAAAGTTTTTAGGCTGCTCCATAGCTGGAAAGGAAATTCCCCTTGGATACACTCTTTTCACAAATCCCCAAAATTTTAAATATCTTAATGATAAGTCATGGAAGTCATCCTGGAGAAGAATGTGCACTTTTAACCAGTGAAATACAGTATATCCTAAAAAACACATGAATGGAGTACCCAATCTTTGAAAACTGATGTTCTTAAAGCACAAGCTTCTTTATTGAAAAAGTCAGGTGCATGTATCCACCAGCCATGTACATGTAGCATGTACTAATGGTTAAGCAAACCTTTTCTCACAAATAAAGATCCCGAAAGAAAACAAATCAGGTGAATACTCCTGTAAGAACGCATTTTATTAGCAATTTGATGAGAGTATTTCTTCAATGTAAAAGGCCTCTCTATTGTGCTCCACACACACAGACAAATTGACTTCTGATGAAGAAGGGTCATGAAAAAAACATAACATTTAACAGTAAATAAGCTGATTTATTTGAAGTGCCCGTGTGATCTTGCTGTTTCATCAGCTATTTTTACATTTTTATTTCAGCAAAAATAGACAAGGTAAATGCTCTCTTCAGTATTCTCATTACGTTAAAATGCAATTTGAAAGAATGTCCCTTTGCACCGACGCAAACACAGAAATAAAACTCATTCTTCTGAAGGCAAATGGCCCTCTTCAGCATAATCAAAACGCAATTGTGTGAGTCTCCCACAGAGAAAGAAATGGCTTCATTGCTTAATTAACCCATTTCTCAGTGAGAAGCAAGGCATCCCTATTAATAAAAGTAATAAACATACAACTGTGTGCAAGTGGATCAACTTCTCAATTTATGCCGATGCTGGTCTGAAAAATAGCCCAAGAGACACAACACAGCTGAGCCATCATACTACTTGCTGGGAGAGGCAGAAAATGCTTACGTCTTGAGTCGTACCTGAGAGTGACTTTGCAGTGGCTTGTAACTACAAGGTGGCAGGTTCAAATCAACCCACGCCAAGGTGATCAAGGTACTTCAATTGCATCAGCAGATATCTTACCCTGGATAAGGGCACCCACCAGACAAAGAAAAAACGTAATGCAATGACCCACATACCAGTGCACAACTCTCATGAGCATCTCCGCTTGCTAGTACATGACACTGCCCCCTGGTGGTCGGATGACCTGCCCCTCACCTCAGCTGCTGTATCAGGTCCTCCCCCTCCTTGATGACGTTGAGTGTGGCCTCCAGCGTGGCAGTCTGCTGCTGCTGGAACTGCTTAATGAGCTCCTGCACGGAGTCCACTGAGTCAGAGCACACCTCCTCCAGCAGCTCCTTCTGCAGGTCCTCCATCCAGGTCCACAGCTGAGGAGACACCCGCGGGAGAGGCCGTTAATCAGGGGGGGACCATGCACTCTCTCTTCCCTCCCAGATTGGCTAAGGAGTTCCTGTTCTCTACTGGAAGTTGTGGAGGACTTAAGGAGTTCTGTGGCTATGAAGTTCTGTTTAAACAACGTTCAAAGGTAAGGAAAAAAATTTTGAGAGCTAAGTAACACCAGAGCAAATCTTTACCACCACACTCAACACACTCATTACAATCAGAACAGCGGACATTAAGTGGTCTCAAAGGCCCTCTTCAGGACATTGGTAAGGTGAAACACACAACTTAATTTCAGTATCTCTTAAATGTTACCTGTTGCCAATGAGGTAACACAGCAGAAGAAAAAACATCCCTCAATGTGTTTGAGATGTGCAGCAGGAGGGGGGCACTTATCACCCTTTCCAATCAGCCAAACGTTCATTAAAGTGAATTATCTGCACTTCCATTAGACTTCGCTCCCAAGGAAAAATCTAAATGTGCACTCAGCTGTGACTCTCATCCTTGGTACTGCGGCGTATACAAGAAAGGCAGAAAATGGAATGACACACAGCATCTGAGGCATGGCCAGGGCAAATTGGCTGAAGTAAATTTACTGTGCTCATGAAATGCGAAAATTAGGAGGCATGAAACCCATCGCATCATAACATTGACACGGTACATGGGGCTGCCCGGACATTGCTGGAGATTTTCCAGGTCACGAAAAGGCCATGGGACATGTGTGTATGTGGTTCTTTCCAGGACTGAAGTTTCTCTGCCTCGCTTTTGTTTGCATTCAAATTTCTTTCCTTAGGCAAATGCGAGAATGGTCATATTGCCTTAGCATTTGTTTACTGGTTAAATTTTGCCTCGTTCTCTCAAGTAACACTGAACAGTGCAATTCCCCATGCACGTTTATGCAGTAACTCATCATGTTTGTTTCTATTAAATGATTAAAGAGATGCTATTTCAACCTCTCCTCATCATTAGAGCAGTTTTAATATGCTTGATCCTCAAAAGCACAGCAAAGAGAAGCGGAAGAGAAGGGGAATAACAGCCTTTTTACTCTCATACAGAGGGCACTACATGTGGCTTTGCACATCTGCATGCAGCAAAGGGCCACAGCTGCAATGTTTTATGGGTAGGGAATGAAGCAGAATCAAAGGGACCTATCTGTGATTCGCACTTATGAAAAATTGTGTTGAACACAACTTAAGTACAGTATACTATGGTTTTCAACATTGAAGAAAATGTTCTACAAAACTGTGTTAAACTCAACTGAAGTAAAGCATGCTTTGCTTTTTGACCTGAAAGAAAATGACAACATTTTCTTTAATAATAGCATGCCATCTAATGGTAAAATAAATGCACTGTTGTTTCTTTGGGGGAGCTGCTCAGTCAGTCAGGGAGTCAGTCAGCATGTAAGGTCAGTCTCAACCAGAAAACCTCCTTCCTAGATATCATCCTCTGGATTTGCATTGAAAGTGAAATTGCAATTTGAAATTGTAATCTGCTAACGGCACCTAACAAATACTATTTGATTCAACCATTGATTATTCCTTTCCCCGGTATACAAACACAGAGTCGTGTCCTAGATTTGCATTATCCTCAGAGACAAATGCCCTTCTCAGACAAAGAGCGGTCTGCACGGCTGGCATCTCTCCTGCATCCATTACACTGCGCACCGCATCTATGCACATATCGATTTCAGACACGAGGGCCGGGGGCGTGCGTAATGCTGATGGATTACCCAACAGCTCTCACAAAAGCCTCTTCATTTACTCAGCCGAACCGTAATTAAGGACTACAAAATATTTACAGAAAATCTATATTATTCTAAGAACCACATAACTGACAAGAGGCTCACACAACAACGCTGTTTACAAGATCTGAATCCTCCTCTCTAACACCTGTGGAAACCGTAAAGCAAACATGTCCTAAAGCATCTTCTAGGTAGAACATCTTCAATACACATTGTTGTGACACTGAATGGACCAGTATAAATGAGGCTAATTCACAATTATTTGAGAAAGCTGATTCAAACACTTTGACCAATGAGAAACAAAAAGTGGGGGTTAGCATTAGCCAACAGTCCAATCAGTAGCTGTAGTGCACTGCCAAGGGTTCTGTATAAGAGTACAGAGGACCGATAAATACCTACTACTGTAAGAAATTGAACAGCACCTGTGGCCTGAATGTGGTGTATCTAAAAATGGAGGCATTTTATGAGCTGATCCAACTATTGTAGCGTCATAAAAGCTCGGCTGTCATTATGACAATGACATAACAAAATCTGAATATGCAATTACACAGATTTTAAAAGAAGTCATCAGAATGTTGTTCAATAAAAAAGAAATGTGGAGCTCAATTGAGAGGAAAAGCAATACTCTATATCTAATCAAATCAAAACTAAGCCATATCTGCTGGATACAATTTCCAGAACCAAAACAGCAAAGCCAAAGGCCATTTCAGTGTGCAAGTATATGAATGCAACATAACAAACCTGCATGCCAATCCCTTGAGATCACAATGTCCACCTCTGTTCAATATAGACGTTATTCTGCAATAAACCCACATGAAGCACAGGAAAGCCCTTCAAACTGTTCTCCATTAAGAACGCCCTTATTGTTAGTCTGAGCAGTAAAAGACTCCACCAACTACAGTATATTCAGTTCCCACTGCAAGGGTTAATACATTTATAATACAGAGTGGATTTGCCGTTTCTGTGGTTCCCATAGTAACTGCTCTTCATGTCTGATCTGAGCACGCTCTGGATTACAAATGTAAAAGCTCCGCAATTCCTACCGCTGAAAGACTCCTGCTGTACATTGCAAGCTCAGTTTAAGCAGAATTACGCAGAGATTTAAGCATAAATCTGAATGAAGACATGAGATTAGCAAGAAATAAAACTGAATTGGATTATGTATTTAAAATAAATACAATGCTGATATTGTAAGAGAAATGTACAGATACTTATATACTTATATATCTATTTACATAGATAGATATATATGAAAAGATTAGCATAAATGTAAATCCGACTGACTATGACTTGTACCATTGAAATGACTTTTAATTTTGTTCAAGGTTTAAATACATTTTCAATTTGTGTATATGCTTAGTGTATACTGCACATGAATGTCAGTGCAGAAGTGTAGTATAAACATTCCTACAGCAGCCAGCAGTCATGCCAATTTGTATACATGGCAAAAGTTAAGTGGGGCTGGGATTAGTTTGTAACGTTACATGAAAATGGAAGAATCTCAGGGAAAACAGTAGTGTTGGTGGGCCAACAGGAGGCAGTCTTCCCTGTGGGCAACACTGAAGTTGTAGAACAGTGATGAGGACACTATTCTGTAGGATACACAATCTTGGGGGAAAGATGTTAAAAAAGGTCACTGTTGTCATGAAAACACCCAGTGACTCTTAGGTTCCACAGAGAAAGAGGATTACACGGAGAGTTCCATATTGCCAATGTAAACAAGAATAAAAATGTTCATTTAATCAACTCCCCATGAAATGGACACTAAATGTGTGGTGAGCTTTCCTGAGCAAAATTCAGTGCAAGGGCTCCCAGGTGTTATCCAGGTGGCTGTTGCATGTTGGTGCAGGTGAGATAATCCATTGATATCTCACAGTATATACATGCAACTCCTTCATTGATCAAAGAACAGGAAAGCTATGACAATAATCACCGGTAATCATTGGGGAAAAGCAAGAGAGGGACAGAGGGTCACAGCAGGAGTCCACTCCTCTTTAATCCCTGACGTGATCCTGATGGAGAGAGAGGACAGCAGCATAGCAGAAGATGGACACGGGACTCCCCACTGCGGGAGAGAGCCAACGCCCAGACTCCACTCCTCCTTAATCCCTGATGTGACCCTGACAGAGAGGGAGGAGTGGCCACAGCAGTCCTCAGGAGAGACATCAGAGCCGAGACAGCAATACGAGACCTGGTCCTGTCCTGGACTGAAGCATGCCCAGCGGACATGATGATGGAAGCCTTTCCGGAAGCTTCCATTTCTTGCCTGCCGATCAGCATCATATTTCAACTCACCACCTTCAGTGCTGCCCCCTGAGATCCATCGCCGCTGCACACAGAGGGGTGAGCCGAGGGGTTAAATGTTCTGAAGGGCAACTGGGATGCCAGGGGGGCGTGGGGGCGTGGAGGGGCACAGCTCCAGGTCTGCAGGCAGGGGAGAGGACCCCCTGCTGGGCTGCGGCAGGCGGCCAATAGCAACACCGAACAACAAAACGGTCCGCTCACACACACAGCGTCAAGCACAGACGCGCTGTTTAATCAAGCTCTGTAAACTCAGGCCACATTCACACTGGTCCATTTCAAAAAACTCAGTTATGTGAGATGAATTTCGATCAAATCAGCATCTTGTTAACATTGTCTGCACTCGCTAACTCCAGATAAATCCCCTAAAGTGCAACTTTTACACCGAACATCAGGAAGACACGCTTCTGCTGGACTCACAACATTTTTATGGATGGCATTAAAGGCGTAATCACTCCCACGTCTCACATCCAGTGCTTCGGAGGATGGTGCAGGGGAATGAGGAACTGGCATCCAAATCAGCAGTGTGACTGTGGAGCTGTCAGCACGTTGAGATAACACTGACTAAGCAATCTACACCAATACGGCGGAAAAAAGCCTTGCATTTCGATCTCATCTGTCTCTGTCACGCAAGACAGACATTTTCTGTGGCAGCCAAAAAAGTTCTACGCTTTGATGTCAACAGCATGTTGGATTGTGTCCCCAGGGTTGTGCTTTTATTCCCATGGGTGTTTTAATATCCTTTTTAAAGCACAATTCCAGCACACACGCTGTCTGGAAAAGAGCATACATAGATAGTAATAATAACAATAACAATGCCTTTAAATGGGTCTGCTGTGTGAATCTAACGAGCAGTCCTCACCAGCATTTGCCCCACTGCAGTCCGTCTTCAGGAGGTCTGATCACGCATCAGACAGAACTTTTCAAAATGCAGTCCTGAGAGCATCAAATCAAAGGCCTGACTCCAAATGCTAATCAGTCTCATCCAAAAGCCCCAGCACATGGCAAAGAGCGCACAGCTGTCTGTCTGTGTGTTCAGACGACCATACAGAGTCTATGTAATTTACTCTCCTCCGGCACATTCAGCAGTTTGTACTTCTTTTAGGCTAAATGCTACTTTATGCACCCACAATGTGACCTACTGTACTTTACATTCAAAGCAAGACGCAACCGTAGCAGCAACAGCAGAGCAAACAGATAGATATTTTAACTTAGAATGAGCACCATGCAAGTGATATACAGCTAAGGATAACGAGGAGTGAAAGAAAAAAAGACCACTCTGCATTTAGAATTCACTCTAATGTTGTAATTTTCCTCGGCATCACAGACTGAGACCAGAAATTTACCTTGACCAGACAAAAACAAGGGAATGACTCTGACACAGGGATGACTAACACAGGATACAAATTTAGAAATGACTGCGGTTTGGGTCTTCGGAGGGACCGGAGGAAACTTGGTGATATACTCTTTCAGTGGTGATCCAACCAGACTGTGCCAGTGACAGCACCCTGGACAGGCAGTACTCCCGGCACACATTGAGGTTAGACACAGAGGCATCCATGGCATTCAGAAAAGCACCTGTCCCTTTGCCTTCGGGACTGCAGACCGCATTAAAATTTGTGAGTCTGATCCGAAGCCATTGCTGGAGCTTGCCTGTTTTTCTCTGAGGGGGCCATCCTCAAAGAACTAGCATGAGCCGAGCAGCCAAAACTGTGGAAAAGTGTTCAGTGACTCCAGGACTGCCCTTGTCCCAAAGTCTGACAGGTTTACTGCTCTGTTCCAGCTAAAAACTTCACCTGTTCCAAGTGACCGAGTGCAGTCAGGACAAAAGCTAGCTGTTTACCTCTGTGTAACCTCAACCTCCTTTATGGTCACACATCTATAATGGAACAGCTTCCCCAAACCCCCACAAACATCCCACCTCCGCTACACCCCCAAAAAAAGCCGCAAAATCCTATCCAAGACTCTCATTGGCTGCCAAAAAGTGCATACACCATATACAATCAATTTACCACTCAGCGTAAAGGAGTTCCAAGTCTTTCATACCATGAAAACCCATCTGAATTCAACACAGGAACAAAAATGATAATTCACATCATCAGCTTTACCGGGACCATAAATTTCAGAGAACCAGACGGCTGGAAACACAGAACTGTTTACTGGCAGATAACAATCTGTCCAGGTAATTTCATTCAAAGAAAGCAAACAAAAAAAAAAAAACCTTGGTCAAAAACTCTGCAGTCACAAACAATAACAAATCGATAAATCAGTGTGTATAAACAGCCTGGGAGATGCAGTCTGGCGAATCTGTTCCACTATGATTACAGTAATCTCCTGACCTCAGCCGGGGCTTACTCTCAATATTAAACTGTACTGGGCTTATGGTGCTAACTGCCTCCCATTGCTGCAATACTGATTTCTCTTTTTTTATGCATTCTGGAGCAGTTCACTCTTAAACTCACATCCCTAATGCGCCCCATAAATCAACGTGACGGCCTCAGAAACTTCAGTAAACTTTAGCGGAGTGAACGTAATGAGCGTGTGTCAAGATCAAGATCAAGAGGCTTTGAGATGACATGCTGCTCCATTTCCTTTTAAAATTCCACCCGTATTTTTTTTTTTTTTTCAATTAACGGGCTGATTAGAGACAGTGTTGGGGGATGAGCGGTGCACTGTGGTGCGCTCAGAATTGAGACGGCATCAATAATCTGTCATCAATCAGACCAGATTACAGAGGCACTTTAAATCGCCCTCCTGCCCGCCGCTCAAAGACACAGCTGATTAGAGGAATGAGCTTATGGACCTCTCAGCACAGAGACCTGTCACAAGGTGAAAAGCACACTGTCAGAGGTCTGCTAGGTGATCCTTCACTGACAGGTCTGCAAAAAGAGGTATTAAAAACAGTGGAATCTGAAAGACACACGCAGATGAGCCCACTGGATGATGAAATGATGGTTTCTGGCTCAGTGAAGTTTTATTTGTTGTGGATGCAAAATGACCACCGCACAAAAAAAAACACTTCATTAAACACTTCTCTGCTTGCTTCCATAAAGCACCCCACATGAACACAGCCTCGCACTGAGACGCACACGGTGCAGCATGAACGCTTGCATCTGGCAGGGATCAGGGTCCTCTAACTAGAGCAAAGAATCCACACATTCCTCAGTAATCTCAGTGATCCTCTCTGAATGACTGGTATGCTTCTCGCTGCCATCATTAGCGCCGACCCAGCCCTCCGACAGACAGCTGAGGCCATGGTTTCCACAACCCCTTGTCCGTGTGCATAACCCCACATCCACTCAGACCTTTCGGGTGACAGCCGGGTTAAGAAGGGACCAGCGCAGCCCTCTGCTTCCTGACATCCCCGGGTTTCCCCTTCCTGTGAGACAGCCTGATCCCCCCTTCCTCAGGACAGAGAGCCTTACCTCTTTGGTGTGGGTGTGGAAGGAGACGGACATGTCCAGCAGCAGTTTTCTCTGCTCCACCCTGCGCACGAAGTCCTGGATCCGCACCTCCAGGTGCCGGGCCGCCTTGTAGATCTCCTCCGGGTCGCACTCGCCGGTCTGGGCCAGCTGCTCCGCCGCCTCCAGCAGCTTGTCGGCGTTGGTGTAGGTGTTCTGCTCCGCCCCCACAAAAAAACAAAAAACAAAGCAGAGACGACACAGAACCGGGTTACAGCACGAAGCACCTCTCTCCGTCCACCATGCCCTCCTGCTCTCCTCTCCTATCCTCTGCTATCCCCACACGGGACAGATCTCACGGGCGCACCTGCTAAACACCCCGGGGCAATGCCGTTACAGGGAAGCAGCAGGGCCATCTGCGCCGGGGCGGTGGTGTAAATCCAGCCAGAGTAATCCCACTGCTGGCAGGCAGACATGTTGTTTTTATTTTTTTATCTACGCTCCACAAGTCAGAAGAGCAGCAGCCACCAGGCCGGATTAATACCCAGCATGCACGTGCTGACCGGGGGAAACCACGGTGACGGTTGGGCTTGACCTCAAAAGGACGTCCATGGAGTGAGTCTGTCATACGTGTTATACACCTTTCGTAATGAATAGATAGAGACATCAAACACACAAACAAAAAACAGGGAAGCCTCTACCAAATGAGAAGGACCCTCACCTGGTGCCATTCTGGAGAATTACCAAAACAATGGCTGTCTTAATCACCAAGACATGATTAAAACCCACCGTGGCCTATGGTTGTCAGCACTTTGGGCCAGAATCTGTATGAGACTCATTTACACTATGGTGGGTGTCTAAGCTTTTGCAAATCTTCTTATTATCCACAGTTAAGCTTTTTTGGGTTAATCTGTGGATTATTTATTTATTTATCTTAATCCCTCTTTTAAATAAACCAAAGGGTGGTGCAGTATGCCATGAATGCACACAGAAATTATTCTGCTTCCTCTTATGTAGCTAAACTGCGATGAAAACCACAGACGCATTCTGTTTGGACATCTACAGACTGTATTTTCTATTTTCAATTTT
This sequence comes from Megalops atlanticus, assembly GCA_019176425.1. Lineage (NCBI taxonomy): Eukaryota > Metazoa > Chordata > Actinopteri > Elopiformes > Megalopidae > Megalops > Megalops atlanticus. Next base: position 7,055,310 of record CM032886.1, read on the forward strand.
CTCAGAGTGCTAATTTCTTACAATGAAAAGAGATTTCTCCCATGTATTGCACTGGCACTGGTGACCTGGTCTATTTTAATCATATCCCCAGATTTTAGCCAAATCCTGTTTGTGTGTGTTGAATAGAGGGGATCAATGTATTACGGCACAGACAATGCAGTGTCAAAGCAGAGGACCCGCTTAGCATAAACAAGATTACACACGAACCCATATGACTGCCCCACCATTTCATACAGCGCAAGACTGAAATCTGCTCGAACTGCATATATAAACATGCAAATCTGAGGAAAGAAAAAGCCTCTCTTCTTCGGAACAGTACAAGTTAGAACCGTGATGTCATAGACCACACCCTTCCGCTGCACTCTTTGCTGTTATGTCATTGGTGCTGCAGCTTGGCCTCTCACACAAGGCCCTTGCCTGCCTTCATAACCAGCAGTCCCATTCCACCACATGCCTTTGATTCTACCAGGACAGCCCCCTGTGCTCCATCAGCAATCAATACCTCCTCTTAGCCTTGTCCCCGAGTTGGCTGCTGGAAAGGTGTGTTTGTCCCTCTGATGTTGTTTTCCCCCTTTTAAAACGCTGCCAGATTCACTGCTATCTCTTTCACTCAGTCTGGTCCACGCGGGACTTTTATAAGCTTGATAAGCAGATGGCAGGAACAAAGGCTGGGGCTCCATTTCCATCGTTAACAGCTCAGTCGATACAAATCCCTACTGCGTGTTTTGTTGGCTAAATATATTCAGGGCAGACAAATAACTTTGTAAATAATGAATAAAAAGTGAGTAAATAATGATTAAATCGTGAGCTGTTTATGTGATCCAAGAAATCCACAACATTTTTGGGCTTTTCTTTGATTTCATTGGTATTCCCTTTTCCAGTTTCAAAAATCAAACGTTTTTTTCTCATTTCTCATTCTGTTTCAGTCAGAGCATTTGGAAATTCACCACTAAATTCATCACAATGGAGTGTTCAGTGCTGAACAGCAGTGCAGCTTGTCTTGTGTGATGCATCTTCTCAGATCACACAATTCACCAGACTTTTCAAGTTTTCCTGTTTCCTTGGGACAACTGCCCCCCTTGACCCTCAATTCTGGACTTAACAGAACAAATTACTGAGATTGAGCAGTGAATTCCAATCCACATATTTAGAATAAAAGGGTAAAACTACCAAGACTGTATATGCAGAGTATGTCAGTGTAAGAGAAGGCACTGAATGCATGAAGATTGATACATGTAATGACCAATACATGTAATGATGTAATGATACATGTAATGACCAAGCTCTGCATGTTTATCAAACCTACGCATAGTCCTCTGTTACAGATGGAAACATTGTTTATCTTTTGATCACATTTATGTTCTTTCAGTAACTGACACCCTGGATACAGATGTTTTTTCAGGAGTGAGAGTCCCTTCCTAAGGTGTGATTTTGAAGCTTATTTGGAAGTACACCCTTCCCTGATGGAGACCCTACTCTTCCTAGGATGTGTCTGGTGGATTACTGTATATGTAGCATTTGATTTTTAGATACAAGCACAGACGGTCACATATGTCAAGCCCGTAGACTCACTCATCTCACTAGAGGTAAATCGTCTGACCTAAATTGACCAAATCCACCATAATGCAGGGGGATTACACATCATTTTATCATTGAAACACAACCCCAAGCAGCTGGAGCTGACATGAGCCCAGTCTCGTGTAGCAACCATCACATTTTCATGGATTTTGTGATATTTTAGAAAACATAATTATACAAGCCAATTCTTTTATCTGGCCTATTGAAGTTGTGATGCAACAAGCTCTATTATATTGAAGAACGAATAACAGATTTCAGCAACTTTCTGCTAGCATAATTCAGAAAAAAAATCACTTCATATTTCCAAAGATCCTATTCCATTATGTTAGTAATTGATTTCAAATTTGAACTCGGTTATAGAAATGGGCTCCAGAACGAGCGATTTCCTTTGACAAATGCAGCGAATTAAAGAGCAGAAAAAGAGGTGAATAGCGAAAAGGAAAATGTATTTAAGCAGTGATGGCTTCCAGCTTGTCACTAGGCCTGGTCTTGTTCTTTACGTCTGGAGCTCTTCCACATGAACTGCACTGCAGCATAGAACAGGCGACAGAAAAGCAAGAGTTTTCTGGCAAGCTCCACCAAAGCCCCGCTGGTCCAGTTCTGTGAGATTCAATGCATCCATGAGAAACGATTATGAATTTTATATATACTTTTCTGCATGACTAAATTTTGCCACCTTGCCACTGCTTGAATTTCCAGAATTTGCCGTTTTAGTGGCTATTCATGTTTAAAATCATCACAATCCTATCCAGTGGTATAACCATCAGTCATTTGTGGATTGCATTTAATGAAAAAAAACACCTGCAATACAAAAAAGACAGAAAAATAAATAGCTAAGAACTATATGTTTAAACACAACAGCTTGGTGATGCTGAGTGCAGCTCACTGACAAAGTCTTGCCTTTGTAAGGTATTTTTAGCCATGCACCAGCAAGGGATCACTGTTCTATGCGTCACGCAGTACATTTATAGAATCATAAAAACAGTGACACGCTTCAAGACGGAACCGTTTCAATCTGCAGTATAACAACAGCGGAGGCCCCAGCTGTTTCCCATCAGGCAAGCAGATGAAATACTTCAAACAAAAAGGCCATCTCGAAGGGCTGAGACAAACCACCCGATGGTGCGCGAGTGTGTGTGTGTGTGTGTGTGTGTGTGTGTGTGTGTGTGTGTGTGTGTGTGTGTGTGTGTGTGTGTGTGTGTGTCCGTGTGTGTGTGTGTGTGTGTGTGTGTGTGTGTGTGTGTCCGTGTGTGCATGAGCACACAGGGTGGAAGTAATTCAGAGCACAGCATGAGTTATGAGACTCAGTATTTCGCAGCACATTCAAAGAGGCCTGAATCATTCATTTTCTCCTCCCGTAATGAGACGCAGGGCTGAGAGCGGATCGTTCGGTGGGGGCGTGGGCCCCCCGGCCCTGTGCCCCCTCAGACAGGTGCCGAAACGCTGCCACGGCGACGCAGGGGCGGACCCACCTGAGCCACCTCCTCAAAGTCGTCATGGCGCTTCTGCAGGGCCCGGGCCCTGTGCAGGGACTTGCCCACTCCGGTGTGCTTGCTCAGGAAGGCCTCGCCGTGGTTCTCGATCCAGTCCATCACCTGTAGGAGCAGGGTGCGCGTGTTACCATGGCGACCTGACTCGTACATCACCCACGCCCCAGCCTCACCCACCAACAGGAGAACCTGCTACTGCTGTCACTCTGTCTTATCACATGTATCCAGCCCTCCATCATCAAACAATACTCTTTGGCAAGGGCTTTATAATCTAAAATCATTGCAGATATTCTGAGATAACAATTTATAACTGAGGACGAGATGAGGAGGAGGTGACATTCTTTTTTGTGACAGCTTCATCAAAGGCTGAACTACAGTAAAAACTGGAAAACTTTAAATTCAGGTCAAATCAAGGGCTGCTTAAGTACAATTAACATCAAAACACCCCTCTGCAGGACTGAAACAATGAAACACTGTTTTTGTGCATGGAGTGGATAGCAAGCAAGCCTAATGAATGAATGAGACTGCATAACATCAGACAATCAGTATAATTTTTTATTGTTCTTCTCTGATGATCAACAATCAGGCGCTGTCTGAGACAGTACCCTTGCAGATGAGGAGGTGAAGGGTGCATGTAATGCAATATATATTGCATGTAAAAAATGCATGTAATGTAAATGCATGTAATGTAATGTGCAGCACTCTATGGTATTGGTAAGGGAAGTGGCCTTGTAACCCAAATTTTAATTCCGGAGTTTATTTCCCGGGCTAGTTACTGCTGTTATTACCTTATGCAAGGTACTTCACATGAGCTGCTTCGGTACATACCAAGCGGTATGAATGGATGATGGGTAAAAAGCGCGCTCTGAAACCAGGCCTAGATAATGGTGTCTGCAGAACAGATAAACACCAAACACTTCAAAAACAGTTATGCTCGTGATAAAGTAATACGATTCTACGGCATGGGAAAGCGCAGCCTCTGAGCGCTGATCAGACTGAGAGCGCGTGGGCAGGACGGGGAGATGGGAGAGGCCCTTCTCCAGCCGCGTCTGTGACTGACGGAGTGTTTACCGAACGTGGCAGGGAGGGAGCGGGTGGTGTTCGCAGCCCTTTCACTGATTAGAGCCTTCACAGACACGGCGCCCCACAACCCATCCTTCACAGCCGACACAGACCTGAGGAAGGCCTCCAGATAACAGCTCTGCCGGCTTCCTGACATCTGAGGGGGGAATCTCCTCTCGAGGGTTGCTGTGCGTTATTTTTGTCAGTGGTGAACGAGCAGTTGTTCCACTGTTTGTTCCGGGTTTGTCATTTGAGTCTGGCCCCTAGTCCTTTAGCGCACATTACACCTTGTCTCCCTCTGACAAGACACTGTGACCCCAGCTCAACTGGTCTCCCCCACACTTCTCTGTCAACACTGGCATTCTGGGATACTTCAGGAAATTAACAAAGCATGTCAACAGGTAATTAAAGCCAACGGTGCCTGCAGCAGACAGCAGCTCTTAAAGAAAATGAAGCCGAACAGCGGCAGTTGGAAGCTGATCTGTTGGTGAGTGCTGACTCGGGTCAAGTTCAACTCTAGGCCCTCACGGGGCAGCAGAGCTCTCTGTGAACACTGCATGGCAGAACGAGAGTTCTGCTTAAATATCTTTGTAGTTATGGGAGACACAAATTAGATCCAGATACCTAATATCTCACCCTCCTCTCTCCCATGGATCTTGTCTCACATTCTCGCACTCCAACCTGAAGATCCCGCACAAAGTTTCAAGCAGGATGATTTGTATGTTCATTACCAAGCTGAAGTATGTTTTGGGTCATACACAATGGTACTGGCTATACAAAACCCAACTATACCATCTGAAATCTTGAGGAAATTTCAATAAAACTAAACAACAGCTGGTAGAAGTAATATTTTTTGCAAATTTTCATGAATAACAGTAAAGCAATTCAACACTGCTTCTTTTACGTAACTGTTTTTAAACAATTAAAGCTTTTTAGAATTTTTTATAAATAACAGTGAGGCAATGCAACAGTGCTTATTTTCTGTTGTTGTTTTTCAGAATTAAAGCTGATCAGTTTTGCGTGAATATGTTATTTTTCTACTGAACTTTTGAAATATTAGAGCTGTGTGAGGTTTCGCGTTTTGTAACGCATTTTCCCTCAGATGGTTAAATGATGAAGATATAGGCTAAAGCACTGACATTAAAGCTTCAGGATGTTTTATGCATTCATCCCCATGATGAAAATTCCTCATCACAAAAAATCTCAGGCGCTGCATTTTACAGACCTTAAGACATCTGAGGATCCGAGCTGCAAAGACAGTAAAAGATTAAAAGATCCGGGCCAGAGGATGCTGGAAGTACAAGTGTTATCCCTGAACATATCAATTATTCTGACACTGTAGCTAATGAACAGCGTCTTGGCTTCGGCATAAGCAGTCTGTTCCTTAGTGTACGTGATTTTCATCAAACGGGGAAGAAAAAATTTTTAAGTAAGCTAGATCTAACAAGCAGACAGACCTCCACTTTACACAAGAGCTGAGTACTCATGACAGTTTTTCTTCTCCCAAAATCCACTCCACAGCCACAATCATGAGCACATGAATATCCAAATTTTCCACCAGTTGCCCTGCAGTAATTACACGTAAAAAAACAACAACACAGAGCTAAGTCATGAATCTTCTTTTTTTTCCTCATTAAGCAGAACTGTAATCAAACCTCCATTTGGCATAATTACCGCAATGCTCGCTTCAAGTTTACATGGCTGACTTTCATAACGACTTGAAAATTGTCTGGACGGATTCTTCACATTAGGTGTACAATCCAAATCCAGATTCCTGTCTGCATGCTACTCTCCTGCCCCTCAGATAAACCCAGATTCAGAAGGAGAGCAACTTTTCCTTCCTGGCCACATTGCAGTGGCTTTAAACTGTAATGCGAGAAATGAAAGAAAGTACCACTCCTGGGATTTCCGGCTGCCAGGCTACCCCACAGCTCTTGTGTGTGCCCTCTCATAGATATCATTACACAGGCCCCTGTTTAGGGAACCTTCACACGCCGGTCATGGGGACCACATTGTCTTTGAACTCTTTCGGCGAGTCAGACTTGAAAAGAGGGGGTGATTTACGCATTGGCTCTGCCGGCCGTGCAGCGGTCACTTGTGCACCGCACTGATAACCCGTGCGCAAAAATCGCACAACGGCTTCAATCGCTGCTCGGGCCAGGCCTTCCCAAGGGGGCGGCGCTCGCTTATCTCCAGCAATGATTGGCTCCTGCTCAATGCGAGCGGTGAATGAGAGAGAAACGAGAGATGGGAGAGACAAAGGAGGAGCCGCTGCTGTTTTGCTGGCTGTTTGTTATTAAGTCGGAAGCAGGCCAGAGTAGCTGACACGCACAGTTAATACAACACACACTAAAACAGCGAGGAGACCCAAGCAGGAGGCTAGTGCTGTCGTCGGCTCATTAAGTCAATTTTGGAGTAGATTACAGCACACGCACAGCTGCAGTTCACTTGGCCTTTCAGCATCTGTAACCCCCATAAAAAAGCCTCATTATAAACACATATACCACATACGTATGCCTTATTCTGCTTCAGCGGGTGCTCACTCTCCACTGGGCCAAAAGCACAAGGCGCATTTAGCGGATAATTATTCCCAAGGTGCCTCACTTCAGGGCCTTATCTCTTTCCAGCAATATGTAATTAATGCCATGTAAATAGAGCTGTCCCTGTATCTCCTCTCTCCACACCGATCTCACTAAGACAGACACCGAAGGCAGACAGCAAACGGCAGACATTAAACCATGATGTCTTCCTGCATGCTGGCTCCTGGTATTGAACCTTCATTCAAATGCGGGGTGAAAACTGACTTTCTTCTTTGGAAGAAATCAGAACCGCAGTTGTCCCTACCGACCACATACTCATTTTTTTCATTTACAAGAGAGCTGTGTCCAAACCTGTTGGCTCTGGTCCCCTAACGTACTGGGAAGGGATCCAAAATCCTCTCTTATGGTGTATTCTTTGTACCTCTACTGCATTCTGTTTAGGACAGATAAAATGACTGCCGACAAGCATCGGGCAAATAAACACACACACACACACACACACACACACACACACACACACACACACACACACACACACACACACACACACACACACACACACACACACAGAAGGAGGGTACACAGAAAGGGGCATTTGAGACACGCTGGTTTCCCACACTGTCACTCTGGTGTGGATCACAGCACATCTGTCCAGAACCAGTCCAGCATCCTGCCAAAGTACAAAAGGCCTGTTTTTGCAGGAGGACAGCAGCAGGCTTCCTCTGATTCAGATCTGCCTTCATCTGCTGGTTACACAGAGACCGGAATCACACCTTTCTGCTATTCGTCTGCTAGCACTGACATAATAATTTTGATTTATGCTGCTGACACTTAAAAATCACCATTTTAATTGATGGTTCTGGTTCTAATTGATGGTTAGATGGCTCTGTTGATTTTAACATAGTTGTACTCAGTGTTTTAAAATGTGTTGTTTTGCATTTCTCTACACTTGCTACAGGAAAAGGATGTCTGCCAAAAGGATAAGTAAAAATAAAATAATAATGGAAAGAATTATTAAACAATGAACTGAGCTGTTCTATTATACAGATATTAGTCACTGCAGATATGGAATTTGGCAGTCTGGTAGACCTGGGATAGCGAGTTCAACTAAGGATCAGGCCTCGAGGGTCAGGCAACTTTTACTGTATGTTCTGTAGACCCCTGTCGGGGGGTCACTCAAAATCAAAACTGATTTAGGTCTGTTCTAACAAGTTAAAAGTGAAAGTGAGCAGAAACAACTTATCACCACTTTACATCAAAATGTCATGACTTAAAAAGACAGTTTAGAAAGTTCACAACCACACAGAGAGCGCAAATATGAACTGATAAAGCTGAAATGTTATTTTGTTTGTGCTGTGCCATGATTACAAAGTAGAGCTACAACAGGCATTATTATCTTGTGTTATTTCCAGAGACAGTGAAAGGGGTTGATGCTGGGGGACCGGTGGGTCCAGGGCAAGAGGATTCAGTGCTAATCCCCCCGGGGGGCCGTTTCAGGCAGCTGTAGTTCAGACAGGGGTGAGGCTGGTCCACGCGAGGGCTGTGGTGAAGAATACGGCTGTGAGAGAATAAAGGGAGGCCCGGGTGATGTGTGGAGGAGATGGGCGGCAGGTCTCAGTACAGGGGAGAAAGGGAGGCAGACACCCACAGGGAATTGGAGGGGAACCGCGGAGGAGGGCGAGAGAAACGGTGATTCATCATCTGTGTCACTGGCATGACCGTACACACGGAAATACACACAGACACGCACACGCATAAGCGTCATGCACACAGGAGTGCAGATTAAGCACGCACACACAGGCACACATGGAAATACATAAACACATGAAATCAGGCATACACACACATACACACACACATACATACACACACACACACACGGGCACAAATGCATGCATGCTCGCAGATACACAAACAGACACTCACGCAGGTACAGTCGCACATACACACACACACACACACACACACACACACACACACAAAGACACAGACATACACACACACACACACACGTTAAAAAAGGCTGTAGCACAACAAAGGAGAAGAGCTGTATATAATGTGAAATATGAAATATTCAAGACAGTAAATATTCATGAATTCAGTAAAACCTACATCAACAACACTTGGGTTTCTGCTGCAGCCGGTGCTCGCCTTTGTTAGTCAGGTCTTCATTTGGCACACAGTCTTGGCCAATGCTCGTGTGGAATTAGAGCAGACCTAGGCGGAGTGCTGCTTCCCTGATAAAACCCTTTTGTCTTTGGAGTGAACTCCCGCCTACAGATCGGTACTGGAGTAGAGCTAATCCAAAGGACATTATCAAGCTTCTGGGCAAAATTCCAGCGCAGAGATAACACAGAAAACAGTCTTTTGTGAAAAAGTGCCTTTACCTGTATACGCTATGTCATAACAAATGAGTAACAAAGCACTTTTTTCTGCTTAATCGTCCTTTGAATAAATGAACACTGTTGCAGGGAACTAACAGACAACCTGCATATTCAGCACAGACATTCAGCACTGATGCCGCTGGAGGTGATCCACTATGATGCCATTAGATTGATTTAAATGCCAGCATGTATCATTTAAAAGTGCTGCAGCCACGCACTGGAATATAACCTCACAATAACCCTTATGTCCCCATATCACCTTCATGAGCCGCCCATTTACAGGCATGTATGGGGCTTAAATCCTGTCATATCATACTGAAGATTTCAGGCTACAAGCATGAATGTGCACCTGCAAGACATTTGATCATGATATGCACTGGTGACAGCCACCTTACTTGTGGTAATTAGATCACATTAAAAAGTGCGACAACATTAACTGCTGGACAGTAAATCATGTTAAAGGCTTTGAGACACAGTGTGGTATACACTGAAAGCTGTCATTTTTCCTGGTGAAAGTCACACCACGTTAAAGGATTTGAGGCAGAGTCTGGTATACACTGGAAGCTGTCATTTTTCCTGGTGAAAGTCACACCACGTTAAAGGATTTGAGGCAGAGTCTGGTATACACTGGAGTCAGCCATGTTTCCTGGTGTAACTCACACCATGTTAAAGGATTTGAGGCAGACTGTGGTATAGCCTAGAGGCAGCCATGTTTCATGGTGTAAGTCAAACCATGTTAAAGGATTTGAGGCAGACTGTGGTATAGCCTAGAGGCAGCCATGTTTCATGGTGTAAGTCAAACCATGTTAAAGGATTTGCGAGAGAGTGTGGTATACACTGGAAGCAGTCATGTTTCCCGGTGTAAGTAACATCATGTTACTTGTGGTACTGTAGAAGTGTTTGAAGCAGTGTGTCATACTGTAAGCTCTGGCGACAGCCTCACCTGCTGGACATCCTGCTGGAACACACAGAGCTGCAGCCTCTGGTGCAGCCGGACCTTGCGGTGCTGCCAGATGCTCTCCAGCCTGCGCTGGTGGTGGAGGACCTCGTGCACCACGTCCAGGATGCAGTGCACCGCCTTGGAGTAGTTGGCCGTTGCCGTGAGCGACTCGGAGTTCCCGGGACTCAGCGGCCTCTGCAGAACGTCCAGCAGAGCTTTCCCGTCCTGGCTGACCTGGGGTCAGTGTGAGGAAGCAGAGGAATCACCGCACTTCATTATTCATCACCTGCACAGATGTGCTTATCCATGTGGGCTTGGATTCCATGCATTTTACATACCATCCATTAGCAAAGCTGTATATTTCCTGAAGCGATTCATGTTTATGTATCTTGGCCCAGGGCATAATGGTTGCGCCTCGGTTTTGGACTTGAACTTACAAAACTGAAACTTACAACTGCTTATAATACAAATTCCATGCTGTCAGACTGAAGCATTCACACGGCTAGCATAATCATATTCATGGATTATCTCCAAAGTTCAAAGTTTTCAGCTGTGACAATGTTATTGAAAAGATCTTTCAATTAAAAAATTAATAATTCATATACATACTGTTACAGCAACATAATGTGTATTATTTTCGTGTCAGTCTTCTTATCCGCTTTTTTGTAATTACAAGAATAATGATTTTCAGTGGATCCCCATGCTAAAGCTGGTTTTATGCTTCAGGAGTTGAACCTACCATTTTCAAGACCTATCAAAAAAACAAAGTTAGATGAATGTGTTTTCCTAACTATTCATTGCACGCTTATTATGAATCATTTGTGTTCATCAATATAACCATATTTATGTGGTAAATGACATGTCCGCTGTAGTATTTATTTGTCTTCATCTGTGCTACCACGCACACCGCGCCACTGGCCTTCTTCCTCTGTTTCAATCAAGGCCAGTTTATAGATGAAAATAATCTAAAACAAACAAGGGCAAACTGCACTCAGGAAACCTCCGGGTTCACTGACATACAACACAAACATTCGATTAAGATTAATGTACCCTTTCATGAATACAAATGTCATAGTAAACCTACCGCTGGCAACATACTGTACCATGTCAGTTTTCACATAAAGGATGTAAATGAGAAAAGTAACAGTTACACACAAGCACTATAAGCATTTTGAATGTGCAGCCAAGTTTAAACCAAGTTCAAACAGAGATCTGCCAATGATCCTGAAAACTGCAAGAAGCATGATGAATAATTTATACTCATGTACTGTCTGTCAAACACCTATACTAAAACTTGAAATGAGCATGCTTGCTTCTCACTAAGTCGATAAAGCAGTGTTCATATTAATAGATGTTTCTATAAACTGTGCCTTTATTCTTTGGCAAATCATAACCATCTATATTATTCACAGAAAATCCAATATTTTTCTAGGATATGCTTCTCACTAAGTCAATAAAACAGTTTTGGTGCGCATAACTGTTTCTCCACATTGACAAAATGTAATGTTTCATATTATTTACAAGAAAATCCAATATGAGTTTTCTAACATATGCTACAATGATATCATATATTGTTGTTCTCCTGGGAAGACCACAAGTAAAATAGTTACTGTGATAAAACTGAATTGCTAGGCACATATGCACAGGCATAGAACTTACTGAATTTGCAGTTGATAATATTGCTTTGAGCAGACAGTGTTTAGATTGCCTGTTCGCAATGCAGCAATTTTCTCATTTTCAGATGACACTTAAAACACTAAGCTGTAATCTTCAGAGGTTTCCATCATACAATTGTACTTCCTTGAAAGAAACTCTGTATGAAGACATGCATGCTGAAAACAAGACAAACCCGCCAGCCAACTGACAGAGATAGTGGTTCGTGCTATGATACACACATGCAGGACACAAAGATAATGACCATTCTGATAATATTAAGGCTAGATTAGTTAGCTGAGACTGTGTTCTCAATCAATTAGCTTTTATTACCATCATCACCATCACAGAACCCTTCACACTTAACTCTTTCCAGTGAGATTAAATGGGAAGAATATATATATATATATATATATATATATATATATATATATATATATATATATATATATATATATATATATATATATATAATCCGTGACCCCATTCAAATTGCAAATGAGATGAAAAAATTTGAGGAAAAAGGGCATTTCACATTTGTTTGAGTCACTACTGTCAGTCATTAAGTTACAGTCAGCCTGCCACAGAATAACAAGGTCAGATGTAGGGACCGTGCTGCCCTCAGGGCTGTATATGGACAGTCTGGAGAAGGCACCAGATGACAGGTCACAATATGGTCATGTAAGAGTTCAGAACCTCCCTATTGGTCAGCGCTGAGCGTGAGGGGCGGGGCTTACCTCAGCGTAGGCCTGGGTCACCTGCTCGTAGAGGGTCTGGTGGTGGTGGATGGCCAGCTCCAGGTCCTGCATCTCCGTGGGCAGGCCGCCCTCGCTGCACATCTTACACCACGACTCCACCCCCGACAGGAACTGGAAACAGGCCAGGAGAAGCATTCGCTGAATCGCGCCCCCAATCACTGCAGCCCACGAGCAGCTCCGCAGAGCGCCCGTTCCGTCCCCCCTGTTTACGAGCGGCCGAGGTAAACCGAGATCAGGGGCTGAGTGCTTTTTGACAGGGTGCAGTAATTTTCTCCTCGGAGGAAGATGAAGCTACGGGCCGGCCAGGGCCCACTCGCACTCCAATCGTTTCAGAGGGCACCATCCAGAGCCACGTGAGGCCTCCCAGCACACATTCAAACAGCAGCCACAAACATACACCGCACATCGATAAGACCATTACTGAAGTCCCCGGAGCCACCCCAAAAGGCTTTGGCTTCATAGAAGTAAACACCGGCAATCACTTCAAAGTTATAGAGGGAGTCTGAAGTACACAAGCCGGGATGTTTGAAATGACCTGCCACACAGCAGTAACTCTCTGCCGAGGTGTCTGGGACATGATCGTTATTTACCAGCTTTTGGCTGTGATCTCACTGTAATTTATACACTTTAATTTATATGTCTAGTTGGACATTTACTGTGCAGCGTGTTTACTATTCGTAAGACGTAATCTTGGGGTTAAGACACCTCTGGGTTTAAGGAATATCAACCTCAACAGATATTTAAGGATAACAATCGGTCTGTGTATTGTGGCAAAAACAGTGAGGTCGCGTCAGGGGTGCAACAGCATCTTACAGGGTCAATATCCAGACATTTTACATGAATCAGAGCACTGTTCCTCTATCTTAACCGGAGGTTGAGTCAGGGCTTGTAACCAAAAGGTTGCTGGTTCAATTCCCCGCTGGGCCACTGCTGTTGTACCCTTGGGCACAGTACTTCACCCACACTGTCCCAGTAAATATCCACTTTAATAAATGGTTAAAACTGTATGTAAGTTGCACTATGTAAGAGTGTCTGCTAAATGACAATAATGTAATGTAACGGTGTCAGACTTCCCTTCTCAGCCATCAGAGCAATGCCGGTGCTGCTCCAGTTGGGAGGGGGAACCTAGAGGCAGAGATGTGGGGGATGAGAGCGCCCACCTGCTCGGCCTTCTGGTGGAAGACGGCGGACATGGCGAGGATGGTGCTGCGCTCGTCCAGGGCGGCGGCGAAGCTCTTCCACTCCTGGTCCAGCTGCGCCGAGATCTGCTTGATCTGCTGGGAGGCGTAGTGCCCCGCCTCCGACAGCCGCGACGCCACCGACATGATCCGGTTGATGTTCACGTAGGCATTCTGGAGAGGAAAGAGAAAGGGGTAAACTGATGAAGGGGAATCAACTACATAACAATACTGTTTCAATCAGCATTCGATCAGTATTCATTTGCTTCCAATGCACTGTAATACATTGCTAATTACAGGATCAGGACTAAAGATCTCCTCTTTTTAGAATTTCCTGAAATATAATTGGTTGGATGGTTTCACAGAACCTAATCCTATTGGTGGAGAGTATAGGGCTCAGCTGCCCAATGGCAGGGACTGTTAGGTCTTGAAGTCTGTGTGGCGTCTGTCCTCAATGCGGCGCCTGCGACGAACAACACAACCATAAAGCCAGAGCCAGCAGCGACATCGTGTCTCTCCAGTGTCATTTCCCCTCCCACACAGACGCATTCATGTCCCCATGCGCTGCGCCTCCATCTGGCTCTGAATCCTAACGCCACACCCTCTGCCTGAGCGTGACTTTTCATTTCTCACTTTAGATGCCTCATGGACGCATTTAGCTGTTATCTTCACATGATCGCCTGTTCAAGTTCATTTACCTTTAACCTGGCGGAACTGATGGTGGGAAGTTACAGACTGTTCACTTTGAGTAGATTTCAAAGGAAAAGGTGTGTAAATACATGCCACATTTCCTCCATGTTGAGCAAATTCAGCGATTACTATCGGAATCGGACGGAATCAACTTGAATGGATACACTACTGTTTTTTTTATTCTGGAAGTCGCTCTGGATAAGAGCGTCCGCTACAGGAATGTAATATAATATAATGTAATATAATGCAATGCAATGTAATGTAACGGAAGAGTCATGCCACCTCTTTGAAATCATTACAGTTTTGGTCTTTTTGGAAACGGAAAGCCTGTTTAGCGCCCTCCCCGCAGTGGCAGATGGGTGCTGGATTGTGCTGAGTGCTCAGGAAAGCGGACAGCACAGATGGGTTGCTGAAGGCCTCCTTCGTCTGTTCATCACAACAAAACACCACCGGCTCAACAGTTGGTTCCCCGCACCGATCGAGCTGGCGGGCAGCACTCCTCTTTAATCACGGCAACAGGAGACGGCGGAGGCCCCGCTTGCGCCTTTCTGAGTTATGATAATGGCTCTGCTGCTAAGGGCTGCAATCAGAGAAGAATTAAGCGCCGAAAAGGAAGCTCGGTGCTAAACCATATATATATATACTCTGAGCCTGTTCTTAGGAAACTGTTGTGTCGTGCCACATCAGTGGTGCTGTTTTGGGAGAACACCAGTCATTTTGTGAAAATAAAAACAGTCATTGAGCAGTAAAGGAATAATAGCAGTTTTAGAAAATTGACCAGCTCCTGCTGTAGCTCCCTTCCAAAAGTTTTCAGTGAGTGACAACCAAAGAACCAGTTATGGAATTTCTTGCCCATCTCATGTACAATGACTGATAAATGGATTCTACGGAACCTTATTCATTAGCTCATTAGCATTCACTGATGTAGCGCTGAAACCTACCATAGAGTTCATGGCGAAGTGATTGTGCTGTGTTTGGAGGTCCACAGCATGCTGGTAGCTGACACCAATCTCTGTGTGGCTCTGCAGAAACAGCTCCTTGTTGTGACTGATCCAGTCGAACATCTATGGTATAAACAGAGGGCAGACTTTAGACAAGATATCTTTGTGCATTTCTGTCACAAACTCCAGCCATGCTTTCTTCCTGTCTGTATGCAGTGTATTTATTTTAATCTATCACCAATGCTAAGCCTGATTAATCTACATAACTGCTGTTCTCCAGGAAAATCCAATTGATTGAGATGGTTGCGGCACCTGAAATTGTCTTTACCTGTATAAACAACATGCACATATGTTCACATTTCATAAACCTGTACCATTTCACCTGTACAATGTGATCTATTATATGCAAGCGAAATAGCCTATTGAATTTGTCAATTGACAGTCTAATTAAAGTACTCTAAAAGCTTACCGAAGTTCCTCTGAAACAATAATTAGTCACTCTACTATGTGTTTTCAGCCCTCTAGAAAAGAAGTCAAGCTCAAATCAATTCTAGACAAATGACTTCATATGCTCACATTGATTGAAAGAAAGAAAGCTGAAATTATTCTAAATACAGTGGAGAACGGAGAATATCTTCACTTTTCTCTATATCATCAAGGAATTCAGCAAAATTGTTAGTGATGACTGGCACAAGCTAAAGTAGTGGTCTGAGTCCTGCTGGAAATTGCAGAAAAATGTCTACTAGTTCTTGTTCACACTATAATTTTTAGACGTTTTATAATTATAGCAAATGTAATGTGATCCAAGTGTTTCTGTTTCAAATATCAA
The DNA here is from genome assembly GCA_019176425.1 of Megalops atlanticus. Lineage (NCBI taxonomy): Eukaryota > Metazoa > Chordata > Actinopteri > Elopiformes > Megalopidae > Megalops > Megalops atlanticus. Next base: position 7,071,353 of record CM032886.1, read on the forward strand.
CAAATCAAATAATGTCTTGGCTTTCAAATGACAAGCAAAATTGCCTCAGCAAGAGTGTGATATGTGATGCCATGGAGTATATACTGTACATGTCATTTTCTGGACAGTCCACAAAAACAGCCATTTCAAGAGATGGTTTGTGTCAAGAGATTGCTTTGAGGCAGATCTATTTCCTGGAGAGATCTTTTCACACGTCTCAATGAAGCACTCATCCATGATGTCCTTTCAACACCGAAAATCAATGTGATTATCTGAACAAAGCACTTACAGTTTGCTCTTTTGTGTACACCTCTGAACAGATCTATGTATGGGGGTAAACAGCACTACTGCGTTGCATTTTGGGAAAATGAACAACAAGCAGACAATTCCACCCTGGAAGAAACATAAATAGCTGTTCACATGTAAACATATAGGCCTGCCATTTCACTGTGCCTTCAATCTGATTTGAGAATACATATATTGTCTCTACTGAAAATATATTGTATTAATTACAGTTATTTATTCTGACAGTGTTCAAGGAGGTGACCCCCTTGTTACAGTCAAAACTCCAAAGAGGCAATGCTGCAATGCGGTCTTCCATAGTACATTTGTTTCAAGTTGAAGACGAGGTACACAACACCTTAGCACAAGTATATCTAAGCAGTTACTGTGGGGAATCTTAACTCCTCCTTAACTCCCACATCACACTGCATATTGCATAACACACTGAAAAGTATCAGAATTATTGATATTTTGTATCAGAGTCCCATTGGAGCGGACACAAACACCCATCCGGCCATGATCAACAGTCAGCCTATAGAATAAACCACTATCCGGGCCTATCCCAGTCCTTGGGGGTGCTGTAATTAGGGAAGTGGCTGCATTTATCTCAAAGAGGTCCTCTATGGACTTGGTAATCCAGGGAGCCATTGTCCTGTTACACTAGCTCCTCATTATGGGATATATTCAGAGAGGAAAGGAGGGGTTGCAGGAGCAGGGGGAGTATTGAGTAACAGGCCTTCAATCATCTTACAGTAGACATGCACTCAGAGTTACACGCTGTTATTTTCCCCTGCCGTTACCTCCTGTCATTACCAGCACTTATCCACTGGGGGGACTGCTCCCGCCCGCTTTGCCCTTTTTGGATGGCAGGTGTGAACCTCTCCATATTCCAAAATCATCTTGTAATTATGGTTTATTGGATCAAAAATGATGCACATCCTTAAAATGCTGTGTATAAGAGCAAATGTTCCTCACAGAATCGGGTACAAAGGGGGTCCCCTTGAGAACTCTCAGTCTCCACACACATAAAGATGTTTCATTTCCTGATGCGCTGTGGGTTCTAATGTAAGTACATGGAACTTCAATAACAGAGCAGTGGTAGACCAGTAATAGAGTAGTCGCCCAGCAGGAACGGAACAGTATTGGAGCAGTAGTAGATCAGCAACAGAAAAGTAAGGGAGTGGTTAGGGATGAGTAACCTCACCATAAAGAAGCAATCGCACAGCAGTAGCCGAGCAGTAACAGTGGCATTTCCATTAAGGCTGGGAGTATGTGGTTTCACTAATTCCTCTATCGCTTTCATGTTGGTTGGATACTTTTCTGACTGTGAAATGAAAGAGCGAATTGCCTTTATCTGTACAATGATGTGTATCTTTTTGTACATCTGGACATCATATCAACACTGCCAGGGCTAATTAAAATCATGTATGTTGATGAAAGACTTTAAATTCTTTAACTATTTAGACAGCCTATATACAAATGCCACTTTCCTTACAGCAAGTAAAAGCAAAAAGAGTGAATATTCCTCTCCTCCCACAAACACATGTGCTAAATTCTTCCATGTGTGCTCCAATGTTTCATATTACGCAGCCATACTATTGAAACATTTCCTTTTGGAGTTGCATTATATTCACTTGAATTTCTTTATGAGTTGGAAATATACTTTTAAGACTGAAATGACTCTAGAATATATTTGTGGTTGTATTTAATACAAACAAATACATGTTGGATAAATATTAGCACTTAAGTGACAATTATTAATTAAAACCTAATTAAAATCCACAGTGGATACAAATATGATTACTATTCAATTATTCAAATTCTACCTAATTGATGTCAAACACACTAGTCCTTATCAACTCAGACAAAACTGTGAATATTTTAACAAACTACAATTTCACTAGTGTTGCTACTGGGCTACACCACATGCCAGAAATCCACCACTGCTGGTCTGAACAGTGATTAACACTGCTGGTCGAATCATTACTCCACACTACTTGTCTGAACACTAATTAACACTGCTGCTCTCGTTACTACTCCACACTGCTGCCCTGACTGTTACTCCACACTGCTGCTCTGATCACTGCTCCACACTGCTGCTCTGATCACTGCTCCATACTGCTGCTCTGATCACTGCTCCACACTGCTGGTCCTGATCTCTGCTCCACACTGCTGCTCTGATCCCTGCTCCACACTGCTGCTCTGATCACTGCTCCACACTGCCGCTCTGATCACTGCTCCACACTGCTGGTCCTGATCACTGCTCCACACTGCTGCTCTGATCACTGCTCCACACAGCTGCTCTGATCACTGCTCCACACTGCTGGTCCTGATCACTGCTCCACACTGCCGCTCTGATCACTGCTCCACACTGCTGGTCCTGATCACTGCTCCACACTGCCGCTCTGACCGTTACTCCACACTGCTGCTCTGATCACTGCTCCACACCGCTGTTGCTCTCATTCCCGCCCCAGGCTGTGGCCGGGGCCGCCTCACCTTCTCGGCGTCCTGCTCATAGAGCCGCAGCTGGAAGCACTGGTCCAGCTTGAGCTTGCGGACGTGCCACATCTGGTGCAGGTGCTGCCGGGTGGAGTGCAGTTTGTCCAGCAGGCTGGCGATCTTGGGCACCACGCTCTGGAAGTCGGCGCTGCCCGAGATGCAGTTGCGGCCGGAGAAGCCGTCGCTGCTCCGGATGCACTGCAGCAGCCTCTGGCCCTCGCGGTCCAGCTCGTCCACCGGCGCCTTCATCACCTTCTTCTTCAGCTGCGTGTGCTCGTCGATGAGCCGCCGCGAGCCCTCCACGTCCGCCGGAAACTCCTTCTTGGCCAGCATCTCCTGCAGGTCCTCCAGGCGGGAGAGGAGGTGCGCGGCGCTGCTGATGAACTCCTCCAGGGAGACGCGAAGCTCCATCCACTCCTCGTGGTTGTACTCCAGGGAGCCCTCAAAGTCGTCCGTGAGCTGGGACGGGTCCACCAGTTTGGTCAGACCCTCCACTGACACCATACTAGTCTGTTAATACGAGGAGAAAGGGATTGTAACATTACACTACATTCATTTAGCAGACGCTCTTATCCAGAGTGACTTCCAGCACAATGAGCAACAGTGTCATACCAGGATAACAACACTCCCAGACCAGTGTTGGGGACCAGTGTGAGCATAACACTATCCAAGCCCTACGTCAAGTAAACTTGCACAACCTGACTAGACAAGGAAAGCCAAGTATACTACCATACAGGCCTGCATCGCTATAAAAAAATGTATATTACATTTTACATTGAGCTCTGAGATGGTCTTACTCATGGTGACCTTGTGATCCATATTACTTGAACTAACATGTAGGATTGAATGACTGGACAGCAATGTAGCATCCTACTCACATCAACACTCTGCTGCTGCTTACAGACTGGTGGGCCTCTGTGATTTAATGTACATAATGGATACAAGAAACATTTTTTCCTTTGATTTTGAAAAAAGAAAATCATTTGCATGTTTGTTCAAAAGTGTTGACTCACCCATTTACCTTTACCAGCATGCAATATTATGAATCACAAAAACAACCACCAATAGTCATCTTTATAGACCATGACTCAAAAAGAGTAACCATAACACTGTATTAGAGACTGTAAATGTTAAAAGTAAATGTTTAAACACTACGAGAATGTTCAACTTCTGTGAAGGCAATCTATGGCTATGCTATTAAGTATCAAGTATTAAGTATCAAGTGTGCTATTAAAATCCTATTTATAAAACTGAGCTCATCATTTGCAGTCATGTATTGCAACTCCAGTATATTCACTAGGGCTGAGTTACATGTGCTGTTGTCCATGTTCTAAATGCCCAAGCCAACACTGGGTGTTTGTAACTTAAGCTCACCTCAAAAGTGAACTTGGCACTGCCAAAGTTGGTCTTCTGCTTCTGCCAGAAGGTGTCGGGTTTAATGATGAGGGCCACGCAGATCTCAGCGGGAAACGCCTCCTGCAGCGTCTTCAGTAGGGGCTTGATCAGGTCCCACTTGGACCCGCGCATATCAATGATCACAGTGAAGCCTCGCTTGCAAACATCTTCGCTGTGAGGGGGAGAGGAAAAAACGGCGCGGTAACACACTCCCACACATCAAACGCAACGCTCACCCACACACACAGCACTCGGGGGAGGAGAAACGCTTCATGGATGATTCAGAACTTAACGTCCCTTGGCCAATTTAGATGGACTTGGTCCCTTACCTCATGAAAGAAACAGTGTTAAAGCTACCGCGCGCTGTAGCTGTTTAACTGGCATGACTAAACGAAATGGGAATGTGCTTGGGTAAGGTTTTTATTTCGCCGGTTTCAGTCATGAAACAACACCTGCAATTTAGTCCACCTCCAACATAACTCATCTGAAGCGAGTCACAGATTCCTATACACACGCATCTTATCTAAGTCGGCCTCCGCAATGTAACGGATATTTGTCAAGATCCCCCCCACCCCCAATTCCCAAAGCTGAGGTCCCATTTTCTCACAGGTTATGAGGCTGCAATAATATGAATCTTCTATTCTTAGCCCTTTACTCCGAAGGCACTTTGGTGATTGGGAGATTAAAATAAGCACTAATTGCTCTGCTCCTCTCTGTGCCCTCACGAAGCCTCCCTGCAATATTCCAGCAATTAACGCGGGCCCTGATCTCCTTTCTGCTGCCAGGCGACAGAACCACAGAATACGGGGGACAAAGAATGTTAAATCTACACAAGCATGTAATGTCTACAACAAAAAAATTTCCACTATATTTTCCATTATAAATGGGTCACTTGCAAGACCATAATAGAGGAGCACATTGCAATTACAGCGGTGGATAAGGGAGAATTTGCACATGACTAACTTTCTCCTTTTTTACTGAGAGTATAAAAAAGGCTGGTTCTACAAGAGAGGATATGCTGCATAAGGTATTCCCTAACACTGCTAAAATGACCTTTGTCAAATTCTGTGCCACAATCCTTTCACTACAGAAGGGAACATGTAGAAGTGGTTAGCCATTAGATCGGATGACATCACTTTGTCTGTGAGAAATATCTCCAAACAATGCAGATATAAAGGCTCTGTTCACAGCAAAACCCTGAAATGGGTTATCAGTTATTGCATTAACATAACTGCATTTGCACACTGAAATGTATTACACGTCTCTGCTAGCGACAGTACCGTTGTATGCGAGCCCTTGGGGAGATTGAGGCAGTGGTTCAATTGTATTTATTTGCTTATACAGAACAGCAGCCTTCAGAATACAGTGAACTGAATTTACGTGTCAGATCTCGTACAATGCCGCAGTACATGTTCTTTCCATGTAAATGAGGCAGAGAGACGAAATGCAAATAACCCGCCTCAAACTCCCTTCATCCCCTATACAACATTTGATTTTTTTTGTTTCAAAGTCTTGCAGGCTTTGAAGCATCAAAGCACGCAGGATCTTCAAGGTTGTCTCCTCCAGGTAGTTTATCCCTGTGCTCATTAGGGGTACAAAAGTGAAACCTTATTTAGGATCGTCACAGAGAAAAACATGTTTGCCTTTTGTTGACTGTTTGAAAAGTGGACCCTGTGACGGGGAACATGCTGCAAGTCCAACAGCTTAGCAGAGAATAATTGATAGTCCGGCTCTCTCTTGAAAGCACGAAAGAAGACAAACCCTGACAGTTAGGCCCTCTTTCATTTGTCGAGGGGCTGACAGAAGGCCTCTGACAGAGGCGCATAACCCCCCTGGCGTTGCCCGCTTGCTAATAACCCTCTTGTTTTCCGTGCTCAACATGCAACGGCGAGGGGGAAGGTCGTGTCCGAGGGGCGGCCGCCGCACCTTGTTTTCATGGTGCGGCCGCTTGTTTAAACCCTCCTTGAGCTCCCTTTGTTCGCCGTTGCAGACGGGAGTCTTTGAAGCCATCTTCGCAGGCTGCGCACCAGGCACTGATCAATGCGTGAGCGGGCCCTGTGCAGCCCCGCCGCTTAGAGAAGGTGCAGCGGCACGCTCGTGGGTTACACACTGACATTAACTGCAGCACCCCCATCACATGAGCTACCTCTTACCATGCAGCAACAGGGGTCACCACGGAAACCACGGCTTGGCGGAGACTTAAGAGGAATGCAGCATCAACCTAAGTTAAATAAGCGCATGCATATGAGGAGTTTGGTCCGAGCTCTGTAGATTCTTCACCCCCTTCAAAAAAAGGTGTATAAATGGATAACGTAAAAAGTGTAACCTGTGTAAGTCTCTCTGGATCAGAGCGCCTGCTAAATAACAGTAATATAGTGTAAAGGTGTTCTACTTAATGAGCTGGAGCCTTTCTTTCCACTGTCAAATATGAATCCAATACAGGGACCAAAGAAAAGATCCTCTAACTGCATGCTGTTACATTTGATTCTTCCTACATATGAATTTTAAAAAGGTCCTAAAACAGAATAAAGAAAACTCATGCCATATGCTTCAAAGCTGATGTTCCTGCTGATTTCCTTCTCCGCTGCATAATGCAGAATCGGTGTTGTGCTGTAAGCATGTTCAATCTCTGATATATCTTCCTGCATCTCAGTTTGCTCTGATTCATACATGCTGATATTAATAAACGACATCAGGCATTTTCCTCTTGCTGGCCAGTAAAGACAGTTGCCTTGGTGAGCAGTAACACAGAACCTAGGAGCCCTGCTTCCCCCTTTCTCTTACCTGGGCACAGTAGACAAATAGGTCACCAGTTTTCGCAGGTCCTCCTGTTTTATTCTGTCGTGGTTACTTCTGGCAGGGAAGGTCAAGATCGGTCCGCCCCTTTTATCACGGCCTCCTGTAACAAGGGCATGTTATAATTATAGTACCCGTCTACTTCCTACACTAACTGGGACACAAATACTACAGGTGCCTTCTGTTGCCACCTGAGTTTTAATATGAAAAAAAAGAATACTTTTTTACTCAATTTTTGTTAGACACTCTTGTCCAGGGAAATTTGCATAAATAGCATTTTCTGCTTTGTTTCTCACAGTACAGCATCAGAGACATGAGTCTATAACCTTCTGGTTACAGTTCCAGCTCCTTAAACACACACTGCTGCACTGCTGCCTAATTCTCCTAAATACCACACAAGAAAAAAAGCTTTCCATCTTTTCTCTTTTTTTTCCTCTCTGTTTTCATGAGACTGCTAAGCTGCTTGTTGACACAGAAAAAATAAATAAATGTCAAGCAGCAGAATGCCAGTAAAGCTAAAATTTTGGCAAGTAGAAAGGGCTGAGAGAGGAATTTTAACTGTTTCAGGACTCTGTACAGCATTGTCCTGGCATCAAGAGCCAGCACTTGTTGACTTGAGGAACGGATGAAATGTCAAGGTTTTCAGTGTGCCCTGTAATTTAATAAAAACACAGACAATCACTCCACGGCCCTTCTGAGAGAACTGCCTTCTCTTCTAAGGAAGGCTCACTCATCATATCCATTATTCCCTATGTGAAGATAGACTTATCTGATTGGAGTGAAGTACAGTGCATGTTTGTTTACCTCTGTGGCAGCGGTGCTCGTTCAGATAGAGGGAAAATCAGAAATTCATCAAGGGCAGGAATTTAGTCTAATCTTTGGGGGACTTGGCAACAGGTTCTCGATGACACTTACTGGGAGTGCAACTATGGTCAGCACCCCTGTGTAACTTCAAATTTCAGCTGTGCGATGGGTGAAGGAAGGAGTATAAAGTGAATATATAAAGTATAAAGGGATTATAAAGCGCACTTCAGCTCTAGCTCTTTCGGGCACTGAACGGGGCACGATCAGGGCATCTGCATGCATGCACAGACTCAGAGGTCCTGGCTGTTTACTTGTGACTAAGGAACTGGGCTTGCATTCAGAATGTTTCTTGTTCAAGTCTCGGGCAGAGCACTACTGCCACATTCATGTTCAACATACATAACATGAACTTCCTCTGTAAAATCCCCAGCTGTCTAATAACAGCAATAATAAATAAATGATAATAATAATAATAGTGTGAAGAAGAAGAAGATGAAGAAGAAGGACACATTAATTGTCTATTTGCAAGGAAATTATTTCAGGTCGACATACAGTAATAAGAACGGAGCAACGTTAACAGATTACATTTTACATATAAAAAACATAGATAATATATACATGCTGGACTATCAGGGTCATGCTGGAAAGCTGCAACTGCAATGCAAATAGCACTAATTAGCACTTGTCACTAAAAAAGGCAGAGGAGGGGGGACAATGAGCCGCCCGTGTAGACTCACACCGTGACTCACTCACGCTGACATCACCCTATCACCCTCCGCCTGTGCTGCATTATGTAAACACGAGGTCGTTGACCTCGCTGACACAATGCAGGCTCTCTTTCTCTTCGGTCAGTCCCAGCTCACACTCAGGGCGAGGGAAAGTCCGTGCAGAGGTGTGATGGCTGCACTGTGTGCATTGTGTTCATTCAGACAGTCCAGTGGGGCTAATACAAGATACATTTGATGCAAGACGAAGCAAGACACTTCTTCAAAGCAGTCTGACATATTGGTGAGGAGCAGGACTCGTAACCAAAAGGTTGCTGGTTCGATTCCCCACTGGAGCACTGCTGCTGTACCCTTGGGCAAGGCATCTAACCCACAATTGCTTCAGCAAATATCCTGCTGTATAAATGGATAACATGTAAAAATTGTAACCTATGTAATTTGCTCTAGAAATGAGTGTCTGCTAAATAACAATAATAAAAAGCAGGACTTCTTTGTTTCAGGTAGTGATTCTGGCTTCATTCTCTTCATTCATTCTTCATTCTTGTCTTCATCTCACAGACACTGAACTGTCAAGATACTCCTGCTCACCCTACCAAGATTGTAAGGGTAGTATCTCATAAAGTTCTTCTTCTTTCACTCTGAACAATCGAACCGCCGCCCCTATTCCACAGTGCCCCTGTGTGCCAGTGGCTTTGCTAGTACCTCTTCCTTTCCCACACTGGGCTCTACTCACCTGACACGAAGGCCACTTTCTCTTTCAGCACAGGCAAAACATCAGCCGCTTTGATCCCATCGTTCCTGAAAGACCCTGGAGAAGAGAAACAGGACAAAGATTCACTAATCAGCTTTTCATCGCTAATCGCATTAGCAGATTTCACATTCCTGGACGCAACACACACACATGCACTCTGGCGATAACAAGGGTGTATCTTATCTCTGGAAAGTTTGTGGAGTTCAAAACAATATCTGAAAATGGTTCGAAAAAGAGTTCCATACAACTAGCAGAGGAGACAACTCTAATGCAAACAAAACAAGCAGCTTAAAGTAATGATATTTCAAGATACTCCATCGGCCTACCTGCCTTACACAGAGACCATCCCGTTCTTTGAACATCAGTCATATCGTTCTCATAATCTCATGAACATATAGTACCCACCATATTTATTCATGCCCTTTGTGAGTGAAATTCATTATTTGTGAACACTGCAACTTGGCCCTGTGCAGTGCTATTGGCATTTAAGTATAACATTTTAAAATATTTTTAAGAAGAAATAAATATCCGATATATGTTTTTTTTTCTTTTACATCACATTTTTGTTCCTATTTAATGAGGGGTATGAGTGAATAAGGAAAGTAATACAGCTGTTATGTCTCAGGATGAGGATCACCTCTTCGAGAGAAGCACTCCATTTCCTGGGGCAGTGTTTCGAAGGCTGTCGAGGACAGTACAGCGCACTGAAATCAGCAGAGCGCTTCGGGCCTGCGCACTGTAGGCTGTTTTGTATTCACATCCACATGCCCAGCCATTTCCATATCCATATCTCTGATCAGCGCCGTGGTATAAAAACACGGAGCACCGAACAGTAGGACATTCATCCTGTTTAGGCACAGGAACAAATAGTGCTCTGCGCGGGGATGGCGCACGCGGGCGGCGACAAACTGCTCTTCATCACCCGGCAGCGTTGTTGCCGCGGTTTCATAAAAGCTGATTTTCTCATGCTGATGTTCTGCCGCAGCCGAGGAACATCTAATCCCGAAAATCTCCTTGAAATGTTGCAGTGTTTGCGGTACAGGTGTTCTCGTGCGGATTCTGAGTGAGGAAAATTAATTTTCTTAACTCTCAGACTTTAGTACCGTTAACTCTGTCACACTAACCTATTATGTGAGGCAGTAATAATGTTCTGAGAATTCGCTCACAAGCTGCATTTTTGGGACTTCGAGTCACAAAAATGTATCATCAAAATTGGCCTGACTTGTATGACTACAACCTTATTACTCTATCTGATTAAAAGCAATACATCGTACAAGATCTGTTGACAGAAAGAAATGAAATGAAATTAATCTTTTTTTGCGAGATTCTGATTTCCCCTTTCAGTGGTTTGCAGCACAGGCTTGTTCCATCAGGGATGGCACTGTTCAACATTGCCCAAACCTCGCAAACTAACTCTCTACTTTCTGAGGATCGGCCGTAAGTCCGCCTGTTCCGTTCTGGTTCAAAACACCCTCATAATTTCAGATTTCAGAATCGCAAACACACACACGCCTTCACCCGCTGTCAGTCGGGAAATCTGCGTTATCCGGCTGTATGGCAGAACAGGGGAGCACGCTGAGGAACGTGTCATGCCTAGCGAGAGCTCAGCGCGGGGCGGAGCTGCAATTTTCAGCCCGGAGCTGCTGCAGAGTCTCCACGGCGTTTCAAGGCTCTCGCTGGGAATGGAGGGCAGGAGCTAAAAGGGGACTGCAGCCCGTTTTCCTGTGCTGAAACTCAACGGGGCTGCGTCCCGCCGGTCAGGTGGACGCTCTCCCGCCGTCTGCAGTTTGCTGTTCACACAAGGCGGAGAGGTCACTCAGGCCCCACTGTGCAATAAAGCTCTGCAAACATCTCACTTACCAAGAAGGAGGGCACAGAGATATCAAATTCTCTCTTTCCCGCTGTCCTCTGAATGTGATGATAAAAAACTTAAACCTCCAAAGCACTCTCCATTCATCGCTGAACTAGACCACGAGAAGAAAATCAATGAATTCGACACTGGTTTCTGCACATGCGCACTGGTTGTCTCCTGCCTACCAAGTCTATATCATTTGTTGTATAAAATGCATAATGTAAGCACTGATTTCCAACTAAGATGACTGGAATTTCCAATTCAGCCCAGTATGGCAAAGCAGAAATATTCAAAAAAGAAGTAAGAGACAGAATGAAAATATGAAAAATAACCATGATGAATGAACAAGTTATGGATTTTGTAGCACCTGTTAGTGGGGCTTATAGGTAAAGGTTAAATCTGTTTTTGCTCATTGAAAGCACTGCATGCCACAGATACTGCACACTCAGATAAATCTCAACATTAGCAAGCGATCCAAGACCACCAGAGTCTCACAGATGTCGGCCTGTTTGTGAACTTGGGAGTAATTCATTAGAGGAGCAATCTGCTGTTTTGTTAATCCCTGGGTTGACAGCTGGGGCACTGAGACCAAGAGCAAGTCTTCAAAAGTTCACACTCACTCCCCCTGTCATACCCACACACACACACACACACACACACACACACACACACACACACACACACACACACACACACACACACACACATTCACAAACACACCCACAAACACACACATACACACACACACACACACACACACACACATAGACACATACACACACACACGCGCACACACACACACACACACACACACACACACACAGACTCTCTTCCCCTCCCACACCATGCTTCAGCCACAAGGTCTATCTCACACATCATCTATGTGTTTATCCAAAACTCCTCCATCCCAGGGCTCTAATCTCTCAGATCTGTTTCTGATACATCTTAAAGGCATTCCTCGCTCCTCTGGCCTTGCGCACAAACGATCGCTTAAACCCCAAAACTGCTCCCCCATAACTCTGCGTTAAATTCACTGCCGGCCTTCAGACCTGTTAAGGGCTGATGACTCAGCTGCAAAAGTATTCCTTTTAATCCACATTTACAGGGCTGCTGCATTTTACACAATGTTTCCAATTCTGTTAAGTTCACAAATAATCTTAAATGATCCATAAAGACTACACACACACACACACCCAGACACAAATTACGGTAGAAGAAGAATGAGCTCCTTAGAAGAGTATTTTCTATTCCCTGGACAAAAGCTCATGTCATGCTAACATACCCGACTGAAAGAATTGTGGTCAGTTTGCAATAAAGAAAAAGCTGTCTTGTACAGTCTGCACAGAGAAGAAATGACCTGAGCAGTTCCTAAAAAAAAGCAACAAAAACGGTACTTAATTATTGTTAAGGTTGCATGCTGCTCTCAGTCTGGTTCTGAATAAAGTCTGTGATTCCGTAAACTATGCTTATAGCATTCCTGTTTGTTCACAGTTTTGCCCCTGCAAAACACTGAGAGCACAGTTTAATTGGTGCCGGAGATGCTGCCCAAAGATTGAGCTACATTTCAGGGGGGGGGATTGCTTGTAACAGAAAGGTTGCTGGTTCGATTCCCCGCTGGGGGCACTGTTGCTGTACCCTTGGGCAAAGTACTTAACCCAGAATTGCCTCAGTATGTATCCATGTAAAACTATAACCTATGTAAATAGCTCTGGATTAAAATCCAGCCTCCATTCCTGCGGTTGATCAGTGTTGTGTGGTGGTGGAACTTGACAGCAGGCCCTCAGTCTCAAATCCCAGGTGGGGAGGTCGGGTAAAACAGCTTGGGTAAAGTACTTAACCTCAGCAACAAGGTGTTTATATGGACAGGATACAAAAATGTAGGTAACATAAGTCTAGATAAAGGTGACTGCCAATGTAATGAAACATAAAAGCTCAGTCTATGTCTGAATGTCATGATGGAGTATGTACTTATACATTCGCTTGTATAGTGAGAGTAATATATACAGTACTCATACACATACAAAACTGCTTGTCGCTTCTTTTGGAAAAGAAGAAAGGAAAAAGCCACAGCAGATTTATCTTGATTTTATTTCTGACTTTAACTGAAAATCCCTCCAAGGCTACATGTAAAACATTTCTGACAAGTTCACTTATAGTAATCCCTCCCCATTAATCACTCCTCATTAATTGTCTCTATTTAAACTGTTCCTTTTAAATCAATTTAAAACTGGCTTCAATGTTCCCATATTCTCCTGGTAACTCAGTGTGAATGATGCATATGGTCTTGGACAGACTCCTGTTGCTAGGCTCTGCTGAGAGCTCATGAATTCTCCCTCATCTCATGACTATTGGTTGCACCATTATTACAACTTAGAACTGGGCGTTCAAGATGTGTTTTTGGGGTCTGGTCAAAAAATTGTCATCATGTCCAGCTGCAGTTTTGATCATCGCAACTACAGATCATTTTGTGACAAAAACAACAGGTTATTGGTGCATCTCTGAGGTACACAGATCCTTTACTAAATGCAATCCCAATAATCTCATGTTTAGTCTTGAAACAACACACACATACAATACATAAATTATACAATGAACCATCATTTCTGAGAATAATCCAAGGACTAAAATAAAGGACCCCAGTGATGTCATATGATTGCTACATTATTGTCATTTAGCAGACACTCTCAGCCAGAACGGTTTACACAGGTTACAATTTTTGCATGTTATCCATTTATACAGGTGTATATTAACTGAAACAACTTTGGGTTAAGTACCTTACCCAAGCATATAGCAGCAGTGAACCAGTGGGGAATCGAACCAGCAACCTTTCGGTTAAAAGCTACGGTTAAACAATGCTACACTGTTACCATTCAAAAGCAGTTCTGGTCACTTCAAGTTGAGAAATATCAAGCTGGATCAATCCACAAAGACACAAGCTTGCTTCATGCGCTACAGGACCTTTGGTCAGGTGACATGCCTAAAACTGAAACAAATGTCAGCTGTAACAAGTGTTCCTTTCAGATGTACAGTTCCTCTGACAGCAATGTCTCTGTGCCACACCTCTGGTGAAGCTATTTCTACCCTCAACAAAAGCAGAGGGGCATTAATTACCTAGAAGACACAGCAAACATTGGGAGTTAATCCCCTCTTGGACTGAAACATTACTTTAATGAGTCAGTTAACCCTGTGTTTGAGAAATTAGGCATTTCATGTGTATCAAGGGGACCCTACGGAAAACAAAGTTGCGAGTTGTGAAAGCAATTAAGCGTTTGCATGTTAAATGTTATCACAGCCTAGCAGAAGGGCACGTGAGAGGAGTTTCAGTGAGCTTATTCCAGACCACTCAACATGTTGTACTATTCATCTGTTTCTTATATTACTGACATATTAATCACCAGTCTGATGTTTTCTGCATTAGTTCCTTATGGTCTGCCCCAGCTCACATTGAGCACACTAATGAGGGAAGCCTCTATCATGCCCACAAAGACAGAAATGAAACAGGATCAACATGATGTCAACTCAATTAAAAGCGCAACGAAACTACTCTGAAGTGCAATGTCAAAGCTTCCATGGAGACGAAGCTGCGTTGTGAACCAGGCCAAGCCGTCCTCCTATTACAGTAATTCCACGATCTGCTCTGATTCCTCCCTCTCTCTCTCGGCACCAGCTTCAACACTGTGGGAGGGTATCCCATAGCAACGCATCCACGCGTGAAACTAGGTCAGGCCCCTCCCCTCTGTAGCACCCCGAGCCTGTCAGAGAAGCAGCCTCTTTATCATAGGGTGCGGATTTTTAAATTGCTGATTAATTTTTTATTGTCTCCGCAGACAGGAAAACAGGCATTTTCAGCGTGAGCAAGGGCCAGGATAAATAAATAAATAAATAAATAAAATAACACAATCTCTGCAGCTCAAACTCTGATACGCGGGAAAGCATTAGACCAGACTGGCTCACCTCCCATTTCACTGGCATGGGACAAAGAAGAGTCTGTGTTATCTGATGCCCAGAGACCTCTGTTCCAGACAGGACAGTTCCTGTGTGCTTACCCCACCTTCCACTATCCCCACTAAATCAAATGCTTCTTACATTGACCCAGGAGACAGTGGACGTCCAATTCCTCAAACAAGCCCTTTTCCCTGGGTCAGTGGCAGAGTATGTCCCCTAATCTTCTCCTCTGCAGGACGCCAAAGAGGGGTAAGTCTTCACCTCTTCTTTTTTCCATCTTGCACATCTTATTTCCCCCTGTAAAACTCAGGAGGCCAGTCTCTTAGATCCATTCAAGAGAATATTTAATAAAAGCTGAATTACATATTCCCATGTCCCAAGGGTGACTTTTGTACATAACAGATGTTGAGAGTAAGAAAGAGGCCTTCGGTGGAAGCACTAAATCATCATTATTTTGAATTGCAGGGACAGGAGCACGCACAGTTGCTAAGGGTAAACTGACAGCTCTTGAACTAACAGGCATTATTAGTGACCCGTTCAATGCAGATGAAGCCTTTGAGTTTTTTCAAATTGTCACACGGGCCGATATTTCAAGCAGAGCCGATCAATACTATTACCAATTAATCAATGACTTTGCTCCACTGATAGAAGCTACCAGTACATGAGCAGCATTAAAACAATGTTACTCAGATAAGATACTGAAAAATTTTGAGGCGGAGCAGATGTAATTAAAACGGACATTCCACGCTGTACGCTGTGGTGCAGAAGAAGTTGACACAAAAGGATCATGGGCTGAAAGCGTGCTTTCCAGGCATCTGACTGGTACTTATCTGCAGACCCACAGACCACTGCATAACCATGGTTAAAGCCCTCGAGCTCGTAAAAAAACAGGCAGTTTTCACACGGCGGACGTGCCAGGAACCTCATCGATCGTGCTGTTGCTGTGGGAGACGGGGCCCTGTTCTGTGCGTCTCCGCACCTCGTCCGCTGCCAGTACCCCCAAACCGGCCACCACTCAAACCCGAACAGCAGCCTGCCAGGCCACCGTGCACCCCCCAGCACCACGCCCAGGGGGCAGAGAGGTGCGAAACCCGAAAACGCTGCCAAGCCACACGGAAGGAAGGCCTGAGGAAAATCAATGCCGCTGGTCACCGCTCACTGCTCACAGTGTCAACCAAGCCAGCTTCCTACAGCAAGCAAATGCAAGGGACAGCAACCTGGCTGCGTCAAACAGTGTTTAAGGCTGCCTTTGTTTATTCGATATTATTTATCCGCTGAGCACGTGGTCATTACCCAGAGCAACTTACTCAGCTTACGATTTACATGCATTATGCATTTATACATTATCCTGATCTAGGATCTGAAAAAAAACAACCCAATCGAGAACATCTAGTTCTTTAGCCTCATGTCAACATGTAAAATGCAAAGCAGTGTACTGTTAGTTGATTTTAAAGATCATTCCTTATACTGTGGTGCACTGACTGTATGAGTCTACTTGTTATCTTTGTAACAAGTATCTCCTTCAAATTTCAGACCCAATGGTGCTCAGGAAAAGCATGTCATTCGAATCACAAAGACCATACACTGCACAATTTTTTTTTGTTCCTGGAGAGAGCAAGAACTCAAAAGATAGGGCAAAAGACATAGTGAAAGAGGGACGGAGGGGGGAGAGAGGCAAAAGAGGGGGAAAAGACAGATGGAGAGACCAAGCTTCCTGGCATAGGCAGTGTGATTGGGGAAAGCATCTGCTAAAGTCACAGAGACTCTGCTTCAAAGGAAAATCTAGGCAAATGAAAGGTCATTACAAATTAGTGGCTTTGCGAGATCCCACAGAAATCATGCCGTTACAGACTCCCCCCCAGGCAGAGGGCTGAGGAGGCCGCCTCTCTCCTCTCTCCCCTCTCCCCTCTCCCCTCTCCCTCAGCCCCCTAAAATCCACCCCCAACACTGCACCACCGCCTGCTCCGCTGCCCGAGAGAGCCCGACACTCACATCTGAGATGATCAATTACCAGTGACTAGAATCCTTTCATAAGAAACAAAGGCGAAAAACACTGGGGGAGAAAAGGCAGAAAGAGAGAGGAGGGGGTTAGAGAGAGAGGGAGAGAGAGAGAGAGAGAGGGAGAGAGAGAGAGAGAGAGAGAGAGCGAGAAGGAGTGACGGGGGAGAGAGAAAGAGAGAGAGTGAGAAGGAGGGAGGGGGAAAGGGGAGGTGAGAGAGAGAGAGAGAGAGAGGAAGACAGTGAGGGAGAGAGGAGTGAGAGAGGGGGAGAGGGGGAGAGGGGATCAAGAAGGAGAGGGGGAGCGAGAGAGAAAGAAAGAGAGGGAGAAAGGGAGAGAGAGAGAGGGAGAGAGGAAGAGGGGTGAGAGAGAGAGGGGGGAGAGGGAGAGAGAGAAGGGAAGAGAGGGTACAAGAAGAAGATGGGGTGAGAGAGAGAGAGGGGGAGAGGGAGGGGGTGTGGTGGGGTGGGAATTCATGATCAATGTACCACCAGGAAAGTCAATTCCACCCTGAGGCCTTTGTACAGTGCCTCCCACTAATGGTGTGGCACCCAGTGGGCTCAACCCACTTTATGCACAAAGACGCAACTTGCTCCTTATTTGTCCCCTAATTGTTGAATATCCAAATAGTAAGATTTCAATCACAAGAAAAAAAAAAATAAGCATGTTGATTTTCAGGAATTACAGCACTGTAGTGGCCTTCAGCACCGTCACACACTGATTTTATGTGGTTCCTGGAAAGCGAACTACCTGAGGTACCTCTGTGTTTACTTGACCAAACCTCATTTGCACAGGACTGGCTAATTGTGAGACAGGGCAGGGTTTGGAATAAGCTTTCAATATGGATTGTTACTTAGAGCATGAAGAGCTGGCAGGCTCACTCCAACGACAGAGAAAAAGAAAAGAATATGATTCAAGATTCATGTATTGGTTTTCCCTGCAAAAAAAGGAGTATTTCAGGGCTTATGATTATTTATGGTAGATTATGAAATAATGACAGAGGGAAATAAAACCTGCTCTTTAGTGAAATCTAAATAGCTGATTGTTTTTTTCAAGGTTACAGAAAATGCAATAAAGGATCAAGATAAGAGCCAGAAATTAATCTGTCCACCACAGACATTCCTGCCTTTAATGAGATCTGAAATAAGTGTTTGATCATTGTTACAGATCTGCAGAGAGCAATCAGGATCCACCACTTTGGCAACTACACTTAGCTCCCATTAAAACATGCTCCAAAGTGTGAGGTTTCAGAACGTGTTCTGACACCACTGCCTAATTGTCCTCTCACCTTTCTGCTTAAACGACTCAGTTACTTTGCATAGCGTACATCCCTGCTCCGGGCGATTCACAGTCTGATATGTCAGAGCTGTTACAGGAGCAGTTCAGTTTCAGTCCCCTGTTACGGCATATGGCAGCAGTGCCCTGGGTTTTGAAACCAAAACCTTATGATGACAAGTCTAATTTGAGCCAAAACCACGATTAACTGCCAGCTGGTGGTCATAATATAAATCATGAACATGTTTTCCCCACTCTTTTAGCTTTAGTTTGGATGCCAACAATTAACCATTTGTACATTCGCCTTGGATGAATTTAAAACAAAATAGGGCTATATTACAAAAGCAAAAAAAAACATTTCAAATGATAATTGGTTATATAAACATACATACATACATTTTAATACACATATGATTTTTTAATCCATGCTGTGCATTAAAAAGCCTGCATCTTTTGCAAAAATTATCTTTGAAACATTCACATAAGACTGTAAAATAGTGAATAAAAGTGCTATCCGAGACTTCCAACACAAAAACCAAGACAAATACCATCTAAAATCCAGAACCAACAAGCTTTGTTCTTTGATTCATGCTTCTTTTTAACAGTCACTCGTGTTTGTAATATTTGAATAAATGCTTTATTTCCTCTTAATTAACAACCCACTAAACCTTAAATCTACCACAATAAAAGCTATTGAAGTGAACATGGCTTCTGTGTGGACTTGCCAGTTAATCAGGGTAGTTTCCAGACTTCCCTTTCAGAGGAATACTATTTAAAATCCATGAAGGCGGAAATGAGAAAAACCATACAGACTGTGCAACCTGGAGCTCACAGAAAGTCTGTAATATTCTGTCAATTGAAACAGAAGTTGCTCTTAATAATCTAACAAGAGTGACAAGACCAAAATACCGTATCTCTTATTTTTCTGACCTCTGCATTAAACACCAATGGACATTTTTTTAGCCATCTCTAAAGAAATGCATGCCTAACATCAGGTCAACATGGTAGAAATGAGAGTGAGATTGCGTCCATCTGCGGATTTTGACAGAGGTCACAGTAATTCCGCGCTCAGAACAAGTACGCACAAGAACACACACGCACGCATCACACTGCGGCTCAGACACAGAGAGAAAAGCAAAGACTACTGTAGCATCTGTTGAATTCAGCGCAATAAATACCTGTCTTTCCCTCAGTGCTGAAAAGGCTGGCCAGCATTCCACTTTGATGTCTCCATAAACAGATGTTCAGTAGTGGGTCGCCACTTCACAATTCAGCACTGCACCACCGCGGGGCACGCTGTTGAGCAATTACACTCATCCAATCAGCGGCTTCCTCTTCCCACCTCTCTCTCTACTGCATCTCTCTATCAGTTTCTCTCTCTCTCTTTCTGTCGCTTTCTCTCTGTCTTTCTCACTCTCTCTCCCTCTTTCTCTCTCTCTCACGCATAGACACATAAACTCTCTCTCCCACACACAGATGCACATACACATGAGAGGGGGCCTCAGATGATCCAATTAAACAGGAGTTGGGGGATTTCACCACAATGGCTGTAGGAGAGAAACCGTGGCCTCGCTCTCCCCAGGAGGCCAAAATCAGATACTGTATGAGATAGAATGAAAAGAAATCAATGTGAGCCAGCTTAGGACACCCACTGGAAAAAAACAACAACTCTGCATTCAGCTCTGCCCCGCTCCCCTTCCTATTGGAATTTCACAGAGACACAGTAGTGGGAAATGATCAGCTGGGATCCAGCGGTGGGAACCTTTAATGGGAAAATGAGGTCATTTTACGCCACTGCATCAGAACGGAGCTGCACTCAGACCCATTACGTTTGGGGTGCCTCTTAATGACCTCCATTGCGGACGCTGTAATGACTCGGAGGCCCGGACACAGTAATCCGTCCCGGTGCACCAAAGGGAGAGCCTGCCCCCCCCCGTAAATGGATACGAACTGATTGCATTACCAGGCACGAAACCATGGCTACCCTGTTTGCTGTCCTCTGTCGCTGCCCTCAAAGCTGTGCGGGTACTTTACTCTCCACAGATAGGCCAGGCCAGGCCATTCCACCACCAGCGCGGGCAGTCACGCGCCATTTGCTGCGCGCGCGGCCACACGGCATGCGCGTTGACAGCAAATGTGAAACTATCACCAGCCGCGTCAATGTAACCGCGAGTAATTGCGATTTAATTTGCAAGCGCTTGGAAATAACAAACGGTGAAAAGTGTTCTCACTGGCATTCTGTTTTAGATTGCTTTAGTTTGCTTTCGCGGTGCCTTTGCCTCTTTGCAGGATCGCAGTAAAGACAGGCGGCGGTAATCCAAAATTACAAACGACGGAGACCTGAATGAAATAACCTGAAAGAACCGCGCGGAATAGCCGCGAGCGATTTCGGTGTCTGTTAGTCATTTGTGAAACAGTTCTGGTTTCTCGAGTCGAACTTGCAAGAGGACACCACATGTTTCCAAAAAACAGAGCGCTCTCTGTCTTCGCCGCTGCATCTTTAGGCGTTTCCAGATGTACCTCTCTTGTAACGCTCCGCTCTCGCTTCCCCTTCTTAAACCCATCGTTTCCATGTGAGATAAAACACAGTTTTTTCTGTCAAACAAAAAAAGGCTGACGTAATACCAAGAAGAAGGCCTCTTAAAACGTGAAATATCATGCAGATCAAATACTTCTTTCCTATAAAATAACCGTTGTAATATCACTGGCAACTGGCAAAAGTAAATTCAATTTATATGGAAATTAGGTTATGGAGAGATTAATTGTATGAATTAAAATTCATAGTTGCATTTTACAAAAAAAGGGGATGCTCAACCTATAGTAATTGTTTTTCCCTTTACTCTCAAATACTGACTATTACACCTGTTACATGAGGTTTCAAGTTTGAATCCTAAGTAGTGCACTGGTGTTGTCCTGGGATGGTTCAGTAAATACCCACAGCTATAATATGTAATTTACTGTATTTAATATGCAAGTCACAATTTAGAATGGCATCTTCACAACAAATAAATAATTTAATGTAACCATGCAACAGACAAGTCAAATGTAACTGTGCTACCAACAGGTTGAATGTAACTGCTACAGACAGGTCAAAAACATTGGAGCATCCACAATCTTGCATAAAATCTTTCACCCAAGTTATTCAGTGTGTGTTAGGAGTATGATATCCATGCCTGGTTTAAAACTCTTCCTGGTCAACTCACAACATGATTTACAACAACACAGTATCTTCTGTCTGCTGCTGGAAAAGGAAGGGGAAGGAAAGGAAATTCCCACACTCTCCACACACTATGATCACAGATTGGGTCTCCAACCTTAATGTATCAAACTGAAAACTGGAGATGAAGACAACACTGTGAGACACAAAAGCACATTTGACAGGGCCCTTGTGAATTTCATCTACACAGTCTTTGGTTTTATGATGAAATCTCAAACATCCAAGGCCAATTTGTCCCAACATCGTCACAGCTTGACTACCATTAACAACCTCACTCAGTGTTTGAGAGTTTCAAGTGTGCTGCTCTGTGCAGTCTGAATATTCATGCCAGAGCTGCTGAGGGGAAAAAAAGAAGAATCCCCAATGGGCCAACTACATGCTCCCAGTGCCAGTGATGAAATAGCCGAAATGCTAATCTCTTTCGCTTCTAATTAGGTTCTGAGAGTTAAGGAGATGGATGCCATGACTACCTACTGGAACCTGAACCCCGCAAAGGGAATCAGACATCCAGGGAACTCAGGTTAGCTGGGGAAATGCTGCCAAGAACACGCCAGTCTGTCTTCATTCATTACACTTCTCCCTCTTCCACCTCCTCCATTTGAAAAAAAAAAAAACAGGCAGCACAGTCAGGTCTGCGGAGTTTCTCAAAAAGGAATAACAGCCCCAGGAGTGGGTAACTTCCCCACCACCACAGCCCAAAGCCCCGAGGCAGAGAGGAAGGCCTCCTGGAACTAGTCCTGTCTTTCCACAGTAATGAGGCAATGACAGAGACTTCCTCATCGTTGCGGTACACGACCGGGCTTTGTCAAAACAGGATATTGGACCTCCAGTGTTCATTAGGAGATGCTGTTCCGAGGTGCGGTGTCGCCCGCCACGTAATTAAAAATATGGAAATGAGAGAAAGGCAGGCGCTTTTTCAGGGCTCTCTCCGGAGCGATGAGCCCTGACTGATAAATGACAAAGATTTCCAAGCAGATGCTGAGCAATTGATTTGATGGCGGAGAGCTAAAGAGTCCCAGCGGAGACGGCAGCGGTGACTGGTCACATGATTGGCGGACGAGCCCCGGTGTGTTCGCACGCGCTGTGAGTCACTGTCACCTGCTCACACTTTCTGACACTTCTGCCTCTGTCCAGGGAATAGACGCCCCTGGGCTTGCCCCTGTGTCATGTCCCATCAGAGGATCCTGTAGTGCAGAGACTGGGAATGAGAGCCTAGCATGCACCCGTCACTTGGTTTTTAATGATGACACAACCGTCCTGTTCCTGTCCGTAAGGATGAGTCAGACCTTCCCATATCACATCTGCATCCACACACACACACACACTCACACACCACACACACATGCGCACACACACGCATGTATGCACACACACACACTCACACACACACCTGCACATCCACAATCACACTTACACAGGTGTATACACCTGTAGACACACATGCATGCACAAATGCAAGAACATGCACTCATCTCACTCATATACAAACACACATGCCCACACTCAAACAGACACATACAGACACACACACACACACTCACACACACACGCACTTGCATGCCCAGACTCACACTGACATAGTTGTGCATACCTGTAGACACACACATGCATGCAAAAATTCAAGAATACACACTCATCTCACACACACATACAAAAACATACATGGCTGCACTCAAACAGATATACACACTCTCTTGCACAAAAACAGCCACACTCTCACTCTCACAGCCATATAAATCACACAAACAGATATGCACACATAAAGCACACACACACACACACACACACACACACACACACACACACACACACACACACACACACACACACGCCAACGCTTTACTGCGCTCACTGGTGCAGTAGCTACGGGGAAAGAGGCAGCCTGTACAAACTGTACATTGACTGTTACTCTCTCCACATCTGAACGGCAATTCCTTAATGTAAAAAAAATAGCATCGCAATTACAGGCCATCAAAACACGAGGAGCGGGAGAGAGACTGAGAGAACACCTGGCATTCAGGCAACCACAGGCAAAACATCTGCAGCGGCAGGACCCCAGTGGCACATTCTGTTACCACGGCAACAGCTGTGTAGCGAACACACCATGGACGCCTTGGATCTGTGAAGGCCTGAGAGAGATTTCACACAAACACAAATGCGCAAAAACACACACGAGTACGTGCACATGCACACGCACACGCACACACACACGCACGCACGCACACACACATAGCCATTGATGATTTCCGATCATTCACTTCCTCCACATGTGAGTTGCGGTCGTCGGCCTCTCAGGATCAATTTTTTCCCGCGGGTGAAACGTTACAACACACGGCGGGTGTTTGATGGGAACCATGTGACTCCCAATCTCCGTAAATCCGTAGGCAACACTGGTCGATGGCTTACGCACAGTCTGAGCAAGCATCGGCCTCACCACCACAAAGCTGCCTCTCCCCTCTGTTCTCTTTCTCTGTCTCATCGATGCATGGGCACTGCCTACTGTAAACCCCGCTGTAAAGCGGTGCTGAGGCAGATGTTTCAGCCAAAGCCTGCTCTGTTGTTCGGGAGCAAAAAGAAAATGTGAAAATGGCTGTAAAGTGACCAAAAAAAAATCCTGATAATGGAGACAGTATGACAACAGTCTGCTTCCAGTGGGGGACAGAATGCATTTCAGCCATTATGAAGAAACATAATGGATTTGACTTGTAAACACATGGGCGCTCCCGAGCCGCTGACACCGAGGCGCGGGGGTAGGGGAGCGTAGGGCGGCCTCTTATCCTCCACAACGGCTTCACACTCCAGGCAGCAGGAGAGCCAGGCCTGGCAACCCGCGTCAGACCGAGAAATTCTGAAATCAATTTTCCTCCTGCACGCCTCCCCTGCATCACTCAGCCTGTCAATCAACCCGACTTCCACACGTCGGGGCAGGCGGACCCGCCAATCACTCCAAACCCCCCCCCAACCGCCTCCGTCCAAAAACATTTCCATGACAACAGAATCAGCCTCCTCTAAAACTGTAGGCCAGCCATTATCATAATAGAATTGTTTTCCCAGAGGTAGGCCACCCCTAAACGGTGACAGATATCTTCTTTTTTTATCGTTTTCCTCTGATGCACTACGAGAAAAGGCAGGTATCCAAGACTCCCTACACTGGGAGTTATTTATATCTCGGGTTAGCGACCAAACCCCTTCATGTCGCCATGCCCTCCCATGTCAGCAGTTTTGATCCGTATAAAGTGAATCCAATCACTTAGCTCTATTACTGTAATAAACCACACAGCACAACCGTCCTCCGCTTTCACTGTTAGAAGGCCCGGCAAGTGGGTGGTGCTTTTATGTAATGTTAAAACAGCAGACCATCTGGTGCAGGACGGTGCCAGGACGTGGAGGCTCCGTGCAGCAACCCAAAGCACTGCCCTGCGCGGTGCTCTGCTGGGTGCACACAAACAACACCGAGAGCAGGACCGTCATGCCAGCGTCTCCATGCTGTCTGCCGCGCCGCCACTCCCTGCGTCAAAAGGAACACGCCGCACGCAGGCACGGGGAAATATCTGCAATCCAGAACATTCCCGCTAAATATCCATTCATAATTAATTTACCGTTATCAATAATTCACAGTAAATAATGAGCGCTTCCAGATGAATTACTTTTTTTCACCGAAGAGCAGATTATAAAATGTATGCCATCACGCAATGTGTTCTTCACAAATGTAAGGTATAAATTCAAAAATATGAATGTGGCAATAATTTGCTTTGTCATATGAATCATGTATCTTATTAGGACATGATACTGCTTACATTTTGGGGAGGTCTATCTGGGTATACAGCATATAAACATATGTAAAAATGTAAATATATATATCTTTTATTTAGCTTATCAGACTTTTTAGTTTGTTATACAATCACTATCGATATTGATGAGGTGCCTGCGGTCACCAAAAGGTCACCACTCCTATTTAAGTCTTGAAAAAAATGCCATTACGTACATTGGAGGATTTTGCTTGCATTTAACACTGAATCACAGCCTGAGTTGCTCTGTGCACTTCCCGTTAAAATGCTTTTGTGGAAATTACCTTACAGTACTGAGTACTGATGCAGAACAGAAGTCATGTATGCACGACATCGAGGGCTGCAGGCAAGCCATTAATATGACGATGGAAAACGTGGCAGCGTGCCTTATCTCCAGCAAACACACAGACCCCCTTTTGAGGTGAAGCATGTGTTTCCATAATTAATGACGATGGCAACGAATAAGCTTCTAAACCCTTTACTTCTGCCCTGTGATTGTCACGATATTAAAAATGATCATTTAACCCTCTGAGGGCTGTTCTCAGTGGGAAGGCAGGTGAGATAACCCTGCTAACCAGCAATATCAAATATGTAAAAATGTTCATGTATAGATAATGTTTTGTTTTCATTTTAGGATTGTTAATCCAAATGATTCACATTTTCTAGAAAAGAAGTCTTTTATATAAACAGGGGTTCAGAGTTCCTACAAATCAAGAATGATGAAATACAAACTAAAGGAACCTCATGAAAAACTAAAAAAAACTTGCATAATACCAGGATTGTAATTTTTCACATGCATGCATGTATTATGAAAACACACCAACCTGGGTCGCTTCTACCCTGTCCACACTTAATGACCAGTAGAAGTCATTGCATTTTAGGGTTAGGGTTTGAGTTAGAAAAAAAATGGGGGGTTGTTCATACATGCATACCTGTGCATTTAACTATACAAGCAGTCCCTTCTTTACAACTGCACACTTTACATACACATTTGAAACATTCATAAATATGTTGCTATTAATTGTTTTCTGATAAAAAAAGAATTGGGATTTCTGATGAGAGAGAGGCTGAGGAGTGAGAATAGGAGTCTGAAAGGGATTTTTTTTTTCCTTCATCAGGGATCAGACTTGTTTTCATTCAGTAAATGAGGATCACAGAATTTCAGCAGTCATGTGGTCATTACCGTCCCAGCCACACTAAGCACTAGGCCTGTGGCGTAGGTTAGACAAACATGCTGAGAACCCTGCGGTGACAGACCCAATCAAATGCATACGCAAGTTGGTATGGATCGAAAAATGCACACCCTCATAGGATATGCAGGCCATGCACAGCAACATTAAGCAGGACATTCCAATTACAAGGGAAAAAAGCAACAATCTAATTACATTTCTCTCATGTATTTCTTTTGTCATGTCAACAAAACGCTCAGGAGTTGGATGTATGTTACATATAATCAGTGCCCCTTTCTCAAACAAGGCTGTTTACCAGCAGAAATGAAAGGATAAAGGGAAAACATCTGTTCGGGAGGCAATAAGCATATTTCTTCCCTGACATTAAGCACAGTTGAAATAAAGATTAGGCATGTGATGTGGCTAACCCCCCATACCCCCCCACCCCTCCCGGGTCGTACTGAGCGTGCTCATCTCTCAGGACCGGGCAGGCCGAGAGCCCCTTTCAGCAGCCAGTCTCCAAACTCACATCGACAGCAATCACTATCAGATGTTTGCGAGGCTGAAAAGTGCACTACCCTCCTGTCAATTTTAGAACGATTACGACTTCAAAGGCAACATTAATCCATAACGTGGTGGGGGGGGCTTTCATAAAAAAGGCACAACTCAGATGATCTGATCCCAAAGAGCGGAGGCCAAGTTGAAAAGATCCTCATGTGCAATATGAAAGAGTGTATGAGACCCGGGCCCAGCCACACTCGCAGTTTCAAACCCACAACACACACGCCTTTGGTGCATTTTTCAGTCTTTTACACAAACTACACAAACCCCCAAATCCTCAGCCTCTGACCCCCTCGAACAACAAAAGACAAGAATATTAATAAATAAATAAATCCTAAACAATGTGTTGCTAATGAAACTGCTGGCAGATTCCCACCACTTGCCAGTTGTGTGGAGCCTCTCCCTGCTGGAAAATAGGATCCTTCAGAGTTATGTGGATGAATATGGGAGAGGAGGCAATTATTCACCCTTATTTCTGCGGTCAAACGGTGTGATTAAAGCATGCAAACCTGTCAGTGCGATTTGACAGCCTCTCCACCTTCCCCACCTCAGGCCAAATTGCTGGGGAGGCTTCAAATTGACGCAGCTATCTCTACAAAAAAACGTTGATTGCGGGCTCTCAAATGCAACATTTCATTTTGGTAGTTTTTCAACAAAAAATATCTTTCCAGCATTTCTGATATTTCAGGCACAGCTAAACATTCCGGCAAGCTTCAGTTGAAAAGACAAATAGTGGCATCGCTTTGAAATATCCATGCCATCAAAATGCAATACCGCCAATGTGCTGTAATTACCATGGAGTGGAGTCAGAAGGGCAACCACACCAAGTGTCATATTTCATCCTGACATTAATGACACATGCTCACCTTCCACAAGAGCTTCTTTGTAATGTTACTATATTGTGCTCCCATTACAGATTGTCAGGCAGCAAAAAAAAATAGCTGCAAGCACTGTGGCCTGATTGTGTTTACGTGCCATTGTACGCGAGAATTCCCTGGGGGGGGTTCTTCTACAAAAACCCGATTCATATCGTGCCATATGGAGTGCATGAGATCACCTTGATCACAGCGTACCTGTGATTGAGACAGATGAAAACAAAAGTGGTTTCATTCAAGTGTAACTGCCTGTCACATGACTGACTGATATTCACAACGTGTCACTGCATACCTATACCAGTGGAAAAACACATAGGAAAGCATGCTTGCAAGAGCTCTTTCCCTTTAGGTGCAGTCTCTACCCTATCTAAAAGACACTACTGTGCCAACTGGGGGAAACCATAGGACACAATCCCAAATATGATGCATGTACTCATGTCCAGCTCTCTGCACCAATGGCACCTCACTCTGTCTCCAGGATCTCCTGTGATTGGTGGACTCTTGAGTGAAAGGTGGACTCAGGACACACCGTGTGTTTGACATTGACTCCTTATTTTTCTCATTAATATGCACAAACCCCCCACTGTGAGAGATGTCACATGGTCGGGTACTAAATTATCACCCTCATACGGAAGTACGAGGAAATTATGAAAACCGGGCACCTTTCTGCCGTACAATCACGCCCGACAGCTGTGATTTCTGATGTCAGGCAGCTGAAAGTGCGAAGCACAAAGACAGAGCGACAGTTGAACGAGCTTGAGGAATACCACTGACACTGCTCAATTGGCCTCCAGTTTCTCATCCTGACAGCTGCAGCAGTCTGCAGACCCCTGCCTCTCTGACGGGCAGGTCGTTAGGGAAATGGAAGAGGTCATATGAGGTGGGTAATCACACAGCCCGTGGTTCAGTTTTATTATAGACAGATATATATGTCGTGTATACAGTATAAATACGCTAGCATTTCTTCTCTCCGAGCTCCGAAAGAAAAATTGATGGAAAAAATATGTCTAGCTGTAAAAAAAACATGTACTGAGGAAAAGAAAGAGCTAATATTAAATTGTTGGAGAATCTCATAAGGTACATTACATGGGCTTACAGCCACAAACTGCTCATAGAAACTTGAACATGACATCAATTTCTTTTTCAGTCAGTTCTGATTTTAATAACCCTCATTCAAAAGATGCAAGAAGATATGTGAGCTACATAAAATAACATACACTGGGGATTTCATTCTAAATGGGGAAGCAGTATACATTATTTGACATTTTAATGTAAAATTGCATTATTTGCACCTAAAGAAAATCTCCAAATAATTCTTAAGTACTCTAACCAGATGAACATCTGTGAAAAATACACGAGCTCCAAACATCAACGCAGGAGTTCAAATTGAAGTTTTCAATCCAGGGCTTTTTTGGCATAAGTTTGTTTTTCTCCTGCAGGCCTCTTGCTGAGTAATCCTTATCTGAACATTGCAAGATCACGTCCTCCAGTTTGCTGGACTGACGGTGTAAACGCTCTCTTCAGTTTCTCAGGGTGGGAAAGAACGGTGCGTCTCCAGACATCGTGCCTCTGTTCTGGGGCCTCAACTCCCCACTCCACAAACACGCACGCTAAGCCTTTCTCTATTATTTCTAAGCGCCCCAATTTCCGCCACAGTATGTACTACAAAAACATCTCTTCAGCCTCCCTGATATTACAAACATATTTCTTCATTCGGAGGGGAAGAGGGCAGGAGAATACCCCACTCTCTCTCGATGAGCAGGGGAGAGGCCTGCTGGGAAAAAGAGACCGGCCGTTTCAGCGCCTGCCAAAGCAGGAAGTGGAACAAGGAGAGGAACACATTGGGTTCAGATAAAGACAAGGTAACTTCCTGGCCTTACAAGGTTTTCGAACTCACAAGGAATGACCACGCATTCCTGCGAGGTTGTTCTGTATGTTTAAACTCCAGAGTAATCAAAGCTATTTTTTTGCATTCTGAAGTTCAGAGGTCTTTGTTCAGTGTCAGCTAAAGGGAGTCTCGCACTCCTGCTAACATTGTCTCATCGCAAGCAGAGATTAGTTTGCTGAAAGAGCTGAGGAGTGTCACTACAGGAGATGAATCAAACTGCTTCCCCTAGCCCCTCGTTACCACAGGCTAAAAGACTGGAGGCCAGTGAGGAGGCTTTAGTGTAATTGTCTTGACGGATGACTAAATGTAAAAAACTGAATGCGCATACAGCTCAGGCGGAGTACAGAACAGCAGAATCGGCACAGAGCGCTTTGCAACCTCTGCACAAAGCAAAAATAGCTTCAAAAATCGCCTCTGAAAGCAACTCTTTCAGCGCTTGTAATTGGTATCTATCCTGAATATCTTCCATTTCTTTCTGCAGGCAGAGTTACACTCCTATAGGGCGTGGGCAGGTTGTATTGACTGTTTGCTTACTGCGATATTGGTTTTTCTTTTAATGAACTTGACACTGTGGGCCTCTGGAAGAATAGTTTTCACACACACAGAAGATAACATGGATCTAGAAAAACAAACACAGCAATAAACATACAGCTGGGGTGCAATAGGCTTTGATTTAGTGGCCTTGATTGTGAACACTCTGCTTCCGTATAAACACAACAAATCAAAATGAAAATGAGTTCAAAGAATTTATTAACCCACATACCATACCAGTGGATGAAAACAAATCCACACTAATAACTCAACTATAAGCGGAGATATTAAATTGAACCGTGCCTGCACACAGAGAAATCCATTCTACTTTAATCTGTAATATAACGCACACAGCACCAGTCATAAGTTTGAACACACCTGATTAAGATAATGGGAAACATGCATTCAACATCATTTAGATGTAAAGGCTTACACTGAAATACTTGAAATTTGTTCCATAGACAAACATAAATAGTGAAGTTGATGCATATGTATGAATTTCTTTCTAAGTTTTCTGGGTTTTTTTTTAATATTTTTGGCTGTTCTGAAGAATCTAAAATATAAGATAGTTTTGATTTGTTTATAACACTTTTTGGTCACTGCATAATTCCATTTGTGCTATTTCCCAGTTTTAATGTCTTTACTATTATTCCAAAATGTGGAAAATAGTAAAAATAAAGAAAGAAAAGTGTGTCTAAACTTTTGACTGATACTGTCCCTCCAAAGGAGAAATACAACATACCCATTAAAGGCAATTTAAGTCAGATCTGAGAATCAGTGTTCAGACACCTCTGATAGGGAAGAGATGTGTGGGATTTTTTTCAGTGCAGTGGTCACTTCCTGTATCGGTGGAAGGCGGATGTGTGGCATTTCAGCTCGAGTGGAACACTGTAACGTGACATTCCAAGGCAAGGGCGAAATTCCATAGTGCCAGCATTCCAGAGTCATGTTCTGCCAGCAACTCCGGGAGGGGGGGGGCACACGAAACCCTGATATCTCCCGGGTCTAGACGCAGGACGAGAGGGTGACACTCGACACGCCGCGTCTATTATGAGAGCGCGGCGCCAGGCAGGAGGCACGATCATGAGCCCCGGTCTCAGACAGCGACAACCGCAGGCATGCCTGTGGTGCATTCTGGGAAGCACTTTGCTTCTTGTCCCCGTTACCTTACTGCCCACAGGATTCAAGGCTACACGAGTAAGGGATTAGCCTGCTCTGTCTCGCACTTCCAATATTTTGGCATAGCATTCTGTTGAAGGCAGTCGTAGCACAGCTGTCATTCCTAAGGGTTAAGTGATCACTCTGCTGGTTGTTCTCTCTTTTATGGCAGACGATGGTGCACAATAGAACTGTCAATGTGAAGAGGATGGTGGGGGTGAGCTGGAAGCTGGAAAAAGTGGTTTGTGTATGTGTGTGTGTGTGTGTGTGTCAGTCTTTGTGTGTGTATGTGTGTGTGTGTGTATGTGCCTCTGTGTGTCTCACTTTATGTGTCTGTGTGTGTGTGTGCTAGTGTGTGTGTGTGTGTCGGCATGGTGTCTGTGAGTGTGTGTGTGTGTGTGTGTCTGTGAGTGTGTGTGTGTGTGTGTGTCAGTGTGTCTGTGAGTGTGTGTGTGTGTGTGTGTGTCTGTGAGTGTGTGTGTGTGTGTGTGTCAGTGTGTCTGTGAGTGTGTGTGTGTGCTTGCATCCTGTTTTCAGTTCTTGGACAGGGATAAAACGGCAGCACAGAGAGAGTGTGAGGGTAGCGCAGCGGTTCTTGAGTCAATGACTCATGCAGCCTTATGTTGTGTGGGGGGAGGAATCTGAGATCGCTGAGCGCACTTCATGTGCAATCCCTGTCTCCTAGGGCCTGGCTGCAAGAGCAAGAACATGAGGCTCACACACACACACATGCACACACATTCCTGTATCTACTCTGCAGTGATTACAGCTATGGTCACACAAGAGAGGGGGGAGATCCTATATGACATTCTCAGTTGCTTTTACATGGACCTATACTTTAGGTATAGGACCTCCAGGTTCCAAGAAAACAGTATCTATCATCCAGAAAAGCATAAATGTCCGTTTACTTTTCATTTTAGTTTCAAACCTAATCCCTGCTTTGCCTGCCTTCTTTAACAAGTTCAAACAAGGTTTAAGAGGCATTGGCATTCACAACTGTGCAAAACTATGCTTCAGCATTAAAATGATACAAGCTGAAAACGGAAGCGCCCTTCTCGACTTAGCATTCCGGACAGGAAATCAATGCCTCCAATAATCCACCCGCCTTCAGAGCTCTAAAAATACTGGTGATGTCGACGAGGGCCTCTCCGGCCGAGCAGGGAAGAGAAATGGATTCCTGGCGAGACCCAGCGCCCAACCACAGTGGGGTCACGGGCCCCTGTTTCACTTTCGCCTGCGACCATTAACACTAACGGCTCCCGATCTGACAGCGAACTACGTGCGCACAATAAAACACGCGCCGCGGACCCGTCGCCCCCGAATGATCGGCTGCCGTCCTGCGAATAATCGCGCCGCTCTGTATGCGAAGGTCGCCTCGGCGACCCGAAGGAGGGAGGGAAACACACAGCCTGCACCTCACACAGTTAAAAATCAACAGCCCGTTGCGCTGTGGTTCCGGAGACCTGCGTCACTCTGTCCCCCTTGCTGTGCTGACGACCGGAATCAAACGACAGTCAGCACAGCGTAGCACAGTGTAGCGCTGTGGCGGGGACGCACGGTAGAGTGCCGGCTGCGCGGACGGTAGACGCTCTTCCTGCTTTGGATAAACCCGCTGAGGGGACGAGGAGCTCCGATGTAGACGCTTCTCACCTCCCAGATTAATAGGGGCGGCAGATTTCCTGCTGACTTCCCATTAGCATCCTCTCTCTCTTTAAACAGTAGTCTGCAGATTCGTTGACTGAATGGAGGCTTTCAAATCCAGAGGAGATTCAGCTTGCTCAAAGCAAACTCATAAAACACAGCAGTTGAAATCCACTCATATTCCCAGTGCAGGCGGTTGTCACTAATTAAAACTGTAAGCGGAGGCTTCAACATGCTTAATTATTTAACTGCAAGAAAATATTAATGGGCGCTTGAACAGGGTTGCTTTGTGTTTTCGCTCAAATCGACATTATTAAAAAGGACAAAAACGCAAATCTGAAACAGGATATCTTCCTGCAATCATAAATTTAACAGGAAGCAAAAACATGACGGAAACAAGCCATTCCACACATCCTGAGTATAAGTTTAGAATACGTCCTCTCGCAAAAAAGCATGCGTTGCTAAATTTGGGAGCTGCTGAGACCTTCCAAGAAATGCCATCGATTGTACATCGATTCTTCCGTTAGTTCTATTGCAGCTTACACTGTGGAGTGAACTTGCAGCAGAACTGAAAATTAAAAACAGTAACAATGGTGGCATTGTTCCACTTATATTACTGTTCCGGTTTGGATTCACGAACAATGGCGAGCAGATATTACAAGCGCTTGCTACCGTGTCACGCGGAAACAATGGCGTGCAAGGGGAAACGCAGTACCAGAGACAGTGCTGTACTGTATGCAACAGGGCTTCCAGTGATACATGAGAAAAGGAAGCCCCCTCATGTTATAGCAGAGTTCATCCAGAGTGTAAAGAAGGTGGCAGGACTACATTCCGCCAATTCATATTTGGCAATCTTCATGCATATTCATATTCCCTAGATGATTTCAGTGCTAACACAAAGAGACACATACACCAAAAGACTACACGGGGAGAGAAAGCACATTAGAGCAAGATAGTACTACTAGCTACACCCACTGAAATCCCTTGGAGATGACCTCCAATTTTAGGCTGTATGCCTCAGACTATAATACCTCCCTTTCATCATAAGTGATATAATTGTTCATTTCTCAAGTCCATTTTCTTATCCCCTCTCATGCTGCTCTCCCAGTACTTGCGGTTAGTTTAAGATTCAGTCTGATGTGCTGGCCATAATAATTATGGCTAATACCCGTGTTCTCTAACAGGAATCAGCACTAATCTCTGCATCTTTGTATCTGTGACTGGATGGAAAATTACTGCAGGCTTAGCAAGCACATTCACCGAAGTATTAAAGGAATGATCAAACTGGATGCA
This sequence comes from Megalops atlanticus, assembly GCA_019176425.1. Classification (NCBI taxonomy): domain Eukaryota; kingdom Metazoa; phylum Chordata; class Actinopteri; order Elopiformes; family Megalopidae; genus Megalops; species Megalops atlanticus. The sequence continues at coordinate 7,105,776 of CM032886.1, forward strand.
GTTTCTCATTCATCTGGAAACACCTATCATGCAAGTCAATAACAAAGCATCTTAAAATGTTTGCGTTTAGTTGGAATTATGTGACAGCAACCTTCTAATTCTAGAACACAGTGGACTGCAGGATTAAGAATCTACTGTTGTAATTACACTGAGGCTTTTGTTGTTGCTTTGTGATTCAAAATTTGGTCTCAAATCTTTGCCGCACTGTCTGGACGTTTTGATGTGCTCACTGTCAAATCTGCACTGGGCAATTTCATCCAATCATAATAACACTTGCAGAATGAGTTTCAGTTTTAAACGTCATTCACAAATTTGACACCGAGTCTTTTCATGCCAAATGAAAGAGAAAATCAGACTTATCTTTCAAGTTAACACACACACACACACACACACACACACACACACACACACACACACACACACAATCTGATTTATGCAGCTGTTTCCAGTGGCAGACGTGAGTCCCATGGACACCAAGGCAGGGAGCAGAAGGCGTAGCTGTAGGGTAAATGAATATACACCCTCCCACACTCTCTGCCTCTTCATCTTCATGTAACAGCGCTGACATTCATTGTCAGAGATTGCCAAGGAAACCGTTCATTTGCATAACAGTCCCCTGTCCTCACTGGCACACATTAAAATGTAAATCAATACAGTATAAATAAATAAATGTGCTCAACATTGAAGAAACAGACAGTATCCATCCATATCCATATTCTGTGAAAAACACAAAACAAACAAAGCGCAAATCAAACAAACTACAACAAAAATTGTAGTACTTGTCCATATATTTTTGTTGTTATTCTATTTATGTTGGTTTTTTAAGCATGCTGAATAAACAGTCAGAGATGTAAGGTGTTTGAGGCAGATTCTGTGATATATAACAGGCATACTCAATAAAAACATGTCCAATACAAGCACATACGCTCAACAAACGTTGTGCCAAGAAAATGTGAGCAGGGAATAATACTGTGTAATAATAATGTGTAATATTCAACTAGCAGCAGCCAGCCATGTCTCAGAGATATGAAATAATCTCCCCCAACCTCAAGGACTCCAGCTCATTTCTTTACCTCCTGTATACAGATGTGGGTGGCATAATAGGGGAAATCAGACTTTCTTCGCTGTTCCTACATTTCCTTGGTCTAATACACTGCAAGTGGGTGGCCTGCATTACCTGGAAATTCTGTATCCTGCTCTCAGGAGTGTTAAGACTAGCACTAAAGAGAGCAGCAAGCACAACCCCCTATGATGGGGAGCACATAGTGTCCTGTAATGGTACTCTCAACTCTCCTGGCAGTCGCAGGCTTGTTAGTGTGTGTGTGTCTGTGTGCGCGTTCGCACATGTGTCTATATGTGTGTGAGCGTGCACATATGTACCTGTATGTGTGTGTGTGTGCATGTGAGCATTTACGTGTACACTGTGTGTTTGTTTGTGTGTGGCACTATGTACTGAGTACTGAATGCATGTGCATCAAGGGCAAACAATACACAGATAGGGGCCCTTTCACTCTGCAAAACACACACACATTGTCAGCACCATTGTGTGCTTACATGGTGAGACCTGGGCTACAAACATTGGTCCAGCACTTGTTTGTCCAGCTTCTTATTTATAGCTGACTGAAAAGGAAACATCCTTATGTAAGGATACCAAGGACAGTAGCAATATTCACACATTTTCAAGTTTCCATTATATTTACCCACTCCATTATATTACTATGAAAAGGAACTTTTGCAATAACAATGAATCATGTCTGTTCTTATTCACATGGATGAGTCTGGCAGAAAAATAATGTGGCATCACACAAAAGAGAGTGAACTCATGGCTGACATGTCTAATAACAACCAACAATCCTCTACCTTTGAGCAGCTTTGTTTCTCTTCGTTTGTGCGAAAGCTGGAGTGAAGGCAAACAGAGGAGGTTAATCATGTTCTCTGACCGGTCGAATGAAAAATACGGACGTGTTCAGAGCAAAGACGGCGCTGCCAAACGTTGACCTCAACCGATTGCAAAATCAATGACTTGTTAAAAGTCTTGGCTTAGAGCTGGCACCTTTCATGTGCCTGGGGTTATTTTGAACTACAGGCCACCTTTAAATTACACCGGCTAGGTAGAGCCCCTGCAAAGCCTTACAGCTGACACAAGGAATTAAATACAACAAAATGAAGGAAAGTGGGTTAACGAATGAGGGCCAAACAGACACGCAGGCGATCTTCACACACACTGTTGTCATGGACACAGATTGACCTGGTGTGCTCATTCTCTCAGCACATACGAACAGCTTGGTCTCAAGGAGGGTGAGACAGGGTAAAGAGACCTTAGGGGAAATTAATGCAACAACTGCTTATTTCTCAGCAGTTTACTCAAATGTGCCATGCTGGAAAATGACAGAATATTTCCCAGAATCCTGTGCTCTGACCTACAGCTGCTGTGCAACTCAGAAGTCTCTGGTGTTTTCCCTTCATAGTTAGGCACCCCAGCTTTTTTCTACATCTCTCTTTACTGCCATCACTGGCTCACTAGATTCTCCCAACACATCGATACTCTGAAAATTAATTTCTGTACGAAATATTACTGATATTCATGCATCCATTAAGAAAATTGGACTCAACTAAAGGTATCAGCAGGGTGAAAATTCTGTTGTAATAATGAGACTGTTTCACATTTGGGGTGTCACTTTCAGGCATACCTGAAAATTTTAACTGTGCAGCCTAATTTCAAAATCCACATTCCATAGACAGCACACAAATGTAAAGACAGTTATATGCAGGGAGAATCCATGTCTCTTTAAAAAAAAAAAAATATATATATATATATATATATATATATATATATATATATATATATATTTTTTTTCCCCCTTGGATTCAACCTCTAATCGTCACATCCGCCACTTATCCCACATCAATAGAGACTGGATCCTGTTGCTAAGTAACGCCCAAAGCAGAGGGATGTATAGTCACTGATTTGATTGTTGGGTTGGCTCCCGTATTGAGAGTGAGTCATATTCCCACTGTAGTAGAACAACAGCAAGCCAGCGATAAGAGGCAGCTGGCGCTGGGATCTTGGAATAGGATTCCCTTATGTGGGCAACGGAATCAGGGACAACTGCGGCATCATGGGAAATGATAAGGAAAGCTCAGGTGTGTGTGTGTGTGTGTGTGGGTGGGTGTGGTTGTGCATGCCTGTGTATGTGTGTGTGTGCATGTGCATGTGTGCGCTAGTGTGTGTGTCTATGTGTGTGTGTGTGTGTGTGTGTGCCTGTGTATGTGCGTGTGTGTGCTTGTGTGTGTGTGTCTGTGTGTGTGTGTGTGCGCGCGTGTGTGTGTGCGCTTGTGTGTGTGTCTGTGTGTGTGTGCCTGTGTATGTGCGTGTGCATGTGTAAGTGCATGTGTGTGCTTGTGTGTGTGTGTCTGTGTGTGTGTGCGCGCGTGTGTGTGTCTGTGTGTGTGTGTGTGTGTTTGTGTGTGTGTGTGTGTGTGCGCGTGTGTGTGTGTGTCTGTGTGTGTGTGTGTGTGTGTGTGTGTGTGTGTGTGTGTGTGTGTGTGGGCGAGGGGGGGCAGTACATTCATTTATGCAACCAGAAGAAGAGCTGATCAATGTGGGAAGAGTGGACATGATGGAGGCGATGAGCTGCTGGCGCCCTCTCGTCCCCTGGGAGACTGCTCCCGTCTCTGTCCGTCCGCCCACGATAAAGCCTTCCCCTGTCACTCTCAAAGGCCTGCAATTATTGACACTGCCCGTCCTGTTGGCTGATTGAATTATCTCTCTCGTGCCAGCTCTCTGTATTAGCCCTATTGGTCTTGGCGCGTTCCTTTCACTGCGGGAGCCGGGCTGGGCTGTACATAGAGCACATTAATGCGGCAGTGTAGCGTAGTATTAAGGAGTAGGACTCGTGACCGAAAGGTTGCTGGTTCGATTCCCCGCCGGGGCACTGCTGCTGTACCCTTAGGCAAGGTACTTAACCCACAATTGCCTCAGTAAATATCCAGCTGTATAAATGGGTCACATATAATAAATTGTAACCTATGTAAATCGCAATAATGTAATATAATGCAGGATACAGGGCTACCTACACGCTGTGCACTGAGCTACACACTGCAGTGCTGAGAAGTGAACACACTGATGCTGTAGCAGTCTGTAGATAACATGGGGTCCAGTCCGCCAGTCATCTCCACATAACTGTTTCTTGCCATTGGGTGATTCCTGGTGAAACCAACTGAATATTGTTTTGTTTTATTGCATTTTGAAAATGTTCTGCTGGGTCATTCCATCCCCTGACAACAACCCAAAACCTAAAACCCAACCAAATGACTGAATGGAAGAATCGTCACCAAAATCTTGTAAAGGTGTATAACACTTTGCTTGGATCACCACTTGTTGGCACATTCTGAAAACAATGAATACTGTCTGTCCTTGTCAAACTCGGATCCTTATTGATTCCACTCTCTGTGTAGCTGCCAAAATGCCATAACATAGCTACTTCAATGACATGCATTTCCAAGATGATTTAAGACAATTGAAAATTTGCTTTTGAAATAACCTCACCAGGCCAAATGCATGCCATCATATCTTGAAGGCAGCAAGGATTGTGCCAGATCTTGGCCTGATTTCATATGCATGGCTCTATTTAACATTCTGACTCCACACACCCAAACATTACATGAACACAAGTAAAATCAGTTAACTCCCACTAACCCTGAAACCATTACTCAGTTTGTATGCCAACCTGATGTTTCCTCAAAACACAGCATCGTGAGCTGAAACACTGGTACATGAACCAGCTAATAATCAGCGTATGTAATAATTTGGTATTCATTTATTAATCTCATCACATGTGACAGAAGAACACAGAAAAGGTTCTGTGTTGCCATGTTATCATCATCAGGCAGCCCTCATAAACATCTTGCTTGCTGAAACATGAGGCTGTTATCTTGGCCACTGTGTGGGCAGGAATAATGCCCTCCATTTCAGATCCGTCCGGATCGTGTGTAATCTTACAGCACTGGCATGGTGCACAAGGTTGCTGCACAAGGTTTATCTGTCTTTTAGCGGTACAACAGACTCTCATTCTCCCCTGCAAGCGGAGATGCAGGGAAAGACATTCCACCCGCTCAGCTGTGGACCTAATCAGCAGTCATTACAGAGGGGTTCCACAATGGAAGGCTGTCTGAGTGACCTTAACGCATAACAGCAAAAACAGCTGAACCCACAGATAGACCGTACTAGCTCAAGGCAACTTGCACAGCTTACATTATGCATATTAGCCATTTCTATAGATGGCTATTTCATGAGGCAACGCTATTTCATGAGGCAACTCGCAAGTATACAGTATCAGAGGAGGCCCCCCTCCCAGGACTTGAACTAACAACTTTCTGTTAAAAAATTCACTAAGCACTAGGCCAAACTTCAACTTCACAAAAACAGTGGAAACTTTCCCTTTGAAAAGTATATGTCCTCTCTGAGGACTGGGAGGACTGGCGTTCTCTGTTCACAATGCTTTGGAGAGCTTCATTCACATTAGAATGCCTGCTGTTGGGAGATATGGATTCCGATGCTTGCAGTAGAGGGGGAGCCATTATCAGTCTGTGGTGGTAGATAATCAAACACATTTACATTTACATTTATTCATTTGGCAGACGCTTTTATCCAAAGCGACGTACAAAAGTGCAAATAGTGAGCAAACAACAGGCACAAGAGCAAGATGTGTAAAGGTCATACAATGCAAATAGTGCTGAAGCTGAGCGCAAGGTCAGTGACGCGAGCCAACTAATCTGAACTAGGATTGCATCTCAAATACAATTACAGAAAAAAATGGAGTACCGCTATACTACTACCTAGGTAAGTGAGCAACAAGTACAAGGCAGGAGTCAGATTCTCAACATCAAAGATTACAAGGTCGAAGAGGGAGGTATCAGTCCAGGTAGAGTCTGAAGAGGTGTGTCTTCAGCGCACGTCTGAAGGGTTGGATTGATGGAGTTGTTCTTAGGGGGGTGGGGAGTTCATTCCACCACTGGGGGGCGATGATGGAGAAGCGTCGTTGTGAGGAGCGTGGGCCTTTCGTTCTATTGGTGGGTGGAGCGAGGCGTCCGGATGTAGCAGAGCGGAGTTGACGAGCGGGTGCGTAGGGTAGGATGAGGTCCTGGAGGTAGGTCGGGGCAGTCTTTCTTGCAGCGGAAAAGGTGAGAGTCAGGGTCTTGAAGCGGATCCTGGCTGCGATTGGGAGCCAGTGGAGGGATCTCAGTAGGGGGGTGACGCGGGAGAACTTGGCCTGGCGTCCAATGGGGAGCCTGGTGCGGAATGCATCAGGCGCTTTGTGTCTGTAACCCCAGCAGCCTGACTCTTTAAAGCTTTCAGCAGCATCTCTGGGAGGCCAGGTGGGCTGGGCCGCACATTTGAGCTGTCTGAGGCCGGCTCCACTTTCAGCAGAGATCAACACGCACACTGGCCAGCTGGCCGTCCCACAGGCAAGCATAGACACACGCACACACACACGCAGACACACACGCACACACACACACACGCATACACACACACCCATACACGCGCACGCACATGTGTACGCACACACATACACACATATGTGCGTGGACACTCACACACACACAAACACACACACAGACAGGAAATTAATGTAGGAAATTAGGAGTTTCCTCAATTGAGGGTTTTCTTCCTCTTCACAATTTCTTGCCTTAATGATTCGTGCCAGCTGACAAAATGAGAAAAAACTGTGCAATATTTCATTTATAAACACTCACAAACTCAGTATGCAATACAAAACATACACAGATATGTGATAGGTCCATAATAACTGTCACTGACACACAATAGAAGATTCAATTACAAAGAGCTTTGTGGCTAAGCTTAATTTAACATAAGCCCTCATTTCAATAAAACACACTTCATTATCTGAATTAATAGTTTTCTCCAAAATTCTCGATGAAAAATTCAGTCACAAATCCCCCAGTCCCCACAGCAATTTTAAAATAAAACCATCACACTCACTGTGGTGAAACATGATAAACAACAATGAACTTCCCAATAGGAAAAAAACTATTGTTAAGTGATGCTTTAGTTCTGACTTCACTGCCTTCACCCACATAATCTTCTGTTGTGGTGACCGAACATGAGGGGAATTTTAAATGTACCCTTGTGTTTAACTATTGGCACTGTTTCTCCCATCTGTCAATACCACTCATACAAAACAAACCTATGCCTTTCCAAGATAGAATGGTGGGAGACTTAGACTGAACTAGAAAGTAGGTATAGCAAACCTCTGAGTGACAGGTAGAAGCCACAAAACATATGTAGTCTCACCTAAAACACTGCCAAAGTAATTGGCTGCACTACTGACGTGGTCAAAAGTGCCCCAAAATACTGAGATTTCATAAAACTTCTTAACTCAGTAGGAATAAAACAGCAATTTAATAATTCCACTGAGGTATTTATGGAATATTTAAGGAATTGATGCCTTGGATAAAGAATAAAGTAAACCGCACAAGAATTTCTTCTTACATTAAAATTAAAACGCAGACTGTACACTGAGAGTTGAGAGTGGCGTTGAAAGACAGATGGAAGTTTGTGTTGTGTCTGGCACAGGGACGTTGCCTTAGATCTGGTGAGATATCTCTCCACTGATCAACCAGCTGCACCTTTCACATACAAGAGAACATCAGGCACACACTATACTCTCTATTCTCCAGGATTCTATGCTGAGGATAAGGTTCAGGCTCCATTTATCTGACTGTAGGTTAGACGTGGTGTGAACCTAAGCATGACCTGATGGAAGGAGACAGCAATGGCATTTTAATGTACGTAACCTTAAAGATCTGTCACGTTCAGCGGGGAAAATATCTTTGAAATGCTGAATCAAGTGTTCATGATTCAATCGAGAAATCAGACTGGATTTTTCTGGGAATAGGCTGTCAAAACAAGCCTTGGAAGAAGTTAAGAAATGTACCTCTACTGCTCAGCTCGTGTGTGAACTTTCAGAGGTCACTATTGTTATCCGAGAAAAATCCCTAGCTGTAATCTTAAGAAATCAAATCCTTCCTTTCTGTCACTGACAGAAGACAAGCAGGACTGTGCTTTATTTCAAGACACGGTCTGCAACTAATAAAGCCAAAAGTGGACAGGAATCGATACAAATATCTTATGCAAGAGGCATTCACTGTAAATCAGGGAGGTATTTCATACATGCCGAAGCACTGACCAGGCTGAAATAAGAGTGAAAATGGGAGCATTTGATCCAGTAGGAGAAAACGCCTACCCTCCCTGGGAAGTGATAAAATGGTAGGAAGAGGGGCAATTGAAGAACACCGCCCATCCTGGCATTTCTGACACAAGACACAGGAGAGTGGTGGACTTAATGAATGGGACTATCCCCTGTAGTATACTTCCTCAGGGAGCCACTTCCATTTCTTGAAACGAGCGGTGGTCCACAGAAAAAAACATGCAAGTCTAGCAACGATATTGAATTGACTGGTATCAAAGACTGGATGCAAGCCACACCAGTAAATAGTTAATTTATCACAGAATTATGCGCAGTGCAGTCCTGCTGCAAGTTCCCTGCAACTGTTAAATTGGTATGCATTACCAATACTGCTTATTGCGATAGCTGTGTGCAACGCCAGCAATAAATAATTACTAGAGATAATTAAAATATATGGCATCTATGCATGCCAAAATATGGAGCAAAAAACCTCTGTCACATAAGTTGTGGTGCAAAGATATGACAAATGTCTATCAGTGTGGAAAATCTATTTTTTCATTGTGACCAAAGTCTTCATTATTTCAGCCTGCCCGTCTGGTCATTTCACAGTTCTGAGACCAGCACTAACCAATGGAAGTACTTTTTGTTTTTAGTAATTTTACCCTATTAGCATTTTGAGCTGATATACTGCAGCGCTGGCCATATATGTTTGTGGTAGCTGGTACCGTCAGATAGACAACATCTTTAAAAAGAAGAGGAGGAAATTCTGCTACACTGTGAGATCATCCATCTCCAACAGTGTTCAAAGCCCATGATGCAATTCTTCCTCAGGGTAGAGAGGGCAGAAGCAGCCCGCTCTGGGTGCTCACTCGAGATGCAACGAGAGGCGTGAGCTCGGGGGAAACCGCAGGGAGGGGTTTGCTCTCAGGCAAGGCTCGCTGGAGTGAAAACAGACCGGCGAACTCTGCTGTGTAAAAGCACCCCTTCGCTCATCCCGGTTCCAGCTCTGCCATTAAAACAACAGTCTGATTCATTTCCTTTATCCAATTACCCAGCATTGGGCATTAGGCGGAAAAGTGAAAATCAGATAAGAGGTCCGGTGGAGAATGAACAGAGAGGCACGCTGAAGTGATGGTCCCCCGGCTCCTTGTCCTCCATATCTGGCATTCACAAGAGCAGACCTCCAGTACATCTCAATGAGGCAGTAAGGGTTTTGAGCACTTATCAATAAAGCGCTGGGGAATTGAGTGTGTGTGTGTGTGTGTGTGTGTGTGTGTGTGTGTGTGTGTGTGTGTGTGTGTGTGTGTGTGTGTGTGTGTCCTTTTCAAAACTGACATTTCTCCTCTCTGATATCATCTCTCCAAACTCCTGATATTGACTTTTGATGTCTCAATATAAATATAAATTCTACAATATCAAGTGCGACACATCTACCATCTGAAGATGACGATGACTCCCCCTTTCACGGGAACATTCACAGCTGTGTCACAGGAAGTGGTGGTCTGTGGGTATGAAATATAAATGACTGAATACATCAGCTCTCGTTTTAGCTCGGATCCCAGAAACGTGCGTCTATAAATGCTTTATGGTGGTCTTCGTAACATCAAGGGCTATTTCTGTGCCTCTTTCATCTAGTGATACTACCACCACAAATTCTTCCAGTTGTCACGTTTCAGTGCATGTAGGGTGACAGGGCGTGACAGGTGGGACCTGGGGTTCTAAGACAGGATCTTAGCAACAGCTGCCACGGTAACCCCCTGGAGACCACAATCATGTCTGGTAAAGGACACTTCCTCGTGAAGTCCGCTGGTGAGAGGTGGCGTGACAGCACATATCAAACCATGACTGATTCTAGGCCATAGGTCCGTGACTGCATTTTCTGCTTGAATAATTTTTTTTTGCACAGCACATGTCCTTAAAGCGACCAAGGTCAAAGGTCTCTTCTAAGCAAATAAATAATAAAATAATAACCATATGAAGTTGGACATCTTTTATATTATTTTATTTTAAAATCTTTATATGTACTTTAGTTATTATACTACTACAAAAATGTTACTTTTTGTTCTGTTTTGATTTTGAGTATCATTTCCAGTTCCCAGAACAATATCTACAATGCTCTTGAGAAATGCAGTGTGGATCTCGCTGTCACACTTTCAGAGGATTTCAGTCTTAAACATAGAATTTAATGTCAAATCACAACATACTTCCAAGACTATTACGCCTATATTAGCTTAGTGTGGGCGGCACCAGGTGTATGTGTTGCTCTGCACGTCTAGACATTATATCCACAATGTTGGAATCTCACATTTCCTTCAAATGTACAACTGACAGGGATGGTGCCAACATCTCTCAATGTTATTTCTGACCACAGATCCTGCATATGATAACATGACCCCTCCAACGTACAGCTGCTTCCGTGAGTGTACATTTGTCCAAATATCACCGTGCACCTCAGCTGGTATCTCAAAGACACTGGAACTGCAGTTCCCCAGACTACCGTCTGTCTGCTTCTGTGGAAACAGGGTAACTTTGTGTGTGTGTGTGTGTGTGTGTGTGTGTGTGTGTGTGTGTGTGTGTGTGTGTGCGCGTGTGTTTGTTCAGCTGTAGATAACCCCATTTCAAAGCTCCATCTCGGTCTGTTCCTGCTCGTGTTCCAGAGAGCATCAGATTAAAAAAACAATTTCGAGCGAAGGGTGTGGGTCCCGCCATTGTCTGCTTCGCTGCTGCACACAGACCTGCACATGCCGGCTCCCTCTCTAGCACCCGCCAGCCCCGCGGAGGAGACGAATGCAGGCCAGCCGATCCTCTGATAGGGTTATCTAATATCCGCCCCTGATTAATTTCAGCAAACACGCTAAACCTTGAGCTGTAAACACTGGGTGGGTGCCCGCTGGTGAAAGTGATGCACGTTTCACACATCCATGTCTGTTTATGGGCCAGGCACGACTGTGCAGCAAAGACCTGGGCTTGCAGAGGCTGTTAAATGAAAAAGTGTAGAATGGAAGGCTATACTTCTAGAGGTGTAGAAACAACACAAATATAAAAGATGTGTAGATGACTGCAACAGAGCAAAAAGAACATGGTGCTTAACACAGGCTGTCATGATACAGTACTTAGAACATTTGTACATTATAACAACTACGTATATAATTACAATTATAATTACATTATAACAAATTACATGCATTGAAAATGTATGGGATAGAAATGTGCAAGAACTAAAAATTATATATATGTGTGTGTGTGTGTATGTGAGAGAGAGAGAGAGAGAGAGACAGAGAGTGTATATAGAGAGTGTGCCTTTTTGACATTGAAAAAAATTAATTTCAAACAAAGAACACTTTCACATTCCTACCTGATATAAAAAACAAAGGGCATAGACTGAGCTAAAAAAACATGCCATGCATTATGTTAAAATAATTATATAATTCTAGTATCTTCAAATATCTGATAGACTACGATAGACATTGTTTTCTCTCGCTCCACTCTGACCTTGGTTTGCTTGGGCGGTTTGAAATTTAACTCCGCTGCATCTTATCTTATGTCACGTCCAGCACGACTGTCTGCTCTTTTCCTTTAAAGGACCATTTTAAGACACAGTCAAAGCATACGTTTTTCGCAACACAATGTCCAGCTGGATCTAATAAACAGAACTGGATGGAATGTTGTGTCATCACACTGTGACATCATACTAATCCTCTGCTCAATGCGCGATCTCCACTGTGCATCTGGCCTTCACACTACCTCTGTGTGGCAGACAGCTCAGATGATGTCATGCGTGTGTCCTGCACGAGGATCTGTACGGCGGAATCGCAAACATTGAGGTTTGACATTTATGGGACCCTGGCTTGTCTTCCCGGCAACATCCAAGACATAAAGAGGCTGGATATTTAGTCTGCTAGCGTGGGCTCAGACATTACAGCTTATTTCTGGATCCAGATACTGATTCTGGAAACGTGCATAGCTTATTTGTGACCTTTGGATTTCCATAAAAACTGGAAATTAAGCGGTGGGACAGGGGTGGCAGACACATTAAAAGGCGTGGAGTGATACACGGGCGTGGAGCCAGTGCAAGGCATATTCAGAGCAATAAATAAATCTCTGCACCAGTGGCCCCCCTTCTGTCGGTGAAAAAGACTTACCTTGAAGCACCGTGCCTGGATGCTGATGCTTATTTAGTTACTGAATCAGCACTGAAGCTACACTTGTACTGTCAGAGGAAATCAGTGTTCTGCCTTTCCCACCTTGCCAGAACACGCTATGATGTGAAAAAAATTGCTTTACTCTAGCTTGTAACATTCATGACAGTGCCCGTGGCTCTGGAGCAACAGACGGATGCACAGAACACAATTCTGATTCCCTTTTCCCGTCAAATCAGAAGCGAGAGCCACTGGACAGCAAGACAGATTTACACGCATGTTCGCATTAGGTTCAATCAACACCGCAGGCCCACTGTATGCGAACCGTGTTACCGTGTCAGCTGTCGAGCTCGGCTTGTGTTTGGTGAGGCGCTACACAGCTTATAGATACTGAACGTGCATTATTATATGGCTAAAGGTCCAACAGCAAGTGCCAGTTGTGGAGGATTCAAGCGTTCTCTCAGACAGCCTGACACACTTCTGTTTTTTTTTTTTTGACCTGCCCAGTGGCAAATACCTGCTCTCTGAAATGAACCCACATACAGTACCTTAAAAGTTAGCAAACCAGTGGTGCCTAGAGAGACTTTTCAGAACATAAGTCACGTAAGAGTGCTGTGATGCTCTTGTTTGAATTCCCTCTCTTTTTCAGCCCTGGGTCACTCCCACTACCACTTAAAACATTTTTGGAGGGTTGATCCATAATTCATTCCTTCAGAGGTCATTTCCACAAAAGGCTGGAAGAAACCTCAAGAGCCATGAAGTAATGGCCTAATAAAAGTCCTGATGTACAGCTTAGAGTGCGCATACTCACGCACAAAAGTCCACACACGACACTGCCCCTTAATATTCAATTGTCAAATCCTCATTTGAAATTATTTAGATACCTTTCTGGTTGGAAGCATACAGGGTTTGAATGAGGAATCCTGAGCCATGAACGCATAATGTACTGCAGAAAAAAATATGCAGTTCTCAGTTCTCATTCTCATGCCATTCTCAAACATTAAGCTCAGAGATAGACGGGAGAACAGGAGAGCACAATTACGAAGGCTGGTGAACTGTAATGTAACCCTTTGCATAAGAGCGTAGAGCACCAGATCGTGAGGTTTACTTCCCCACACCACAGCAGAACATTCAAATAACAAACCCCATGCATTCATTAACCTTATATTAATTGGGGGTAACACCCCCACCCCTTACCCCTTACCTCCCCCAAAAAAAAAAAAAAAAATCCCTTGTTAATGGATGTGTCATGCACTCGCAGGCTGTCAGAATGGAGTGGTGTAATGAGGCGTCTGTGCAGCTCGGTCTGCGCTCCTGTCGGGCCTCAAAGCCCTCCCGCTGTCACCGCCGGGCCCCGGGTACCCACACGGAACAGCAAGCACAGCGGGAAGGGCCGCCCTCCTTTCAACTTAACCTCAAAACCCAGCCAGGGGACACCCGGGGACATTAACCGCAGCATTCAATCCGATGCCACCCTAACCCCCCGTCCCCCCACCCTGCCCAACCCCTCTGTCTCCAGCACAGATCCACTCCGGGCTTTCCGGTTGACAGCCCATCCAGATATGTTAATGCAAAGCCTGTGAGGCTGTACTGCGGCGATCCAGGGAGTCTCCTGTTGCAGCAGTATCTTAATGCAATAGAAGCACGTTTAATGTGCATGCAAACAGGTTTGGAGGGGGGCGGGGACACAGTACGCATACAGTAGCACGGCAGGTACCATTCTGTAGGATGTGCCTTTGGTCAACCTCTTTCTATCTCGCTCTCTGAAGGAAAAAACGGCTGTTTTCTCATTTTCACCACCAGCGAGTTCTGACCATTTCAGTATCGGCTTTTACGAAGCTCTCAATGCCCCGCGCAGGTCAATCCAGTGGGACGCTCCGCTGTGGGAGATGGCGTATGCCAGATTAGGCCTCCGCAAGAGGAGAAGCTCGTTTTTTTACTCCCATCTCGGGTTGTCAAAGATAAATGACGTTTCCGGGCTTTTAAGTTTTCCATCACGGAGAGCAACGGAAACTGCAGACAGCAAGAGCGTTCGCCGACAAGTCGACGGGTCATACAAACCTTGACACATCGGGGTCCACGGAGACGGCGTTGCTAGGCAACCCGTACAGTGTACTGCGCATGCAAGAGGAGGATTCTCTGGAGGGGCCTGCATAATGTAAAAGCATCCCTCTCTTGTCATCCACCAATCACCCCTCTGCATTTCCACACTTCCTGGCATGTCAGTTTTTGGATTTTTCAATTGTCCTTCACGGATTCCCACAAGAGGCCTGCACGTCAGCGGTAATGAGATGGGCAAGTCAAAGAATACACAATGCAGCCACTTCACAGCTCACAGCTCTCAGGCCCGCAGTTCCCCTGGGAAAGCTGAAAGGAAGGCCTAAAAATTTGGTTGAAACACGCCACTGCTGCCTTTCAGTGGCAGGTACACAGACAAAAATAACATTGCCAAACTGTACGATAAACAGAGCAAAAGCAGCCAAGTCATTGTGCCAGTGGTAATCGCTGAGTTCCTTCTCCTGTGCTACGAGGTATGCTGGGCTATTTTTAGCTGTGTGGACTTGGGAGTTCACATAGTGTACATTTTGGGGTAATTGACTTAAAGCGAGAAACCTAATCCAATGTTTCCACTGCAATAACAATGGACTTTTCCTCCTAATGTAAAACAGCACACAGCCGAGGTTGATAAAGCAAATATTCTCACAGCTCTAACAAGACATGCCTTATTTAGACAATGCCAAGTTTACCTGGGATGTAGAGCACTGCCAGGTCAGGTTTGCATGGAAATAAACATAATCCGCATGCTGTGAAGAGCGTTCACAGTTTGGAGGGGAGAGAAAACATCTCAGAATCATGGCCACATCACATGTCACCAGATTCTTGATTGGGGCTGTTACCGCATGCATAATATGCTTATTCAAGATGACATTTAGCACCTTCCTGTCAAAAGTCAAATTCAAAGTCAAAGTTAAAGTCTTTTTCCATTAATGAAACCCCTGCCATAGATGTGTAAATTTCACAAATGTACAATCATCCTTCAGGATACTGTATCTTTCACAGGATATTTATTTAGTTTCTCCCAGCGTAATACGCTACATTCATTTAGATCACAGCAATCTTAATTTTCCTTTAACAAATCTGGCACTAAAAGCCAACTTCATTAAGCCCAACACGACCACCAACAGCCAATTTTCACTCTCACTGATCGGGTAATCAACTGAATGTGAGTGGCATGATGCGGCAGTGTAGCATAGTGGTTAATCAGCAAGACTCGTGACCAATATGTTGCTGGTTTGTTTCCCCGCTGGGGCACTCCTAAGTAAATATCCAGCTATATAAATGGATAACATTGTAACTGATGTAAGTCGCTCTGGGTAAGACCATGTGCTAAATGCCAATAATGTAATGTAATAATGTAATGATGTCAGACCAAATGCGGGTGTCTGTGGGGCCCTTTCTGTAGCATTGGGAGGGGCTCTGACCTGCTGTGGTAACAAACATGCTGTCCTGAGACACACTGACCCGGGTCAGAGGGAGAAAAGAAGACACATATGCTTGTGATGAGGAAGCGGAAAGTGGAGAGTTTCCCTCACCGGCGTGAACTGAAGGGATACAGAACTGAAACAGACACCCTGAACAGCGAGGAAGCTATTCCATCTCTGGCTGCTGCCTCTGTCACTTCTCTCTAATGCTGTCTAAGAACCACTGCACTGGATCTGGCTCCTGAACACACAGCCAGCACAGAAACAATGGTTACGCCTGCCTCAGTGTGGAAGCGTTGAGCATAGATGAGTGCCATCTGTGAGGACGCTGTCCAAGCACAGTTCTCTGGCAGTATTTCCCATTCAGCGCTACAGGACCGACTGTGCAGCCAGGCTTTTCAAAAACAAAGCAACAGGCCTTAAAGACAGAAACATTTTGCCCAGCACCAGAATAGGAGAAATTACATAACTCACCACAGGAGATACGAATGCCCATCGATGAAGCAAATCGCAGAGTCATGGAGCAACGTTGGACCTGTAGATGTCCTGTAAAGAAGGCCTGTGCGCTGCCCTCTCTGTTCAGGTGAGCTCATTTACAGGACAGATCCACCCCACCTCATTCTCAAAGTGGCATACTATTGGTTGCGATCATGGAGATCAATATGGATGTCAAGTCGAGAGACAGAAGGGATTAGCTAATCACACTGATGGTAAACACAAACTGTCACGATACATCTGTGTTGGTAGGAGCCGCTGACTGCTCGCAGTGGCAAATCCATTGTCATTAGATTTAAATGAAAAAGTCCCGGGCAATTGATCTAGGAAGCTCACTTGCAAACAAGCAGTGCCTTCAAGCTGAGCTGATAAGTCAGGTACGCATCCCTTTGCACCTCACTAGTTGTACTAGTTGGAGTTTTAAAATTGTTTTAAATGGACAAGCAAAAACCATGACCATTAAAATATTGTATGTCTGCAATGAGCTATCTAGTTTTACTCTTGAGCACGGCTGGTATCTCGCCAAGTCGCAGAGGACTTGTTAGACAGTTAGCTACAGCACCTGTGCACAAACCGTTTGGCACATGGAGCAAGTGAACCCGTCAGGACAGGAATCCCCATCTCACGGATTTAGGACCAAACCCCTTTCAGAACGCCGTATTTCAACAGAACCTGTGACCCTACAAGAGATGGGATGAATATGGCCAGGACATCTGCTGTTCATATTAATGCATTATTTAGACTAGGTTATTTTTCTCTTTACAAAACAGATGCTCTCTCCAACCGACTGCTTTTCCTGCCAGGACCCTAAAGGAAAACCCCATAAACTGAGGTAAAGTGATAGATGTTTTCCAAATCCAGCGTTTATCCTCCGTGAGAACCTCAGCACCTAGACGTGAGTACAGGTCTGCTATACCTTCCTGCCATTATTGTGAGTGGCAGGGTGAAAAAATGCTAACTTCCACAGGATTCTGTAAGTTCAGTTTGCATCCTGGTTGTATAAAAGTCAGATTCACATCAAGCAAAGCTACTTGTCAAAGATCTCTGAGCACCAGTGACTGCTATTTTCATCTGAGTTCTTCAGTCCCTGTCTCTACAACAGTGCTTCCCAACTCTACCTGACACAAGGCCTTGAGATGGATCCAAGCCCCTTTCTGAACACAGTGGGACACTACCATGCTGCCAGCATTAAAAGTAATGACACTACTGTATGAACTGTTTAATCCATGGATACACTGGGCATTAATCAGCATTTGATTTACTGTAATACCATTATGATATGAATATAAAGAAACAAAAAATGAAAGAATTTAAGTTCCAAAGCATGTTCCAACTTACTCTTTATTTTCTTGCTTAGCAGACAGCCTTACATGGTGCAAGATACATAACAGCCGTGTACACAGTTGGATATTTACTGAAGTATTTCGAGACACCTTGCTCCACGATATAACGGCTAAGCTCTATCCAGAGTTCAAGTTTGGTTTATAAGACCTGTTCCCTTACCACTGCTCAGCACTGCTTCACCTCCAATGAGGAATGCTGTGTGCTTTTCTGATACTTGCTGTTATTTTGTGAGATTGGTGGAATAGGACCTCATGCAGCATGAGGGGCATATTTCTGTCAGGTAATACCATGAAGAATACAGGGTTCTTTTTTCATCTTTAAAAGGTAATACGCTAAATTACTTTTTCTACAAAAATGTAGCACTTTAACTCTGAGCAGACTCGAGAACTTTTTTCGAATTACTGTTGTGTGCAGAGGGCAGCAGTGCGTTGTGGGTAGGGGAACTTGGCTTTGTGGCTTGAAAACTGCATGTTCCAATTCCGGGTGGGACACTGCTATGGTACCCTTGAGCAAGGTAATTCAGCTGAATTGCTCCAGAAAATTTCCACCTGTATAAATAAGTAAAACAGGAACTATAAGTCACCCTATATAAGAACCTCTCCTGTGCATATAATAATACTGAAATTAACAATTTCTACGTAATAGAGATCTGGAATCATTAGGATTCAAAGGCTCCAGCTAATTACATTATTTATTTACAGATTCCTGACCTTTAGTAGTATATAGTAGTATACTAAATATTACTCTTACTAATAATATAATTATCATTGACAGCATTAATCACTATCCACACAGAGCCCTATCTGTCATCTGGACTGAATATCTGAAAAAATGCAACTGACTTAGAAAATTGGATTGCCTGTTTTCTCAGGTATTTGAAAAGCGGTTCATGGAAATGTATTCAGAATCTGATGATTGAGTGGCTGACTGATCTGTTGAACACCCCATGCTGTTGTGCTCAACGGAGAATGCATTGGAGAAGGTATTTTTATGCATCAGAGAAGGTATTTTTAAATTATTATTTCAGTGCACTGAAATGAGCCCAAACTACCAACGCAGCCAAACATGTTAGCATTCCAATCACAAAAGCAATGTTAATTGCTACCATTTCTCATTCCTTCTCCCTCTGCACTTTAACCTCATTGGTCAGCGTGTTGTGGGTGTCTCAGCAAGGGAATAAGAGTTGTTCTAAAACAGTAACTATGAAGAAAATGTTGCATTTTTCAGTCTCTTGCCAAAAGATACAGAGGCACCCTTTTTCACAATCTGTTTAGTCAATTGTGGTATAGGGTTTAGAGACCACGTCCCTCAACGGAGTTTGTCTGCATCTGCAATAACAGCAAGAGAAGGCAGACATACAAACCTACCCAATGAGAAAAGTCACCTTAATTGTTGCTGACATCTGGTTTGAAACACAATTTTGCAAGTCACAGATATTTCAGAGGGGCATTGCTCCTCCAGGCGGTGCCGTTCCAAGATCCCTGAAAAATGAAAGTTGTCGAGTTTTTTTGATTTTGGGGAAAATTAAGTTAGAAGGGGAAAATTCCAATTGTGTTAAGTATTCGCCAATATAACGAGACCTCTGACAATTCCCTGGCAGACGGCAAAGCTAATATTACTACTGTACGGTTGCACTTTACTTGTGGTAAAGCAAATTGGATGGCTTTCCCTCGTCCCAGTAAAGAGACACGGGGGGAAGTGAAGCACTTTATTCAATATGTCAGGAGCCATGCAGCATTTTCCAGCCGTCCGGGATGAGAACAATCCAGCTCCATCCAGCTGCCCAAACCGCTGTGTGCAACACCAACAGTGAGGGATTCACCGTCAGTTCAAGTCTTTTCTGGGCTACACCAGCGAACTTGACGTACCGGTACATGAAGTGCATGCATTACCATTTTTTCAGGACTGCGATGACCCCCTGCAGGGCTTGCACTCAAGTCTCTGCTCAAGACTCATTTCGTCGAAATCCTGCAAGAACAATTTCTGAACATGAACGGCCTCTCTCTCTCTCTCTCTCTCTCTCTCCCTTTCTCAAGCTGACTCCTTCCTTTGGGGACCAAATTACATGACTAAGTTTGAATCGTGTGACCTTTTTTATGCCATAGCATGTTTTCTTTAATCTAAGATTGACACTTTTTTTGTTCTCATGTCACTGTAAATGCATTACCACTGTTAAAACAGCTGTATTTCCTCTTCCGTTGTAACTTCCTGATTCAAGCACCAATCATTTACTCGGATTAAAGAGCGATGGTTCCTCTGGTTCACCCACAGCCTGTAATTTGTCCAACAGTCACAAGATGTCAGGCCAGGGCTACACAATGAGATTAGTAATTAGCTCTCGTTAAGCAATCCTTCCATTAGTTTGCACTGAGGTAATTGATCTTCCCCTTACTGCAAATTGGAAATTAGCGCGTTGATGAACTTGATTCTATGAATTAACACTGACAAGGGGCTAAACAACAAATTGAGTGCACCGCAGTGAGTGTCCTGTTTTCTGACTCCTCTGTTCACACATTATCCTCCGCTGGTGGTAACGTCAGTCTGTTGCCAAATGGAGAAAGCAACCATTGAAGAATGTGTCTTCGGTCCTATTTGCCTGATTTTAATTTTCATAGGTATTTTCCCAACATTCCTGCACACTTACAGGAGGGGCTGAGTCACTGAGGCCAAAGTATGAAGCCAGGCGGAAGACAAATTGGTCAGAAATCCCATAGATCTTCCCTCATTTGCTTTTCAGCTCCGCTGATATACGCGGCTGTATACCCCGGCAGTGATATCACTGAGGTCGTGTTCATTAATCCAGCAGCTGCCGCATACTGGTCCAGCTTCTCCATTACAGTGCCCAAAGCGGTGTGGCCAAAATCTGCTGCCACGCCAAACGGCGCGACCGGGTCCACGGCTGACTGTAAAACTTCTCGTGTCCCAAGGAGTAGCTCAGTACACCACTGTCCTCGCGTCTGAGTCCAGACTGGAAAGGACAGGACTGTACAGGAACAGCGCATCCAAACTCAGACCACTAATGGCCTAACCGCCTCTTGCGTGTTTATAGAGGCAGCCATTGCTGGTAGAGCACCAGCTTGGCTCCACTGATCTGTAAAGATGTACTTTCCCACATGGGCATAGCCTATAGTCTCTTACACAGCTGTGATGATCTGGTCTTTCCCCTGTGAATGCTTTCTCCAGATGTTCCCAGCACAGCCTAATATATGGGCATCAGTGCTCAAATGTGCTGAATCTGGCCACGCAACTTGCAGGGAGTTGCACCATAATCCCCGAGAGTGTGTAACTCTACCTTACAGGCATAAGGAGATTGACATTATTAAAAACCCACCTCAAATAAGTCCCAGTGTTTGACAGTGCTCTGTGAGGCGGATGTGTAATTTACAGTGTGGCACCCACATAACTCTGACTGCTAATATATCTTAAAAGACTGCCTCAGAGTTGTCCTGAGGAGCTAGCTCTTCATTTTAAGCCATCCTCTAGCCTCTACACAATGTAATAATTCAATGTGCTTTGGTGTTGCCACATCAGAGGTTTTGGGTGCTTAAGTCAACTGTCAAAATTTGGTCTGGTTTCAATCAACATGTGTCTTTAACTCTGACTCACAGTTAAAAGAAAGTGTTTTTTTTCCTTGAAAGGACAGTTTAACAAGTTCAGTGATCACCAAAATTAGTTGAATAAATTGCACATTTATTGAAAGGAGCAACACTTGAATTAATTTGTTAGTCAAAGTCAAGGACAAGCGTTGATAGAACGCAGGCCTACTTGTACCTCTACAGAGAGATACCAAACACTGAGTGCATCATTAAGATGAAGAGCTTTCGGCAATTCTACGGGGAGTCCGACCGCTGGGTACGCCAAAACATTTAATATATCAGAGGATCTGTCCTGCGTTCGTAACCGCGGGCAACAAAAGCATCTACACCCAACGCGAGCTCCTTTCTGAGTCGCTCAGCTCTGACGCCGTTTCCATGAGTGATGTAGTGCTCCGCTGTGCCGGGGGAACTGAGTCCACGGCACACGCTAATAAAAGAGAGAACAGATCCGCAGGAGAACACGCATATCAATGATGTCATTCCCCCTCGATCCCCCTTCCCGCTCCCCTCCTCCAGCAAACGAGGAACAGCCCCACACAGGCCCACGCGAGAGAGCCGCGGACGCATTGACATGGAACGGCTTTACGTTAGACACAAAGCTAAGGTGGCCGCTAAAGGTCAGGCCATTAATAATGTCTGCAGTCAGCTGGGCTCTCATCATAATGGTGTTTGAGATGTCCTGGCTGGAGGAGACGTCACTGGCAACAGGCCGGCCACGACGCAAAGCTACGCAGCAGGATGGGGGAGATATCCCTGCGCAGCCAGTAAGCCCCTCAGATTAAACATGGCGGGTTTCACACAGAGAAATATGGAATGTTTGCTAGTCTGCATGAATGCTGCACATAAATCTTGTAAAATACAATTTAGCAAAAAAAAAATTAGGACATGGAATTGTTTTGATTAAGGGAACAAATGCTTTGACGGAAACTGTAAGCTCAACATTGACAATGACTCCATGTTTTTTTTTTTCTCCCCGGCATAGTAGTGCTACATAATTTTAATGCTTGCCTAAGCTCCGGTTGCGACCAAAACAACAGCTTTTTTATTGGCTTTTCAGTGCAGCATGAAATGAGGCTTCATCAAGCACAACCCCCCTCACACAGTTCCCCTGTCACGGCGACAGCCAGTAACGGCAGGCCTAGAGATGGCCACGGTAGGAGAAATACAGCGTGTGTCATTTTACAGCCATTGCTTATATTACCTTTCACATTCTCTCACTCTGCTCTTTGTCTGACATCCCCATTTCACATGGTATCTGCTCAACCTTTTCACCTGTCTGGCTGAAGCATTTATATGAACTACCATTCCCAGGGGTAAAAATGTCACTGTGTCTTGGCTGAAATTCAGGCCCAAGCTACTTGGTCTAGAACTGCTTTAAACTTGACCTTTCTGGAGTCCACTCTGTCACTATTTGCCAATCAAACAGTTCAGAGGAGCAGTATGTGACGGCAAATAGTTTCCACTTCAGGGCAGCAGTGTAGCATAGTGGTAAGGAGCAGGGCTTGTAACTGAAAGGTTGCTGGTTCAGTTCCCCACTGGGGCACTGCTGCTGTACCCTTGTGCAAGGTACTTAACCCACGATTGCCTCAGTAAATATCCAGCTGTATAAATGGATAACGTAACAATTGTAACCTATGTAAGTCACTCTGGATATGAGCGTCTACTTAAATGACAATAATGTAAATGTAATGCATCCGCCTCTAGCAGGATTCAGGGGTCTTTTGCCCCTGCTCCTGTTCCGGTGATACAGTGTGTTTGGAAGGCGTTAGCGTGGTGTTTTTCTGTGGAGGACAGGCAGCCAACTCCCTGCTTCCACTATCCCACTGCGTTTTCCTGCTCTGGAGGGATGTGTGCTGAACACAGCACACTCCATCCGACACACCACGCTCTCTGACGTGTCGTTCGGGTGTCAGGTTTAACTCCGGAGGTCACAGTCCTCACACAGCGCATTTCTGGAGGTTTTACTGTTTCCAGCTTTCACGTAGTGTTATATTTATATGCTCCACATGTGAGAAAATTACCCTGAATTCAGAATATTCAGACATTTGAAAAGCCAGTGCACAGGCTATCTGAAATGGGCTATCCCTATGATCAAGCCGATATATTTTCTTTCTCTTCCCACCAACAAAATGGATGCAAATTTGGCTTTTTTCTGCCACACAAGGACATTCAATCAAACCAATAAGTGCTTTACCTAAGAAATGCATTCATTATTCAATCCTTTAAAATCAGCAGGTGCTCGGTGGGTAGAAATGCATTATGCAAGATATGAAAAACTGATTTATGTTAATATTTGTCACTCAAAGTTAAGGACAAAGAACAAAGCGCAATAGTGTCTCGAGTGTATGCACCCTCCAACACACACACACATAAACGCACACACGCACACACGCACACACACACACACACTGCTGCATATGACATGCATGGGTGGAAATGCGAAGCCTTCCTCTACACTGACTACATCACTGAGCACCGGAGGAATACAAGGAGACTAAAGTAAGCAGGATATTAATTATTCATGAGCCCTCCCAAGCTCCTATCCCATGCGACCTTGCGGCTGACTCTGAGTCAGTCCTGCCACCAGAGTGTTGACGGACGCAGACATCTGAAGCTCCACCTCAGAGTGCCCGCTCCAGTCGGGAACGAGGACGCCATTCCTTTTGCAACAGTAAAAAAAAAAAAAAAGGTAAGCTTTCCATTGTAATAACTTTAATGTACCCATTTCATTTTCTCTTTATATTGCGGATGGCTGGTACTCGGATATTACCCCCCTCAGATTCACTGCTCCCACCAGCCCCAGACGCTGGCTTTGGTGGAGCCAGCGTCTGGAGCACAATGTTCCTGAAGTAGGAAATCAGGGCCTAATGCAGCTCTGACCATTCATTTCTTTTATGCCCCGAAAAATCCCAAAGGTCCGTGACTATTTTTTAATACCTCTTGCTGATGCTGAGCTTGAGACAACACACACACATTACATTACAGTCATTTAGCAGATGCTCTTGTCCAGAGCAACTGACATAGCTGACAATTTTTACATCATTTTAAATTAAAATGAGGGAGCAGGAGACAGGGAATCACATAAAGTGGACTATAGGGAAATCTTCACACCTTGGTTTAAAGGACTCAGTGAAAACCAGGCATGGGAAAAGCAAACTTACATTACATTATTGTCATTTAGCAAACACTCTTATCCAGAGTGGCTTACATAGATTACAATTCTTACATGTTATCCATTTATTCAGCTGGATATTTACTGAGGCAATAATGGGTTAAGGATCTTGCCCAAGCATACAACAGCAGTGCCCCAGTGGAGGGTCGAACCAGCAACTTTTCAGTTATATGCCCTTCTCCTTACCACTATGCTACACTGCCACATACCTCTTAGAAACCATAAACTGCTGCAGAAAGGGGAGGTCTCAAGCCTGCCTGCATGACTGTTTAGGACCATGACCAATCAGCTCTCCCCAGACATGTCCCAGTGGAGATCAGCCAATCACACACTCCCCACTGGACCCCCGACGTACCCAGCAAAAGTCAAACCTGTAATCTCTTCGCACGACAGGACCGGTCCTGATCTATGAGGCGAGGCCCTTATCTCATCACCCCTTGGGAGCCATCCCCCCGGCGGTCCTCCCGCTAATGGTATGAGTGGCTAATTGGACGTTTAGAGGGGGGCGCTGCTACGCTTGACCCCTGCGTAATGAGTTTACTCCTGCCTCAGCCACCTTGTCATTAAACCACACCGTCTCCCATTGGCTACAGTCACCAGACCCATCTGCCCAAACAGAGGAGCTACGCCCAAAATCAATAGCCATTGCCATATGGCCAAATAAACAAAATAAACATCCTCAGGGCAAAAGGTATGGCAACACTAGAAAACACATGTGTTTTCCATTCTTATCACGCCCACCGTTATTTGGATATGAAGACCTGACAGGTACAATTAACCAATCAAAACCCATGACTGTGCATTGAATTCAGCTTCAGTATCTTGCTTAAGGGTGCAAAAGCAATAAGCTGCGTGGGAATCAAACCTATGTCTGGACACAAGCCTTATTTCCTTAACAACCATGCTACAGATGCCAAAAGAACCCTGCTGCAGACCCCAATAGCATACTGCGAGGACATACTGTGTCTGTTGTACATTGGCCTTTTGAATCTTTTTTTGCTAAAATCAGACATTACAACAGCTGGTAGGAGAGTTCAGCTGTACCTGCTGTGTTTTTTTTCAGCAAGCTTATCTGTTATTCTCTTTGATATCTCTGAACTCTGAGGGTTGGCTACATTTGGTTTACAACAACTTTGCCCAGGGCTAAAGGCCAAGTACAGCACTGTGAAGTACATGGAATAAATTGGAGCAATAAGCTTATCTTCTACATTCGATACAGAGGAGTTTAAATCAGGCATTAAGATGCTAAAGCAGGTGGTCTGCGGTGGCTTCCGATAACTGTACTTTTTTTTTAATAAAGTGCAGTTCAGAAAGATGAATTGACTGGGCTCACCCTGCACACCCACTACGGACACATTATTGAAATACAATATTAAAAATCACACAGCTTTTCTTTAATTGAGGTGAGAGACATGAAATCATTACAATGTTGATTAATTGCTGATAATACTAAAAAAGATCAAGTGATAATGTTTTATATCCAGCATTAATGAGCTCAGATCACAATGATCTTCACTGAGCTGCATCCCTATTGTGACTCTCATCATTTGTCAATAAAACTTCAATGCCGTTTGAATTCTAACACAAAAGTATCCCGGGTTTCCATCACTGGATCACCGATAATTGTGTGGCATTTGTTTAGGGTATGTGGTTGAAAAGAAATCCAAGCACACCATCCTTCAGATTTGACTAAAAGAGTTTGTGAAGCCATTGCACAGGCATAAGAAACAAACATTCACATATAAAATACATAATAAGTTCAGTCGCACTCTTGTGAAAATAAACACATTTTTTTCATAGGATGGACACTGATGCTGAATAAATGTATGTCCAACGGGAGTTGTTTTATCAATTTCCCTAAAAGCCTTTTTTTTGCAGTAATGGATGAGCTACCAACGCTAATAAGATCTGACTCCATTACCCTCCAAGGCTAACTACCCCTCCACACACAGAGCATATGGTTAGGCCTCGAGGAGTTCCAGACGGCCTTCTGCTTTTAAGAGAGAGGGACTTCCCTCTTTCCCCTTTCTCCCTCACGTCAGATCATGACTCAATAATCCCTACAAATCTTCCCTCACTCTCTCCCCGTTGCCCCGGCGGTTCCTGCTGTCCAATTAGCCATCTGCCGCGCTCGCAGCGCGACGCCCACTGAGCGCACTCCCGGCAGGGCGGGGGTGTGTGTGTGTGTGTGTGTGTGTGTGTGTGGGGGGTGTGATGGGGCGTCAGCAGGCCCATTGTTCCGGGTGACAGTAGGGAGCCAGGGCCCATTGTTTCCCCGTCTTTGCTTCCGAGGACGCGTGGAGCAGAGCCCCTGTTTGTGGGCGGCCGGTGCGGTACCAGGAGGAGGAGCGCGCCTCCAGCATCCCCCGTCCCCCGTCCCCGTCCCCCGTCCCCCCGTCCCGTCCAGCTTGGGACCGAAGCCAAGGCCTATCTCACAGGAACCTGCCCGTCAGACTGGCTGCAGATGAATGCATTCGCTCAGCAGTGTTTACATCTGCTGCATCTCGTGGCCAGAATGTGCTGCTTTCACAGCCCCTGCTAGTCCAGGGCGGGGGGGGGGGGCGGGGGTGGACGGGCTCTCAGGGCACGGACAGTACAGCCTGGTGTGCCTTTCTGATCCCTTCTCTCCCTGTACTGCTCCACACAAACACCGGCAGAAACCAACACATTACACCAAGACAGGTGATCTTAGGGTGTCTGCGGAGAAAACACATGAGGCAATAATGTAAAACATGACAGACGAAGGAAAGCTGTAACTGCGGTGACTATTCCTGCCCACTCACACTGGTGAATACCCATGCAAGACTTTCTCTTGCCCACGTGTGAAGGCTGCAGCAGGTTGTGTATCACAGCAACAGCTGCTCAGCACCGGTGTTCATCTCAAGTAATCTGCTGTCAACTAATCTTCCTTTAAATTAAAGTGAGGGGCCGGGAGACGGGGAATCACATAAAGTGCACTACAGGGGAGTTCTTCACACCTTGAATTAAAGGACTCAGGGAAAACCAGGCATTGGAAGAGCACATATTACATTATATTATTGTCATTTAACAAACGCTCTTATCCAGAGAGACTTACATAGGTTACAATTTTTACATGTTATCCATTCATGCAATTGGATATTTACTGAAGCAATTCTGGGTTAAATATCTTGCCTAAGGGTACCACAGCAGTGCCCCAATGGGGAATCAAACCGGCAACCTTTCGGTTACGAGCCCAGCTCCTTACCACTATGCTATACTGCCGCCCACTCTCCTGGCAGAGACACCACACTATCTGTTTCATTGCTTGCAGTGTAAATGAGTCCCCCTATCACATGCAGTATTGGGGTGGAAAATTGAGGTCACCACACAGACCAGCTCCTGGGGGCACAAGGATCAAACCAGCCGCACTAACACGCTTACGGAAACCAGCGCAATATGTCACTGAAACCATGACCATCGCTGATGTCACCATCCTGGCATATTAACAGAGGAACGAAACCAAACGCCAAAATGCACCCCTTTAAAAGTACTGCACCACATCAATACCTGAGCTTTCTTTCTGTGCCGGGTGCGATCTATAATCTTTGTTATGATTTATGAACGCACGGCTTTAGCCAAAAGTCTAATTATATAATTAATTCATTAAGTTAATAAGCTTCTTGTAAACGCCGTGCCAACAGATCCAATCAACTCGCGACTGTCGTTTTGCCAGATTTCACTTCCCCCCTGCATCACTCACCGGGAGCTATTTCTCGCGGACAGCCAGTGCTCAAAGTAATCCAGATATTGATCTGCGAGCCGGCGGCTGCCAGTCTTCTTCGGTTATTATCTGGGCCGATGACGGGCCTTGCGCCGCTAAGGCGTGCCTCGTTAAAAACGCAAAGCAGCTGGCCGCAATCGCCGCCTCTCGCTTTGACCAATTTCGAGGCAGCCAGAGGGAAATCAAAAATCAAATCCACTTGTTTCAGGATACGATTACTTAACAAGTCCGGCACAAATGAAGAGCTCGGAGGGCAAGCACAGCCGTTAAGGCTTTTTTTTTTTTTTACAATGAGGGGGTGGGGGAGAGAATTAAAGTTTGTATTGGAGGTTAATCTACCTCTAAGCCCCGAATAAGCAGGCGGAGAGGCTCCGGCAGGGCTCGGCGCGTCGAGCCACTTTACCCCCTCTTTCAGCTCCGCGTTATGAATGGATTACTGCTCGTTCAGCCACATAATGTATTTCCTCACAGGGCAAACGGCCAGCCGCCGTTCCCTGCCGCGGCCCGGTGCAGAGGCCCACGGTGCTGTCAGCCCGAACCCCCAGGGCAGGGGCTTGACACAACGTATCAATGCACCTATCAGTGATGGGTCTCACGGGAGCGGACGCCCCCATCTCCTCTGCCCCTCCGCAGCTAAGACGCGTGCTCCTCGCCGGCGGCTCTTGCAGGGTACGGCCATCTGCGAGTCGATTCGGATCTGTCTAAATGTATCATCGGAGAGAAAGCAGCTCCCTGCCTCTGTAGACCTTGTCTCAGCGATGTCTTATGACACTCCTTTTTGGTGGTGATCACCATTTTTCCTGGAGATCATCTGTGAGCCTTTCCTTCTCTACACGCTGTGCTTCACCAATAAAGGTAGCATAGGGCTTGGGACAAGGACAGCAATTCATGTAAAGACTGAACATTTTCAACATCTCCCTCATTTAGATACCCAAAAGCCCTACTGTTACTGAGGGAAAAATTCAACAGGAAAAAAAAAGAAAACATCCAGCTAACAGTTATGAGTGCATTACCAATCTGAGGAAACGGCCTTGAGAAAACAGTAACATACACATGTGTTCTGAGGCAAACTCTTGATTGACAGGTGGGTAACGTCAGCCCTGCTGGATTCCGACGTGACCTCAGCGCGGCTGCTTCGTGGCAGCAGGGTGGGGGCGTAGCGGCAGCGTGGGGCTCTGTGTGGCCCAAACCCCCCCGTGACGTATAGGGCCGTGCTGACAGTATGGTGCGGCGGTGGCCCGGATCGGCCCCAAGTCTCCTGTCCCGCCCGGCCCTGCAGCCGGGAACCACGAGGCGACAGCGTGGTGTGGACCGGCCTAACAATGCCCCACAGTGCCCAGCACGCCTCTTTGTTCCGCCTCTTTCACTGCTGTCTGTGGGACTCCTGTCCTATTTCTACCCAATACCCTCCCAACGAGATGGCATCGGGATGATTCATGAGCAGTTCAGCCCGATGTTTAACCAACACGCGTTCTGTGCATTGATTTCACGGAGCACGCCAACGATAATGTTCAAACATAAATTAAACAGCACTGCCCCACAGGCAGGTGTGTTATCCCGAGCAAACCAGGATGATGAGGCGTTTAAAGGCTTTCAAAACTGTTCAAGGCTTAAATCACATCCAGTGCCACGAAGTCAGAGGGATTGTCTAACTACAGCCCCCCTGCTTCGACAAAACAGAAAAGCCCACAAACAAGATGCTAGTATTAGCCTCAGTGCTGCAGGTAATTTGATCAATTTGTTGCAATTCTGTGAAAATGTTATTTAATACAAAATATTAAGCAGATTTCAGCAGTACTGGGCTTTACCAGTGTCTGATATGAACTATTCACACCCATTCTAATGTGCTCAATTGTCTTGAGCTTTGATTGATATCTCTACCACTTACACTGGGCTCTGTGTGGAACTATTAAGGTGTTATTACCGCGATATCTTGGTTTCTATACAAATACCCTAACAAGAAAATCGCTTATGGGAGAACAGTCCGCAAAAGTGTTACTCAGCTGTGTAGTTTTTGGACTGAAATAGCAATTAACCCCTAACGAGCCATTACTTGAACACACAAACCACTGCGTGTGTGGAAAGGCACATTAGCGTTAGGCGCTCAAACGCACAGGGAGCGCCTAAAAAGTGGAACTGTCAAAACTGAGGAGGCAGACAGGATGCATTTAGCGCACGCAGATGATGTCCCTATTGTGTGTGAGAGTAACTCTGCCATTGTGTATTATGTATGTAGTTTCTATAGTCTAAATAAAACAGAGAAAACAAATATTGAACCGCATGAACTACCGAAGGAACACATAAAGATGTACTCATTTGGTTGTGGAGCTGGGCTTTCCCGTTTCAACTCTAGGGAAAACCTCTCTTTGTCTTCTGTACACAGTCCATTTTTTTCACCTTGAGCAGGCATAAAATGGAACTCTGAGACCAATGTGTTGTTCATTGTCGATAACAACAATGTTATGCTGTCTTTCCCGGCTGCAGTGACAATTACAGAGCATGTAGCCACATCCTTTGTCGTGTACAGTGTGAACACATTATCGGAGCCTGCCCAATCGGTAGACTCGATATTGGAGGAAATACATTGATTATCATCCTACCTGTTTTGAAAAACGCGTCCGTATCCGAATCGTTAGGTCCTTCATCGGCTGCCTCAGCGGAATTCATATTTTCTCCTGGTCGATTTCAGAGGATAATCTAACGCCAAGTAAATCCAGTTATGTCTGTTATGGTATCAGTGCACGATCACCTCCATATTCTGGTGTTCCTGGTCGCAGCTGTTCGTTTTCCAGTCGTGGGTTTCCGTCCGTGTTATTAGCTGGCTACAAAGAACAGCGCTGCATTTCGGTCTATTGTTTAGTATCCCAACCTCCCTTCAGCTGCTCCGGCGCCACAAAAGGAATACACACAGTACATGTGACATTAGGAGGAAGCAATACGATCCCCCGCAATTAAGCTATGTACGAGCAGCTGTGCGGTGCGTTCACTGTGAATGTTTCACATTACGAATCTAATTTTCAGCATCCTTCAAAAAACGAGCTGCATAAAGGCAACGCTTCTACGTATGGCTGCTTTACAACGGTACCCTGGCAGTATATGTTAGTGATGTCATGAAAATCTGCATAATGAAAGTGAGAGGTCTGCTGCAAGACGTGGATTTGTGTGTCTGCGTGTTCTCCTTCAAAATAAAATCCGCATCTCTCGCATCTGAACCCATTTTTTTCTCCCCGAATAAATCGGCATTCACTGTGAAACCCGCCCGTCGCGCCGGGGAGCGTGTTTGTTACAAGAGGGGTGTCTATCCCTAACAATGGCACAGAGTTCTCCGCACCCTCATTCGGCGTGTCCTATCCCCTCCCTCTCTTCTCTTCCTTTTTTCATTTTTCCCATACCAGTTTTGCTTAAGCTCAAACCTCGCGCGTTGCGACGGCTATCAATATGAGGTAAACAAAAAAGGACAATTTTAAATGCTAAGTGTGCCCTAATATCACGGGGCGTTTCTTTTGTGTGAACTTAGCCGACTACCGTTTTGGTTCTTGGAGTGAGTCGTTCTGTCCTTTACGACCCCATTTATTGCTTCAATAACGCATACAGTGCGTTGCCATTTGATTCAATTGTATTTTGCAGATGAGTCAAACGCGACGTTAGGTCTGGCAACCCATCATTCTCAGGAGACAGTCTCTTGAGTTACCACGAGAGGAGCACACTAGGAACTGTATGTTTAAGCGGTTTCACCTTTCCATCTAGAATAGCTTCATTTGTGTGAGAGACAGCTGAAGTCGGATCTAGCCGCTGTCCTTTAGACGGCGAAATCTGGAAACTGATATTCTTTCTAGCTCTCTCTACTCAAATCAATAAATATGAGTGGTCTCGCTGCACGAATTGCTCAGACCCATTGACATACAACGCCCCAGCAAAGACTAATATTTATTTATTTATTTATTTATTTATTTATGCTTTTTGTTATGTTTATTTTATTTGTGTTTAATTTTCTACCTATTTCCCTATCCTTGTTTTCATTATTTATATATCCAATTTCATTCTCAGTGCGTCTATTTCCGTTTTGCAGTATAAGCAGTGAATAGTTGGTTTGGTAATTAAACGTTGGGTCATTAAACTCAGGCTTCCATGTTGCTGATTAGCACATTTTAATTGTTACGGTCTAATCATTTAATTGCATTTTTAGATCTGCTAGGAAATCTGCGGTTATGGTAATTAACGTTTAATGTGCATTGGCCAACCATAACTAAATGGTTGATCAACCGGAACAAGGTCCTAGAAAATATGCAACGTATTGACGAGGGAAAAAAAGATGTAAATAAGTTATGTGTTAGAAAATATTCTGAAGGATACATTTACACACGCGTTAAACGTGTCTTACACTAGTTATACGTAAGTAGGGAAATACTGCCCTCATGAGGTGCTTTCTATTTTTACAATAATACTGTGCGTCATGGCAGATCGCAGCAAGGCAGTGAATTAATTCATGTGCATACTGTATTGCACTCACAAATCTCTCATTGTCTCAGTATGGTAAGATGTGTTTATTTCGATAAAAAGGGTCTGTTGGAGTGGTCCACTTTATAAGTTCTATTATCTCTTTTAAGACGGGGAAAATATGTTTCAGCTAATAAGTCAATGCTACGTTGCCCACTGACAGATTTTGCGAGTCAGTAATTTACATCTTAAAATCATGCAGGTACTTCAGTGTCCCAGACTTTGTCAGCCCGGGTTTTTGATGGGCGGGACACAACAAAAAACGAGGTTTGCACACCTGAAATTATAACTGTCCGCCGTTTTGTACTTGAGTAGCGCACTTCGATGCTTTGTTCAAGATTCTCTTATTCTCTTACACGCCACGTTACTCACAGGTGCAAATCGTGCCGTATGTTCTTACTCGCTTTCAAAATAGTCCTATCACCCTGATATCATCAAAAACTCAGAAAGAACAATTTTACACACATCACCTCCTCACGCATTGAAGAGACACTATTCCAAACCAATACTTAGCAATGTTTACTATTCTCTTTTACAAATCTTTGCCCTGCGGTTTAAATTTTTAGCATTAGGGGCCTTAACGGATTTGTGATGATGTAACCAAGGCAGAAATATCAAGATGGAGAAGAAGCAGAAGATAAAGTACAACAGAGAAAATGCAACATTGTCCAAGATTCCCCATCCATTATTTAGCTGTGGTGGCATTTGTGATGCATAAGATTAGATGGTACAGGGTAATTGTTTTTAAAGAGTAAGGGTTATTGTAGTTATTTCTGTCAGACATTCCAGAAAAGGCTTTATTGGTATGGGGTATGCTCCACTAAATTCATACTTTGGTGGATGATGTAACTGCTAGTCCAATGTAAAGATGATACTAATGCTGGCATACATACTGTACATGTTGTAATATTTATACATCATACATATATATAAACTTTTGCCTTTGTAGCATGTCAGCAGTCAGCATAAATTATTCATGAAAAAACTCAAATGAAAATGTATTATTTTATTCTTTTTTATCTCTCCTTTGTAAAGGTCTTTTTCACTGGTGTAAGAGAGAGTGTGTGTGCGTACGGGACAGTGAGCACATCTGAGGAGAATGCAGCCAGGCGGATCATCTGCTGAAGAGCATCTCTTCAGCGGGGTGTTCCATGATGAATTCAAATGGATTAAGGTCTATGCACTTGGTTACCGTTATCTTTCAGGAGTGAATGTCGATAAAGAAGCAGTCAGAATATGCCAGCAGCCATATTACAAAGCATATTACAAATCTTGTAAAATCATAGAGGGCAGACATGGCTGGGTTGAAAAAGAACAGGTGGCAGCTTGTAGTAGTAATGATGCACCAGCAGAGTATTTAATCATACCCATAGACCAAGTGCAAAAAAACAGACACAATGAAGTCAGACATTACATTCAGGTCCTAATACCTTGTCTTTATCAAAAGGACCATAACACTGTTCTCAAAGAGTAATAGCAGCAACCAAGGGCCAGATTCAGATCTTATTCTCTCAGCTTGGCTTTCCAATTGCCTATTTTAATTATTTTAAAACAATTGCTGTCGGACAAAAGCACTTCTATTTCAGGCTTCATTCTGAATCCACCAGCATCACCTCACTGTCACATTCTGTCATGCTTTGTTAGACTGGAGTTTCATTGTGGTCGAACAAATACAATTTCAGTTCAATTGAAGTGCAATATAAGTCACCAAATCGTTTGAAAGAACATTACTTTAAGGTCAAGAGCATATAAACACTTCCCTTACGCATCATCCATCAGTGGCAGTGTTACATGGCAGGGAGTTTACGGCATCCCATAATTCTTGTGAGGTCTTGAACACAGGAGGAGCAGAAAAACAAGAGTGCGTAGCCTGCTCGAGGCTGAAAGAAAAGTCGAGAGCAATGACCTCGGTTACTGGACATAAATGACAAACATGTGACATTGTAGGGTAGGAATCATGAAACCAACACAGCCCATTTTCAATGTGTATTTACACATGCATGTTTGTAGGGGGGCACACAGTCATGACATAAGATATAGTAAACTACAGTTACAGTGTAGCTTCTTTTGAGATTGAGATTGCCTTCTATCCATTCAATCTGTCAAGTTATATAACAGCTAATAATATATTATTTAAGTGTGGCAAACCAAGAAAAGTATCAAAACCAGTGCATAATCATAATATAAAAGCAAAATGTTTCTCTCAATGGTGAAAGAAAAAATAGCAGCTAAAAAATAGCCAGCTAAAAGATTACTCCATAAAAGTGGCATGATAATTGGAGACAACACAAATATATAACACTGTAGAAGTTAGATCTTTAACCCATCCAAAAAGTAAAGGACAACTCTTATATTTGTCATGCCAGCTCTTCTTTGTAACATTCATTATTTTGCATTTATGATGCCATCTTGCTTCAGCTGTAGGCAATGAGCATTCTCAAAGCTCCATCCAAGAGAGAATAAGTCAGTCACATAAGCTTCGGACACCAGCAAACTCTTTAGACACTCACAAAGCTTTTCTCGCAAGAAAATTTATACAGTGCTTTTATGAATGTCATACAGCATTATTTTAACATCTATTTGATAATTTTACGTTTGAGATTATACTGACAATATGAAAAATGGTAAAGGCCACATAGGAAATTGTATTCGTTTTAAACGTT
This sequence comes from Megalops atlanticus, assembly GCA_019176425.1. NCBI lineage: Eukaryota > Metazoa > Chordata > Actinopteri > Elopiformes > Megalopidae > Megalops > Megalops atlanticus. Next base: position 7,141,119 of record CM032886.1, read on the forward strand.
GTATTCATTTTAAACTTCACATTTTAGAGGATAGGGTTGTATTTCATTCCTGCAGATAACGCTAACTGTGATTCATGGGTATGCCATGCACCGTACTTAAATACAACACATTTCTATTTTTGTCCATTTTCCCCAATGAAATCTAAAATAACGCTTACGCAGGAAACAAACCGCTGAAATTACAATCCATCATAAAGGCAGAAAAAAAGTAAAGATGAGCAAACAGTTTTATTCCTCCCTTGGCCAGCGTGTAGCAGGCTGTTTCATCCTCTCTCTCTCTCTCTCATGGGCCCAGGAACGAGGGAGTGGTGCTGTTTTCACATGGTGCGGAATCCTGTCAGACGGCCAGTGCCGGTGGCCGAGGCCAACCCCTCCCCAGAGGCCTCTCCTGCCCGGTGCCAGCATGGCCGCTCACAGATGGGCACGCTGGGCGGCCAGGTGCCGGAAAGTGGCAGCTTTTCCTCCTCCAACTTCACCCGCACGGTAAAATACCATTCGTGCCCGGCTATTTTTACACACGTCTGCAATCTGTGCTGTTTCATGAAGCTAGGATTCAGACTCAGGACCATGTAACGTCGCTGTGTTTAACCATCCACTGACCACCTCCACACAGGGATTGGAGCTATTATGCACACAGCCTGGTGATTACAGCTGCATCACAATGGAGGATTATCCATACGAGTAATATTTCAGGGATTTCTATACCAAAACGTCAGCGTGGATGTAGATGAGGACCTTATCAAGGTAAATCTGAGTAGGGGAACATCTGCAGTCTGCAGAGTAACCAAGTCAGGCAACTTCTATAAAGTCAAAGAAAATAATCAAAGGTGCAATGTTATACAACTGCAGTGCAACACTGTGACTCAGTCCTAAAGGGTATCATCCAAATTCAGCATATATTCTTTTGTAAGACGGTTGTTCTTAATTTTTTTTTTCTCAGAGACGCTGCATTATTTTAGGTTGTTTCTTTGAATTAAATTGGGATTATGATGTCGTAATTTCTGTCACATCAGTCACTAGGTGGCGCTGTGCAGTCAATAAAATAATAAAATGTTATGTTGGTGCCTTTCAGTAAAAATGCCACTGCAGACAGGTTTGATATTAGATAAAAGAATCTGTATTTTATTTTCTCATGTCATTTTTTTCACTGACCTGAGTCTCTCTCATGATTTCTTGAACAGTAAGTTGTCAGGGACACACTTTGAGAGTAGGCTCAGGGTGTCTTTTGGAGAAGGGCAGACACAAAACCAATTGGCACCTCACAAAGCAGCTTTAGGCTTGTCTGAAGATAAACAGATTTGTTTTATTGGGTCTACCACACTGCAAACACATACCTGAACAGATAAACTTCGTCTCTGGGGGTGTTAACTGCAGCTCAGAAAAGGGCAAGGGGGAAAAAGGTCCACCTTAGCAGGAACAGACCTTGCTTTCAGATGAAGGTGTATGCAGTTTGAGTCTGAACAGGTAACCAATACACCCTGCATCCTCACCTGTGTACCACTAAAGCGAAAACCCCACAACCATGACAGAGAGAACCATGGACACCCTCTCTGCACTGTGCCAGTCAAATGAAATTTACATTCAATTACATTCAAATTCAAATACAGGAAGTGCAGGGGCTGAACCAACCAAAACTGCACCCCTAAATAGTGTATTCTGTTGTGGCTACTGGCACACACATTGTATTTTATTCACACTTCTTAAACAGTAAAATTCTATTTATTTTGAGCGTCTTGTTCTGCACAAAGAAAAAATGAGGGTGTTACTGTGCTGGTATTTCTAGATTTTTGTCATGGTATCTCTGTAGCTAAATGTGTTTTTGTGTGTGTATTAAATGTGTATTTAACTGCTTTCATTTGCACAGTGCTCATCAGGGTCACACTGTTAGGATGCAGGACCAGCTTCCTCTTGGGCATGACAATAAAGTAAAAAAAGCAGGCAGAAGCCCACTGGCCCATGTGGGAAGACATCAGCGGGGAATTCCCAGAGTCAGCCCCTGACTCCGCCCTCTCGTCCTGTCACTGCAGACCCATTTCATGGTGGTCATTCATTCAACACCCATGATGTATACATATGCTACTTGGTATGTTGAAACCTTGTGTAATCTGAGTTTGCCAAGTTAACAAATGTGCATGTATTATCCTTATGTGTGTGTCCATATTCTTTGTGTGTGGCTTATGAATTAAAGTGATTTTCTATTTAAAGGTAGCACATGTATATTTGTTCAGCTGTGTAACGTCTTGCAGGAAGGCCGTATGTATATAAAACAGGAAATATCTGCACAGACTTACAGACTTACTGTTTCTTCATAATTCATTTAAATGTGAGAAAGGGTGGGTGGGTTCCTGTGCAGGGTGTTTCTCTGAGAGGGGGGTCCTGGCTCTTGCAAACATCTACTACACTGTGAATGTGTACTTCAAGATAGACTCAAGAGAGAGGTGACTGATCTGGCTTGGTGCAACAGAGCTAGTTATTCACATTATGATGTCATGTTCTTAAAGGTTACAAGTGCAATAAAACAAAATATTTCTAGTAACGCTGCTTCCTTGGTGGTTAGTTTCACAAACAAACCTGACATCAGAGATAACCATGACTCAGTTTTAATGTCTAATAAGACTTAAAAACCAACTTTAGAACATCTGTGTAAACACTTTACAATAGCAGGACGCCAGACTGCTGCATTTCTCAACATTTGAATCAATTTAAATGCTTGGTTGATTTAGCTGTATTTTAAGTGGAAATCTTTGACTGCATGCCTCTTACGGGACATGAGGAGAAAATATTTCGAAACAAATTTCTGCAGTTTAGGAGACCCGGCTCCCGAGTTCTTACTGAGAATGGCCCGCTCCTCTCTTTTTATTATTCTTAGCTGAATATTGCTGGATTCATTATATTGTCAACACGACTCACAGCCCGTTTCCAGAGGCCTGACATCAGAGCCCGGTGTATCTCCCTCTCCCTGCTGTTTTCTTTTACTGCGCATTTCCAAATTTGGTGAGAGTGGCGACGGGGCTCCACAGGCCACATGTAGGCCCACGTGTCTGACTGCCTCCGAGTCCGGTGGCCAGGGGGGAATGTCTCTGACCACAATCTTTTTAACTGCACAGGCTAATGCGCTCGCTAATGGCCATACATGTCCTTATGCATACATATATGTTTATGTGGGTCTGTATGCACGCACACACACGTGTGTATTACTTATTTCAGAATATGACACAATATGTGGTATTAGGTAGACACAGCTAACAAGATGGACAGAAAGGTAATGGTCTTAGGAGTAAGCAATAAATTGGAATACAAGAGTATTCAATGTAGAAGGATCTGAAGTAGGAATAGGCAATGCTAATGATTTCATCCCTTGCCTTAGCTCATCTCTGAGATGATCAGGGTTAGTAGAATGCTTTAGCAATCTCTGAAGGGCTATGGTAGTTCATTCTTGTTTGCTGAATATTAGTGGAACACTATTGCTATGGGGATTTCAATCCACAGACATGTCTCAAATGTACTCACGTCTCAGATCTGGAGCTCTCTCCATGAATCCACATTTTTATGATTCTTATGTGCACATCTCACATTTGCATCAGTTAGATGCCCTCTTAAAATCCACATTGCATCACATGGGTCAAAGGCTAACGTGAAAGGTAATAAGCAGGCTTTGCAAGAGGTTCAGCTCCACTACCCACAACTCCCTCGCTCCCACCAGCTCCCTGAAAAAAGCACTTACATTTCTGTCAGCGATACAATCCACAGCACAGCATCTCACACATTAGTACTTAGCCCGGCTCTTTCCATGTGGAGCATTAAGTATGATAAATGACTATATTTAAGCATAAATTTAATTGGTTTAAATTGCATCCAGGTTTCCAGTGCTACATGTCCTCCCCACTCTCACACAAGTGTTAGACACATGCTGCGTTACTTTCACCCTTAAGCAGACATGAAACTCCAGACACAAACATCAGAGATAAACTACTGCTTTACAATGGAAATTTACTCATCTTGAATCACTCTCAGTAAATTAACATTTAGTGAATCACTGAATCATCAAAACAGCATCTGAATATCCTTGACATAAAACACAAAGAGCATCATGTTCAAACTCATGCACAGTAGCATATGAACACGTTTCCATTTCGAGACCCTTCCAATAAAATAACACTAATCATAACTGGGATCAAATGTAATCTCAGATGACCAAATGCCTCTTAACATTATGAGTATATTGGGATGGAGGCACTGCAGAACAGGTCCTTCCTCTTTGACCCCCTCTCTCAGATCCCCTGCTCCCCTTCTCTTGAGTAAAGGAGAGTGCACCGTCCATCCGTTGTTGTGAACTCATAAAGAGTGCCCTGCTTCACAGCTGGGGTCAAGACGCTTGCATCAGGAGGGTTGCTGTTAAGAGTCATGTGTATATGAACAAAAGCAACAGCTATGCCTAACACAGTGACCCAGGGACATAAGACACAGTGATTAAGGGTGCAATTCCTTCTGTGAAACAAACGTTAGTGTCACAATTCACAGCATCAAGATACATACATAAAACTTGTGCAATGCAACAATGGTGATAGTAAATATTCCTGTGAATTAGAATTCAGACAGCTAGAAATTCAAGAGACTGGATATTTACATGGACACAACAGAGATCGGACATGATTTACACTGAGGAGAAAGTTCAGGGAGGGTGCGTGTCTGAAGCACAATCTTCAGAGCTGGAGCTGTAATTTCCAGCAGAAGGGAGTTCCTCTTTCTGAAACTGATCTCCAGAGATGGACACCATCCTCCTCTTCGCGAGGAGTAGATAACACAGTACAGGACTGAAGTGATCACCTCACCCCCTGCTGGAATCCATCCAGAGAAATCCTCATCTATATTGGGGTTGCATGGAGTGCTCTGGTGTACAGCTTCAAAAATTCATCTTGAATCCGAAACAGAATATGAATCCTCTGTAAACTCTGTGCTCCTCATCAAAGTGTCATTTTCATTTGAAACCATATCTCTCAGTCATACGCACAACAAAATAATTTTGCTTAATTACAATGACACCAGCAACAAAACAACACTACTACTCAGTACTGTTACTACTTTTACCAATACTGCTACTATTACTACTACTATTACTAATTACTACTATTGCTACTACTACTACTACTAATAATAATAATAACAATTATTATTATTAGTATTATTATTATCATTACTATTATTATTATTTTATCAACTGCAAGTCTATATTTAAACTCTTACATCCTTTTCTATAGCAAATATGATGAAAGAATCTGGAAACTCAAGACATTTGGAAAAATTCTTTTGTAACTTTAAACACTTAATGATGTGGGGTCAGTAAGTTACCGTCATGAGAGTAAGAGTACTTTTGGGGCAAGTTAATATTTGAGAATGATACATGACTAATAAAAACGATCAACCAAAAGGACTAAGCAATTGCCACTTTGATCAAGATAGCCCAAAGATGGTGATAAAAGACAGACCGGAAGAGCATAATCGGTCTGTAATGCGAGCAGAGGGCACCACCCTGACAGCCACACACTGTGCGAAGGATTCTCAGCCGGGCCCTTATGAACTTATATTGCTACTTGTATTACTTGCTATTGACTTATGTATTGCAATGTGTTTTGGAATCTGTAATCTGCTGACTGGGATGTATGGTAGTGTACTTGGCTTCCCTTGTCTAGACAGGTTGCAAAAGTCACCTTGTGTTAGGGCTTGAATAGTGTTATGCTCACACTCACTGGTTTTGGAGTGTTGTTAGCCTGGTCTGACACTGTTTCTCATTCATCTTGAATGGATAAATTTTTCTTCTTTTGTGCTGGAAGTCACTCTGGATAAGAGCATCTGCTAAATTAATGTAATGTAATGTAGCGCAAATGCAATGGCAAGACCTGTGACCAGTTTTAATTCTCACAATTTCTCTATTTACTGTTGGGTAAAATTGACATGTGTAAATTCCAATTTTTTATAATTTAATGAAAGTATAACAAAGCCATGCGGGTGAATACATGAGAGGGTTCAGTGGATTAATGTTACAAAATGCTTCAACATGATGTGCTGAGGGAAAGTGAGGACTATGGTTAATGTCAAGCACAGTGCTCCAAATTGTCTCCAATTACAATTACCATGTATCTGTTCAACTCAACTGAGCAGTCCCTTCAGGGCTCATTTGGACAATTGGCTTCATCTCCATCACCTGATCGCTCATTATTCAAAACCAGAGAACATACTCATTAGCTGTAAAGTGATTCTGCAATAAATTTTGCTTTAATAGGAATGTGTCATGTGTGTTTTGGCTTGTCTACATTTACAGTGCCGGCGCACTAACAATTTCTAAGTGGTTACAGTCTGTCAGTGTCTACTAGTTGGAATACACTGTGTCTAAAACGAAGTCTTTCTTTTTCATAAGATACTGTATAAGACCAAAAATGAAATAACTGAGGTTTTGAGTCAGCTGCAGATGGAGTGCCCTCAGATATTTCTCACAGATTAAGATAGTTTTGTCTGGTGCTTTGATTGTGGCTGCACTTCTGGGATGTGTTTACTTTCCCATTTCCTGTGGTGATTCCTAAATCTGATTCAGTGTTAAGAAACACACAGACTTAGAGTTGCAATGTATTTCTCTGAGATTACAAACCTGTGCAAATTGAAATGTGTGTGGAAAATTTACCTTTAAGTGTGATAATACATGAGCAGACAACACACGTAAGGCGATGAATGTACTTTCTGAAAGATAAAAATAAAAAGATTAAAAAGATTAAATGTTTTAATTGTGCAGAAATAGCTATGAACAGTAGTTGTGCCGTAGCAGAATGCAATGAATGACTCAAACCTCTTTGGCTAAAACACAAGACAGTGAAATCAGCTAAAACCAAACCCATTAACCGCGGAATGGACATTTTATGTAAACATATATTTTCATACTTCCTAAAAGTACACTGAAGCCACACTTTCAGTAATATCACAGTAATTCAACAACTGTCACACTGCCCTAAAAAGGTGTTCCACTGCCTGCAGAATCCCTTGAGGGCCTTTGTGTTTTCCTTTGTGTGGGAGGTCTACGCAGCCTCCCTGGGGTGATCGACAAGAGATGCAGGTATCCTCATCAAAGAAGAGCATGTCCGTGGGAGGAAGAACATACACCTCCTCAACACGATACCCTGAGAGAGAGAGGGACAGAGAGAGAGAGAGAGAGAGAGAGAGAGAGAGAGAGAGAGAGAGAGAGAGAGAGAGAGAATGACAAATGAGAAGAAACGAATGGTGAATAATAGAATGACAAACCATTTGTAACTGTACTGAATGTGCAGCTCAGCTTTGATGTGGATTGATATTTTGTATAGGGACTGAGAAATGGGACATTGGCCATTTAACTCCCCGCTAGTGCACACCTCTGCTTTGAGACTGACAGGCCGTGGTTCAAATTCATACACCTTAAACACCAAGATCATTTCACGTTTATAAAATGACATGAAAAGATATTCCTTGCAGCCCCTATTATAACCACCAGGGGGTAGTAATAGTATTCCGACTAGAGCACCTGATTTCCAGACTGCGCCCACCTGGTTGAGGGTAGAGCTTTGTGTCTTTGTATAAGCTCTTGTCTCACCGAAGAAACAAAACTTTGCATCTTTTTTCCAGGATCTAACAGTATGCGGTTAAGACGACCCCCTTCCATCATTCACAAATTAAACCTTTGTGAGTTATGGAGGCGGGGTCGTTTTACGATAAATCATGATCATCGCCCATAGACATCAAGAGAAGTGGAGCTTATAAAGACGGGAACATTGATTAAAAAGGCGCAGTGTTCTTTCACGTATCAGCAGCCTATGATCTTGCTTCGACAGACAGATGTTCCAGACACTGTCACTGCTGTTCTGCCAGTTTGTTGTTTTTGAACTTGAATACATCTGCTTAGATAATGTTTTTCCACGCCGCACATCCATTTTGTAGTTTCCTGTTTCTTTTTTTTTTCATAGCGCTTCCGAAATTGTGCCACCATCAGTTAGCGCTGACAGGTCGGGATATACGAGCTGCAAGCCAACGAATGCATTGCGCTGGACGCGGTGACAGCCAGGAGACCCAGCAGGTGTTTATATCATTCAGCTCTTAACTTAAATCCCATACCGGCAAAATGACCAAACCACATGCTACAACAGTCTGCCGAACAGTCCTGCTGCAACATTGGTCCAGGAAACTGTTGGAACACATATTTTTCACAACATTCTATAGGCCTGCTTTTTGTTCGGAGAAATATATCATTCGTAATGACCAGGCATGCATGCATGCAAGCAAAACAAACAGATTGGTCTGTTATATATCGACTGTACTGTTGCAGAAAAGATGCTGCTAGTTAGAAATATCACAGCATAATCGATGGCAAAACAATAACTTGTTTTTTTTTTTCTTTCTCTCTCTTCGGGTGTTCGAAACATGGAAAACGTAGCTGTGGCATAAACATGGCGTGTTGGCGGCAAAATCAGGAAGTTGTCCTTTTCAATGAGATTTATACTGAAGCAGGTAGTGGGGGCCCTTGCATCTTGCTGATGGTATCAGGCCAGTGCCTGTAAATCATGCGGGCGCGAGCGGGTGCGAACCGGCGCGAAGCATCGAGTAATCTGGCCACGCTCTGCCGGCTACAGTGGAGCCCACGCAAAAGCATTATTTCTCTGTTATGGTACTATACCCAGAGCTTGGGGTATCAGAAGAAGATCACGGAAGCTACACAGTCTCAGTCTTCTTTTTTCCAGATACAAAACTTCAAAAGCAGCTCTTTCCGGGCAGACCTCGAGAATGGGGAATTGTCCAATTTATTGTGAGCTAGTGTTGAAAAAGTGCCACTGCAGAAAAAACAGACTATAATCGACATGGGAATGTCTTCCGACCATATGCCGTTCTGTGAAGATATATACGAGTTATATAATTAAAAATCGTTCCATAATGTTAAAAGAAGGCAATAAACACCTAGTCTAAACAATATGCGCATGCAACTCTTGTTTAAAATTCGATTGGACAAAACGTTTCTATGTGAATTATATATTGTAGTGTGGTATGCGGTACACAAGGTTGTGTACCTGTTTAGGTTAGTTTACTAGTTCATGTGCGGAACAATTCAAATGTGATGAATTCACAATTTATCTGGACAGAGAAGGGCATTGTGTAAATGCACATCGGTTTATTTCATCCGTGGCTCGCATTTTCGAGCAGATTGCAAAATGCATTTGATCTTGATAGAAGAAAAAAAGAAACTGCCCAAATGCACGCACGTTTTACATCCAGTTAAGAAAGGCTTGTTCAATTCTAGACCTTCCCCCTTTGCTGTCTGAATCGCAGGACCTCTCTGATGGGTCGCTGACATGTGTTGCTAGGATTCACGCCAGCAAGCTTTCAAACTCAACAGACAGGAAAAAAAATTGAAAGTATATCCAAATAAGGCCGACGGTAACACGTCCGGACGTTTAATAATCTGTATTCCTGGAATCGTGTTTCACTTCCCCAAAATCCAAAAACATCGTTTCTTTCAGAGTAGGAGAATTTGGATTCCAAACTGGGAGCAGAAAAGGTTGTTGACGCTACTATTCTACTTTGCTGGAGCACCCATCAACGTACTGCTTAGGTAGGTGCAGCAGAACGACTTCTGCTTTGACAATGTGTGATGATATGTTAAACATCTAGATATCTGTATATTATAAAATGAATGACAAAAGGCTGTATTATTTTTCAGCTGCTATACCATATTACAGATTACAAGTCACTGTAATAAATCTGAACTCATGACTGCAAAGGAACATCGGTAAACTCAGAAATGTAGTCGTGCAATTTAAACTGGGTAGACTTATTTTTACAACTGTAGTTATATGTTTTCTGTTATCCCACTCTCATTGGACGCACGTGTCAGCTTTTACACAGTACTCGAACTCTGGAAATTGCGCGAAGCGCAGCGCTTGATAAAGTCACATATTTGTAATTGCCTGATTTTAATTTGTCAGTATGTCAAAGAGCCCTAGACTCCCAGACTGTGACTTGATTTTCAGTTATACACTGGTCCTTCCCCTGTGCTGTAATACAAATGTGTGAAATGTTGATACGTTCCTGAAAAGTAACTTTTCACAATGCATCACAAACTGTTTTCACGAATGAATGAATATGTATAATTATAATATAATATCACTCTGTATTACTCTGTTGGGTTTATGGTAACTTTATGGGGTTACTGTTTATCCATAATGTAACCCTGATATCTTGGTTCCGTTTTGGTGGAACTTGAGAGGAGTAATAGTTGTTCTGAAGGTGTTTGAACAGATTGCCTCCAGTCGCCTTCAGTCATGCGCGTCAAGTATGTGACATGGCGCAAACTTCAGACATGACTAGTCATGCACCGCTGTATTTAATTGAAATGTCTACTTAATCAAGTATTCGTGTGCTCGTATGTTTCTCAGAGCTGTGTAAGAGGTCACAAACTTTACTTTCTCTTCTCTCCAGATAAGGTCTTTACACTACTGTTACACTAATACTGTACCTCCGGCTGCATATTTCTAAAGAGTCAGCTCAGGGAATGGTGAATTGAAACCATTTGTGACATTTTCCTGCCTCACATTCTCTGTGAGTTCTTTTTATATTTATGTTTAAAGGAAGCGTCGATTTGTGCGGTACACCTCTGATACCAAGGCACATCATCGCATTTTTAGCGCATCACTACTGCTCAAAAATGCCACAGACTCTATTCTTGGTTGTGGGTTTCTCACTGTACCCCCATTTGCTTTTCTTTTTTTTCAGCCTGCGTCCCTATTTTACAGATAGTATCCAAATGTGCTGGCACGAATCCCCTTGTTTAAGCAGCTCCGCGTTGGATCGAAGCTTTAATTGTGCCGAATGCCGGGCTGAAATGGGGCACTGACGGAAATTAAACAGGCCCCTCCCTTGACCCAAACATAAACACACGAAACAATGCCCAGGCGCCTGAACCTGATTAATTGGCCGGGTGCAGGGGTGTTGGACCACCTCACTTTAAAAACAGTCAGGATCCCTCCCGTTGGCCGATCTCGTACCCGGGAGAACAAACGTCTTCTTTCTTAATCCCTCTCTGGTTAATTATTTAGCCCTGCGATATTTTTTTCTGAGCATGCGAAAAGCCCAAATTTCACCTACAAATGAGCCTGGGATATAAATCAGTCCCGTAGCAGCACAGCCAAGAGCAATTAAACACAGATGATTGAACTGGTAGTCCATAATGGTAACACGGCACATGCAGAATCTCCCTTTCCCCCAGCTGCGTTCTGGCAGACTGTTAATTTGCTGGCCCGCATCTCCGAAAATGGCCCCGAACAAAGCCGGAGCCTTCTCTCCCCGAGGCACACATGAGCCGTGTTGGTTTAACCTTCTCCGGGATATTCAGGAAGGTGTCTCTGATCAGGGATCCCTTTTGATCCTAACTGTGCTCTGTCTGTAATTCCGCTCTGATTTACTCCTAATTGCCAGTCCTGCTTTTGCAGGCTCTAACTGTGGGTGTAACTTTCACGGGTTTGACCAAAGGAAATTGCATACGATCCATACAGGTGTTTTAGCAGTTGTTCAAGGTTTTGTAAGATTTAAGGTTTAAAATAATACAAAAGTGTTATTGATAGCACCTTAGTTAGTTAGTACGTTTGGAATTCATTCAAACCCAGGAACTTGCTTTATGCATTACTAAGCATTTTGGTGGATTGAGATTGATAACATTTACATAGATACATAACATTACATTATTGTCATTTAGCAGACACTCTTATCCAGAGTGACTTACATAGGTTACAGCTGTTACATGTTATCTATTTATATCACTGGATATTTACAGAGGCAATTTTTGGGTTAAGGACCTTGCCCAAGGGTACTGCAGCAGTGCCCCAGCAGGGAATTGAACCAGCAACCTTTTGGTTATGAGTTATACTCCTTGCCACTATGCTACACTGTCACCCCAAGAGTCAGATATGTCAGAAGATACATATATATGTTGCATGTATGTCCAGTACTCTAGAAAACAGGCAGATGTTGCAGTAGGTTTTTTTTTACCTTTATCTAACAGCAAAGCAAACAGTGGCTTTGTCACATTTCTCACTGGGCTGGTATTCCAGAGTTTAAATAAACTTTAACCGAGTGACAGCAGCGACGCTCTTATCTCTGCCCCTTCGGTTTCCTATGTGTTTCCAGCCCCTAGCTCCGGGCAGACCCACAGTTTCCGCCTGTGTACCAATTATCTCTGACCGGAGCTGAAGGGTTGAGCCTCACAGGGCTAGCAGTAAACAGCATTCCCCTGCAGTGACACCAGGCTGATATGATCCCAGCTGCACCACCAGCCTGAGGGGAGGAAGAATATTAATACGTTGCATGGTGTGACATGGGCAGTTATAATATGCTAAAACAGTGTTTAGAGCAAAAAAAAAAAGGAAAGACCAAAGCAGTGGTTTTATGATAATGCTTGGCAGAAAGTTCATATTAAAAGCGCACAATGGTGGTCCAGGTCCTTGCCCCTAATTTATATGCATGCGCATATGCACATATAGACTGTGTAAGAAAGTAATAAACGATGACATCTACAAAGTGTTTATACAAATGTTGAAAAAGTGCAAGCCAAGTGCCATTACAACACAGGGGCTGAAGTGGGTTATTCTGTTTATTCCATGGTGGTCTGTCAAAAAGAAATATGACTTATTTGTCAAGGAAAATATTTATCAAGTAAAGATAATTTTTTTTGTGTGTTTTGCATAATTATGTTACTCAAACCAAGGAGTGCAAAGGCGCAACATTTGAACACCGCTGCAAGATACCCAGTTAGCATCGTTCAGTGATCGGTGACAGTGATCACACCACTGGGCCAAAAACCCATGTGGCAGTAGCAAGAAACTCTAATGGCGGTAGCTCATTTCAAGGGTGACATCACATCAAAAATGAGTCTCATTTTTGCAATAATGAACCTCACTGCATGTCAGTCCAGGTATCCCTCATGGTCTTTAATGTGAGATCCAGCTCCTGGCTCTTCTACACTTTTTCTGAAGGACTGGAAAATTCTCAGCTTTGAAGTCATAAAAAAGTAACGAAAAAAGAGCTGGAAAGAAGTTGAGCAGGTCCACTGGGATAGATGTCTGATTTAGAGTCCTTCACATGGACCGATGGTTGATATTGCACATTTATTTTTAATTTTTTGGGAACATTTGGTTGGAATTTGGAAACATGCGAAAACATCTCTGGTTCTCATTTTGTTAGGCACTATATTGATTGATGGTGACATCAGATGGGATTCCCGCCAGAACCGCAGTGGCTGTGTCGCTGTAATTAAGGCTACTGTGGTGGTAGTGAACAGTAAAGATTATGAACTCCAATGAGGAGACCAAATGAGAGACAAAAGTAAACTGAACCCTGCACCTTTTTTATGTTTTCTTAATAGCACAACAAACACATCGCAGAATGTGGAAGAAACACCTGCTCAAGCATGTGTGCATGTGTGTGTGTGTGTGTGTGTGTGAGAGTGAGTATGCACACATGTCTGCCTATCTATCCATCTCCGTCCCTCCCTCCCTCTCCCTCTCTCTCTCTCTCTCTCTCTCTCTCTCTCTCTCTCTCTCTCTCTACATACACACACACACACACACACGTATATGTAAACCTTGAATTAATGTAATTTAATTTGGTATAGCACCCATTACATACTGACTGCCTCTTGGTTTTGCAGAGGAGGGAACCTGCTTTTGGCATTGAGGTTTAATGAGAGAAGAGGTAATGGGTAAAATGTGTCCAGCATTCCTCCGAAAATCCAGTTAATTCATTGGTTCTTTGTTGTTTGCTCTTTCTTTAGTGCCCATTAAACATTCCTTATATCTTACGCAACCTATTTTCACCTGTCTTCTTAAATGTCCCTTTGTCACACACTACCTGCCTTGACACCATGGGTTAAAAGGTTTATCTCACCACAGCAGAGGGTCATGATTTCTCTGATAAGCCAAGGCTGTATATGTGTCGCATCTTAATGGCATGCCTTTCAGGTTATTAACCTGTGACTGGATAGGCATGTTATCAGACTGTCCAATCGCTTATTTTTCACAGCGGTGTTCTCCCTGTTACGGTCAATGACCTCTCGGCCGTGTAAACTGTTGGGGCCTCTCACTAAAGCAAATGCAACAGATGTACTGAGTGTCAGTGGAAAAGTTAACAAGTTAACAAAAACTCTTAGCGTATGCATTCCAGAGAGACGTCCCTGGGAATTAAAATAAGGACCTGCTGTTGGAAATCTACCAGCGCTGAATGTTGCACCATCTGGGAAAATGCTGTGTCTGTGTAAACCTTTTTTGTGCATTAGTTAAGTACCTGCGAATTAAAAATGAGTAAACGTCAGATGCACAAGACATTTTCTAGTTGGTGTTTCACACACAAACCTGAGCCCAAATATGTATGCAAGAGATTATATATAAAGAATTATATTATAATATTATTTAATGAATCTTGCAAGTGCTGGTCTGAAATCAGGTACACTGGTCAGCAGTAGGTGTGAATGACCTGAATACAGGTTGCATTTTTAGTGTGTGTGTGTGTGTGTGTGTGTGTGTGTGTGTGCGCATGTGTGTGCGTATGTTTATAACACAACTGAAGTTTTTCCCCATTCTGATTACACACTGCCATGCTTACTTTCAGTGATGCTTAGCATCTAATCTTCTGTGAGACTGACATCACCAAACACACTTTGGGGCCCACACTGTGGTTGGTAAAGAGTGAACTGATACAACACCAACACTGGACTGTTATCTGAGTGTTCCAGAATGGAGTTATAGAGCACCGGTCTGCCTGTGGGTTGTTGATAATGACATTGTGTTATTTTCAGTCAGCAAAGGGCAGTATAATCACATGCATGTAATGCTCTGGAAGATTAAAAGAAAGTGCTCTGTTATAAAGTATTCTCATACACAATGACCGTGGCTCATTCATATCTTAGCTGGTGATAAATGACCTTGCGTGTCCTCGTAGCTTGTTAGGAGTAATCTTCCTGGTGTGTGATTAGGGAGGACAGCCGATTCTCACAGGAACAAAATGATTCATGTTTTGTTTTTTATATCTTCAACTTAATTAGATCAAATCATTTATTTTCTCCTCTAATCGGATTTGTGACCTCAATGAGATGTTGACAACGGTCCAGTTTTTATTGTTATGTTGTCTTTCCGGAGTTAAAATGAACTTTACTGGTATCAAAATCAACACAATTCAGTTTTAGTCTTGAAATGTTGGTCATTAAAGCACCAAAGATGCACATGCTCAGGGCAGCGTGATGAAAAAATGTGATTCTTTCAGCTGAAGACTGAGTACTGCAGATAGGGCTTTGACATTGAATGGCAACCTGTAGTGTTTTTTGTAGCGTCTTTCCAGTAAATGTGGAAAGAGCTTCCCTTGTGCACTTCCTGTCAGCGCTGTGCTTTCTCAGATACGCATCATGGTAGCTGTTGGCGTGTGGGTGATGGGAAGGCTACAGTCAACTTATTAACCAGTAACCGCACTCCACTATAATTAATTTTAATGTACTAAACATTTGTTTACATTCCATTCTTGCAATTTGTCTACAGAGTTTTTTAAGCTGCTCTTTGATTTAGAACTTCAGAGAGCCCTATAAATTAAACCCAGCGTTTTCCTTTTAATTTGTACCATGTGTCCTTGATGCACTCAACATAAAAATGTCAGACAAAGGCATGGACTCGGTTCAGAAACACTGACTTTCCAATGTGTGTTGCTATCATTTTGATGAATGACAAATCATATCCCATTTATTTTTTCATTTCATGGCTTATGAATAGACAGCTTGTGCCACATGTGGCATAAAATAGGAATATACCCTATTCCATCATGTGCATACTGTATGGAAATGAGACATTACTGTTACTGAGACATTACTTTTACTGTGTTGCGATACCTAATGTGCATTGTGTTGAACTGATCATACTCACATTCTCTGCACACTTCACTGTTTTCTGTAAAGACAGGAGCTGGACTCAGTCTCTGTAGATTTTACTGTTGTCTGTAGAGAGAGGAGCTGGATTCACACTCCCTGCACACTTTACTGTTGTCTGTAAACACAAGACACTCCCTGTAACACTTTACTGTTGTCTATAAAGACAGGAGCTGGGCTCAGTCTCTGTACATTTTACTGTTGTCTGTAAAGAGGAGCTGGATTCACATTCTCTGCACACTCTACTGTTGTCTGTAAAGACAGGAGCTGGAGTCTCTGTACATTTTACTGTTGTCTGTAAAGAGAGGAGCTGGATTCGCACTCCGTGTACACTTTACTGTTGTCTGTAAAGATAACACACTGCCTGTAACACTTCACTGTTGTCTGTAGACAGGACCTGGATTCGCACTCCCTGTAACACTTTTCTGTTTTCTGTAAAGACATGAGCTGTAGTCACACTCCCTGTACACTTTACTCTGTTGTTCTGTGCAGACAGGAGCTGGACTCATACGCTCAGTGCCCCAGGCTAACCAGTGGCAGAACTCCAGAGGGGCACCAGGCTTTCTGAACTCTAAGCAGAAGCAGGTCTTTGGCTGCAGCAGGCTTCTCCTACTGTGCAGGCAGACTTAGACCAGGAGAACGGGGTGAGTCGAATCTCAGCAATACACAACCTTACTTACCCCTTTCACTTGTGAAAGGTTCTCATTGGTAGTTGCACTTGGAAAAGCACCTAAATGGTGTGATAGATACTTACACTTAGTTTAGTTTGCCACTTTGTATTAGTTGATGAGTAGATGCTCTTATCCAGGAAGGCTTACATACTTTAGACATCATCCGTTTATATGCTGGGTAGTTTTCTGAAACAAGAACCCTGATAAGAGCCCTGCTCAAAGGTACAACAGAAGTGTCCACCTGGGATTCAAACTGGCAACCTTTTGGTTACTGTCTCTGCTCCTTACTGTACCACCCTGTTTGTGTTTATGTCATCCTTTGTCTTTAGTGTTCTGCCAACATGCTTGCTCGGGGGAGAAAGTCTATTTTATATCCTTTGAGAATGTTGAGACATTAAGAGGAAGGTACAAACAAGGGAAGACAAGCGTAGCGAGGCAAGCGGATTACACGGCCAGTGGAGAGGAGGTGGGAGTTGGCAGGCCTCTCTGTTTCAGGTCCTTCTCACATCAGCTAGCAGCGGTATTCAGGCTGTCAGGGTGTGGGACAGAGAGAGGGGCAGAGAGAGCAGAGGCAGGGGCAGATTGCCTCACTGACTCTGATCCGAGACCAGCGTTAAAGTGGAACACTCCTCCTCCATGCAGTGCTCACCCACACTATGGTCCGATGATGTCATAATGGAGATTCAGCCAGAGGATGGCACGAGCGGTGAGACTTAGCCCTCCTCGTTTGTGCTGCCACAGCTTTGCATCTGTTGGTGCTGATGGGAACGAGACAGAGATGAGTGGGGAGGTGGAGAAGAGAGCTCCTCTAAGCGCTGAAATAGTCACACACAATCAGAAATCACAGGAGGTGGTGAGACTCCTGTAAAACGCGTAGCTGTCCCGATCAATGCTGTCTTAATCAAAGGGAAGTCTGGACAAAGCATGTCTGTTTATTAGCCTCTCTGTTAGCTAGCAAAAACTTGACAATGTCATTTCAATGTTTTACCTACCTTATTTTTATCTGTTAGTTTATTTTATGTACTTAATGCGAAGTAGACACTATGAAGGGCAAATGTGGCAAACCACTTCATGATTCATTATTACGACATTATTAAACAGCTTACTGTATTGTCCAAAGCTAAATAATGCGATCAGTACCAAGTTCTGGTGGTGGAGTAGAGAAATCGTGATTAATTGGGATAGTGCCTGATTCTATGATGTTAAAATCTACATGCTAAAGAAAACGTGCAGTCAACCAACATGTGTAGAAGAATGTTCAGATAGAAATACTTTAAAAGAGCATGCTTTTATGAGGGTATAATGACCAAAAGCAGAAGTTTCATTCATTCATATTAGGATGTATGCATCATAAAACTATTGACTTATAATTCTGATAATCCGGAGACCTGTTGGTCCATTTTTGTTTTTTGAGTCAAATAGAAATTATTGTACAATGTGTTGTGGTACTGTTTGCAGAGAACACAAATTCCTCTCAGATGACTGACTCCCTCACTGATTAAATAACATCAATTGCAAAGTGCTGGAAATACACTCAAGGCCAGTCTAGACTAGGCTTTTCTCCACGCTGAAAAATTAGACTACGGCGTAGCTATGAGCCCAACAGATGTCTCCGGCACATCCAGCTAAAAGCAGAATCCATTATATTGTAATCATTTTAACAATATGAGAGATTGGTTTCAGTGTGGAGCATGTCAACACCTAGGCGGTGCCGTACTATGTGTGCCAGGTGGTGGGAAAGGTACCATACCACATCTGTGCAGGAGCAGCTAGATGCCAAAACGCAGTGCAGAGTGAGTTACAGCTCAGAGCGCTTATGCTAGACCGCCAGAGAGAGAGAGCTGAAATATGCACTTCCCAGAGGCAGATACACTGGCATTAGAAACTGCATGCCAAACCAGTTTTGTGTGAATTCGGGTAGTCCTTATGAGAGGGTGTATTCATGTACGTTTGATTGAGTAAGACACCTGAACAGAATCAAATGACACAGCAGTCCTGATGTGCTCTCAGGATATGGAGTTCTTTGTAGAGTCAGGTTTAATGAGTCCAAAAATGGTGCAATAATTACCAAACCTTATTAAACCATGTTAACATAAAGCTAGCATTAATAACAGGTTATTAATGTGTTTTACATTGTTTATCTGTAGATGGCCTTATCCAAATGGTAATTGCAAAGCTTACTGTACATAGAGTGTCTACATACAGTCATTTAGCTGCACATAAGAGTTGCAATCAAGATTTGTGTTATTGTGCTGAAATTTAAGCATTCGCTGCATAATACAGTGTGATTGAACAAGATCTAGTTTTTCACCATAACATTTGGATTTACTTTTAGTCATTTACCAGCATAACATAGTCCATTTTATTTTGAAGAAGATTGGTCATAACATTACGCATGATGAAAATGGTCAGCCAGTTTCTGCCACTTTTATAATATAATTTGATAATAGGCATTCATACATTCAACAGGGCAGGATGTTTCAAATAACCGTGAAGACCAAAGAAGATCTTAGGCTGATATTAAGTGTCTTTAGGGGGAATCAGGCATGAACGAGCTCTAGGCAGGGGTTTGGATGGTGATTAAGACCTGGATGGAATTGCACTTATATGGTAGGGATTAGTGAGGTTGAATGTGCGCGGTTTGGTTGGGCTGATTAAGGATTAGGTCGTATTCAGACTCCAGAAATTTCTGTGGCATTGTGGCAGACATAATTTTCTGAATGTCAGGTCAATCTCTGTATCAGCTGTTAGAGCTGCCACTATTTTTTGTGTTGTAACTCTATACAATACTGATCTATAGTCTCTTTTACTGGTACTAGAGTTGCACACATGCCCTCGTCTGATCTACCTCATTCAAGTTCAAAGTTCAAAGTACAAAGAGCAGTGCCTCAGGTGTTAGACTACAAAGATATGGTCTGTGGCTGAGCGCCAGGTAACATCCTGAGGTGACCTAGGGATAGGAAAACCAACTTTGGGAGCGGAAAGGCACGATCGCAAACTTGCTAACAATAGCGCGTCGCGCTGTCTTTTATCTCTGTTGGAGTCCACCCGCTGTTTTGACAAATCCAGTGCGAAAGCTACAGAAACCAAATTTACAGATTGGATGAGCTCCAGCCTGATGACTGGCCTCGCGGAGAAGTGGTCTGCAGAACAGTTGTGGCAGCGCAGCGCACGTTTCAGAGCCCCTTGAGAAATGTCCTTGTTTGTTCTTAATTTAATTGCTATTGCCTTTGCGTGACCACATGCTGGCCGTGAGGGTTTGTTCTGTGGAAGTCAATATTGAAAGTATAATGATGGGGGGCTGTTTGCTTAATATTATCAGGGAAGGCAACTCCCATTTATTTGTGATTTTTTTCATCTGTTTTTAATGACAAACATATGACAGTCAACCTATCCGGTATTGTAATAACAAGCCTAATTTAGCATCAAAAACTCAAATCAAGGGATTCTCAAGATGCATCCCTGAATAGTGTTTTTTAAATGTACAGTATTTCATGTACTGATAAGGATGCATTTATAAAATTAAGTAGTGTAGTTGCAATACTCTCTAGTGGTCATGACCTCAGCTTGAAGTAAAAGATAAGCACACACACAATCTCTTACCTTTTATTTTGACTGTATCATGTTTAAGCTAGCAACTCAACTGTGCACAGTGAGTGCTGAAAAAATCCATCTGTTTTTTCAGGGAGATTATTTATGTTATGTTATGTTCAGCCTGAACTTTTAACTTCTGCTGGCAAAAGGCATTGTTACAGCATCTGTTGTCTTCTTGCCTCTGTGGAGCCCTTTAAACAGTCAGCATCCTCTAAAAATATTATTTATTTTTAATCCTGTCAACTTTTTTTCTCAGTTAAATGGTGGATATTGTTATATTGGATATTGATAGTGGATATTGACAGAATCTAATATGGTTCCAGGGCTTAATTACTCTTAGTATGACACTCACTTGCCTGGCGAAGTGTGAGGTTGTGTTTAAAAAAAAAACAGGGAAGTGTTTCACTCATGACTGTTACCTGCCTGTTCTTTCTCTCCGTCATACACAGAGCAATGGGGGATGTGCAGCTTGTGACTAAGACCAGCCTGACCTTAACCAGGGGTTCCCCGAACAGCGAGCCCCCAGCCTTCACCCTCCCGCCCCGCAACGTGCGAGTCAGCCAGGGGGGCGTCGCCCGGATCGATGGGAAGGTAGGAGGATCCGGCTACCCTGGACATGTGTCACTTTCCTCCACAATAATTACAGCAACTCTCTCCCTTTGCCCTGCGTGTGAATCGTACGTGGTTCAGTGTAGTTTAGCGAAAAGGTGTTGAAACTCGCTTATTGGCACATGCGTCAGTGGGGCGTTTGTGGCCCCCTGCCCTCCTGCCAACAGTCAGTCACAGTGCCAAGGTCGAAGAGGTTGCTGAGCTGCCACTCTAATGAGGGCGGCTCGGTGTTGCTGTTCGCTGCGCGGACTTAGTCATCTGTCGGCAGGAGGACTCACTTTGCAGTTGAAAATTCAAACCTGTTAGAGCGTTCAGAAGCATTAGTGCTTTGACTGACTTCACCACGCAGTTCGGCCAGAAATGGCCAATGTATACCCAAGGTTTAAAAATTTTATACTTTAAATGTAGGCCTAGCGATGTCTATGGCCCACAATATGCGCTGTGGTTAAGACTCACTGCATCACACTAAGGTGGCACTCCCATACTGCTTGGCTCCTGACAGTCAGCCACTGCGCTCTGTCAGTGTAACCGCACATTATTTACAGTGTTCAAGATTTGTGTTTAAAACCCGTATATCCCTGCTGCTTGTGTTGGACAACTCCCAGAGCGTCAGAGCCGCGTCCCAAATAGCTCTTCTACCACGTCCTCCGCGATTAGCAAGCCGCGGGAGCCTCAACTCCCCGATCCTCTGAAGTGCAAAACAACTCGAATAAACCAAGCCCCGAACCAATGTTTTCGTCAGGACGTGCTCCAAAATATATTTGACCGCTTTTTACGACAAAATTATTTACATAGGGGTTGTGCCCACACAACATAACGGCTTCAGTGTTGGCCGCCGTTCCCCCGCTCAAAGGAACCATAGTGATCTGGCTGCCCGCGAACACATGCAGTCTCCTACTGAAACACCCTGTGTAAAGCGGAGGAAATTGAAATAATAAATGGTGAGGCCGACCTGCTGTGGTTGTCTGGAGCCAGGGGAACGGCAGAAGAAGCGAGTGCAAGAGCCCTGGAACTGGGAAATGAACCGGGGACTGGCTTTGTGTCCAGACAGACGCTCTGTCAGAACCCATTCAAACCTGGCCATGGATTTCAACTCCGCTGATGCAGAGATATACAGTGGAAGCGCACTCCAGAAGGGCTCCCCGTGAAAGGAATTTGAGTTCACAAGATGAGGCTGGAAACAGGTCGATGAGTTATTGGTGTCACAGTGGAATTTGAATATGGCATTCCGTGAAAGCACTCTGAATAACTTTTGAAGTTTATTGTTTTATCTGAGTTGCGTTGTAGCTGTTGTTGTGGTTATTGGATTAGGCAAAGTATTGCATTGTTTGAAAATCTGACTGTGAGATCAATAATTCATCACTTGGAACAGTATTCCAACGCCAGTTAATGGACAAATAACAGGAAAAAATCCATCAATATTCATGAGGGAAAGCAAAAGAACCCATTTTGAAATCAAAGTTAGCCTAGTTGATATAAGTAATTTTTGCCTGGAAGTATATGAAAATATGCCTTTTTGCAGTGAGTCATTATTTACACTGAAAGAACTGGAGTGCCATATAATACTTCAAGGTGATTTGATTATGGGAGCCAATGTCCAAAAATCAGATTATTTGAAATGTGTACCCCACACAACTTCACCACAGTTTGCTTCTGCAGTGTGTTGTTGATAAAGCTACCATGGAACATGAATATAGCCTCTCAGCTTGACTGTATCATTACTGTCAAACAAAGTCCATTGTGCTGTCAAACACAATCAAATCACAGGTGAATGTTGCCACAGTTCACCTGGTGTGACGTCACAATGGGCCATCTCTTCCATCTCGTGCTTCTTCCCAGCAAAGTGACCTCCTCCCTTTCCCTTATGTCATGGTAATGCAGTATGTGCAGAATGGTAATCGTCACCAAGCTTCCCCGATTAATGTAAGGAGATTACGTACTGAGGGAGCCCCTCAGATTATATCACTTGTCAGATACGTGAGCCTGTGTAAATGTAAAGGCTACTGATGTGAAAACCCGGTGAAAGGTAGGTCATCGTATTTCTCTGGAGCTACAGAGATGGCATGAAAAATGGCTGCTGAAAGCAATTTCTATCAGTGACCCCAGGGCTTGAGGCTGTGATTTGAAATGGCTGAATCTGGAAATTTCCGGTGGAAAGTGAACCGAGTGAAGCAGCAGAAAAGCGCTGGTATCGGGGAACGGTCAGGAAATTGCAGGTTTGCCACGAGTGTAATTATCACGAACAGAGGAGCACTGCAGAGTAATCATTAGAGCTCTGGACCTGTGACTGGGCATGCTGCTCAGTGAACTTTCACACAGTTGGCTTTCCTGAGCATTTCTCCATTGTGTTTGATTACATATGCATTATACAAAACATAAGGAGTTGGCTGGTGCCAGATCAGCTGACTGGTGTGTAAAACTGTGAGGTTAGGGGGGATTATGCTATGTTTGCATCATGGATTGCAGCATTGATAACTGTCTCAGCTGTGAGTAAGGAAATATCCTCTTTCTGACTTTACCCCAGGCAATATTTAATAATTCTCATCCCCAGTGCAGGATAAGCAATGTAGATGAAATAAAATCCAGGAATATATGACAAACTACAACTTAATACTGTGTATCCTCATCTTTAAAAAAAATATGGTATTATAATTGGCAGATGCTCTGAAGACATTCAACCAGTATTAAAGTAACAAATTGATTTGTGAAGCTTTCCTGAGCAACAGAGGTACTTGACTTTTTGTGATACTTCTGATAGACTGCGTGCCTGGTATTGTCGCTCCTTTTGGCAGGTTAACAGTATGCATAAATATTGCATTATTTTTATTTCGAATGCAGACATCTGTGCCTCCTTCTTGCGGACATTCCTGCGCCGTGCGCCGTCCCAACAATAACATTACCACCGACTCCATGTTTTACTTTGTCTCGCTGTTATCATAATGTGTGAGGGTCTGGACCCTTAATATTTACAGGCGTGCGTAAACAGCAAGCAGTTTCCCTGTTATAGCTCGATCTCTGACGCTTTCCAGTGTATGCCACCCCAAGTTTAAATCAAACACAAACAGCTGTGGCCTTGAGTGATATAGCTTTTTTGCTTGTGTTCTTGCTCACTTGTTAACAAGGGATGATAAAGCAGGCACATTGATCCATTTGCAGCACCATAGGTTAATTTTAGAGCCAAATGGCACACACCCATTGCTGGCGCATTAGAGAGTACAGTCCGATTCGGTTGAGATCTGCACAGGCCGTTTGATGTACGACCCACTCTTTTTACAGGGATTAAAATACCTTCACCTTGTGACTTGCAGCTTCCCGAGGCATTTCTTGGGAGCGAAATTCAGACAGCCCGAGTTTTGCTCGGATGATTCTCCAGCAGCTTGGAGATTTCTCCCAGAATTAAGAGCCGCGGCTGTGCTGTTGGAATTTAAAGCTGATTGCTTGAGGCAGTCATCACTGGCAAACATAATGCACTTAGACATGTATTTCTACATTGAAAGAAGCTTTAATTAGGCTAGATTTTGATTACATTTATTGTGAGCTGGATATGTGCAGGTATTACAGTACATTGCAGTCATTCTGGCATTACAGATTGGGTCTTTGAGACCTTTTAATGCGAACCTTCAAGTTGAGGTCACCGTACTAGGCTGTGTTTCAATGTGAAGCACTCTTTTGTGGATTTCTGTGACTGTTTAATGGGCAGACTCACAGTAAAGGGTTTTAAGTGAGATGTGTGGGTTTTTTGTCAAAAGAGTGAGAAAAATTATGGAATTTCACTGCTGTGCATTCAGATGCACACACAGTCATAGTAAATGTCTGAACATTGTAATAGCAAGTTAACAAGTAATAGCTACCACGTTTTGGGAAAGGTGATAAAATATTTGTTGCTTGGCTTTCCAGGTAAAGGTAACAAATGATTACTTGCTAGCTAGATAATATGATGAAGTTCTTTTATCTGAATATGGTATTTTTGGTAAACTACATTTTTTGCATCTCACACATGGTTGTATGGGAATAAATGACTTCAAATTGCAGCCAACAAGACTGAGTTGCAGTATGTGTATCTTGGATTTTTGAGTAAAATTCATGGCAGGCATGTATTGTTTTCAATGGGTAAAGAGAAATCTCATCACAACTATGCAAATTATTTTAAGGTTTTTTTGAAAATAAGACAAAACATCTTTAACTAAAATATGCTTTGTGATTGACATTGATAAGTTCATTTCATTTGTTTACTTTGATTGCATCGAGTCCACTATAGTAAATGCTTATTATTTTAATAATACATATTTTCTTTTTCTCAAGTCCCTGAATTCATAAAAAAAATGTAAAAATGTGTTTAGTAGCTTGATGGATAAAACTGATTTGAATGATGGAAAGTCTGTTTCATATTCAAAGTCTGTGTCATATTCACTGACAGACCTTGAAGAGACTAAAGGTCATAGCTTTCATCTCCAAACAGGACCAGCTCTCATGCAGTGAGTTATCTGCCCAAAATCACATTAGGTGGATTTTCCACTGACCACTGTCCAAGGGCCCTCCAAAGCCAGAATATTTTCTGTTTTTGCTCGAAGCAGTGTGGCATTAATCAAATATATGTCCTCGCATTTCAAGAACGCATGTGGCCAAAGGGGTTATCCACCTCTGATCATTTTAATAAATATTTTGTTTTTCCACTGTTGATATTGAATTTTCCATAGGTGCACATGTCCATTTTTATTTCTTCTTTATAAGACAGGGGTATGCAATTTGGTATTACCACAATGCACTCTGATGGTATGTCCATGGTATAGTGCTTGGTGCCAGACAGTTTATAAAGAGCTATATAATCTGCTGGATCACAGTCATAAACATGCATGCAATCCTGCATTTGTATGAGGAAGCTGGAATTTGATCATTTCTCCAGCCTCATAGATTTGAGTCTGTGTGTTTGCTGCTCTGACCCAACACTGGGGTGAATCCAACATGGAAAGCACACTACCACAGACAGACACCACAGACAGCCTCAAATGTCTGACCAAGAGTCAGCACACAGCCTGATAACACACATGTACAAATAAAATGGATTCTCTGAATCCCTGTGATGTATAGACCAATCACCAAACAGTTATGAGTGCACCCACAAACAGGAGCTTCCTTGCCTCCTGGTTAGGAACATACATACACCATGAACAGAGCACACTGTGGAGTTTGACAGGGTATAAATGGAAATGTATGAGCTGTTTTGTCATTTTACTTTGGACTTCAGTCAATCACTTGTAACAGATCCACTGTGACATCACTTCCTGCGCTCACATTGGTGTGGACATTTGTCCTTGACAGTGTCCCAGTCGTCTAAAGCAGACATCTCCCCCTTCTTGTCCCGGGCTGGGTTTTCCTGGATGTGACTGTGACATCACTTCCTGTCCTCAGATTACATCTGTCCCCCCAGTCCTCTAAAGCTGGCATCTCCCCTTCTTGACCCGGACTGGCTTTTCCTGGATGTGACTGTGACATCACTTCCTGTCCTCAGATTAGTGTGGATATCTGTCCGTGACAGTGTCCCAGTCCTCTAAAGCTGGCATCTCCCCCTTCTTGACCCGGGCTGGGTTTTCCTGGATGTGACTGTGACATCACTTCCTGTCCTCAGATTAGTGTGGACATCTGTCCGTGACAGTGTCCCAGTCCTCTAAAGCTGGCATCTCCCCCTTCTTGACCCGGACTGGCTTTTCCTGGATGTGTTTTTGTCATGCTCCAGGGGCATGTTCTCAATGAAAGGGGAATGGTCCCGTGAAGATGAGGAATGTCCACAGCAGGAGGCTGCGAGTGTCTGACAGCGGCAGCCTCCTCTGGGCCCGACTCCCGAGCTTTTTTTTTTTTTTTTTTGCCCTTTTTTGCCCAAAAAGGGGAACAAATCTCACAGAACCGGACCTGAGAACATTATTAAAAAAATTTTCTGTTGCATAATTGCTCGCTCGGCTGGAAAATGCACAGGGAACAGTATGTGAGGCTTCTTGTGAACTCAGTGAAAGGTATGCTGTCAGAGACCTCACTGTAGGCTCCAGTATTATTGAAAGCAGATGTTGAATAGCACTGCTCCTGCAAGACTACACATCCACAGTAACCCGAACTCGGCAGGCCAACCTGAACGGGCGCTTCACCCCTCTGCGTTCTGTGTCATCCAAACCTTTAATTATTGAATGGGATCAATTGTACGAAATGGCCGCGTGTTGTGTAAGGCATGTCAGAGGCCCAGTAAATTCGGCAGCACTGTGGTTTGGAATAACGGGTTAGCATCCCCTGCCTGTGAGCGTCCAAACCAGCCTGAGTCAAACACAGACAAATATTAGATTGCGGGTAGCTAATTCATATTACGTTTTACCACAGTGAGTCTGTAAAAATCATTTCAGAATAATTACGCCTTGTACAACTGTTGATGAAACTTGGGAAAAAAAGAAATTCTGTGGTACTTGGCTGCAACAGGTTCATCCTTTCAGACAGGGACTAGTTACAAAGAAATATGAGGGTAAAGCAGGAGGATCTCTCACAAAAATGATTCCAGCAAAGAGATTTTAACATCACAGTGATGCTAAACTCCACAAAGGCTATCGTCTGCGGTGGTGGTCATCACATTCTGTTAGATCGCGCTTGGATACTTGCGTTAGTAACACCATGTATTCTCATAATCTCAATACTTTGATAATGAGATACAACATGGTGACAATGGGAGGGTTCATTTTTAAAGATGCGATATAATATTTGATATAACATATCAAGACACAACTCTGTACTCTCAATAATTTTGACAAGGAATAAACTTGACAAATAAACTTGACAGGGAATTAATGTGAGGTACTCCTATAAAAGTTTTTCAGTTGAACAGAAAGCTAAGAGGAATTCTCTCTTCACTCAGTGGATAGTGTGTGCGCACATCTTTTTTCTACTCTTGGAACACTTAAATATCTGGAATTTACGGACCAGATGTCAGCGTGTTATTAAATACAGAGGTAATTGTATGTTACTGTGCAGTGTATGGGCTTATAGCAGTTTATGTGTGTTTGACATTGATTCTGACACTGCAGACCGGTAGTGGTAATCAGAGATTAAGCTCTGATTTATTTTACCAAGGGGGTGTGGGAGGAGGGGAAGGGTGCTAAAGAAACAGGCATCGGATCAGATCTTGCTTTTTGTGCAACAGGTAATTCCCAAAGAATTCTAGACGAAAGCCAAATACAGCTTTAATATCCCCCAGATGGCCCACAGAAGTCAGTAGTGCAGAGACATAGTCAGAGATCAAGGACATTTAGGTTTTTTCTTCTTGAAAAAGTCCGCATTGCTTCTTGAAAAGCAGTCCCTCTTTCTCAGGAAAATGAAAGCATTGTCTCAAAACCTCTGGCTGTCTCTTGTGCTGCACCTCCACCATCATAATGGATTCATTCAAGGTACTTTTCGGATATTCCGCAAGCAATGTTCAGCTGAAACGCCTATCATTTTTCAGTGCAGCCTGTTCATGCTTGTTTCTGAGAGCGGTCATTTCTGTCAAATTAAGTTCTTTCTCCAAAATGATTCTATGATTGAAATTCTTTTTGACTACAATGTATAATATATAAATTTGATCCAGACAAAATATATATTTCATGTTTCTCAGGGAAGGGTTCCCATCTTTGAGGAAACAGGCTACAAGCTAGCCAAAATGCTTTGAACTTCAAAAGGGAAATGAAAGGGACTTCATAAATGGGGTGCTTTGTTAAATGTCAAATGATGCATATGTTTATTTTGTTGCTGCTTTGCAAAATGAAATTTCAACAATAGCTAATAGAAATTTAATGAGTCAGTGGAAATATTGGCTCAGGCGGGAGGTAGAGACATTAGCCTAATTAGGTGCACATAATTGCAACATCAGTATGAAAATCACATTCACTCCCTTCGTCAAAGAGTATCTTTAAAGTCCATGGTTCTACATTCTAGAAGCCGTGACAGGGTTCTCCATTTGATTGTTTTTGTTTTATTACTGTTATTTAGGTTTATTTGCTTTTCCCTAGGGTGCTTATTCCATCAATGTGAGAAAAAAATGTCACAGCACAAATACTTGCTGGTTTATTTTCATGTCTGGATGCTTTGTTGTGGAATTATGCTGATGGTATTCCAAAAGCAACAGGGTCTTGGTGGGTCACCAAAGTAACAGCACTCAGCTAATGCAAAGTGCATAGGGGCCTTTCTTCAGGGCATTCCCTGTGTTGCAAAACTGTTTTCCCTTCAAGAGCCAACTGCATACTTGTGTCTGTTTTCTGGCCTGTGAAAATTGCCTCTGTATGTAAACAGCTTGCCGTTTTTTCCTCCTCCAGCCAGAGTGTGATCTTTGCGTTTGGGATTTTTGAGGGCGAAGTGCTTGACCGCCAGTGGTTTTCTCGCGAGCGAGAATCCAGCATCGAAAGATCTCTGCGACGCGAATATCAAATGAGCTGGGTTCTGTCAGAGGTGTGAGCGTCTGTCGGATTTCAATGAATGCTTTTAACCTAATATTCCCGTTTCTGCTCAGACCCTGGGAGGAGCTCAGCGCTGATGGTAACAGGGGATTGAGAGTTAAACAGGGGAGCTCGACAGCTTGGAATGTGAGCCTTAGAATATAAAGCGCTGCTTTATTTTGTGAGTGTTTTTTTGTCCTGCATAGGAATTCAAATTCCATATGGTATCAATCTATTGTCTACAAGCTGTCGAGCCATATTAATTTGTATATTCAATCCGAAATTCATAGCAGCTGCTATGGTTAACAATTTCCTCTCCTTTGTTTTTCTCTTAATTCAAACCAAGTGGCGTATGAGAATGTATTGCACGGTTTTAAAAGTTCGCCCGAGTGTAATTTTTCTGCTTGTTTGGGTTTACCATGGTTCTCTTTCTGAAACGCAGTGTTGCACAAACTCAGGAGGCTTTTGAATAAGGGCGGATTAGGGTGCCACCAGAAAAAAAAAAAAAGCGATGGAGACAGAGAAAGAGATCGCCCATATGGTGTCCTTATTAGCTGTGGCCTCTGCCTGAAGATTTGTAATGCCTGAAAGACTTCAGAGAAAACAAGTGTAGTGAGAGGAAGTGACCTAGAACTGAAGTTAACAGAAAAAGGTTGGGCTTATTTTCCAAATGGAGTCTGGATGTGCCAATTATCGCAGAGAGGCAGGGCTTGGGTGGAACAGGTACTGCAGCTACTTAGCGATGCTGGTGATCGCTCTTCCAGGCTAGCGGTTGACGTTGTCCTCGTGTGCAATCCTGCACCAGAGGTTTGTAGCTGTATTTTGTTATTTGGTATGTCCCATTTCCAGGCCAGAGCAGGGCAAGCATATTTGGTGGCGTCCTTTGTTGATTTTATTTTTTTTTTTAATCTATTGAAGCTTGGCTGAACCTTTTAAAAACTTCCCCCTCTAATTGTGGGCTAGGAATATGGTTCCTCTTACATTCCCAGGTCTTTCCTGTGGTCTGGTGCCAAATGAAATGAAAAGACTTCATATGAAATTATTAGCTCTTGAACATGTGCGGGTAGTTTTGGTTTTCAGTTTTGTTTAAAAAGACTCCCTTCCATCCTGGATTTATTTGGTTTTTAATCAAGGTAAAAGTAGCTACATAATGTCACTGCAACAATAACAAAAACTTGTTGAGCTGTTAAATGTTTACTTTGACATTTTGTGACCATAACTCATATTTTTAAATTCTGTCATATTACTAAATAGTAAACCCACTGGTAGAAACTTCAGATGTGTTTTATTTTTTAATTTATTAGTGGCATGGTGGCAGGGTGAGATCTGTTTGAATAGCTGCATTGTGGAATATGCAGTGACAATAAGCAAATAAAGTTATGAAAATAATGTGATGTAATGTGGGTGTGGGTGTGTTTGTGTGTGTGTGTCTGTGTGTGTGTGCGCGGATGCGTGTGTGTGTGTGTGTGTGTGTGTGCATGCGGATGCATGTGTGTGTGTGTGTGTGTGTATGCGGATGCGTGTGTGCCTGTGTGTGTGTGTGTGTGTATGGGTGTATGTACAGGTTAAAGGCTTCCCCGAGCCCCAGGTGACGTGGTACAGGAATGGGAAGCTGCTGATTGCTGGGGACCGCTACGCCATGGAGCAGAGCGCCCGCGGGGCCTTCAGCCTGGTGGTGCAGGGGGTGCAGGAGGAGGATGAGGGCCGCTACACCTGCGAGGCCGTCAACGACGCCGGGAGCCGCCAGGTCACCGTGGAGCTCACCGTGGAAGGTAGCACCTCTTCAGTCCATGTGTCTATCCTGCAGTAATACAGGCTTTCTAGCTCCCCATTAACTCCCAAACATGCTCACAATCATGTAGGGCTGGTTTCAGAAACTAGAGTGTGTGAAACTTTATGATGAAGGACTTCCAGTTTTGGGCTTAGCTGGCTTTACAGTCTTCATTAAACTTATGACAGCTTGGGCAGGGCCTGCTGTTCTTCCCTTGTATCCCTCAGTCACTCCTGAAGTAAAGTGCCATGACAGAGTGTGTGAGATCCATTTTACAACTGTTCATTAAGTTATGTTACATTATTATCATATAGCAGACACTCTTATCCAAAGTGACTTACATAGCTTACAGTTTTACATGTTATCCATTTATACAGCTGGATATTTACTGAGGCAATGTTGAGTTGAGCACCTTGCCCAAGGGTACAGCAGCAGTGCCCCAGGAGGGAACTGAACCTGCAACCTTTAGGTTACGAGCCCTGCGCCTTACCGGTACTCCACACTGCCGCCGATGTATTACTGAAGCAGTTCAGGTTAACAGCCCTCTTTAAGGGTGCAACAGCAGCGCTCCACTGGAGATTGGACCCTGCAACCTTCTGGTAACAAGTTCCAGGCCCCTTTCTCTGGCCACTGTCCCACACCACTGCCCCGGCCTGGTGACCCCCATGATTTGATTTTCTCCTAATACATGACTTGCTGGATCACCAAGGCAAATTATTTTCATCCCCAGACATATCAATCTCGCTTTCAGAAACAACCTATTACTGTATCCAATGGTGTATTTAGCAGAGCCAATGTTTTCACTGTTTAGACGGAACAAGTCGAGCATTTTTTGTTCCCCCGAGCCCAAGAGGTATTGGCTCGGTTTGTCTCGGAGAATTCCTCGGACAACGTGTTGCCAGCGGTGCCTAGCCACTTCTGCGCTCCATACTGTCTGCTCTAACGCTAACATCACGCACTTCAAAGAGGAAGTGCATCTGTCTGCCGCATAGCTTGAACAGAGAGTCATTGTGGATGCGCTTTGATGTAGCTCACAATTGTACAGATTTACAGGATCAATAAACAGTTGAAGCACTTCGGCCTTGCTAAGGCACAAACAGAAACAGATGGACCGTGGTTCTTCCTTAGTGAAGTACAAGTAGCAGGTAAAGTTTTACAGAGACTTTTGTTACTGTAGTGATTTTGGAGGTGGTTTGTTAGTATGTTTTTGCCAGTATTGTACTAATGTATATTATGGGGGTTTCTTTTAATTATTGATATATTCTTTGTCACAAATAGGGAAGGCTGGGAAAAAATACAACCTTCCATCTGCCAGCAGAACAGTGGGGTAAGAGATTTTTTTTGTTGTCCAGAAGTCATATTAATTACAGTCATTATTTTCGAACATGCTTACTGATGCGGTTGCATCATATGTTTGTGTATTTTGCACAAGCTGTTTTCCTTTACTCATAAACAACCTCATACATAGCTGTCTGTTCCTCTTTATCATGGTCAAAGTGTATGATTTGCCCATTTCCTCACATGGTTCTTTTAATTTTATACATGTGAATTTTACCTTTTTAAAAAGGACTTATTTTTGATCTCATATTAGTATTCACCTCGGTCTTAGCCCTCAGTCTCAGTAACACGGGCTGTAACATGAAGCTTCTGGCTGACCCATGACTCTGGGCAGACCACTGAGCGCAAACTTCCTATCTCTGTCCTCGTTGTGACCCCTTTGGCTAGTCTTATGTCTGGATCATTGGTCAAATTGAATTTGTTTGTTCAAGCGATTATTTTGCACTTCGCTGTGTAATAGAGGCATTCTGCGGTGTTGATGTAATTTATGACCGTCTTTCCCACAATTCCAGCGGGCGGCTGGGAGCCCCTGCAGTGGAGAACAGGCCCAGCATCTGGGGGGAGAGTCCCCCGAAGTTTGTGACAAAGCCCTCGCGCGTCATCCTCAGAGCGGGACAGGGCGGCAAATTCTCGGCCAAGATCACGGGGCGCCCGCAGCCCCAGGTCCTGTGGCTTATGGTAAGTAAGCGACGGAGGCTGGGAAAGGCCGTGTTCGAGGACGTGAACCCTGATGTAGAATGGCCTCCAGCTCCCCCCGTGTCTCTGTGTGCTGCCCTCTGCCAGGGGGAGGTGGAACTGCAGGCCGGAGAGCGCCTCAACATGTTTGAGAAATCAGGGATCCACTTCCTGGAGATTCGGGATGTCCGTGCGGAGGATGCGGGAATGTACACCTGCTCCGTGGTGAACAGCGCTGGGAAGGCCACGGCGACAGCCGAACTCATCATTCAGGGTACAGTGCCTCCCAATCACAGATCTCCCTCTCTTCTCCAGAGCTGCATAATACCCTGCCTACTGCAGAAAACATTCATTTTTCAACGTTCTTTAGACATGTCATGCTGACGTTTTTTTTCAAAAGGTCATTTGAAAATAAAAATATATGCAAAACTGCTAGAAAATAAGGGACCATTCTTTAACCCCACTTCTGATTTTCCCCTTGTTACCAAATTGTTATTTATTAACCATTTGTTAATGCTGGACATGTTACTAAAAGAAAATGTAATATTTGATCAACCAGCCCTGAATGCTTTCTGTTTCTTATAGGTTCAACTCCAGAAGCAGGCATGTAAGTAGATCAGTTTATATTTAACCATATGAAACTGTAGCCTTGTTGTGCAACTAAAACTGATATTGCTTACATTTTTTTACTACTTTTTCGCAATATCATGCAACTTCAGAATATTTCCTAGAAAATATCACATGTGCTGTTTCCATCTTCTGGCCAATACAGCACTGGCTCTGCAACCCCAGTGGCCCCCCTCACAAAAGCAGTGGACACTCCTGCCGTGAAGCACACAAGTAACGGCCTCATAACTGATCCGAAACCCATCTCGATGAAGGAGAGGCTGGAGGCGAAGGAGACCCACGCCGCCATGACTGTTAGAAAGGAGACTAAAGTGGTGGCAGAGTCCAGAACAGAGGCAGGGAGGACTGCTGCCGTAACCCCAGAGCCCCCCTCGGACCCCCGAGGCGTGGCCCAGAGCCGGGCGGAGCTCCAGCAGAGGGCCACCAGCTCCATCACCCTGCAGGCTGTGAGAGCGCAGCCACCCGGGCGAGCCGGACCGGAACCACCCGGCGGGGCGACGGGGAGGGGGACCAGGCCAGAGAGCACCGGCGTGAACAGAACCGCCAAAATCCCCCCGGCAGCGCCAGAGCCTGCCAAGGACACCAAGAGGTTAGGAGGAGGGGGCAGGTTTGAAACGACAGGGTCGCCGCCTAAATTGGAGATTCAGCCGAACAGCCAGGATGTTCTGGAGGGGGACGACGTCGTATTCAAATGCCAAGGTGATTAGTATTAACATGTTGGTCTTTTATGTCTGTCAGAACTTTTGGGAAGTGACAAAACTCCACAGATACAGAGGTCTAGTATTGAACAGTTTGAAAACTTGCAGACTGTAATGATGCTTTTAACAATTAAAGTTTAGCCAGTAACGGTTCGCTTTGCATATGAGTCCTACGACAGCTCTTTTAGAGATGGTGTCCTGTGTTTGGCGGGAGGGGGATAAGGTTTGGTAAAGTTGTGGGGGATGGAGGGGAATGTTTGGAATGAGTAGAGAGTCATTATTTGTTACATCGAGAAATTATCTCAGGAATGGGTCAAGGAAAGGTAGATGTGCACCTGTCTGTGCGTGTGCCAGCCCATCGTCTCACCTGCGCACTACACCTGTGTGACCCTGTCTGTTCCGCCTCAGTGTCAGGCTCCCCGGCGCCCACCCTGAGCTGGGCGAAAGACGGCCTGCCCCTGAGAGGGAGGGCGGGGGTGAGCGTCCGGCAGGAGGGTGACCTGCACCTGCTCTGCCTGGAGAGAGTGTGCAAGGCCGCGGCCGGCATGTACGGCTGCACCGCCACCAACAGCAGGGGGAAGGCCTCCGCCACATGGACTCTCAACGTCAGGAGTGAGTCCCACGGCCTGCGTGTTTGATGAATGAGAGGCACTCGCTCTGAAGGAGCATTCCATAGTAAATGGCCCCTACATAACAAAATAAAACATTATTATTGGCATTTTTAGCAGACACTCTCATTCAGAGTGACTTACATAGGTTACAATGCTTTCATGTTATCAGTTTATACAGCTGGATAATTGCTGAGGCAATTCTGGGTTAAATACCTTGCCCAAGGGTACAACAGGAGCGCCCCAGCAGGGGATTGAACCCACAACCTTTCAGTTACGAGTCCTGTTCCTTGCTACTATGCTACACTGCTGTCCCAGAGTCCTTAAAGACTGCATGTAAGGACTAAATGTAAATGAAATAACTACACTGAATATGTGATATAAAAGATTTGTAATGATTCCAGTTCAATGAAACTGCTTCTTTGGCAGACTGGTGCTGTACTCTGCTGGTGGTGTAGGGGAATTTTACTATGGGATGCACCCAGACTGGCTTTAGGATGGAAAACGTGAGAGCTGGTTACTCTTGCAGTTCATCTGTGTGTCATATGAGCCGATGCAGCGGTCACCGTGAAAAGTCTGCTTCTGAAATGCTGGATGCGCTCCCAATCATTTCCTCTGAACTGCTGTCCCATGTGCGCACCCCTGAAGAGCCCATAGCAGTAGGTAGCACCACCGTGTCCAAATTCCATCTGTTTGGCTCAAAAAGCCTAGGAGCTGCCCACAGTTGTTATTTATAATAATTCATTTTCGGGTCAGTAAACCAGTGGGTCAGAGTGTGCTGTCTAGCTACACCTCAGGATTAATGTGGTTCTTGTGATTGCCTCAGTTAAATCCGCAGCGTCGCTGAGTGCTAAGTGAACACACGAGAGAAGTATGCTGTTTTCCGACACTCCTTTGAACTGCACCAGCTTGCTGCGAGTTAGCATGTTGAAGCAATATTGGTTTTGGAAGTGGCTTGATAGACTATCAGGCTTTAACAGCCACAACAACAACAACAAAACAGCGAAAGCAAAGGGATTATGTTGGTTGTTTAATGATTCTTTCATTGCCATAACTCAGTTGGGTGTTGAATAGTTTAATGTGAATGAGACCTAAGGCATTCTTCTGGATATACATACATATACCCGGCTCAGAATGACAGCTTGGCACATTTAGAGGGCTGTAACTGTTGGCTTAACTGCAAGACAAACTATAACATTACCCAGCCTTGGTGTCACTGGAAAACTACGTACAGCTTTCCCATTAATACAAACCTGTTGAAAAAAAGATATATGCCAGTGCTAAATGCTTGCTATGCTGACCTCATGCTTGTTGCGTCTGCTACATGTTCTGTTGGTTATCACAGAGTGAGCGTGAGGTTTGCAGACCCAAGTATGACTCACGAATAAGGAAGTAATAACATTGTTTTTACGGCCACATGGTGTGGTGGCGCATGTTGTCCACTGCTGCCACCTGCTGGTTAACAGTATCTCTGCAACAGATGAGATAATTGCAGGAATTATGCATACACATCCTCTGGGGAAATAATTATATAACATTAGACATTTATTATCAGTATCATTAGCAATTTATTAAACAGAATATCAAAAAAATAGGTACAAGCAGCAATCAGATGATGACCATTTCAGATGGAAAAGCTCCTATAGACATGTTTTTAACCTAAATACTTCAAAAGCACAACCTTCACAACCATCTTGGGAGGCCATATATATTACCTCAGTGCCTTAACACTCTCAAGCATCATGTGGTATAGTGCATGATTTCTGAAGATAACATTTTACACAGCACACAGCAAGGGTTAATGAATATATACATCATGTGCTACATTTGGATTGGCTGGAGCTTGATATGAGGTTTGGAGTGGTGGTTTCATTTAAAAAGACTGAGAGAGAAAAACGATGAGAGCAGATATGAAGAAAATGGGCT
Organism: Megalops atlanticus; assembly: GCA_019176425.1. Classification (NCBI taxonomy): domain Eukaryota; kingdom Metazoa; phylum Chordata; class Actinopteri; order Elopiformes; family Megalopidae; genus Megalops; species Megalops atlanticus. The sequence goes on from CM032886.1 coordinate 7,178,041, forward strand.
TCATAATGAAGTGTTTTATGTGTCACTGAAAATGTCCACTACCTCTTGTGAGTCATTATGGACATATTTTTAAGCAGATAGCCCTCATAGTCATCTTTATCATTTAGTATAATACATTAGCTGTAGACATACAGGGCGTGTTTAAGTGCCTGACTGTGAATGAGTAGGTATCATTTGTGCATTACTTTAAATTACATTACATTATTGCCATTTAGCAGATGGTCTTATTCAGAGCAACTTACATAGGTTGCAATTTTAGCCATTTATACAGCTGGATATTTACTGAGGCAATTGTGAGTTAAGTACCCGCAACTGCCTGGCGTATCCCATCAAATTCATAACTGGCAAAAGAGATCAGTATGAAACAAAGCTTCATGCAGGACGGACTGTGGGTCAATATGTATTAGTTACTTGCCATGAATTGATGGCTGTATTTTTGACATTGAGATTTCCGTCAAACATACTGTACTTGGCAGAAGGTTGAAGAAGGTTTTGAAGAAGGTTAGCTTTTAAATTTTCCCCAAACCAGGTTATTTACCAGGATAGTGTTAGTGCATATATCATCTGAAGAACAATATGGTAGCCACACCTTGACTGGAGACTCTTCCTGTAGCACTCAACAGTCCTGTCAAGACTTATGGCAAGATTGGGACTGGCAAGAATTGGACTGTAAAACAGAGGAAGAAGAGTCATAACATAATTCCTAAACACATTAGCTACTAGACTCCATAAATGGTACTTTTACAGAAAAAGTAAATAATAAGATGTCACATTTTCTGAATGCCAGAAAATTAAAAATACATATTTTCATGGGTTATTGGAGGAAGAAATATTGTTAATGGATACATGAATTAAGCTGATGGAATTAAATGAAACAAGAAGAAAGGCGGTTCAGACTTGGGATGAAATGTTATGTGAATGTCATGTTAGTCAAACAAACATTCCTTAGAATTTGGCTGTTATTTTATTGTGAAGTGCGCACACTCACGCAAGTGGGACGGAGAGCAATCCAGCTGACACCAGATTTAGAGCTACTAACTCCAGTCTCAACTTGCCATAATAGTGGCAGATTTCAGATAAGACCTGAGGTGAAGGCGAGAAAAGAAGAGCTGATGGCTAAATGTTTCTGGGGCACCACTGCGCCACTGTAGTCATGGTGATGTCGGCTGATGGCGGATTTGATTTGGGAGTGTTTACATTGTTTTATCTGACATTGTTTTATCAGAGGTCACCCATTTTCTCCTCTCTTGGGTTTGATTTGGTTTGGGGGCACCCCTAATGGCAACCACTGAACATGCATTAGTGAGGAATGCCTGCCAACAAGCTCCGTGACAATAACATAAATAAGGGGGGGAGGGGAATTAGGGCCCCCTCTTTCCTCCTCCCTGTTTGTCCCTCATAGAGGAGCACTTAAGTGTGTCTCAGAGGCCCTTGGAGGCGCAAACAAAATCAGCCTCAGAAGCCTTCAGAAAGAGACTCTACTGCTGCAGTAGTGATGCACAAAGGGTTTAGGGACATGACAGGGGACAGCGCGTGGTACAGTACTGTGGAGCGCTGATGTTGGACAGTTGTGTGGCTGTGTTTGGCATGAGAGACAATGGCACTGGACAGTGGCACTGCATATTGATGTGGGTAACGTTCATGTAAGGGACAGTATCATTGGATAGTGGTGGTTGAAATTGGTATAAGAGACAATGTCATTGGACAGAGGTATTTGATGTTGCTGTGAAACACAGGGTTACTGGATAGCGGTGTGGAATGGCGATGTGGTGCCGCAGTATGAGTTAATGTGTAGGACAGTGGTCTGAGACCAGTCAGCTGTGCGTAATCTGAATGTCTGCATGTCCCTGCAGGCCCGAGGTTGGAAGGCAGGGCCCCGGTGTTCACCAGTGTGTTAAAGGACTGTTCGGTGAGCGAGGGCCAGGATTTCGTCCTTCAGTGTTCTGTGGAAGGGAAGCCCCCACCCCACATCACCTGGCTGCTAAACGGTAAGAGCGAACAACCACCATCACCTTTCCCTTCTGGTGTGTCCTTCTTTATTTCACCAGCAGAGGGTGATGACGTGTCTAATCCTGTTTTTCCCCTTCTGCGAATCTTAATTATTTGGCTCTTTGAACGTCTTTGCTGCAGGACTGTTACTGTAACACACTGTAATTCAAGCACGAAAAGGACATCGCCTTTTTGGGGAGAACTGTACAGTAGAAAAAGCATCGCTTCTATTTCTTTCAACATTAAAGCTATCTGTATCTGGTAAAAGAGTGCACTCTCAGATTCTCATCACAGGCAAAGGCTGCCAGAGGGCCAGATTTATTGAGTGGCTTCCACTGCTTTTTCCCGGCAGTCTGAGACCTACCAGAGGGCTATCATTTCACAGGTCTGGCTGATGTGAGAGGCCTGTCCGCTTCTGTAATGGGTCCAGTGAAAACAGAGGATATTTTTACATTTTGACTGATCCTCGTCAGTTCTGTCCAAAGGGGAACCCCCCATCGGAGCGGCTGCACGCTGGACAGTGTTTGAAGAAGCAGAGAGTTACGAGCGCTTGGCTCGTGTAATTAAACCTGCGAGGACGTATTTCTTACATACTGTGTGGCAGCTGATAAGTGGGGGATTCCATCTGTTAAATACAGCGCTGTTGTTTTTGTCAGTATTTAGTTGGATGAAAATGTCAGCGGGACAGAATTCCTCAAACAAATCTTAAGATGGAATTTTTCACTTAAAGGAGATGGAAACTTGGACTTTTAGCCCACAGGAGTGTCCAAGTCTGTATCTTATTACATTAAATTACATTACGTTATTGTCATTTAGCAGAAACTCTTAACCAGAACGATTTACGTAGGTTTGAATTTTGTTAATTTATACAGCTGAATATTTACTGAGGCCATTGTGGGCTAAGTACCTTGTGAAAGGGTACAGCAGCACTGTATCAGTGGGGAATTAAACCAGCAACCTTTTAGTTGGTTCAGCTGGTTCAGTAGCTCACAAGAGTGCCCAAGTGTGTATTTGATATTCTCTCATATCTAGTATCTAAGTGAGTAGGCAAGAAATAGGCGTGTCAATAACATATTTTTGTGTGACATTTGCTCTACTATTGTTAAAATCAATCCTTTCCCAGGCATGGTACTTGCAAAAAGAATTATCCTGGAAATATATATACATACACACACATCCACACACACGTGCACATGCACACACACACACTCAAGTGACACAAGCAAAGGCATTTCAGTATCAGTATGAGGGAGCACTAAATAACAGGAGACAGAAGAGCTATCATGCTTTATGCGCAAGAAATATTTACAGGCATATAAATGAAAGTAACTATGTGGAAGGCTTTCCAAATGTCCAGGAAAGGAAGTAATCAGGAAATGAAAATGCCTCCAAAATAAATAACACTGCAGGCTAGATATATCAGTTTTACTGTTTTGATTGCTGAACAATTTCCCATTGCCATTTGTAGTAAATATTCCTGACAATATTATGTTTATAAACCATAATGTGTTTGGGTGCTCGTCGTTAAAATAGAAAACGCAAGAATCTTTTAATATACAAATTGTGTCTATCAAACTGCTCTGTTTGGTTCGGTTTCACTAGATCTCCCAGTTCAAGATGTGCATACCATGATGATTTCCTTATTAAGGGCAGGATTGGTTTGTAATAGATAATGCAGGGAAGACGAGAAGCAAAGAAGAACTGTCCTGGCATCTCCTAGGGAACACAGTACAGATTCATAGTCCCTTCGTACAGTCAGAGCGATTAAACAAATATGAGGCCTGAGAGCCTTATAAAGGAAAAACATGCATTGCTGTCTCCTGAAACATTACACCCAGCCAGACTTGGCAAGTGTTTGTTCTCTACGAGCAGACATCCGAGACTCCCCTTGAATCCCTCTGGCTGATTATGAAGGGGGAAACTTCCCTTGAATTTCATAACCACAGCCTTTCTTGGGATAGGCTGGCAGCAAGGGCAATTTAAAATTGTCAACCGGGTCAGTTTAAACCGGTGACTGAGGGAAAAAAAAAGATTTTATCTGCTTAACGACCATTGCATGGTGGTATCAATCAGTTGCATTCTGTCTCTCAAAACTATTTTACCTTACAAGGTATTATTTATCTCTTTAAATTCCAGGTTTACCCGAGGCACCTTTGCAGTGCCTGAGTAAGACTCTGGAAACGTGTTGCGGACTTTTGCCCAGGGCTGTCTTTCAGCTTCGGCCTGTATTTCTTACTACTCAGCTCTGTCTGTCTCTGTGAGCGGTACAGCATGGTTCCTAAATAAAAAAAAAAGAATTGGTTCAGTCCTGTGCCTTATTATGCTCAATAAATGTGTCTCCCTCTGCCTCCTTTGTGTCAGTGTTATTTGTAGTACTGTCTCTGATTAAATAAAATACACCCAAATGAAATGCCCATTGTCACTATTTCATGTTTCCATAGGTTGCATTTCTTTTGAAGTAGGCAAGTTAAATGTAGACATGGGAGCTATATTTAGTTGTAACACATTTGTAGAAGCAGCTTGCATTACTTGAAGTTCCTGTAACAGATCCTTAGATGTTACATGTACGATAGGCTTAAGCGTCACGCAGAGTAGCAGAGGCGCCACTGAAAACCGGAGAGTGTTCGGGAAGTCCTTTTATCCCCCTTCTCTGGTTTCAGACAAACCCGTCCCCTACACCCATGCCTCCTTCGAGAACGGGGTGGCCCAGCTGATGGTCCTCGATGCCCTGCCTGAGGACGATGGCTCCTACACCTGCGTGGCAGAGAACCCCCACGGGAGAGCGGCATGCACAGCCCGAGTGACCATCAAAGGTGAAACACCTCCCTCTTCCCAAGCCGTGGAATTACATTACATTGCATTACATTACATTACATTACATTATTGTCATTTAGCAGACGCTCTTAACCAGAGTGATTTAAAGAGGTTACAGTTTTAGTCATTTATACAGCTGGATATTTATTGAGGCAGTTGAGAGTTAAGTACCTTGCCCAAGGGTACAGCAGCAGTGTCGCATCGGGGAATTGAATCAGCAACCTTTTGGTTACTGGCCCTGCTCTTTACCACTACACCACACTGCTGCACATCAGTCCTAATTCCACACCCCTCCTTTCATCATATTCATCATAGCGGGGTTTGAACTGCTGCAGGAGTCTGTTCAGTTCTAATATGAATCAATATATGAATATTCATCTGTAGAAGTGGCAGTTAAAAAAATGATGATTTTCTGCAATGGCTTATGCATTGATATTTCACTGCAGACAATCATAAATACGTTGATATTCGCGGACCATTTTGCAGCACAAGTGTTTGAAGTAACAGTAAGCTGCGGTTAAGAGAAATGCATTCCCACATTTCTATGGGCCATTTCCTGCTCGGTTCAGGATCAAACCTGCAACTTGCCAAGCCTGGATCCCAACCTGATATGCTGCACTGCTGTTGCTCAAGACAGCAAGCGTGTGTCAGCTAATTTCATCACAAAAAATGCTTTCAGTCTCGTGATCACATTGTTACTGTAAATCTTGAAAGGGAAATCCATGCATCAAGTATTATGATTTATGTGCTTTTTTGAATGATTCTTTTCCTGTGCTTCGGGAAACGATGTGTATGTACACGTTCATTCGTATTTTTGAATGCTGTCATGTTATCCCTTCTAGCATGTAAAAACTGTCCAGTGAATGTTGTAATGTTCCATGAGTGAGAACCATAAGGGAAGAGTGAATTATTTGAACAGTTGAACTCAGGCACTCAGAGCAAGCGCTCACATAACGAGTGATTTATCACTTCCTTTCAAACCTTTTAAAGGCAATGACCGTGACCTGTCAGCTGTGCTGAGGGCACGCTTGACACGAAAGATGTTAAATATGCTGATCTTTTCTGAAGAAACACCCTCCGAGCCATCTCTGTTGAGACGGCTTATGACTTCCTTATGATAAGTGAATACTTCTCTCCGCTGTGTTATTTTAAGGCTCAGCAGATGTTAAGGCACTATTAAAGGAAATGTCCTCGTTCTGTGATCCCGCGTCTTTTCTGTTTGCTGAAGTTTTTGTGTCAGGGGTCGTTTTCACTGGGGCGAATGAGAAATAGCATCAATTTCCCACAGTGAATCCTTAAATGGCGTCCACACCACGGGCCGGTTTTGGCAGTGTTTACTGAAGGAAATAAAGCCACGTGCCATCATGGACGCTGGCGTTGTCCTCACCCTGTCCCCACTGCTACCCCGTCTCTGTCTCCCTGCTCGGCAGCCCAACTTGGTTGTGATCCCTGTCACCTCACTTGCAGATTTCTGTGCCACTGGTTGGCTAGGAATGAATTCAGTAACCCGGACGCCAAACCACAGACCCACACTGAAGTCATTAGAACAGCATAATTTCAATTTGGACCCACAATGCGAAGATTGTGGCATTCATAACGGAATAGGCGGAGGTGAATATTCGTTGGGGAGGCTTTGTAGAGGGAACCTCGCAGAAAGAGAGGGAGGGGCTTCTGAGCCACACCCAGAGACAGAGAGGGAGGGGCTTATTTGATGAGCAGAAACCCAAGATCACTTGACTGGCATCTGTTCTTTAACATACAGCCCGTTTATGCCCTTGGATATTTACGGAAGCAATTCCGCTTAAATACCTTGCTTAAGAGCACAGTGACACCCCACCCAGGATTTGAATGTGAAACCCTCCAATTCCAAGTCTGTTCACTTAGGCACTTAACCATGCTTGGCTGGAGGTGTTGCTTTGTGGAACCAATCTGGAGTTTTTGCTCTGTGTTTGTCCAAGGGACCGGGGACAGCCCAAATGCTGGCAAAGTGCCATTTTCCATGTCACCCTCTGAGGTCCTTGAAAAAGCAGCCTTTTTAGGGACAAGGGAGCTACTACCCTCGCCCTTGTCCTGCCATGTTCCTACCCTGAGAGCCCTTCAGCATAAACAGCCCAACCATGCACTGAGACTGAGAGGGTGGAAACATAACTCTTGTTGAAAGTGCGCATTCTTTTCCCAAGGTTAGTAACAAAGTATAATCTTAGAACTGTTGCACTGGGAATGCCCATGATTTTTTTTTTTTCCTCCTTTGGAACCAATTTCCATTTTGCTCTCTGAGTGTTCATCAGAGTAGCAGGGACAGAGAGGAGGTGCCCAGCTAAACCAGAATATGGCTGTAGATACAATCAGCTTCTATTAGGAATTAAAATTGCAATGTATCCTTGCAATCAAAAAGTGCTATTTCTTCTTCTATAATTAATAAAAATAGTGATCAGAGCTGTAAAATGTGTTTTCATTATCCTTTAAACTGAAATAATTAACACATTATTGCTGACAGGAAACTGTTATGTCGAGACCAAATCTAGAATCCACGCAGCGCAGAGAGGTAGTATTTTTTTTGCAAGTGTGACCCACAGAGAGTCTAAACAATGGCATGTACATTAAGACAGAAAAAAAACATATGCTCTTTGCAAATAATGCTACGGCCAGCATCTCTTAGAGTAGATTATAGGCATTTAACAGACAATCTCATCCAGAGCACCTTGCAGAGGTTGCAGTTTTTTACATTACCAATTTACACTGCTGGATACTTACTGAGGCAATTCCAGGATAAGTACCTTGCCCATGGGTACAACAGCAGTGCCCCAGTAGGGAATCGAACTGGCAACCGTTTGGTTACGAGCCCTGCTCCTTACCACTATGCTACACTGCCACCAATTTCTAGTCCTATAAATCAGGAATACACAGAGGGAACCTGACACTGAACTTGCTGGATAAGTGGAGGGCAAGGGACTGGAAGAGTGGTGTCCCCGGCAAACATGGGCCCACGTCTCCTGTGTTATGTGGGAGCTGGGCCTGTTCCTACAGATTAACCTCATGCTTAATCTGATTAACAGTCGCTTATGGAGGGAAGACGCTTAGGGTTTGTAAAGGTACGGCGTGGCCTCGGAGCCACTCACTGCCACATGAAGAGGGAGATAGTGAGGGAAGCCTTTCAAAAATGGTGAGGTGAGTGTGGTGCAGTATCACTCTAAATCTGTGAAAATGGGATTATGGGTAAATTCACAGAGGCCCACCAGGTAAGGTTGTCGTGTCTCAGTTAAGCAGTGATTGGATGTATAGAGGAGGCTGCTAAGTGAGATTCCATCTTATTTCTGCATCTGTGGGAACTGATCAGCAGCTTAAAATAATATGTAATAAAAAACAGTTTATGCTTGGATACCAGGAGAGATCCTGACCTTTTTAAATTATATTACTGAGAATTTTATGAGGTACATGAAGCTACAATATTGTGGTAGCTACCTTACTTCAGTTGTGTCAGATGTGAAGTGTAAAATATTATGAAGCAACAATGCAAGATATTATAAAGGAAACTGGAAATGTTTGAACACTCCTGCAGTAATTGATTGATGTTTTTTTTAGTATAATTAGTTTTTTTAGTGTAATTACAGCTACACAGAGGCTTGTCAAAGTCTGACTTACATTCTTGACTATAATTATGGAGGTATCACTTGCAAGGGAAACACGTTTAATGTATTTTCAATTAAATAAACACTATGATGATTGTTTTTATAAGTTTGGCACCAATGACTTTGCTCCATTACTTCCCAAGAGGCACAAACAGCCTCAGATGGTGTGAAGGCACTTGAAGTCAGAGTGTTTGTGTGATAAGGCGCAAAAAGCTTGCGACGCAGAAAAGGCTGGTCTGTAGCTATGTGTAAACTGTTAAGCGAGCCCGCTGGGATCGTGGTGGTCTGAGATGGCGCTAACGCCGGGCTGTCTAAACTGGGCTCGGTGGAAACCTGCGGGAGAAGGCTCGGATCTCCCCCGCGGCACGCGCGGTATGTATACAGACACCGGCGCAGTGTTTAGGAAAATGCTGTGTGCTCTCTGTTTGGATCTCCGAGCCCGGGGTACTGACATCCCCGGGGTTAGATTTATGGGTCCCCGAGCCTCTATGTATCACCAAGCACCATACATGGTAAACACGGATCTGTGAGAATGGATACGAGGGCCCGTCACGCCTCCTCTCTTTCTCTGGGAGCCATTAATACTCCTCTGCAAAATCAGCCTTAATTGACTAAATGGATTTTTCCAATTGCCGCCATAAGAACGCTCCTTTTTTTGCCCAGCTTTGGTCTGCTGTTAGCGTTAACAAAGTGGGTTTATAAATGAGATTGGCTGTAATGGGTGGAAGTTGTTGAGACTGACTGGCCATTAAGCAGTTTAAACTCACCCTCCTTGTGCTGTGCGCTTAATAACTTGCACATTGTTAGAATTTGAGTCCCCGGTTTGATTTCCGTGGTCATCATAAATTTGCTCATTTGATTTAGCCTTCTCATTTGCTCTCAAAGTCTTGAACTTGGCCCAAACATTGGATTTGGCCACCATTTCCTGGCCCTAATCAGATTAAGTTTGAGTATTAGCATTCTGGGGACATTCACCAAAAATCAGTTATGGAAATGTACATTAAATTTATGGCCATCTGCATGAGTTTGAAGTAGTAAATCCTTATAATCAGCTATCTTAATGCATGCTGTACATAGTAGGTATGCTTAAGGTATGCTGTACACAAGTTAGGTATACTAACTATTGAAAACAAAGTGTACTTATAGATGTGCAGTTATTTAGACTGCTGTATAAAGGTGAAAAACAAAATCCACTTATCACTGTTGAGAGATTTTATCCCATCAGTAGATGTCTGTACCATAATCCAGGAATGACCCATACCGTTTGGTAGTGATGTCATAGGTGCCATCATTGATATCAGCCTTGTGTCTGAGCTTGAGTGGCTGTGCATACAGTCAACATAAGTGTAATACAATGCACTTTGTCCTATGGTCACAAAATGTATACATATTTTGTGCATGCCTACAAACTGAATGTGTCAGGGCTCAGGCAAGGACTCAAGCGCAGACACCAGGGCTTCAGGTTCCAAAAAGCTTTAATGAAAACGTCAGAAGTAGCAAAACCAGAACAGGCAGTGTCAGTAACAGGCAGGCAGTCCGTGGGCAAACCAGGGTCAAAAACAGGAACAGGCAGGGTCGGTAACCAGGCAGGCAGTTAATCAGGCAAACAGAGCAAGACGGCAAGCAGAATCAAGGTCGAGGTACAGGCAGGAACAACAACGGCAAGACTTACAGGCAAAAAGCACAGCGGGAACAAAACAGGAGAAACACTGCAACAATCCTGCAAACAGGACAGAGACAAGCAGGGTAGATATAGGGTTGGGCTGATGAGGTGATGGGAAGCAGGTGTGCAGGCAGGCAGGTGGAGATGATCAGGTGGGCGGAGACAGGGCAGAGAGCGGGGCAGGGCTGGAACACAAGGAAAAACAAAAGCACATGGACACAATGACAGATGGGGAGAACATAAACACAACAGCTAGGGGGCCGGAGTACTGAAAAAATGAACTTGCTCCAGTGACTGGAAAAAAAGTTAAAAGAAGAAACTTGCAAGGTGGGAAACCTAAAATGTATCCTTTCTGATATGGCTGCATAGATTAATTGGTACAATGTCAGACTCCTAATTCAGGGCACCTACAAAGCACATTATATTGTGATTCAACTGTAGTTCATCAAGTAGACACCGTAGTCTGCACAGTGTCCTAATTTGTCATTAAACAGACTTTCCCGGATGAAGGTGAACTATAACCCCCCACCCCCACACATATACCGTAAATGGCATTGGGATCCGTGAAAGGCATTACAGAAGTGCAGTTTTATTATTATAATCTTATTTATGTTTTGTCATGCTTTGTCGAAATCAAAGTCCTTTTCCTGCTTATTTTTTTCCTTTTTCCAAACAAAGGTCTTTGGAAGAGCTCCCAGGCTTGCACTGTAAGCGTACAGTGTTCATCAATGAGAAATGACTTTTCCATGGAGCCATCTATGATGGTTTAGCCATTAGCTCACCAATGCTCTGTCCATAGACTGTCTGAGAGCTGACCATGCAGGAGAGGGAAACTCTTTCACTTTCCCATGTGATTATTTTATTTCAAACCACAATTCCCAGGGGACATGCTGGGGGAGTTTATATAGAAGACAGTCTGTTACTTCTTGTTGTCTCCAGTGCATTAGAAGCAGAACCTCTCCGGGCTGTATTTATGATACCTCAGCTATGCGGTACAGTAAAAAAGGACAACAAAATGCAGATGGTTTTTAAGATACTCTTTTAAATAATAACAGCCATATATTTCTTCCAGGTGTGGCACTCTGTTTATGATTAGTGTCTGTGATCAGAGTGTTTGCAGTGCAGTGACAGTATGACTTGCACCACTAGTAAATTTGAGGGGAGTTTTCTGGTGTGTGCTGCTTTGTCTCTTCTGAAGTGGATGGCATGAACGACACAATGGATCAAATCTTCCCCTGCCCCCTGTCCTCCCTAATGATATCTGAAAGAACCAATTACAGGTCCCTGCAGTGTTATCATTGGAACTCAATACATCAAGATAAAAAAAAACATCTCAGTGTCTGCTTAGTGTCCGCATGCCACTTTGACACATGTGCAGCTGGCGCGCTGGCACAGGCTCTGAAACAAAGTTGCTCTGCTGAACACAGACGGTCACAGGCAGCCGTGGTGTGTGTCTCATTTCAGAGAAGCAGAGCGCTAGGAGGACAGAGCTGGCCTTGGGTTCGGGGGAGGGGACGAAGCCGTCAGCCCCCGTGTTCCTCCGAGGCCTGAAGGATCTGAAAGTCATGGACGGGAGCCAAGTGGCCATGACCGTGGAGGTGACCGGTGAGGGCTTCCCCACGCCGGGTGTGACTGGCTGGCTTCGATTTTCATCAGTTCAACAAAAAACACACAAAGGCTTTCCCTCTGTTTACAGCGTCTTGTTTGCTTTGGTCAGAGGCATTTCCTCAGAGCACCCAGAGATTATTAGTTTGGAATTGTGTTTGGCTTTTGCATTTCCTCTTGACGTGTGACCTGGGGGGGTGGGGGTGGATCTTACTATTATTACTATGCATGATATTCAAACTCCCAACTTCCTGTGGAACATCTGGTTGTTTTGGAGGAGTTAGTGTTCTGTTGCGCAAGTTTAAATACTTCTGTTAACACATGCGCCTTTGACACACTTTGTTGTCCAGGTGCAACTGCTGAAATAATAATTCTAGAATATCCCTTGCTTGATGCAACTTAATTTTACTTTATGATATGGCAATATGTTCAACCACTGGGTTTTCTTTAGATTTACCATTAAAACAACCAAAAATAAGTTAGGTTATTGTTAAATTAATTAAATTATTGTCATGTAAGCTGCGGTATTTATTCTAATTTGTCCCAAGAGGAAGCGTAGGTTGTTGAACAAGTCTGCTTTCTGAAAGTATCACCTTATAAAAAATGTGCATGTACCCAGGTAGATACCTAAGCTTATTAATTGGCTCTATCTTTTGAAAAATTCTTCTTCTTTCTGTTAAACTTTATGAGTTGTGATATTGCAGTTTTGTGAGCCTGAGCCCCAGATACACAGTGAGAGTTTTGCTTCTGCCTCCCTGTGTTAGCAAGGATTGCAGCATAAAGCCCCTCATACCTTTTTTTTTCCTGAAACATTCCTTCTGTCCTCCCTTCAGCCTTTTCTTCTGCTTCCTTTCAGTTATTTTTAACCTGGATTTTACATGGTGGCAAGCAATGAAGCATTAGAAAATAACCAATCCCTTACCGTGAAGGTTTGCTACTTAGAGTCAGGCAGAATCTGCAGAGAAATGACAAATCAGTTTTATGGTTTAATCGTGCATGTTTGGTTCCATGTGCTTGCAGCCACCGCTCTCATACAGCTCCAGAACAACCTGTCTTCAAAATTTAGGAACTTTTGAATTTCATTCTGTGAACCTAAATGGTGAAATAGACAGAGTGTAAATGTGTGTTTCTTTATACCAATGCAGTGCATGTTTTTGACATGTTTTGAAGTCATTGGTCTGTACTGCCATCATGTCCTAGGCAATCCCCAGCCAGAGATTGTGTGGTTGCACAATGGCAAAGAAATCCAGGAGTCTGAGGACTTCCATTTTGAGCAAAAGGGGAACAAGTACAGTCTGTTCATCCAGGAGGTTTTCCCAGAGGACACGGGGAAATACACCTGTGAGGTGTGGAATGGAGTTGGTGTAGCACGCACTGAGGCCACCCTAACTGTGCAAGGTACCAGAACACCTGAACACACACAACCACACACACACACACACACACACACACACACACACACACACACACAGACATACACACACACACACAACCAGACATACACACACACACACACAACCAGACACACACACACACAACCAGACACACACACACTCTCACTCACATACACACCACATACAGGTGTACATACATGCATATAAACTACACATAAACAGACACACGCGCGCACACACACACACAGGAACACACACACAAATTCACATCATCACTCTTTAAGGTCACCTTGGCCTTTTTGTTATTGTTCTGACAAACTGCATGTCAAAGGAAAGTGCAGAATTAGTGTCCATCAGGAGGAATGTTTGCCTGGATTTTGGCTAGTTATGTACGTTCCTTTCTGTAATCAATTATTTTAGCTGAACAATAAGGCACAACACTTGCATGAAAACACTTCACTGCTTCACCGTTGTGAATCTCTGTGGATTGTCAGCTTAATCACAGGGTTCTTCGGAAATGAATAGATTAGACTGTGGCAAGACCCCTTGAGATTTTCTTTACAGTGCATTGCCTCACAAGAAGCAAAACATCACATATGTGAGTGGACTCACATAATACAGGTCCTCAACGAACCTGTTCTCTCTGTTTCAGAGCCCCAGGACGGGGTCCAGCCCTGGTTTATCACCAAGCCCAAATCCGTGACAGCCACCTTGGGCCAACACGCCCTGATCTCCTGCGCCATCGCCGGAGACCCCTTCCCACAATTCTTCTGGCTGAAGGGTGACGAGGTGCTGTCCTCAGGGGAAGACATAGAGATTCTCCACAAGGAGGATGTGGTCTCTCTGCTCTTCAGGAGGGTGAAGGCTCACCACGCCGGGGACTACGAGATCAACCTGAAGTACGACCCCTTACGGAAAAATTTCCCTTGGTTCTATAGAAGTAGCAGCCCACTCTAATCTAGGATTATATAACTGGAGATTCCTACACAATGACTTCCTTCACTTCCCTCCATCTGCCATGCACCTCTTTCTGATTTCCTGCGTAAGGAATTGATGTGAATGGGAGATTTTACTCAGTGGACTCAGTTTCATTCAGTTCAGCATTCTGTGTGGGCATGTTGGTAAATTTTGAGCAGAGACACAAGAACAAAGCTCTTAATTGTTAAATGTAATGGAACGCAGTTGTGAAAATATCTGTTGTATTCCCCGCAGTGGAAGGAAGAATACTGGGGATGCTTATTACCATATAAGGCATGCACATTTAACAATTCAACGTAAACATTTGGAGGTGTGACCAGTGCCGATTGGCCAAAGACTTTCCTGAAATAGCCCAAGGATAGGGGCCCAGCTTTAGAGGGGTTAAAAGTTTAAGTCATTCCAAAACAAATAAAAAAGGAAAGAAGGAAAGAAAGCAAAAAAAAAAAGCTGAAAGCCCAGATAGCAGCACATCGCGCTTTTTCCTCCTGGTTGCTCTCCAAACACGGGCCGAGACAGAGCTCTAAGCTCGAAGGAACTCCTTTTTTATTACATCTCCTCTCTCTCTCCTTATCTGAGCCTCCGAAGCCTGCTCCCTCCTGGGTAAAAACTCCTCTCTTCCCCCGCAGGAACAAAGTGGGGGACTCCAGCTGCGTGGCGACTCTGCAGATCAGCGGCGAGGGGGCAGGAGCGTCCGGCGGGGAGCCGCAGCTAGCGTAAGTGCACGCCTTTACGGCAGCCCCCCTGACCCCCGCTGCTGCTGTCCCGAAAGGCAGCTGCGCCCTGTCTCCGAGGCAGGTAGCCACACATTGCGTCCAGACGGATTGTTTACCTCCCTGCTGCCATGCCATTCTTCAAAGGCAGAGGGGGCCGGGACCCCACTCCGGGCTCGTTCCCTTATAAGGCCACTGAAGTCATCACTGATGCAATATAGCGATGAATTGTATTCCTCCAATTAACCTATTTTAGGCCGTAGGCTGGGCTAGCCTTGGCTTTTAAACCAGCCTGTTTTTTTCCCCCCTCTCTCTCTCTCTCTCTATTCCCGCCCTCGGCCGCTACAGAGAGTCTTGTCAGAGTGTGGAGGGAGTGGACGGGACAGTGCGGGGCAGAGGGGCAGCGAGTGAGGGACGCAGCAGCAGCCTGAGAGAGGAGCAGGCCAGCGCCAGAGGGCTCCTGAAGCGTCGCGTGGACACCGCGGAGCACGGGGAGGACCGGATCCGGCAACAGGAGGCCGAGCAGCGGGACTTCCGCAACGTGCTCTCCAGGAAAGTCGCCACCAAGAGCATTTCCGAGGAGGACCTGAAAGAGATCAGCGCCAAGCAGATGGACTTCAGGGCCAACCTCCAGAGGCAGGTCAAGCCCAAGACCCTGTCCGAAGACGAGCGGAAGATCAACTCCCCGCACCAGGTGGACTTCAGGTCCGTCCTGGGGAAGAAAGGGGGCACCCCTAAAGCGACTACCCCCGCCAAAGAGGAGCCCCAAAAAAACCAGACACCTGACTTCAAGTCCGTGCTGGCCAACAAAAAGAAGCAGCCGCCCATCGAGAACAACGGGGAGACCGCAAAGCCCAAAGCCCCCCCAGAGAAGGAGAAAGAGAAGGAGAAGGAGAAGCCAAAGGAGAAGCAGAAGAATGATGTTAACTGTGTGGATGGTGGGATTATCGATAAGAAAACTAACAGTATCGGGAAGGGAAAGGAGCCTGTGTTCACTCAGAAGCTGAGTGACGTGACCGTGGTGGACGGGGAGTGCTTGCGGTTGCAATGTCAGGTCACGGCCGATCCCCCACCTGTCATTACCTGGACGTTAGACGGGAAAGTGATCAAGCCCTCAAAATTCATCGTCCTGTCTAACGAGGGTAAGAGGCCATACTTTTAAGTCATATTGATCATTTGTGTGACTCACATTTCAGCATACATGATGAACTTTGAAAACATAAATAAAATTGATTCTGCTAATGTACGTATTCAAATGCCTGGAAACTTAAAGAGAGTTAGTTACATCAGAATGAATTTTAGATATTAGATATCTAGATTCAGTTGTTTACTTTGTATTTATTTTGAGTGTAAACTCTAGTCAGGTTGCACAAGTTAACTTGTGGTAGGGCTTGAGTAGTGTTATGCTCACACTCGCTGGTCTGGAATTGTTGTTAGCTTGGTCTGATGCTGTTGCTCATTCAACTTGAATGGATACACTTCTGTTCTTTTGTGCTGGAAGTCGCTCTGGGTAAGAGAGTCTGCTAAATGAATTTAATGTAAGGTAATGTATGTAACGTAAAGTGTCATGTTAGTTTTGTGCAGTTAAGTGAATGTACATTGAAAGGAATGGAACTGACTGGGATCTCCCTGCCCTCAGAGCATGGAAAGAGTGGTCATAAGAATAGATCATTTGACATAGGAGGGTCAGTATTATTTTAGCCCTTTTACCTCATAGGCCTATCAGGGTATTTGTTTTCATGCAAAAGAAGGCCCCCGTGTAGGAGATATTGTCCTGCTTGTTTTGTTCTCCTGTGAATAGAAAGTACAAGAATAGCAGAGAATTTCCCTGTGTCTGAGTTCCAGTTCCCTGGCAGTTTTATATGGATGTTATTAATCCTTTTTCCGTTATTTCAAGAGATGTTGTTTCATTTATGCTGGAAAGATGTATTGCTTTCTCGCGTTGCATGCGACACTGATTGCCCTGTTAAGTCAGCACCATAACAATATCGCCCATGTGCCTAGCCTTGTTTCCGCTGGACTGAGTCCATGCAACCCTATGTGCAGAGTGCATGCACCTCCAGAATGCACATTTCTGCTATTTTCAGGAAAAACTGAATGCAGCCAATAGCGTGTTGAGTCTCCATGGTTCCACACCTCCTGTTGCCTGTGGCTGGTGTGATTGGTGGATGGTCCTCTGTATTGCTCGAGCTGGTTATCATATACCTGTTTTGGTGTGCACAGTTGTTTCAGATGAATAACAAGTTTAAGTGCGTCCTGTGATTTTACACAGCCAACTGATTAAATGCTGTCAGAATCTTACCATATTTCTTTTCACTTTCACAGCTGTATGGAGTTTGACATCTTTAGCAGGATGCATCTTGCACAACCTATTTTAACTGGTCCCTATCAAGCTAGCTAAAAAACTTTATGAATAGACTGTTGATATAACCTATCCTTGCATGAATATCAGCAGTCTCTTTTTTGCTGAAGTATGTTAAGTAGATTATAAAGTTCTCTCTATATATGAAACTAAGGAAACTTCTACATTGCAATATGCACTGAATTCATTAGCAACAAAATGTTGATTTACATCCTACCTGTAAGCTATTTTGCATGGGTCATTAATACAGCGATTTTGATTCCCCGTGCAACAAATATGACAGGTTTTTCTATCAGGTGCATCAACTAGAAGGGGCTAGCCTACAGCTGCCCACGCACTCGTAGGTTAGCCATGGGTATGGAAAAGACAGAGGAACGCATACAGATATTTTGAAGTATGCCGAGCCAGCCATTACCAAGGACCATAGCAGATATGTGTGGGGATGATGCAAAGTTTTCTTGTGGAACTGACTGCAAACATGTAGCACTACACTGTGGAGATAGTGCTCACTGTACTGTCTTTACGCTTTGGCCTAACCTCAGTCTGTGCGGCTCCCACAGTCTTGGAGGGCACTGTTTCCAGGTCAGGCTGGGGTACCTCGCAGTCCTCACTGCTGAGATTTAAGCTTTCCTTTGGGCCTTCATATCCTGGAAAATTAGGAGTGAAATTAGTAGGAGAGCTCAGCAGAACATCTGTGAGGACGGCATGTAAAACATCAGGGCTTACAGCTATTGCAGAAGCCTACCTCCTGTTGGAAGTAATGCGGTTTTGCACATTCGGTAGAGAATGACAAGTATATTTGTCCCTACTCCGCTATCAAAAAGTAAACAAACAAACCAACAAACAGCTCTGCTTGTGTTTATAAGTGGGTTCACAGGAGTCCAGCTTTGCGTAGACATCCCTGCAACACAGGCATTCCTCCTCAGAGCCCAGGCTTGTTTTCTTCGTTGATCAAACTGTGTTACAGGTCACACATGGGGCAGCCGGGTGGCATAGTACTAAGGAGCGGGGCTCATAACCAGAAGGCTGCCAGTTCAATTCCCCACTGGGGCACTGCTGCGGTACTTAACCTAGAATTGCCTCAGTACATATCCAGCTATGCATTCACATTTATTCATTTGGCAGACGCTTTTATCCAAAGCGACTTACAAGTGAGGCAGAGCACAACACAAGCAAAAGCCATAAGGAGTCAACAGTATTAGAAGCGCTGCATGACCAGGTTTCAATGGTTGGCCAGACAAGGTACAAGCTAGCTGTGTGAATGGATAACATGTAAAAACTGTAACCCGTGTAAGTCATTCTGGATAACAGCGTCCGCTAAATGGCAATAACGCAACGTCAGGTAATAATGCATGCTCCTCTGACTGTGTGCTCGTTGTCTCCAGGTGGCAAGTGCATCCTCACCATTGACAAGGCCCTGCCCGAGGACGAAGGCCAGTACAAGTGCCGGGCCGAGAACGCCGCGGGCAAAGCCGAATGCGCCTGCATGGTCCTGGTGGACGGTGAGTGCTCCCAGAAGCATCCCGCTCCACCCCTCCTCGTGTCCCCCACCCTGAGCCGGCACAACTTCCTGTTATTAAACTGGACAATTAGCAGCTGAGATCCTCGCCGGTCTCTTCCTGCACGTCGCCCCTTCAGCCCTGATAAATAACTTTATCCTTGAGTATTCCCGCAAAAGCACAACAGTTGGGTGGCATTCTCAGTGCTGTCCTTGATTAGCAGGAAACGTAAATGGCTCCATCAGTCTTTCAACACTAATGATCCTCTGTTCTAAAACAATGATTTCTAATAATGTTCAGTTAGACAGCCCTGTTGTATGAAGGGCTGTGTTTTAGTTTATATGGAAAAAGCTGTACCATTATACTTTTGCAGTGGTTAGGCAGTTACTGGATATTATATCGAAAATACAAGTGAAAGTCAGATTTATTAGACTCTGTGTCCAAACAGCCTGAGCTTGTTTGGCTTACCCTGATAAAAATCTATGTAAATACTTTGAATGCCTATAATTTGTTCTGTGATTACATTACAAGCAAAGCAAGGACAAAAAAATGTAAAATAGTAGGAAATGGTTTACTGGAACAAGTAGCTAAACAAGCATGTCACATGCTTCTCCTTTTCCAGATCCCTCGGACACAAACTCCACACCAGCTGACAAGAAGACCAAAAAGGCCTGCACTCCTACGACAGAGAGTGAGTTTCCAAAACATGTGCCGCTTTATTTCCCAAAAAAGGAGCGCTATGGGATTTCTGTGTCTTTCCCACTGATGCTCGCCCACTTCTCCGAGGTCTCTTTATAGCATGTGAACAAAAGGGAAATGTTGTTCTTACCCTAGACTCACTCATCAAATCTCGCCAATCTCCCTTCAGTATCTGATCACTCCGCAGCGTGGGGAGGGGAGAAAACATCTGGGTGACATTAATCATTTGCAAATTCTTAATTGAAATCTGCACCGATAAGCTTGTATTCGAAACCTATTCAAAAACCCCTCGTGTCTGAAAAGAACCTATTCATGGTGCGCTTTCTGGTGCAAATCTCTACATCTTCGTGATTAGCTTTATCTGGGCAGAGTAGAGAGGGGAGAGCATACGAGGCCTTCCTTGTTTTTTCCTCTGCGTGCCTCCTTGATAAGAGAGAGGGGGGGAACAGCGTTTGGAGCCTGGGAAGAGAGCAGCGGGCTCGTCTGAGGCCAACGCACGTATTCCACCTTTACATAAAAGGCTCTCTTCTGTTCGTGCCCCTGCCCCCTGCTCCGGAACGCCGGCGTTTACTTCTCTCTTCCAGTTTGATGCGTTTTTCAAGGTTCACGGGCCGCCGTGGAACTCTGTGCGCTGAGTTGTTTGACAGAGCTAATTGAGTGGTGTTTGTCTTTAAGTCCAGAGACACAGCTGGAGCAGGAACTTAAAACAAGCCCTGGAGACAGAGACAGAGAGAGAGAGAGAGAGAGAGAGGGGAGAGAGAAAGAGAGAGAGAAAGAGAGAGGGAGAGGGAGAGAGAGAGAGGGAGAAACAGAGAGAGAGAGAGAAAGAGAGAGGGAGAGGGAGAGAGAGAGGGAGAAACAGAGAGAGAGAGAGAGGGAGAGAGAGAGAGGCAGGGAGAGAGGGAGAGAGAGAGAATGAGGGAGAGAGAGAGCAAGGAAGAGAAAGAGAGAGATAGCGAGAGAAAGAGAGCAAGGAAGAGCAAGAAAGAGAGTGAGGAAGAGAAGGAGAGAGAGAGAGTGAGCGAGAGAGAGAGATCAAAAGAGAGAGAGGGAGAGAGAGAGAGCGAGAGAGAGAGAGCAGACGAGAGAGAGGGAGAGAGAGAGGAGCCTCCTTGCGTGGCTGCCCTGCTTGCTCACCTTCTTCCCTCAGACTGCCATGTAAGGCCTTGAGTCTCCCAGCTCCCCTCGCCTCGTGTTTCGGAGCGCGGCGCACGAGCCTGTTTTTTCCCCAGTAAACCAAGGCTTAGCTGAATTTCTGCCAGATATGGGATACGGCTTCCTCCTGCTGGAACCTGCCCTGATGGATACAAGCCCTTCAAATCCGACCCAAAGGAATGAGAATTTAGTAATAATGGGAGGTCTGTGATTGACAGGAGAAGCTCCATTATGCCTGTTATCCATTTTGTACTGTTGGTGAGGTTTAACCCCCCAGCAAGACATTTTTTTACCATGAAGAGACTATGCATTTGGCCTTGAGGTTTAACTCGAGCCTAATGGTATGTTATGATCATCACAGCCACACTAAGTCTATTTCCTAAGATGTCATTTGGAAACCTTACACTTTATAATGTAAGCTGACTGTAAATGTTTGCGTTGGTGACCTTGAGGTCAAGGTGGTAATTGCACAATACCAGAGGAGTTTTAAAGTCATATTTTTCAGCTTGTTATAATGTAAAAATGTGCATATTTTTGTTCCATGCTTTTTAGGGGCCCACCACATAACAATTCTTACGCTATGAAGGAACAGATGTTTGCCAAGTCACTTTGACAGACTTTGAGTTTTGTACTTTTTAATCCATTTTGTAAGTCGGCACAATATGCCTGGAGAAACATCCGGTGTGTTAGCGGTGGTTCAGGTGTGGTATTGACCAGGGGGAGTAGCTCATGCAGATTAGGGACTTTGTAAGCATTCATGGTTTACTCGCAGAGCTTTATGTAATTATTCATTTCGCTTGTGAGCTGTAGAAACACATGCCGCCTGGCAAGGAGGTGAGTGTTTAGTTGTGTTGGATGGGATGGACGTGGCGTAAACCGCTGGGCCTTTTGTTAGCACACAGATCCCCCTTTCTGTGCATGTGTGCCTCTCCCTGGTTACAGCGTCGGGGAAGCGGTGGAGCCATGGGAAACGTGCAAAGCCAGAGCTTCCTCTGGCTCTGCCGCTGCTGTCGTAATGCTACAAAAATAAGCCGTCTTTTTATCCTGCGCTGGAAAATGCTAACCCCTCACATTTATTTAACTTGCGTTCAGGGGCACCCCAACCCCCCCCCAGCACTGGATCCTGCAGGGCCTAGAACACACGGTCCCATCTGGGCCCGGGCCCTCTGCCGGACATCCTGTCCTACTTGTTCAGTGTCACTGAAAGCCTGTGGCAGCCAGGCCAAGCTACCAGCCAGCCAAGCCAGGCTACAGGTCAGCCAAGCCAGGCTACCGGTCAGCCAAGACAGGCTAATGCTCAGCCAAGCAAGCCTACTGGTCACAGACCTTTACCCTGATGTACACATCTACGTTTCTATAATCTCTATAATCTCTAAGATATCATTATTACAGTGAAAGATGGTGCCTTTGGGTCTCATTTCGCTGTGTCTCAGTGGCTATCCCACAGTAACTGAAGCTCTTTGAAGAGCTGCTTCTCTTTGTTTACAGCGCCAACAAACATTCACACTGGGACTCAGATCATGTGACCCATTTTCATTACTGCAGTTTCCTGTAGTGACTAGCAGAAAAACAGGCTGGGCTGCAATGTAACTGACCATGCATTGACTCCATACAGCCTCAAAGGCAGCTATAAGCAGTAAGCATGAGTCTGTGATTGGCTAGGAACTGCAAGGAGCTGTTGGCAAGGAACTGCAGGTCTAATCCAAAACTTGCAGTGGCTGCTGGCAGGAGCTTTACCTCAGTCTCCTCACACATGAATCAATGTGTGTTCCAGGGCAGATCAATGTACAATAGTGTATGTCCATTCCAGAGCTACTCACAGTACGCAATCACCCGGTCCTATCAATGGTTTAAACTTCTCGCAAAATACCTTGATTACATTGTGCCAAGTTTGCTTTGTGCTCTGCGTATAATGTGCAGAATTACAGCCATGTGTCGTAAGTCATTAATGACTGATGAAATGTCACATGCTGTGGGAATTTGGAGAGTGGAATTGATCCCTTGGAACTTTCAGAGATGTCCTTCACTTTAAGGGTGGAAATGTGACAGTCTCCAGGATCCGTTATTTAGTAGATTGGCTCTTTAATGTCCTTGGCTGCTCTTTGACTGTCCAGTTGATGAGCCCATAAATTCCACCCTGGGTCGTTCTGAAGTTGGGAAAATAATTGTAGAACTATGAGGCTGTGTCTCCTCATGAAAATGGAGACGAAAAGCTGATCTCTACATGAAGAGATCAGTGAGATGTTTGCAAGTCTATTACCGTAATTACTGTAATTACTCCAATGAAGATATTAGCTTCATTGGATCCTGAAAGTCAGGTCTATCCATTTGTGGCGATGGAGGTGTGTGTTCATTTCAATTTATTTAACTCCGAGAAAGTATCCTACTAAAGCGAAGATCATCCCTCCTCTTCTGTGCAACTCCTTCTCCCAGAATTATGACGGCACCTTTTTCCACATGTTCTGGAGTGAGTCTATTCTGGAACAGGAGATGTTCAGCTTTACCTGACTTTTTGCACAGACAGCTTAACTGATCTCCTGAGGGAATGATTTTAAATGATGTCACTTCCCTCGGGTGAATGCTGCTGTAGATGTAAATCTGGAGGTAAATCGCACAGGTACCAGCAGAATTCTTTTGCTGTAATGGAAGCCATTGCATTCTTTCTCATGGCCGCACTGGGTCTGCTCCTTACTTAGAATGGTCTGTTTGATCCATGGATTACGGTGTGACACTGTGAAGGATTGAAAGTCAGATGTCTTACATGTCACTGCTTTGTTATTGCCTGAAGTCCAGTGTGTCTTGGTCTTAACCATATTTTAACAGTTTTATCATGGGTCTTTTCGAAGGAGGGTGGGAAAAGGGAGGTTGGGTATTACAAGCAACAGATTTTGTTGTCATCCTGTGTTTTATTGTTCAGCTAAAATAATTGATTACAGAAAGGAACGTACATACCGAGCCAAAATCCAAGCAAACATTCCTCCTGATCGACACTAATTCTGCACTTTCCTTTGACATGCAGTTTGTCAGAACCATAACAAAAAGGTCAAGGTGACCTTAAAGAGTGATGATGTGAATTTGTGTGTGTGCGTGTGTGCGTGTGTGTGTGTGCGTGCATGTGTGTGTGTGTGTGTGTGTGTGCGCGTGTGTGTGATGAGTGTGTGCTTGTATGTTTGCATGTATCTGTGTTTCTGTGTGTGTTCGTCTTGCCACTGTGCCCATTGTTGATGTGTGTTCATGTAGGCAATTGAAAAATCTGCCTCTCTGAGTAGAGAATACTCTTTCATATGCAGTTACATTCTTAATCAGCAGTTAATTACTGTAGCTGATACACTGTAACCTGTTCTTATTGTGATTGCACATGTATGGACCAAGACCAGGTCTTACATTTAAATTTATTTTCCAGTTTTGACATACTACTTATTGTGTTTTTTTATGCTGTTTTGGGAAGAACATTTGGAAGAATTGCAGTGAGGCATTTGATTGTGACTCAGAAAGAATGTGATCGCAGCTACTTCACCAAACTCTCCCCTCCCCTGGCAGACCAGAATAGAGCAGAATGAAGCTTTCAAATAAATTTAGCCTCTTTGTTTCAACGACGTCGCCGTGGATGAACCTTTAAAAGCGATGAGCGATGTGTCATATTTATGGCCCTGCCGGTGACCCCCACTGGCCAGCTCCTGCGCTTCCCTTAAACAGCGGCTCCCTTTCTCAAGAGCTGGGGGAATTTACTGCCTGCCCGGGTCTCCCGCTCCACATGTCCTCTGTCTTATGGCGCTTCCCGAGATTTGTGCCTGACATTAAATCACAAACTATACACGCACATCCTTCTTCAACAAAACAAAATGGAGGGGGGTCTTGCATGAACTCCACATCTGGTTTTGGGAATGCCACAGCGAGCACTAGGCTGCCGGTAGTTAGAGGAACAATGGCTTCATGACCTTGTGGTAAATGTGGGTTTTTGTGGGCTCAGCGCACTGCAGAATCACACCATAATTCTTAACAGCTAAGTGCTGCTGGCTTGAGCCTTGTCCTTGGCCTTCATCATGCCTGTGTGTTACACTGCTTCACAGCACAGAAATTGGGATAATCTCTATCCTCAAGTGTTGGAGGATCAGAGGAGGAAGTTCCAAACATTTAAAGGAGACACCTATCAGCTATAAAACATCTACAAATACGTACTGCACTTCTGAAATACAGTGCGATTCTAGCCTTCCTCACAGTGTCCTGGAACAGCACCATCAGAGAGTGGAACAGACTTCCTATAAATGGCTGCCTGGTCGCCTCTGTCATCTGAGAAATTAAGCTTGGCAGCAAGACGATGGCACGGGGTCCAGCAATTCGGTTGTCAGGGATCTAAAGGGATATTTGCCGGTTCCATGTGCACAGTCATCCTAGTGTGATGAAGCTATCTGGAGCTTGTCTTTTGCCCACCCCCACCCCCCTGGTTCTGTTTGTGTTCGTTTCCTCTGGTTTTACGCTTGCAGTATTTCTTTAGACTTAGCCATTGAAGCATCATATCCGTTCCTGAACTCAGGCAGAAATATTCTGGAACATTGATCTGTGCATGCTAGGGCTAATTCCAAAACTTCACCAGTATGCCAGTCTGAATCTTGTCCAAAAAATAAATAAATAATAAATCTTGTTACAGAAAAAAGAAAAGATCAGAATCTGAGAATCTGATGGAGCCCTCAAAACTATTTTTAGAGAGAGGAGGAAGGGCTTTGAAGCAGAAAATATGCAACATAAGATTAATGACTGAAAAGCTAACAGCTGAAATTTTAATTGGTTTAGGTTCCATGTGCTCTTTTGTGGTTGAAATTCGCTCTGCGCATTAGTTGGTTTTACTGGCACATTGTTTCTTGACAGCGATCAAACATAAAATAAATAGTGCTGAGAGCCATTTCCTGGATACTTTCAGACTATTTTTAGTATTACCAAAAAAGGCAAATTCCAAAGGACATGAGCTCTGAGCCGGCCCTTCTCCCAGGGACATCCAGAGGAGAGGAGCTGCTTCCCCCAGTAACACTTATCAGGAGTTTTTATTCACTCTCCCACGTACCTTCAGAAAACACTCCTGCACAAATCCATCTGTTCTCTCTGTCTTGTCGTGAGAGTTAGCGTACTTAATTTATGCACTCAATCATTTGCTTTTCAAGATCTTAAGAAAGTAGGTTAATTCTTGCAAATCTTTTAGATTTTTTCCTCTGTTAGAGGATCATTTATGCAGAAGTATTGGTTTTGCAAGTGTACTGCAGATAAAAGCCTTCCGTGCCCTGATAAACTCTCATATGCACAATATCACTGCACTGTTTGTGTTTCTGTTTATTACATCAGCAAGTTAAGGGTTCCTCTCTTTTGTGTTTGAGATGTATAACACTGAATCTATAAATCATGATGAATCAATCAGATAACATCATAAATCACATAAGCAGCATTGCAATAAAGCGTACTGAACTGTAAACTGTGAAAAACAGAAAAGTGTCGTTTTTTTTTTTTCAACAAAAATATATTGGACACAGCTTTTGTATTTTCATATGAGAGAAGCTTCACTTATGTGAAGTATTAGAATTATTACTTTTAAATGTTGATTTAGAAGATTTATATCTTTGAAACAAACGTGATACAGTTGTCATTAGTGAAGTTGAAAGAAAGGATATTTGAACTTCCTATGGCATGGCCTTGCAGTCAACACCAAAGTGTTCCAATTTCATGTTGGCGGTTTAGTGATAGTTTTATGTCTTGAATGTGCTAGAGTAATGACTTTGTTAGGTTTTGGTGGTAGCTACTGGAAATTCCTCTTCTTTTATAGCATTGCCCCTCCACCACAAAAACATCCCCTTCTTGCACAGCTAAGACTGGTGTAAGTGCTCTCTTAAAAGATTTGAAGATGTATAGAATATCAGTTTTGGTTTGGTTTGTTTTGTCTCTTCTTTTGGATGAAACTGTTTCTAATGTAGAATGTATCTTTGCGGCTACTCTTAAGAAGAGGTGCATGTTACATAGAGACAACCTTATGTAAAACCTGCATAAATATTATACCCTAAATAATGAACTGTCTGTTTTGTTTTCATCTCTAGATGAGGCAAGAATAAAGAAGCCAACACCAAAGACAGCTCCTAAACAGGGTGAGAATTTCTTTTCTTTTTTAAGGAGATATTGCTGAGTTTTTCATCAGATGACAGTTAAAGTGAAGCATAACATTTATCGCCTGACATTGTTAGACGCTGATTAGACCATATAAGATGTATCAGTCCTTAATTATGTCTAGGATGAATTGTGAATTTTTTGTTATAGCCTATGTAACAGTTTATCTACCAATGGTTCATGTGAACACTCTTTCTTTTAATAATAAACACGATATGAAAACTGTAAGAAATGCTGTACCTAAGTGGCATGTCAGAAGCCAATCACCATGCTGTTCAAAAGATTTTAGGGTTCTCTTACAACCAATCTAGATTGTTTCCCTTTGCTGGACTGCTCCTACACACAGCTTTACTTAAAGGGGAACTTTTATAAGGCGACAGTGGCAGGGTTTGGATTTCAGCAGAGCTTGGTCAGGCTTGGTCAGGCACTTCTCCTTGCAGGATGGTGTCACTGTAATGGTTCAGCCTGCATCCTGCAGCGGCAGTAATTTCAGCCTCAGATCTCCTTCTCATCCTGCACTGACTCATTGCGCGGCCTCTGAGAACGGAGCGCTAATCCCGCGGTTCGCCGGGGACGGCGAATCCCAGCAGCTGTGGCAGTTGTGCATTGCTCGCGTGGGTGAGCTTTAAGGCGTTAGCGCTCTGACGATGTGGGGGCCCGAGTCAGAAAGCCCGGGGCCCGGGCCTGTTTAGATTGACGGACACAGGTGGACCCGGGAGGGGGGGTGGGGGAGTGGGGGAGCGGGGATAATAATAGCAGAGCATAATCGTGTGGGGGAGTTTTAATGCGAAAGTGATATCGAGCCGGGTCGAGGCGTAGGGCGCAGGTGATTAAGGGCACGGTATGTGACCTCCGGCTCTGTGCTGTTTTCCAGTCGTTCCCCCTCAGATTATACAGTTCCCTGATGATATGAAGATCCTGGCGGGAGAGAAGGTGGAAATCCTCTGTAAGTTCGGAGGAGCGCAGCCCATCACCTGCACCTGGCTCAAGTTCAGGAAACCGGTGAGGCCCAACAGGGCTCCGCTCTGGACTTTACACACACACCGGAGAGGCGTGTACAACAGAGATACATAAACTCCCTGGACTGCACTCATTTAAAATGGACCTATCTTTGCTTCTTGTGCTGTAGTGCATTTCTGCTCATACACAAACCTATAGGTAGTGTAAAAAAAAAAAACTCTAACCGATGTAGCTCTGGACAAGAGCGTCTGCTAAATGCCAATAATGTAATGTAAATGTAATGTATTCACAGTGCATCTCACTTCTGCCCAGATAACAAAACCTTCACAATATCGGCTCTCAGTACCTAACCCTTGCCACTGCTCTAAAGCTAATTCACACAAGTCCCTTCACAGATCCAGGGCGGACAGGGCGATATATCCATCGAGACCACCGATTCGTCGACCAAACTTACCATCCCGACCACCAACCAAGACCACTGTGGATGTTACACTGTTGAGCTGCAAAACAAGTTTGGCACCAGACAGGCTGCCCTCAACCTCACCATCGTCGGTAGGTTACGTTGCTGTGGAGTCATGGTGAGGGCACCGGATGTCCAGGTGGTTGTGGGTGTGACTCCAGATGTACCCACTTCAGTGTTAGCGACATAGCTATATCTGCTGAAATACTGCCCAGTCTTAAGCACAAAACAATACTCACCCTATTACTAATACATTATTGTGCATGCAATTTATTGTGTAATAATGAGAGAGCATAGTGATGTAAAATAGTGGACAATGGCATTTTGTAGATCTTGTCCTTCTAAGTTTATATATTAAAATAAAAGTGAACTTGGCTGACTTTTATAGGGAAATCATATCTGGCATGAAAAAGATACGATTACAGCCGTGTTAGACCCTTGCGGGTGCTTAAAGTTTAGAACCTCACAAATGCTTTAATGTCAGACCGTTGCAAGGCGTTTATTGTTTCTCTAGCTCGTTTCACGAGGCCGTTTTTAAACGGCTTTCCAGCAGCGCTGCTGTCGCAGAGACTTCGGTTGAAGCGGGCGAGCAGGGCCCGCTCCAGACTCCAGCGCTAGCAGGCCCGGGCCCAGGGATCTCCCATGGCCTTTTATGGTTCTGTTTGCTCTCCAGCCGTCCGCTTCGAGCGAAAAGACTCCACCGCTGCTGTCTCTGCCTGCGTGGAGCACATCCAGCCGGGCCGAGGGGAATAGGAGAGCGGAGCAGGGGGAAGTCTGCGGTTCCTCCCTGCACTGGTGCTGTTTATGGGCGGCATAAAGAGCAGGGTAAAGTAGGGGCAGCTCAGAGAGCTTGTTAGGAGACTTGTTAAGAGAGCAGTGAAACTGG
Organism: Megalops atlanticus; assembly: GCA_019176425.1. Lineage (NCBI taxonomy): Eukaryota > Metazoa > Chordata > Actinopteri > Elopiformes > Megalopidae > Megalops > Megalops atlanticus. The sequence continues at coordinate 7,206,988 of CM032886.1, forward strand.
CACACTTCTGAAAGGCTTGTTTGTGTGCGTGTCCCCGCTCATTAGCTTAATAAACTCAGGCTGCACAGTCAGGAGGGGCAGCGGTCTTAAGATTTATGGATGTTTAGCTCCTGCTGGGATCTGCTGTTATGGATGTCTTACTGTCTTCCAGCCAATGATGCTGCCGTAGCAATGTCAGGTTTCGCTAACATTGGAGCGCTGCATAAGCCACTTAACACCATCTGCATCGTTTGATGGTTTCAGCCAAAATGTGAAGATAGAGGTGAAGGCATTCGTGGTGCATCTGCATAACGTTACTGCCTGTTTTAACAGCTCTCGGCTTGATTTCATAACTCAGCCGGATTTATTTTAATGTGCCGATCGCAGTCAGATTTATGCAGGGTATTCCAGAGACATATTCCAGGGGGAATAAAAAATGAGAAAGGAATCATTGCCGATATGATAGAAACAGAATTGCTCTTTGCAACATAACATTTATAATTCAGTGGGGTGTGAGCATTACAGCTATGAGGATGCGTTATACCCTGAGGAATACAGACTGAGTAAACTACCCAGATCGAAGTGTCAGAATGGAAGAGAACATCTGTAACTTTTCGTCTGACACCATTGTAAATATCTGAAGAGCTGGATCATCACTGGAGCCCTCTAGTCTACTTCTTCTGTGTTCACGTGTAAACATAGGGCATTCTTATTTACAGAGTCCTTAACAAATCAGCATTCCTGTTATTTTTTGGTCGTCTGTCACGCCTCCATTGTTCAAAAATGTATTTATGAAATGGCTCAGGGTCAGAAGTTAAAGGACTAGGACTTGTTTGATACCTGCTCTTAGGGACACTGAGTTGGACTGTACTGGAATGTTTGTGAGTTGAAGAGTAATGTAACATCCTTCTTCAAGGTTTAGAGTGCTTTTACATGGTTTATATGAAAATTTATTTATTACATCATCTGTTCAGCTTTGTAGGTCTGAGTCCTGCAAGGTCCAGATCCTAGTCCATTTTACATTCTGTATTGTCTCAGCTTTGGAGCTGTGAAGTCACACCTGTTCGTAGGAGAAATGCTTTTAAGTCTGACACAATTTCATTGCCCTGTAAAATGTGACTTTTGTGGGCACAATGAAATGACAGCCGTGGTGCCAACATTTATTTACACAGACAGCCTTGGGTTGTCTGGTGGAGCAGACAGCCTTGGTTTCACTAGCTGAGCATACAAAGATGCTGCTACAGAACCAACTGTACAGCCAGATTCAAGCTCACCCTAATGTCATTTGTGCTTAATGTCAATTATTGAATTCAAGCTATTGTTGTTTGATGCTTGCACATTTTTAGTTCATCTCAGCACATGAACTTATGCTGATGTGTAAGAAACAAAAACATCCAACACTGTCTTCCAATCATTTTTCAAAGTCACCCTGCGGTTAGATTGAATCTGGGTTTTTTTCATTGATCAAAATTTTTGACTTCCGGGTATCTGCCTGTGATTGGTGCTCCCAGACAAGCCCGACCCCCCGGCGCGTGTGCCGGCAGCCTCGGACATCCGCAGGTCCTCCCTCACGCTGTCGTGGTATGGCCCCACTTACGACGGCGGGAGCGCGGTCCAGTCCTACAACCTGGAGATCTGGAACTCGGTGGACAAGGAGTGGAAGGATCTCGTCTCCTGCAACAGCACTTCGTACAACGTCCACAACCTGCTGCCCGATAGGGAGTACAAGTTCCGGGTACGAGCTGTGAACATTTACGGCGTCGGAGAACCCAGCGCTGAGTCTGACCCAGTCAAGGTCGGGGTAGAAGAAGAGGGTGAGCTCCCCCTAGTGGATGTTTTGAATACACTGGCATTGTTTTTTTTTTTTTTTTTTTTAAATTGCATGAAATGAAGGCCTACAGTAAATAGTGAAGGGCAAGAAATGACAGGAAATTGAGGATTGATCTTAAAATTATGCTCTTGAATGATTGTATGGCAAGGACTTCACTTCTGTTTGAATAAGAGTAGATCAGAGTAAACAGTTATCTTTCATGCTGATCATCTCATTGCAAGGTGCAAAACAAATTTCTATGTGCAGCAGATAAAGCCACAAAAGCACCTCTGTCACAATTAAATAGAATTGTTTATGTAATGATGACAGAGCAGTTCTAACAGTTTATCAAATTTTTCTTTCATGTTTGATGTCTTTTATTAGAAGAAAAGGAGGAGGAGGCTGAGGTATCTGATGATGGTAGGTGCTTGTTTTAAGAATATGCACATGAAAATAATCCACAAAAAGACTTTTTTTTGTTTTTTAAAAACACACATTTCTTTCTTTAATCATAGATGTGGAGAAAGAGCCAGAATACAGAGATGTGGTCATTAAGAAAGATCAGAAAGTCAAGGACTTCTATGATGTGGAGGAAAGGCTGGGAACGTGAGTGCCTAGTCATTGCATTGAGGTGTCAAGACCCGTTTGTTGGATGATGCAAAACTGGCCAGTGGATGGCTGTGTTCTCCCAGCTTCTGTTCCTTCTCCTTGGATAATGTTTGTTTTTTGTTCTTTTTAGGGGGAAATTTGGACAAGTGTTTAAACTTGTGGAGAAATCAACTAAAAAAGTCTGGGCGGGAAAGTTTATCAAAGCTTATTCAGCAAAAGAGAAGGAAAATGTGAGACAAGAAATAGGCATTATGAACTGCCTGCATCACCCCAAACTTGTCCAGTGTGTAGACGCTTTTGAGGGCAAGTCAGACATTGTCATGGTTCTGGAAATGTGAGTATCATTTTTTTGTGTCCCTTTCTCCATTCTTGTCCAATATATAAAATGGTGTATAAAAAGGATATTATATAGTATATAAAAGGAAATGCCTTCTCCAAGATATCAGTGTGTTCACCTGCTGGTTCTGATATTATGTTGCTTGGGTTTGTTGCACAGCAGAATTATAAATGTCTTTGAGTTGATCCCACGGCTGCTTCAAAACGCAGTGTTGCTGCCTTTGAATTACTGGTTGAATAAAAATCTTGATGTGCTAAAAATCTCATGCATCATACAGTACATGGTAGACGATGACAGACTGATAAAAATAGCATGAATCCCAGAAAACCTTTGAGCATTTTCCTGCTTGGCACTCCTTATGGAAAAAGGCCAGATCTGAATCTCTCTGAGCACTTAATGCATTGCTGGAAAACAAAAAAAAAATATTGGTGGGTTTTGAATAGAAGGTGGTTTACTCTCAACATATTGCAGATGTTTTAGAACTTATTTTAGTTTTTTTAATATCATTTGGATCCTATCTTGTTACTTTCTTGCATCTCCCTGTGAATCCAGACAGATTTTTCAGAAAAAATACATTTTTCATGGGGGTTTAGTGACGAATGGAAAAATCCTCTTGCCAAGAATGTGAAAGATGCAAACAAATTAACAGTAGCATGGTTCCTTATTTATAGTTTAGCATCAAACAGTAAATGGACAAAACCCTTGGCCTGAAGACATCTAAATGTTTATATTTTGAGTCCAGCCAAAAGGAGAATAAGTCCTGCCATTTTGTTTTAGGAACTTGAAGGGAAGGATAAAAACCATAGCATCAGCGCTAATATCTCTAAGTATTACCATGTTGTATATGTGACAAGCCCAAGTTAAATATTGTGTTCACATAATTCTATCACTGCATATATAAATTAACATTTTACCAAGCTATCTGATAAAATCAAAATGTATGAAATGTATGTGTGCAGGTTTTGCTTTTTACTATTTAGCTTTTGCATAAACGATAAGACAAAGATATCAATCCACTACGAACCAACTTGTGTGAACAGGCATATGACTGATGTCATTAAACTTGGAATGCAGTGTGGAGATGTGTGTCTAAATTATGATGTCTTTCCTGTTTGAATGAGCAGCTGAATGCTGTCACTCCAATCCAAAGTCCATCTGTGTATATGGGCAGGCATAGGAGGTGATGTGGTTCCTCACTGTTTCTTTGCTGTGCAGGATCTCTGGAGGAGAGCTGTTTGAACGGATCATTGATGAGGACTTTGAGCTCACAGAGAGGGAGGTCATTAAGTATATGCTGCAGATTGTGGATGGAGTGCAGTTCATCCACAAACAGGGCATTGTCCACCTGGACCTGAAGCCTGAGAACATCATGTGTGTCAACAAGACAGGCAGCAGGATCAAACTGATCGACTTCGGCCTTGCGCGTCGGCTAGGTAACTCACCACAGAATCCATGGTCTTCAAAAGAGCTCTATATGTTTAAAATTGATGTCTCTGATGCAGGTCTTCACACGTTCAAATCTGTAATCTTCAGTCCTTGTTATCATGAGAGGGATACATGCTTCTCAGTTGTAGTGTCAGGATACCATCCTGATGAAAGTTTGCTTTCATTGCCCATCCAAATGTGGTTTGGCTAGCAAAGTTTTTTTTGAACATCTTTATATTCTTCATCACATGATGCTTAGATAGGTATGGACCCTCTCAGGTAAATCTAAGAAAGTCTTTCTCCCTGTGCCTCAGTAAGCACAAAAAAAACCTTGACCTGTTTTGTTATGTTTGTTCACAGAAAATGCTGGAACCCTGAAGGTCCTGTTCGGCACACCTGAGTTTGTGGCTCCAGAAGTCATCAACTATGAGGCAATTAGTTACGCTACAGACATGTGGAGTATAGGAGTCATCTGCTACATCCTGTAAGTGAGGACTAAAGAAAAGGAAGTTAAGAAGGCTCTTTCAGACTACCAATGGTCCCCATTTCATTAATCAGTTGCAGTGGTTTCAAGCCTTCTGTGGTGCTAAAATGTGTTACAGCCCACCATGCATTAACGTATTCATTTAGATACACCACTATATAACAAATGCAATCAGTATGTTTGCATCTATGTGTTTTGATTCACTGATTACTTGTACATATCTCATCTCACCATAGACATTAGCAGATTAATATAAAGCCCCGTGTCTCACTGGTGGTTTCAGCGTTGGGCTTCTGGCTCTTTAATCAGCACCACGCGGCCAGCGTCCCAGGCCTGCCTGATGAATCCGTTTATTTTTCGCGTTCTCAGTACCAGATTGTTTCCACAGCCGCGCGATTGCAGGCGGTTCGTTTATGACTGTAAATGGGTATGGAGGAGCCGCGTGTCTCAGAAGGGTCCCAGATGGGTCTGCTCCTCTCAGCTGAAGCACACCACTCAAAGTGAATAATCACTCCAGCCAGCACCGGGGATGTCACCTCTGTCCGTATAAATCTGCAACATTGCTTACATTACGTACATGTCGGAGCCATTTAGGAAACGCCGTTCTCTGATCTCCAAGCTCATCTGTTGATTCTGAGTGTTGCAATCCACAAGAGTATGTATATGGAAAAGGTTGCCCCCATCTCAACAATTCTGCCCATGCTTTCAGAGTAGCACTCCGAAAGCAAACTAACTGGCTGAGCTATTATAAGCAATTAAGATTGCAAATCTGCAAAGAGCAATCTATGCGACTTCTTCTTGTGTCCAGTAAATGGATTTTTAAGAAATTTGTTTCCTTTGAGTTTACATTTTCCGAAAGTAGGAGCCATTACCAAAACCAAACAGTCATAATAACGCATGTCTTGACATTACATTACTGTAATTTAGCAGACACTCTTATCCAGAGAGACTTGCATAGGTTACGAGTTTACATATTATCCATTCATACAGCTGGATACTTACTAAGGCAATTCTGGGTTAAGGACCTCGCCCAGGGGTACAACATCAGTGCTCCAGCAGGGAATCATGCTGGCAACCTTTTGGTTACAAGCCCTGCACCTGACCGCTATGCTATACTGCCGCCCCGAATTTGAGACCAACATTGAGAGCTTTTATGATTGTACATCCCAGCATGGTCAAACAGTGGATGCTTACTGTCCGTCTGACTGCACCTTACTGTCCTCAGGGTCAGCGGTCTCTCCCCATTCATGGGAGACAACGACAACGAGACGCTGTCCAATGTCACCTCTGCCACGTGGGACTTCGAGGACGAGGCCTTCGACGAGATCTCCGAGGAGGCCAAGAGCTTCATCAGCAGCCTGCTGAAGAAAGACATGAAGTGAGAGGTGTCCCTCTTCTAAAAAGGAACCAGCTCAGGCATTTAGCTGTGGAATCTGGCACTTAGCAGCTGATTTTGGATAAAAAAGCGAAAGCTACTTTGATGCAGGCTCATAATCGCATCAGTGATTAATGTGTGGAATGTGGAAATATCAGAGAGGCTGGTGATTCGGTTTCAGTGTTGTGTGATGTGGGCCTTGTGAAGGCCCTGCCGCTGCTGTGTGTTTCACCGGGTTGTTTGGCGTGTGGGGAGTCCAACGGTGGTGAACTGCATCTCAGACTGTAGAGAAATGTTGAGAAGCTGGCCGACACTTGTCTCATTAACGAGCCCGAAAAGAACAAAAGGTTAAAACTAACAATAATTTATTTTTAAAAACCAAACAACAAAACAAAGGAAACCAGCCTATGCACAGCACCAGCAGGGACAAAGCGAGCCTTCCCTGCTCCCCAGCCACACCTGTATTTAATCAGGCTTCAATCAGTAAGGTGTGGCTCGTCACCCAATAGGCTGTTCCCTTACAAATCACCATCAGGTGCACACAATTAACAATGACTGACAACGGTTAGTTCAAGGGAGAGGTGGTGAAGGCTCTCCTTCACACAGAGCATGTGCGGTTCTCTGTCCCCCCCCCAGGGCCCGCCTGACATGTGGTCAGTGCTTGGAACATCCATGGCTGAAGCAGGACACCAGAAACATGGAGGCCAAGAAGCTTTCCAAGGAGAGGATGAAGAAGTACATCCTGAGAAGGAAGTGGCAGGTAAGGACATGCCCTTCTGGTTCAGTTACCTTAGAAACCCCGTACAGCCGGGACAGTGTGCCACGCCTGCTAAGGCATTAAGTACTGCCGTGCGTGACCAAAATCTGCATTGGAGGTCAAAGGAAGTTATTAATAAAACAAGTCACTAACCTGCAGCATGCTCTGTCCTCACCCTCATTACCTGACACATGGAGTTATTTTAAATTATGGATTGTGAACTGCAGGTGCTTTGAATGCTTAATTTTCAATCTTGATGAACGGCAGGTTTTTTGTTTTTCTTTAAAAAGGTATTGCAGCTTTTATAAAGACAGCATTTGCATGGAACCGCTGTGATTATGGGCGCGTGGGATAATATGTCTTCTTATGTAAGAAGAAATCCCTGTCATCAACTGATAGATGTAGCTAGGTGCCAATTTATAATCATTCTCTAGTCAATAATCCATACTCTTACACTGAACAAAGAACTAAGAACAACTTATAATCATCTTCTTTCCTGTGTTTTGTGAGGGCTTCAAAGTCAGTTTTTCTCTCTGAATCTGTTGTTCTCTCAAAAGACTGATGTTCCTGGTGAAACTAATGTGATGTTCCTTGCTTGCTAAGTGCTCAGTACAGAAGTACACCTCTCACAGTTTAAAATGGAAACAGTGGAAGGCCATTAGAATTGCATGAAGCTGAAAACAAACCTCAACTATTATTTCTAGAAAAACTAGAGCAAAAGTGAATTGAGGTAGCACACACTTAGTTCAAGAGCAGGAGAACTTTCTCCTGAACCGTCATTTTAACGGGCACAAGAAACGGACAAACCGGCCAAACAAGCAGGTCACTTATCTGCATGGACATTTGAGATGACTTCTCCAGGTATGCTAAGATGACTGCTCCAGGTGTACAGGAGAAGACCGACTCTGTTGGTGTTTTCTGGCAGAAAACGGGACATGCGGTGAGAGCCATTGGCAGACTGTCGTCCATGGCGATGCTGGCTGGGGTCAGCGCTAAGAAGGGCGGCTCTCCCACCGGCAACCCAAGCGAAGGTGCCATGGCAACAGGATTTTTCCGTTTCCTTCCGTACACCCGCCTTGTCCTCAATCACATTTCGACAATGTATTTACCATGTCTTGCTGCTTAAGCATTACCATCTGAGACAGCACTTAAGTGCAATTTTAAATCCCCCCCCTGAACTGGTTAAAACTGAAATAGTTGTAAGTTCTTGATTCAGTTCAAACTGTGCTTTCGCTTCTTTCCAGGCCATGGTCTTGTTTTCTGGTCTGATTTCCTCCTGATCTTGCCAACCAGTTCCCTTGGTGTTTGCGCAGATGATCTTGGTGGTGGAGGGCCAACCAGTTCTTGGAGACCCTGGAGGATGAGGAGATCCATCAAACTGTGACCTTAATGACCTCCTCAGCTCTGTTAATCAAAGGATGTCCTAGGTGGTGGAGGGCAGCAGCCAGTGATTGTTATTCCCAAACTGCAAGATCAGTTCAGGGTAATATCCATCAAACTGTTCCTTAAAGACCTCCCCCATCTGTTGTTAAACTCAATCACTAAGGACAACATCCTGTTTCACTGCAGCTTCATTCAGCCAGTGATTGTTAAGGTCCATCACCCAAACTTGCAGATGTTCAGTTTTCAAGTCAGAAATGACACTAAAGCAAGTCCAAATTAGTTCTCTAAAGATGTAGGTCATCTGTTGTTAAACTCAGATTAAGGACAACAGCATAAGCTGTTTGATCCCGCTGTATTTCACAATGCTTACATGGAGGGCATTTGCTAATTCCATCACTGCACATTGCTAAAATGGGAAAATATTTCACTTGGGCAGAAATGACACTAAAGCAAGTCCAAATTACCAAATCCTTTTTGTGTGGGTTTCCAGGCTACCCCGACCCGGAGGTGGTGTGGTATAAGGATGACCAGCCGATCAAAGAGACGCGGCACTTCCAGATCGACTACGACGAGGATGGGAACTGCTCCCTAGTCATTTCCGAAGTGTCCGGTGACGACGACGCCAAATACACCTGCAAGGCTGTGAACAGTCTCGGGGAAGCCACCTGTACAGCGGAACTAATCGTGGAGGTCATGGCAGAGGAGGGAGAGGAAGAGGAAGAGGAAGAGGAGGAGTGAGTGGTACGAGAGGAACAGTCTTCTGTCAAACTTTACTCTTAATAGCTGCTTTTGTGAGGCACCCCCACTCTCTCTGACAGACTGACCAACAGTGGAAAAATTGTGCTTGAATCACCCTTTGCTATGTTTGTGCACTTTCTTTCTTTCTTAAGAGTAATAACACAAATCAGATGTTGATATTTATAACATTATTGCAACATCAATGACATTCCAGCTGAGGTTGTGTGTTCAAGAGATTCATATCTGAGGCATATGTTATCAAAGAAGTCCGCCGATCAAAACAAAACCAAAAGCCACAAGTGTGCTCGTGTGTTTTCTTATCAACATTATGATCTTTGATATTACCAGAACTTTTGTTCTTTTACAATGTGTTATTTTAAAACTATTTAAGCACAGAATCCATATCATGTTGTAGTTTGAGCGTCAGTTTTGAAATATCCCAGCATGCACTTTTGTCCGCTAGCTCTCGATTTGCAGTTATAAACAGATCCAAACAAGTAACACTATTGAGATGTATGTAGACCGCATTTCTTTCAATTTTGAAAATAAGAAATGTATCTGTTTGGCAAACTACAGAATGCAAGTAATGAGAACACTACAATAGCAGTTTTTTTTTAATGTTTCAGAATAAATGTTATCACAAAAGCATGTTGTGAATGGAAAAATGATCAATGATCAATATTCTGTATTGGAGAAGTAACATGAAAATTCACCACAGTCATATACAGGTACATATAGATGGCATTGCTGATCATTTAAATTTAAGTCAAGGTGCATTATCAGTGTAGAATACTTGGACTGACTGGTTTTGTACTGAAATGTTTAATAGAAGACAATGTGGTGTAATTCAGTTGAAGAGAGATTTTAGTCCATACAGCAGTAATACTGCACATGGTCCATATTTATGTTTCTGTCATCATTTAGAGGATAAGAACATTCATTTCAAATAGAATGATGAGGGATTTTTTCTGAAATACTCTCCTGTTGAATGGAAATTCAATGCTTATAGCACAATCCTTTAAAAAGTAAAAATTTCACTCTAAATTGTGAATGGTGTGTTGTTTGTAACTAGTTTTAAAGGTCATGATGATTACAACCACAGTCAATTTTACATATGTATTGCACAGCTTTGACAGGTTCAGTATATTTGAAGAAGAGTGTGTTCCATGTATTCTCTAGAAAGAGTGGCATTTATAATCCAAATGAAACGGCAAACATTTGCTCCAGTTTGGTCCACTAAAGTAAAAAATCAGATTGGACATTTCAGTGAAGAACAAAGGGTGTTTTCAGATGTTTTTGTACAGGCCTACAATGTCAAGTTGTGTATTATGATAAAAACATGCATTCTTGAAATATTTATTGGTACTAGAATAGAATAAACTTGTACTTGCTGTATTTTTCACCTTCAACATTAAACTAAAATTTAAGATAAATGTTGTACACTATGTTTTCTTATTAGCTGAATGATTGAATGGCAAACTATCATTCTGAGTGTAGTAACCATGTAATTAAGGGTATGAAATATCCCAATTGCCTCTGGACATTTAATAAAAGGAAAAGGTAATTAAACATCCAAATATTACATGTATAGACATTAGGGTGGATGCTTAGTTTTGCAAATGAAGTTACTATTAAACATTCAAAAATCATTTTTGTTTTTTTGTTTTGGGGTAGAATTAGTTTATGTTAAACATATCAGAGGTAGTACGATTAGCAGGTATGAATTATAAATAACTACAAAAATCTGGGGAACTGATGCTGTAAGTGAGGTTAACCTGAAAGAAATTTTTGCCTGAATCTTTATTTTCTTAAAAAAAATCCTTCCAGATCCTTTAATCTATTTATGCTGAAAATGAGGCATTACAGATTATCATGTTTTCAGTGTATCAATATATATCTTAGAAATCCTTTCTCCTTGGACCTAAGGTATTTTTACAACATAATACAGCCTATGAGACCTCAAACAGATCACAACGGTCACATGCACAGCAATCAATTTTAACAGCTCCTGTTGCAAACCTTAGATTACAATGAAATTGATTTGTCAGCATGAGTGAATAATTCCTAGTCACAGACAGTGTCATGACCAAGTGGTCACAAGAGACACTATAAATGGGTCAAGTGGCATTTGCAGGCCTGAAATAAAGAACCATTGACACAGTAAAATGTAATGAGTATAAATCTTAGAACACAGACACATAAATCCTTTTTATAAGATTCATTTCTCCTTTACAGTGCACCTCATTTTCTTTATTATTATAGGCTTTCAGCAAAATGCACCATTTGATTTTGGTCATTTTGGGTACAAATTATGACTGAGTGTGACAGCAGTTCATCAAGCATAACAGATGATGTCTGACAGTGAAGGTTTTTGTTTTAAATTCCAACCATTTTTTTCATCAAAATTCCATTGTTTGCCTTTTGGTTTTTTTGTTAGTTGTGCAATACATATCTCATCCACTAGAGGTCAATATATTCTTGAACTTAAACTGATAAGTACATTTTTGCAGGGAGAGAAATAGCATATAGCAATGTAATTATATTGAAATTGGTGCACTGTTTCATATTTATGATACCTGTAGATTATTTTACTGTTAAAAGTGTATGACAAAAGAAACATATCGTGGTGTTACAGGAAGCTCCATATGGAACGACTGGGATTCTGTCCTGATTGGTTGACACAGTGAGGAATGATTGACTCTAGGCCTTGGCTTCAGTCAGTCCCAGATCACAATGTGCCCTCTGTGTGTCAAATCTCTTTTCTCTCTCTCTCTCTCTCTCTCTCTCTCTCTCTCTCCCGCACTTGTGCACTTTATGTTTAAGAACACTGCTTCCTTTGGTTAGTTTAAGACAAATTTAGCAACATCTGTGAGTTGGTGTTCCTGTGAGATTACTTACACAGAGATGGTATTGTCCTTTTTTTTCTGGCGTCTGTACGGCCTTTCATAATGGCCTTGTAGTCCATTTTGGATACCCGGCTACAATTTCTTTGGCCTACTTAATTCGTAGCATCTGTGGGGTGTCACCATGTACGGCAACATATTCCCCTATTCTACTGACTTGAGAACAGTCAAGTGCCTTTAGATTGTCATCTAGTCAATGATCAGTTTGCTGCCAACCATATGGGGTTCTTTGGTTGGTTTTACACGTTCCTTGTCTGCCCTATAGCTCTCATGTTTACTGGCTTTGTTGAAAATATGACATTTTTCATTTGTAATTCTTCATTCAAGGGTGATTTTCTAATACACTTACAGTCAGATGAGCTATATGAATACATGTTTCTATCACATGACATTTAAGTCTTCAAAATAAGAACAATTTTCTTATAAAGCTGTAAACCAACAGAACCTGCTATATGATATTTTTTGGTTTAGATGCCTTATAATCCATACTGATCTCTCACTCACGGACACAACCTGACATATTAGTGTCATTGTCATTGATGAGAACTGTCCCTACTTGGCACTGACTGAGCAGAGAGGTGGGGTAAGGGTTGAGCATTTGTCTGGATGGAACTCCAGACCTCACGCCCAGTTATTGTTTCCAGGCAACACCTGAGCCCCTCTTTCTGCACTGATACTGTCTCCCCCCCCCCCTCCCCAGCCAGCTGAGCCCCCCTCAGCCCCATTGGACAATGTGAACCCCGCTTTGTTTGTCCTTCACTCATTCTGCCTGCTGATCTACGCATCAGCTGCTTTGTGTCTGTACTCCTCTTGACGGTTTTTCCTCGGCCGTACCCAGCTACAGCAACATGACGGGTCCCTTTTAAACAATCTCTCATGTGTCACACGGATGGTGCAGTGCATCTTCACTAGGCAGTGAACTCTGCTGTAATGGGGTCAGGATGACTGGAATAGACAATGATGAGCAGACAACACTAATCAATACAGAGACTAGGGGCTGACAAATGCACAGAATCCTAATGGTGATGTGGTGAAGACATGCTGGCTGTTTTTGAGCTTGGAATTTCAGATTCTGATAAGAGTCTGTTTTTGTTTTCGGTCTTTGATTATCATAGGTTCTTATACATGTGGCTAAAACCTGTTGCTGATGTTATTTGGGGAAGGATTCCAAATGGATATGCAGTTAGCACAAATGTGTTTATTGTGTTTTAGTTGTGATTTCAGCTGAGATTGCTCTTATGTTGCCTTCCAGTAACCTTTTTTTTTCCTGGAAATGACATGTTAAGAGGTTAATATTGTGGCGCAAGAACATGTCGGCTGACAGCACTGTCTGTATTGTTGAACTACATGAGGTCACCCCTGAGGCTATATACTTGTAGCAGTCAGCCATCAGGCAGCTGAGATGACGCCCCTTTGAATCCCTACATCAGCTGCACATCTGTTGAACCTTAGCACCGGGCCCTTCTCCTCACTGATGTCATGCACTTACTTTGGGTGGACTCCATTCTGTGTGGAAATCAAAACGTGCAATACCGTTACGTCATAGCATTTTAAAATATAACGTAGATTACGATTGCTGGTCTTATTGCCAACACCATAATGAATGCGGGTTATTTACTACACGTTTCATGATAAACAGTCTCGTTATTTGATCTCTCAGATTTTATATGGCGTCACTCCAGGCATTTACAAGAGCCACATAGATTTAGAGACTGCAGTTATTGTCTCTCATAGAAATGATGATTCTCTTAGCAGAAGCGGATTCTTGTTTAGTGTGTTTTAGGCTGTTAGGCTATTTTAGGAAATTAGCGATATATAGTACAAATGTCACTTTTTAAGTCCGATTTTACATTGAACTTAGAATTGTCATTAATTGACACGGTACACAAATGATTTACTTAATATAACGGATGGTAACTTAGTGTTAGTGTTGTTGTTCTATCACAGATATTACAATCTGAGAGAGTTCAAAAGATACCGTCTTATTCTTACAATTCATCTGTACGTCGCTTGTTATGTCTATGGGCCAATACCTTTTAATGCTCCGATCCTCTCTGCAAGGAAGTCCCCAAAATTCCAAGCAAAACTGAAAGCTCTCTACGATGGTGACATTATGTTTTTTTCTTATGTAACGTAAACAACATTCTGGGGGATCCACCATGCCCTAGAAGTTAAATGTAGCGAAAAGGGGCCATACCATGTTTATAAAAACTGTTTTGATTTCCTGCAAGTAAATCACGATTCTCTCGAGACTGCTTATGATGTCTGTTTATAAAATTGCAAATTTTATAGTTTCAATAGACTGAAGTATTTGTTAACAATCAAACTATAGACACAAAACGTGAACTAAAACATAACTTTTTTTCATTCACGATAGCAGCACATCTGCTCGGGTCGGGCAGGTTCGGGAGGACTCCAAGTACCAGCATGCAGTAGAACAAAGCATTACCTCCCCTCTCCTTCACGACGTCTTTGGCACGCCCTAGTAGGGGGCTAGTCTGAAAGAGCTCATTGTGTTGAATGTGAATGTGGAGTAAGCTGTGTCGTGTGTGGATGCTGTACTGTATCGGTTGTCAGTACTGGAAGGATTAGCCAGCTACACATAGAGGACCGCTAAGCCTGAATCATGCACACCATCATCATTACGACAAACTGGGAGTGGTGCAGAAATTGTGCAAGATACGGATAGGGAGCACGTATTTTCTTTTGCCTCAACAGATTGCGTGCTTGCAGCTTCGCCAGAAATGAATGAAAGGGGTCTGAATACCCCCGAATTGTCTTGATTGAGGGAGACACATATCTTTCAATACGTCTCGTTTTGCTGGGCGCACGCCACGTTTGTTTTTGCTGGAAGTGACCAGACTGGGACAAAACTGGGGAGTTCGCTCGAGGCATTCCCTCCTCGGATACGTTGATTTTTGTCTTATTTTCACTCTCGTTTGATATTTCAAGTCGAAGATTGAGGGTGGAAATCTGCCGTTCAAACAGACTACAATATGGGGAACGCAGGGAGTATGGATTCTCAGCAGACTGATTTCAGGGCTCACAACCTGCCACTGAAACTGCCGATGCCGGACCCAGGTGAATTGGAGGAAAGATTTGCCATCGTTTTGGTATGTCAGCGAGCTCCGTTTTCTTAAATAGCCTTTGTTTGCTCATATTACTGTTTGATTACACTAGCAAGACCCGTTGCTAAATCAGTCTATCAGGCTAGCAAAGCTGGGCAGGCATTGATCTATAGCCATCTGGCTAACGTAATCCTAGCGAGCTAGCGCATCTATTGTGTGTGGTTGCTAGCAATCTGGGTAGGATGGACACCGAAAACATCGTTAGTTAACGGGTATCTGACGGCGTAGATAAAGTGTTTACTCAGAGCAAATGTTGGCCAGTTAACGATCTCATTTGCTGTGTTTAAGGCATGAATGAGAATAACAAAGATACCCAGCAACGCTAGACAAGATGTTTGTCAGTCCACCTTATTTGCAGTGATTGCTTAGTTTTTTATCACTCCGTTTATTAATTTTACTTCAATGTGCTTAAACCACATTATTATAGGTATGTACGCTGGTCGTGCGATGAACGATCAACCGTTAAAAATCTAATTAGAAATGTGGGTAGCAAAAGCAAGGGTTTCTGTCTGGCTGCACGGACAACCACATGGACTAAACCTTATTTGCAGTTGAAAAGGCTACAGATAAGCTTGGTAGCCAGGAGTTGCGAGAGTCTAAATCATCTTTCTCGCCAGAGGCGGGTTCTGACTTGGGTAACTAAATTGTCTAGTGCAGGCAATGCGATGTGTGATAAAACGGTCTGGCACAGGGGGAAAACAAAATTGCAAAATACAAAGAGGTAGCTATTCGCATTTTTTCCGTCACCGTTTGTTCAGGCCTACTGAAGTGTGTGTTTGCGACAAAAGGTCCCTGGCGAACATTTGAACAACTAGCTAGGAAGAAAACAGACAAAGAAAGAGAAAAAGAAAAAGCAATTGGCTTAGACATCGTTAAAGCAAAATGCCAAAGGCAAAAGGCAGTGCAAGGATGATAAGAAAATGTCCATCTTGTACAAAACACCGGCTTGCAACAATTTAGATTGCAATCTTCTTGGCCATATGTTTGCGGCAATATATTTTTCCCTAAAGGGAGCATTTTTTCGTAAATGTACACATGAAATTTTGAGGGTTTTTTTTCAGTTACAAAATGCCAAGCCTTCGACACGTTTCGTTCTGTCCCAAACTTTTCCATTTTGAACAATAAAAGCGTGCCAGCAAGCCACCCAGAGAAACCCATTTAAACGCGTATCTTTATTTTACAAGGTCTAAACTGTCGATAACTTCCAAAACTCATCTCGCTGTTTACGTTGGCTTTGTCCTAATGGGGATTAAATAGCTGCAGGGAGCCTTCATACTGTGAAACTCTTTGATTAGTTACTAGCTGGCAATTGTAGAAAAAAAAAAATGATTCCCCCGAGTGAACGCTTTCTTCCACAGGGTAAATAAGGGGGGTTGGTCGCCAGTGGTCCAGTGTCTGAGGATGTTTACATACTGCGCAGTGCAAACAGTCCCGTGACCACCTGTGTTTACTCAAAGACGCATCTGCACATCTCTCCTCCAAATTTGTGGTCGTTATTTCTGCCCAATTTACACTCCCTCTACTGTCCAATTTATTGACGTTGATGTGCTTAATTTTGTTACCTCCAGCTATGTCTTTTAATACAAAGCCTGTACGTATTCAGTGCGTATCTGCAGTGCACGTAGTAGCTGCTGAATTTTTTTTAAAAACTGAAAATAAAAATTTAGACAGTTTTATTTTCTTAACCTTGAACACACTATCAGGTGTACCTCTATGAATATTACAGATGGGCTTGGTTAAACCTAAGCAAAAAATAACAATAAAAATTAAAAAATACCACTGCAGAAAACAGCTTGAAGGTGGGACGTGTAGCCTGCGGTCTTACTTGAACTAATGGGGAGTGCAGTGGGTGGTGCATTGCTGTATAAGGTAGCTGCTACTATCCTGTCCAGACGATGTTGACCCACGTGGACGTGTGAGCAGGGGAGGCCCAGTTTTATGAGGTCATGCAAATGTGGGTCAGACGTGATTGTAGAGGCACCTAATGCGCCAGTGCCCACATTCTCCTCCTCCTCCACAGTGCAACCCAGGATGTGACAATTAACACTTGGTGAAGCGGGATATGATGCCGATTTAAGAGTTTTGGAGAACTTGATGGGACGCATGGAAAATAAGATTAATTTAAAAGGGAATATAGTCTGGATCTCTTGTTTTTTTTCCCCCCTCTTTCTCTCTCTAAACTGGGCTGTGTCTGCTGCCAGGGCTCTCCTAAACATTTTCCACCCTTACCGAATGAGTTAACATGAGAGCCTTTACAGTGGCCGTTAATGCGTGTCACACTGCATTCGTTGGGCCGTTTTGCCGTGTGTCTCTCGCTCCCTCTCAGAGGGAGCAGTTCCCTGGGGGATGACGTCACCCACCGTCTGGGGATCGGAACTTTCCGTCTAATCTTGTCTGTTTTTAGAAGCGCTGGCTTCTCGTCGACTGCGGACTGTGTGGGTAGCATTTAATGCCTCGTTTTCCCGAACACGGGCCGGAGCCAAACTGGCCGGAACTGGCTGTGAAAGTCAGCAGGAGAGATGGTTCCACGTTAAACGGCTTTCCTATGGTCAGTCCTACTTCAGGGGACCTCCCAGCTGTTCCTCTGCTCACGGCTACTCCGCAGGCTGTCCTCAGCGGAGGGATCTCAGCCTCTGCTCGTGCAGGGCCACACCCTGAGTCCTCTGGCTCCCTTTAATAACAAGCCGAGCTCTCGCAAACCAGAAATAGCAGGTGAATTTCAGCCCAGGCAGTGCACGACTGCGTCACCCCGTGCCGCGGTGAGGTTAAACCCTCCCCGACCCTGGCTCCTGCTGGACCGGGACCGTGCAGCGCAGGGTACCGGTGGAGTCCACCGGTGTCCTTTGATGTGGAGATGATGTATTAGAAGGCAGCACATGCCCTCAGAAGGGTGTCTGGAAAGTCGATGCTGCTGCCAGGATGATGCCCTTGCTCCTGGCAGCTTGTGCAGTGTGCAGCATTAGTAGTGTTTAGTGTTTTAATTGCAGCACTTAGTGTTATTTAGTGCTGTAAAAAAAAAGGCCCGGTGCAGGTCGGTGGTGGCCGGCAGCTGGCTCTCCATTATTCGCCTCAGTGAGTGTGTGACTGAGGCATCAGTGACCTGACCTATTACTCCCCCATCAGAGGCTAATTTCTCGTTATTGTTCGGGGCGTAATATATGTTGAGGCTATGTCGGCTGCAGTTAACTGTGTTTCAGGCTTGTGAGTTTCCAGACAGTACCTGAGGGCCTTTTGTTCATAGCCCTTGCTGTCACAGGTTGAAATTGGAAGGGGTTTTAGGCACAGCTTGACATTATCCCCTGAATCGTGGTGAATTTGTTTTTTTGAGCGCAGATCTGAGTTCCGGAGATGTGAAAGTTTTGAAAAGATGTGAAAACATCAGGGGGGCAAAAGAAAACACTGCATACGCACAACTGCAGAGCTATGACACCAGAGGGTAAGATCAAGTGGATGTGCTGAAGGCCACACAGTGCATCCTTGGGTTCAGATTGGTTCGCCTTTTACAGGGAGCAGTCAACGCCAATCTGAGGCTGAGTTCCAATCAGCCCCGCTTTCACAGTCTTCATCAGTGAGGCCACCTCACACATGGGATTTTGCTGACATCACTGAGTGGGCTGCTTGAGTAAGCAGATAATTACGGGTCGGGGGAGGTTTAAAAAAAATCCTCTTTCTGGGCCACTTTAAACATTACTCAGCATCTACAGAAGTTTTTGAGAAGATTAATACAGCACTGCAAGTTTACATGTTTGGTCACTGGTACTGGAAAATATGGCAAAAACACAACTAAACTGTCAATAACTTGCTAGTTTTATCCATGTCATTATTTTGCAAGTCATCACCTGGGTAACATTGTCAGCAAGTGCATTCACTGAAGGCATAGCTGTGTATCTGGCCAGCTATATTGCTGGCTGGTTGTAACAGCTAACAAATATTAGTTCTCTGCTTATCCATGTAATATCTTTTCCTAAGAAGATATTGTGCAGGACATAAGGCTTGTTTGATTGATTAGTTTTGATCATTCAATCAAAACTAATTTGATCATATAATAGTGATGGAAACAGCTGACAATGCAAAGACTTATGGCTAATCAGTCTCATTCCCACGCTGTGAGGTCTCTGTGGTGTAACAAGCCCCTTCCTCTTGCTCCGATTCGCCTCCTACAGTTTTGGGACATTGAGGCATTCAATATGGCCTCCAGTGTGGTTCCAGCAAAGGAAGTTGGCCAAGGAGTATGCAGGACTGGAACTGACCCCCAGTGCCTTTTTTGTTTGAGGTATATGTGCTGTACAGGGGGTATGGCATGCTGTACCAGGAGCAGGCCATAGGACTGTGTTCAACTAATCCTAATGATAATGTTTTTAATTGTACCAATAGTTCCAGGTCTCAGAGTGTTACAGGTATGAAAAAGCACTGCACTGCTGGGCTGTTTCCTTCATCAGAAACCTGCTTACAATCTCACATTTTTGTCTTGGAAAATAAGAACTGTGCATTTTCCCTCCTACTGTAAGTTTGTACAACCAAAAAAAAAACACAGCAAAGTGCAACACAAATGGAAATTCTGAATTCAAGAGGTTTTTACTACTGTCTTCTCTCAAAAGTGGTCATTCATCTGTTTATAATTTCCAGTATGACTGACCTTGTGGCTGTGCTTCTGTCTGATTGGAGACCTATCAAGTGACTGCAAAATGCCGTGCATAACTGCCTCTCATATCAAATCTGTGAGTCTCCTACAGTGGGGCTGTAATTGAGTGAAAGTCATTACACCACAGTAAACATTACAGAGAGTACAGCAAGGAAATCAGTCAAACCCTTTAGATTACAAATATATTTTTATTGGATATTTTAATATGTTTGCATTGCAAAGTTAATGCCAGTCACATGAATGCTTGTTCTCTCTGAAATGTCACTTTTGTTTTCATTTGCAAGCTTGGTCATTCTGATTGACAGTTTGACCTCAAATAAAGTTTTCCTTGATTAAACAATTTGCGTTCTGTAATGCCAGTGGTTACCTCCATTTAACAGATTTCTTAAAATTATATTATTAATTGTTTCAGAATGGTTTTGGTATATTTCACATCTTTGATTTTACCCTGCCAAGTGATATCAAGTAAACTGATATCGTTTGTTGGTTCCAGTCAAGAGACGAGTAATCAAAGAAAATGTCTAACAACCAAACAAGATCAAAAACACACCAGCAAAATCATGATGAAGTGAGTAGCTACTACATTTACTTCAAATGGAAAACATTGTCATGCTGCCTGAAATGGGAGCATGTCAAAGATTTTGTTGCTTTTTGTCTAAAAGCTGATATTCCACATAATAGCCATAGTAATGATTATTGATGAATACTATTGATTGTTTCCTGTGTTATAGCTGAGGTACAATTAACTTTGACACCGTTAAGATTTGCTGACCAGCTAAGACGTAAACGCTGTCCCATAGCCAATATTTAAAGCCAATATATGGCTGTGTTATTCACTAGTACATAATATAGTGTACTTTTCATTTGCAAAACATACAGTTATTTTACTCTTGTGAGATACTGTTTTAATTACATTTTATTATATTGCAAAGCCTCTACATGTTTGTGTGCCAATGCTTTTTGTTTTTTTACTCATTTATAAATAGAGTGCTGAATTTGTCCAATTTTTATATCTGGCAAAGTATGTAGATGCATAGTGAATAAACAAATAAAAATGGTGAAAAATAAAATCTGGAAAAAAAAAAATTCACAGGGCACAAGGTATGTAAGAAGCAACAAGATGTCCTCAGTTTCCCACAGCTTGCAAATTTATAATGTTGGATTAAATGCACACAGTATTGATGTAAGCCTACAATTTGTAACAGGAGAGACTCCCGTGTAGCTTTCCCACTCAGGTGACGGTCCCAATTGCCTGCATTTTGTCGGAAGCCGTCCCGATAATTGCCTTACACCACTAGCTTTTAGTAACTTAATCAACAGTGGAGTAGTGAACAACAATCTAATCAATCAATGGGGGGTAGGGTTGTTTGAGCTGCAGTGCACTACTGAAGGGTCTATCTGGAAGCTGCAGTGATGAGCAATGGCTTCGGTCGATAAACCTGCTCATCAAAGGAAATAAAACTGCCACTTACATGCTTTTTTTTCCCCAACATGTGAAGTTTCACCAGATTAGGCCTTCTTACCACAATGTCATCCCTTTGTGATTAAACGACATGAGGCTGGCAAAATTCTAATTCTTAAGTGGCCAGTCTCTTTTAGCAGTGGTAGCCCATGACCATTATGATGGCTGAGCTGTATCGGGAACTTCACCCCTGATTGCAGTTTAAAATGTGTCTGTATGAAAAGGAGCCCCCGCCTCTTTCAAACTGTGCGTGTCTGTTTTAGTGCTCCACCATGTGCTTTTTGCATCAGCTGCGACTTCAGAGGTGCTGAGCTGAATAAAAGAAAACACTGAAAACATTTTTGTAACCTGATGCCAGGAAATGTGCAACTCCGCTGCTGGCTAATTTTACTGTCCTCCCCAAAGAAGCAAAGAATTTTCATTCATTGCGTCTTCAGTCCAATAAAGCCACGGTCTCAAGTTATGTGTCTGTGTGGGTATATACTGCATGTAAATTTGATTCTCTATCCAGACGTAGTTATGTCTTCAGCGGTCTGGTAACCTGGGAAAAGCTGCATCTAGTGTGACCTTGATCGAGTTAATGGAATGTAAAGTTTTGTTTTTGCTAAGATTAAGGCTGGGGACATGGCCTTAAAGCAGTTCTGTATAGCCTTAAGTTCACAGATGTCTGCTAAAGTAGTCTGTTGACTAGCCAATAGGGTTATGTTAACATGTTTTTTGTTCAAAATTCATCAACATTTCGAACTTACTGCTCTTTTAAATATTTTTAGACCCTGTTTGTTGACTTAAAATCATTTTGATCTAATTACATTGATTTATATTAAATAAATGCGCACAGTAGTATCCTGCCAAAGCAACTTCTTTGTGGTGAATGTTTGAGTTTCCTGTTTCATCTTCATCTTACTGTGATTTTGTGTGTCGCAGTATTTTCTGTAAACAGTGTAGTGGTTCCGTGATCTCTAGGCTCGCGGATTGATATTTTATGTGGATGTTTACTCCAGTTTGCCTGTATGCTACAACTATAAATGTTAGCAGACACTTGAATGTTTCCTGAACTACTGTGTATTTGTTTAGAATAAGAGTAATCCGCCACTCCGTATTGTCAACCAGTGTACATGTGGTTTACCAAACAACATGCCAAACTGTTTGTTCGTGATAGTGAGGAATTATTAGTTGAAGGCCCTCGTTTTAATCACAAACATGGATATGTATAACAATCTTGTGAAACTGGAAAAAGTAAGGCTGTGTTAGCTTTTAATAGGTCCTTTCAGACAGGAGCATGTCTGTAAGCACCGGTCTGGTTGCCATAGTACCCACGAAGTGACTATTGGCTGTTGCTGCTGGGTAAAGAATCAAACCGATGGCAGTGTGGGGGGAAGGATAGGTGTTGTCAGGAGAACCATCGCCAGCTGCGTTAGGAATGGAATTGCCGTGTGTAGGCCTTGTCTTCATTTTATATTCCTGTCACCTTTTGTGTAGTATTTTTTATTTTTAAGTATGCGGAAAGACAGACAAATCAAAAATCAGAAAGCTTTTGTCCTGTGGTTGTTACTTAATGTGGTCAAATATCAGCGACACACTGAACAGATCTTGATTTTGGTGCAGTCAAAATGGATGTTTTCCACTCATTACTCTCCTCATATTATGTGAACTAACTGACGTATGTGTCACGCATTGAGATGAATGTACTGAATGCTGAAAACAATCAGAAAAGCCATGTTAAACAGGATTCATCGTGGCCTGTGTTTCAACCTCACAAAACATGCATTAATGAAAGCTTTTGTGGTTCTTGGCAACACGGAACTCAGTCATCATTTGACGTGATCAGGGTGCAGTGAAATGTGAGTTTGAACATATTGCTTATCGAGCAGTTTTAGTCCATGTATTTTAAGGTTTAATGGCCGTTTGGCACTGTAAGTGGTTATTTCTTCAAAAAATGGGTTCCGTTTGGCATTTGCAGCAGTTATCAACCATAGGAAAATACTCTTCAGTCTATGGCCCACAATATGAGTCACGTCATGTTGATGTGGAAGGCAGCACGTTCAGACTTTTCCAGAGGAAGGTCAACCCCCCAAGAGCAGTGAAGGCCACATTCTACTTTACCAGACTGGCCATGGGGCCATGGGTTTCTTAGAGGAACTTTCTGTGTTCGCCGCCTGTAGCACTGTGACTTCCCTTCTTTTGGGCTCTTACTGTCAATCTAAACCTGCTACCAAAGGACAAAAAAAATTATGAGGCAATTAATGGGGCTAGCTTGAATGCCATATGGGACGCAGAGGCTTATCTGTTGTTGTAGCTGGAGCCCTCAGTTGTCTGTCCAGATTACATTTAAGCTGCTTTGTTTAAAGGCTGACGAAGTACTGTGATTTTTTTGGTCATTAT
This sequence comes from Megalops atlanticus, assembly GCA_019176425.1. Lineage (NCBI taxonomy): Eukaryota > Metazoa > Chordata > Actinopteri > Elopiformes > Megalopidae > Megalops > Megalops atlanticus. Next base: position 7,230,402 of record CM032886.1, read on the forward strand.
TTGACTGCAATTCACGTACTGTTCCAGTTCCTACATATTGTATTCACTGGTACATCTGTCTTGGGGGAATTCCCTAAAACGTTTTTGGATGTATTTAATTACATTTGTTCATGATTTAATTAACTTTTCTTTTTCTTCTTTTCAGAAATTCTAAGTACTCTGTAAGAGTTTTTAAGGGTTTCCATGGAAAAAAGTTTAATTGTTCCACAGATTGCATGGTTTTTTGTAAATCGTTGGCCCCCTCCAAGGAAGGAACTTCTATATATGGAAAAGGTTCGGCAACCTTTTAGCCTTGAATAGCTTGGCATATCCTGTAAACAGCCACGAACTGCCGCTGTGTTATTCCAGCCAATGTAGTAAATTCTGGAATGTCTATGACAAGGATAGTAATTTTAATTTCCTCATTTTGACTGACTGACTGACGTTTATGTCTGATAATAGACGGGATGCACTGTGTGAAGTCTGGGTCATTGGTGGGGCATACACCTCTTGCTTTTGGCATGAGATTAATGACTGTATTCTTACTGGAGGAATGTAATTTCCATTGCAGTAACATTATGAGAATAGTCTTTCAAAAAAATTAATAAATTGGCATGAAATATGAACAGTTCTGCCTGAAGAGTCAGATCTGCTGTATGCAAGGAGAGCAGAGTTTATCAGTCCTTGAATAAGTCACAATACACTGCTGTTGGTGAGCATCTGTTCTGAATTAGCTGCTACCGCTGGCTTTTTATTTTCCTTTAAATAATTGCCATTTTCCCCATTTGTCATCAGTAGTGTTTTTCCCCTCTGTGTATCTGTGTGGTAGGCTAAAAGTAGACCTAGACCACTACATACGTTTTCATGAGTCATGTTTTGATGGTCTTAAAATCACAGTGAAGTAGGAAGATTACACTTTTTACTAACATACTTTACAAATTGTAAAGTTAAAAATGATTTTAATGAGAAATCCGCATAAAAAAGAATACTCACCCCCTTTCATGTACTACAAAGCATTCGAGAGCCATGTAATCTCAAAGAATCCAAAAGTCAGTCTTTCAGCAGTGTCTTACTGATCTTAGACATTCTGCCATAACACGCCAATTAAAATTACACGATGCATCAGACACAGTGCAGGCTGGCATGATCCCACACTTGACAGTTTGTGGCTGTAATATTATAATCTTTTTTATATATCAGACTCAGAAACTTTCTCTGTTGGACTTAAGACTTGCTTACTTAGTACATACTTTAATTAATGAATGAAGAAGCTGATGAACATAAAAAACAAGGTCACACAGTGGCTTGCTAGGACCAGTGTTGAAAAACAACTGCTGTAGTAATTCAATGAAGTGCAATCTTCAGTAAAATAAAATTATTTTGTTTACTTGTTTTGAGAGTGTGGAAAGTCAGTCTATGTAACAGTATCCAACGAAATTTAGCTTCGGCAGTCATTCATTTAGCTTTCATTCCTTCCAGATGTGAAGGTGTTTGATTTTGGACCCTGGAAGAAAAGTGATCTCGTTTGCGAGATGCTCAGTCGTACAGTGTTGAGAGGTCCTGGAGGACATTCTTTGTTGTTGGGAATCTTCCCCTTTCCCAGATTTGTATCTTGGCAGGCTTCGCTTCACTTCCTTTGTGTGGCTCACAGATGATGGGACCATGCTCATTTTAGCAGCATTGGGATGCTGCTTGGCTGTGGTCTGGGAGGACTAACCGGGGTACAGGGCCAAAAAACAGACCTTGGTGGGCTGAGCGGTGCCTAGGGAACGCTGTGGTGGAATCAGGGCCATCCGTGACCTTCAGGGCCGGCCAGATACACACCTCATTGCCTGAGACCCCCTTCATCATGGCACTGAGGCCATCTGTGGCTCTCCAACGATGCATGAACCAAAGAGATTTACTCATGTCAGAGAGAGTGCCGGTAATGCAACAGATGTGACTATTACTCCTTATATTAGGTGTGGCCAAAGAGTCCCAGCCGCTAATTATTTTTTCATGCTCATAATATGACAGTTATGGTTGAGGTTTTAGCAGTGGCGTAGAGGCAGGACAAACACGGAGAGATGCGGTTTCGCACTCTTTCGGGTTTGAATATTCCATTCTTTTCCCGTCCTGCCCCAGCCTGCTGGGCACGGCTGAAACCGGTACACGCTCCATCTTGAGAAAGGGGAAAAGCAGCGCGCACGCCGACCGCCCGGCCTCTCCCCCGCGCCCTCATTGTCGACTGTTCGGTGAAGCGAGAACAATGGCTATTTTCTGCGAAGGAGTGCATCGACGCCGGCCCAGCACGGCGTGGCCAGCCAGCGGAACAGAGCCCGTCTTATTCTGTGACAGACAGAGCCTGGCACCAAACCCAAACCCGCAGGCTTCCCGAGCGCCCTTCCAGAGGCCCGGGCCTGGCGCATGGAGGCCCCTTCAGACCGCACTGAGTGCTGTGTGTTGTTCCGGAGGTTTGATTGAAGGGCGACATCGTGTTCAAGCCCCGGGATGCTTCCTTACTAATTAGTCATACCAGCATAAAAAACACAGACTTGTAACTTAGAGGGGAAAGAGCATCCAGCCAATGTGCTGGCGAGTAATATCTCAAGTAGCAAATAACAAAAAGGGTGAACGTGCACCAGTTTTAATGAGGTTACAGGAACGACTTTGATAGAAAAGGAATGTCCAACACTCAGATTACGCCAAATAACTTCAGTAGCACCAGCACTACCACATGGTGTTTCTTTCTCAGGTATATTGATGAAGTAACATTATGCTTAAATGTCATTTAGAGCCATTGAGCCTCTCTCCTTTGGAGTCATTTGACCATCTTTTTCGTTTTGAGGGAGCGAGACCTCCTGAAAGTGTCTGGCCTCTGTGTCTCTGCGTGAGATGGTTTATGAAGCCTGCTTCGGGGACCTTGTGGACCTCTCACTCAGCTGGCTGTGTGTCAGTGCTCCATGTGGTAACCATCCGCTCGGCTATGGGGCGGGAGGCACGGTGTTGAAACCATCAAGCCCCTCTTACCGTTCAGCCATATCCGATTCGAGCAGACGCATATTTTTAGGTTGGCCTGCCTCTGGTCTCCACAGCATCCCACTGAAGTGACTGTGGGTGTGCTGTCTGGTCCTTGCTGGGTCCGCAGTGTGGACTTACTTCCATAATACTTGACTGATTTCATTTTGCGACTGCTTCAAGAACCACATTCCTTCATTTGTAATGCAGCTTTCTCTGACAAATAATTGCTATTTTGAAATGCATAACCATAGAAACATAGACTTTTAATCATGGATCCCAGCAGCTGTCTCAATGTGAGACTCAGAAAAGTGTATTAAAAAGGCAATTGTGAAGCAAATTACTAGTATAAATTACTAGGACAAGCTAACTGGGATGTAAATGAATCTCTCCAGAGGAAAGTGAATAATTATTTGAAAATTAACCTCAAGGAAAGCAAACATAGTAGGCTTTAGTTGCCTTTAAATAACTGTTTTGTAAGTACATGGCACATCAACCTGGCACTCCCCTGAGTTTCACTTTCTTACAGAACAGCACAAGCTTCTTTTTCTAATGAGGCCGCAAGTGTCTGAGTGTTCTAAGTGTTCACCAAGGGTCCTATAAAATATTAACTGAATTTAAAGACTTTTATCTGGCAAATATTGAAATTATTGTGTCAGCATTTGTTTAACGCTGAAACGGGGCAGCAGTGTTGCATAGTGTTTAAGGAGCAGGACTCGTAACGGAAAGGTTGCCGGTTCAGTTCCCCACTGGGGCACTGCTGCTGTACGCTTGGGCCAGGTACTTAACCCACAAGTGCCTCAGTAAATATCCAGCTGTATAAATGGATCACATCGTAAAAAAAAATTGTAACCAATGTAAGTCGCACTAGATAAGAGCGTCTGCTACAATGACAATAATGTAATGTTTTAATGAATGGCTAACTGTTCAGCGTCCTCATTGGCTGGCTCTAGAGGCAGGAGCAGGTGTGGGATGATGTAAGGCATGGCCAGTCTGGGCCATCTCACGCTGAGACCAGCTCATCTCGTCATCTTGGCGTCCCCTGCATATCAGTGTGTAGCAACTCACAGCATAGAATGACACTGTGGTTTTCTCCGGTTGACGTTTGAATAGTAGAACCTTATGTGGAGGGTTCGTGATGCAATCACTGTTCAGGGCCACATTTAAAATTCTGTGGAGTAAGAAGCTGAGGCTGACAGTTTCTGCTGGCAAGCTGCCCATTTCTTTTATGTCTGGCGGGCTATTACGGCAAATGTTATTGTTTTATTGTATTATTATTTAGTGTTGCAACTAGTGGTTCACAAATTGGCCTTGTCTTTACAAACCTTTGGTATCAGAGGGAACATTTGTGCTCTTTCTGACTGGAGATTGGAAAATCCAGACACAAGGTTGGTTGATGGACATTGTGGGAAAACACAGTAGAAGTCGCTGGTTCTGTTGTTTGGGCTCTGAAAAACCCACAGCGTTTGTAATCTGCTTTTCTCCTCTGTCTTCATTTCAAGGACTTTCATGCAGCGCTTATGATTTACAGTTTTGTGGTGGGCTCCGAAGCGCATACTGCAGACCATAGCTGCCGAATGGCGGGCAGACGAATCCAGAATTGCCTTGAATGATTTCAAAGGAAGAAAGCTGGCCTGATGTATATCTCGGGGGACTGGAGAATGTTTTGGTTTGCGAGGTGGGGGTGGGGGGTTTTTATTGTTTGATATTGTGCTTGCTGATAGCATGACTCACACCATGGGTTAAGTGCTAAGAGCGAACTGATAACATTCAGTCTCTGCTGCCTGTGTTCGTAGTGAAGTGTGTGCCTTTTATTTGTTTCTTTTCAGAATGGGCCTCACAGTCACTGATTTGCAAATTGTCCCAATACATGTAAACCCTTTATATTTTGCCACAAGTATATGAGTTGAGCTGTTATGAGCAGTTTTGCTTTTAAAGGCAGTCGTCTTGTCTTAGAATATGTAATGTAGAGGTTGTTTCTTCCAGTTGAGCCGGAGCCGGTTTTCCTGGTACAGTAACGTTAGCCTGCGGCGGCCTGGCTCCCCCAGAGCGAGCCTTGGACTGAGACAGTGCCTCCACTCTGCTGCCAGTGCATTGTGTCATTGTTCGAGGAAAGGCTGCATTGTGTCTGCAGTGGCTCTGAATAAACGCTGCATCTGCCCAGTTGCATCCATGCTGAAATATTTAGGTATGGCTCTGCAGGCAGCTTTCTTCCCCAGCCCTAATTGAAGCGAAACTGGGGGGAAGTCTCCGGAGATGTTTGTAGCTTTATGAAGTGGCTCGAGTTTTTTTTTTTTTTTTTTTTTAAAAGAGAGAGAAGGATTTGCAGGGTATTCTCTTGCCAATAGGCAACATCTGCACAGAAAATGGAAGGTCCTGGTGCATTTAAATGTACTCCCATGCCCAGCCTGGCTTTGATAAAGGCCTCAGTGACAGCTCCTTGCGTGCCGGAACAATGAAGCAATCTGTCGGTACAGGTTTATTGGACGGAAGACCCGGTCCCTCCCTCTTGGCTCGGCGCATTGCTGGGAGTGATGGCGATGTAATAAAGTTAGCAAAAAAGGGTGTAAAGACAGGGGAGTAGCTAAACAAAGGTTTCGAAAGCCGATTAGCCGTCTGCGAGCTCAGATGCAAAGAAAGGAATGTATGCAAATAAACCCCCAAATCAGATCGGCCCGAGATTTGGCAGCGCCAGCGTTGTGTTAAAGGAAACCGATCCACACGGCAGCGTTTGGCATTTGTGTTTCTTAGAGTAGTGTGACGGGGCAGGTTCTAACATCAGTTTTAGAGGACCAGTGATCAATTGCAGACAACTTAAGTTTTTCATATCTGGGGGAGACTTTGTATTTTCATTTCTTTATATTTTATGCTGCTATTCTACAAAAAGAAACAAAACTTGGCAATGTAATATTGAATCTAGAACCAGCTGACTGAGGCCACTTTTTGTGGGTATATACTATTTTCCGTAGACATCCTCGTTTTTAAGCTGCGTTCAGAAATGGCTCAATCTAATCAATCTCCCTGATTGACAGCTCCACACTCTCTCAGCTTGTCTCAGTGCTCTCTGACCTTTGCTCGTGATGTAGCCAACCCCCCTGTGTGAGGCTCCATTTTGCACTCAGCTCCAGCTGCGGGTCCCGGAGCCGTCAATTCAGACGCAGATTCTGGTGCTGCTCTCCCTGTGTGTTGAGGAAAATTTGATCAGACCGTGTCAAGGATCTGAGATGGGGGAAACACGGCCGCCCACATTTTCGCGGGTCCAGCACCTGTATCCTTCAGCGTGTTAGTTATTTCCCATTCCCACAGAGCGCCAGAGCGTTTCTGCCCATTGTTCAGGAACTCCTCACGATCCTCAGGTTGGCAGGCGGGTCTCACATGTCAGGCCGATCCCTGATACCGCGTTATCAGGTTAATAGGTCCTGGACGTTTCGCCTGTTATCCGGTTCCTTTTGTCAGAAAGGGGCCCCTGGCACTATCAGTGCTGTTAGCAGAGCTGTCAGACCCGGTTTGGAGGTGGAGATCTGCAGAGAGTGTTACGGACTTTGATGGCACTGAAACCTAGCCAGCCAGCAAGATCTGTCCTCTGAATGCTGGTGTCGAGTGAAACTCTGGGAAAGGGGGGGTTTCATCTGAGATTCAGAAATGGCATCAGGCTTCAGCAGAGTGTCTGTCACACTGGCGAACAAGGGAAAGGTTGGCACATTTAAGATCCATCTCCCAGTCCCAGTCTGATGTCAGGACATATGCCACAAGTTTCTCTGACTCGTACAGTGCCCAGATCAGACCATGTCTGGCTGGCATCAGTATGGAGGTATTCATAATAGAGTTCTGAAGAAGTGCTTACGGTTGTATTGCCGTCTGTAATGTCATGAGGATTACTCCTATTTATACTGTTCCAACATGTATATTATCACTGTTTTCATCAGCACTGGGGTACCAATGTGGTGTTTAAACAAGACATCAGGCAGGACTAGATCTGATAGATAGATCTGTGATGTCGATGTGATGTTTTTTATAATAATTGTGGCATAGGCATTTTGTAGTTTGTGAAAATTAAGGCCATGTATCCAATCTGTGGTGACAGTACACCATCACAAAAAAATACCGTTTTGGGGGTTAAAAGATGTTTTTGGCAGTTGCTGTAGTGGTGAAAATCTGGCATGATCCCCGTTTTCCCCTCTGTATGTAAATAAAAACAGCTCTGCGAAGCTTGGTTATAATTATCGCTGCGCTCCTTCGTTTTCCCATAAATCGAACCCAAACACTAGGCGGTCACGAGGGAAGCGGCATCTGCCGGGGGAAGAGTTGCCACCCACGGCTCTGACAGCCAGGAATGCTCCTTTTCGACGAGCCCTCGGCCCCGTGGGCGAGGCCGTTAATGGCTCACAGATGGCTCCGCTGAAGACCCCAAGGCTGCACTAAGCCTCCCCTTCCCCCCCCCGGAAAGGGGGGGGACGGCCGGGTCCGCCGGGGCCGTGAGGCCATTGGATGCACCACTGAAGGTCATGCCAGCTCTGACACTGGGCGTTCTGTATGCCAGTGTGCAAGACAAAGCAGGAAGAGCACCTTTACTGTCTGGAGATATAGTGTAGCATAGTGGTATGGATCAGGGCTGATAACCAAAAGGCTGCTGGTTCGAATCCCCATTGGGGAGTTTCTGCTGTACCCATGGGCAAGGTACTTAACCCAGAATTTCCAGAATGTCCAGCTGTGTAAATGAATAACGTGTGTAAATTGCAACCTATGCAAGTCACGCTTGATAAGAGTGTTTGTTAAGTGTAATGTAATGTAGGTGTTTCTGCTCCTCCTCCACCTCCGCTTGGTCATGTGGTTAGAGCAGTGCTTTTATCGCTGTAGTACAACAGTTGTGCTCTACAGGACACTTAAAATCAGGCTTTCATATCAGTGGACAGAACTGATCTGCCATTGTCTGGCTAAATAAGAATTAATCTTCAGGCTTTGATATGCACTGAACTGTCTGTGCTGCGGTTTAGATCAGTTTTCACTGGTGAAGTGATCTAAAGCCACTGTCCCATTTTGCAAGCTTTCTGTCTTGTTTGTTTTGCTGACATTTCTGCACGCTTTATTGGACGTATGGCCAACAGAAATGGAATTTTGCCCAGTATGTAGTCGGCCTTTTGTAATTTGATGCTCTGTACTGTTCGGTATTACAATGTCAAGGGTCTAACCCTCTCATGAACGCCAACTGTGGTTGATTTTTAACATAAAGCGTGTATTACGGTTTGAAGGCAATCATTTGCACGGGATGTGTAATCATTGGCTGGTAATGGCCAGTTTTGCTGCCCTCTTTTCATGCAGATTCCCGCAGGTTTATTGACTGCCTGCTCGTGTCAAAAGTTCAAAGAAATAAATCTTCATTCACTCAGCCTACAGATTTCCCATGGTGCAGAAACCCCTTGGGCGACGGGGTTTCTACCAACGTGGACCACCGTTACTGACTGGCAGAGTGTGGGTTTCAGTGCGTTGCACACCTGAATGCAATTATTTATGTTGCAAGGGTCAAATCTGGCACATTATGAGACTGCAGTGAAGCAGTTTTAAGGCAAAATGCTGCTACCACCCTGCTGAGTGGAGAGGCATTACAGTTTTCAGCACATGTTATAGGCTTAACCCTCTCCTTGCATTTTCATTGTGGAACATTTACGGGATCTGAATCTAATGACTAGCCATAGCTTTTAGATTCCAATGGGAATTTGATCAATTCAGATTTGTTATGTATTAATGCAGTCATAAAATACAACACTGATGTACTGTGTTTTGTTTCAAAGTTGTAAATTACTTAACATAAATGTTGAATTAAGAAGTTACAAACAAAAATGTATGAGAGGTCTAGATTCTCCTTAGTGATTCTCAGTTTAAGGGGTTCATGTTTTAGTTATATTTTTATTTCAGCTACATTACTTAACTAAAAGTGGTTGTTTTATGCAAGTCATGTGAGAAAAGCCAGTTTCTGTCCAAATGCTGGAGGTGCTGGCATTTCAAAAAGGACTCTTCCTTAAATGACCCTCTCTGTGCTTCTAGTGTGAAAGGTGATTACACGAGCTTTGGAATTCCCGTAGTGCTGTAAGCGCATGGTGATAAACTGGGCAAGAAAGCAAAAAAATGGTTCATAATAAAACTGAAAGGAAGCGATAACAGGATCTTAGCCTTATTGCTACTCAACACCACGCACAGGCAATGAATAGTGTGAAAATGGAATTGAAAATAATCTAATACTGGAAAATATTTTCTACTCTGCAGCATTGTGTGACTGCGTTGATTATAAAAAAAGAAAAAAAAAAAAGTCAGATTACAGTTTCTGAAAGGATTATGGATCGGTTTGGTATTACAGGCCCTGCAGTTCATCGTGGTACACCCCCCGTTTCAAACAAACCAGATCGTAATCCGTGGGTAATTCTCTCTGTATTGGAGGCTATTACTGAAATACAAGACTGTATTATCTTTTTAGTGAAGTCTCCATAATGGGATTATTAAGAAAGAACCGGTAATCTCAGAAAGTGCATGCCATTTGGTAATGATGTTTTATATAATAGTGCTTTTTTCTGGTTAAGGGTTATTCACTTTTGGGGAAAAAAATTTACTTTTTTGAAAAACTTGTATAATTACATTATATTACATTCATTTAGCGGACACTTATTCAGAGCAACTTCCAGCACAAAAGAACGGAAGTATGTCCATTCAAGTTACATAGCCTAATTGTAATGATTTTGCATTCTTTTTGCTTTTAAGACACCTTATCCAACAGTGTGTCCACATACTCTACATTAGCCACTCTGAAAGTAGAGCTTTCTTTTCTGGAAAAAATATAAAGATCACGTTACCCTCAGGCATGAGCATAATACTGTGCCGCAATGCAATAAATCTCTGCTCCTGCATATTTCCCTAACACCATTTCTCTTAGTCAGAGGCCTTAGCTAGCCTGTAGCTGTCTGGACCCACCTCCGTACGAGGGGTGCCATATTTTGTTTGGATGACTTTCTGTCTAGCCATTGACATGTAAAGCCTTTTGGTATTCTACCATACTTAGTGCGGTATTTTCGTTCCCCTCTGATCATGAGAAGGGATGTAATGCAATATAAAACCATTTGAGTAAGAGATTAAATTGGGTTGTATTCATAGCGATGACTACGCGCTAGGCTTACTGACTTTTCACAGCATTTTTGCCATCTGCAGGTGAAGCACACAAACGCATAAACGCACACACGCACGTGCGTGGACATGCACACACTCACGCGGGCGTGGACACGCACACACACGCGCACATGGACACGCACATAGACGCAGACCGCGGGGGCAAACAAAACAGCACGGCAAGCCGGCCTGCCGGTCCGGCGGGGTTCTCTGGGATTACACAGTTAATCTTAGGGCAGACGGGGGACACCTGCGCCCCTGTAGAAATTAAAGGATTAGGAAGCACACTGTGCATATGAGGGGCCCAGTGATCTGGCAGGGCCAGGCAGGGACCTCTGGGTAACGGTAATCCAGTCAGGGTGGGCGGAGCTGTCCCGCTCAAGGTTCATCTGCTTGTTTACCTCCTCACAGTGATAATCAGCCCTCTCGTCTTGCGTTGTCAAGTGTCTGACTGCACAAGACTAAGAAATGTCAAGAGACCGTGTGCTTGATGAAACTGGCACTTGAAACATTGACTGCCTCGGACGGTCTCTGTCTCAAAGACTCGGTTAGGGCTTGTAAATGTGGCTGTTTTGGGTTGCTTTGTCTTTCCACTTCAGCAGTTTCACTTCAGTGCATTGTTTTAATGTGTGTGTATGATAGAGGAAAAGTCTCAGTGGTCAAGTCTCCTGGTGTCTGGCCTGCTCTGTGTCCCCGAGCCCTGTGCTTTCACAGTATCTCTGAGCCCTGTGCTTTCACAGTGTCTCTGAGCCCTATGCTTTCACAGTGTCCCCGAGCCCTGTGCTTTCACAGTGCCCCCGAGTCCTGTGCTTTCACAGTGCCCCCGAGCCCTGTGCTTTCGGTTTTCCCAAGTTCTGTGCTTTCACAGTGTCCCCGAGTCCTGTGCTTTCACAGTGTCCCTGAGTCCTGTGCTTTCACAGTGTCCCTGAGTCCTGTGCTTTCACAGTGTCCCTGAGCCCTGTGCTTTCACAGTTTTCCCAAGCCCTCGGCTTTCAGTGTCCCCGAGCACTGTGCTTTCAGTGTCCCCGAGTTATGTGCTTTCACAGTGTCCCCGAGCCCTGTGCTTTCACAGTGTCCCCGAGCCCTGTGCTTTCACAGTGTCCCTGAGCCCTACGCTTTCACAGTGTCTCCGAGCTTTGTGCTTTCGCAGTATCCCTGATCCCTGTGCTTTCACAGTTAGCTTTACTTTTCCCTGCCTCCCATATGTCTAAAGAAGCAGGACAGGGTGGGGTTGCACTGGAACCCGCTGCAGAATGAAGTCAGAGGGGCTCTGGGGCCCGGTGGGCGTGGGGGAGAGAGAGGGCCGCATTCTTTTCCCATTATAACGGAGCTCTCCTGGGCCCTCAGTATGGAGTATGGAACAGAGAAGGAGTGGGCGTAGCCAGGGCGGAGAGAAACCCACACATTATTACTTCCCCCCTTTTCTAAGTTAAAATATTAAAATCAACAAAACAGCTGTACTGCAGAAACTCCTGACCTTTTCCCAGCTAACAGCTGAAATATAAATTTAAGAAAAGCATAAAAGTGCTCTTTGTGTGAAAGACATTTGTTGAGAATTGGCATGTACATCAACCTAAAACATATGACTGTCTGGAAATTTGCAAGTCTGTGTTTTTGAAGCAGGCTCTTCCATAATTTTTAATTTTATTTACATATTGGGTTTACAGTCAGGGGCCTCTGTGGGTGAAGTGATGGAAACACATCACTCTGAAATGTCCGTTCTGCACTGATGCTCAGCTGACTGCTGGTTTGGCTATCCTCGCATGGAGGAGAAAAAGAGTGTGCTGATTGGCTGCCATGATCACTGTCCGATGATGTCACCACCTTCTCCACCAATCCCGTGCAGCTCCAGTAGGAGGATGTGCCAGGGTTCCATCTTCGCAGGATTGGACGTGCTCACACACATGTGGTTCATTAGAGTGTTTGACTTGGTGGTGACCATGGGCAGAAAATGCACTTTAAGTGGGAAACTTAGTGCTGTTCCTCTGTAGTTGCAGCATCAGGTAATCCATTGCTTATATGCATTGAGACGCGTTGGCAGGGAGTAATGCGGTAATCAGACGCAATATTGCAGGGCTTAGCTCGGTTCTGATTTGTGTTTCTTTTTTTCCGTCTCATCCTCCACACCACCATGTTTCCAATACCCAGCCTCCAAGCTCCAAGGGGAAATTTGCTCAAAAGGATGATCCTGTATTCATAAAGCTGTAAGACTGGCTGTGATACTCTGCCGTATGCAAATAGGCTGAATTTGTTTAGAATGGAAATAGCCTGTAGGTAAATGGGGTGCAGGTGGATTTATGCGCACTAACAATGTGATGAGGTTGGAAATGATGGAGGGCTGTGCCACCAGGGCGCATTACAGCAGCGTGTAGCTTCAGGTGTGTTTTGACCTGTTTGAATACAGGGAGGTGGAGGTGGGCGGAGGTGAAGAGGGCACACAGAAAACCCACCAGGGTGCATGCTTACGGCCCGCCACGCCCCTAAACAAGAAGCTCCCGCTCTAATTGACCAGGAAAATGAAGGCGAACTTAATTTTCACCAGCTCTGCAGTGAGGCTGGAGACCTCTCCCTCTGTCACAAGACCTCAGAGGATCGGGTGCACTGCTGTGTCTGTCCTAAATGAGTCCTATTCAGCGGGAGGTGGGCGGGGCCCCGGCTCTCTCCCCCGCGGCCGTGTCTCTTGCGCAGCACGGCTGATGATGTCGTTAGGGTTTCCTGCGCAGGTCTGCGCAGACGCCCGTTCGCCCACACGCCACAGAGAGAGAGGATGCGTGTGTCTGCCGGTCTGCGCACCACGTGGGAGAGGATCGTCTCCTAAGCAGCGCAGCCCCGAGTTCAAAGGGAGCGCAGCCCTCTCTTCTAGACTCCTTTCGCGGCCGTGAATGTCCACGTTTATTTCCACTTGATTTCTCCGCAGGCATTTAAAGAGAGCAGTGGCAGGGGTGAGCGTGAACAAGGCGGTCATTCTTTCAGCCGGCTTGTTCGCTTCCTATTTTTAGCGTTTTTCTAAATGCAGGAATGTCTGCTCAGATGTTGAAAGAAATTTTTTTTTAAATTTAATTTTAATAAAGAGGAAAAAAAATCTGTTTTAGTTACACAATGTGTACGACATCAGTGGCCTGTCCCTGTTATATTTTATTTTAGCTCGACACTGTAAAGAACAGAATGGAAGTCGAACCATTCAAAGTGACTGCTGTTCTTGTTCAGGCTGTAGTTATATCATCTGTCCAAATATACCCATCTTCACTGTGTCCCATTTAACCCAATGTCCAGACTAATACTCCACGCTGTCTTCTCTGCGAACATCAAATATATTCAAACAGCGTTTTCCTCTTTGTGAAAAGAGTGATAATGCAGTCAAACTGCTGGCTGTAATCTGATTCCATTTTATGAGACTGAGAGACCCAAATAAAACCGATGCTGACAGCCTGACATGTACATTATATTGATAAAGCTGTTATTGGACATTTTTTTTTCTTTTCAAATGCAGAACTTTGGCCACAATTCGTGAAAATACTGGTTAACTCTTCCCCTGAAATAAGTTGTTAACAAGTGCATATGTTGTGAACAAGTTCATACCATTTGCTGTAAGTGACTTTTGACTGTTACTTGTTGACCCACATCCATCATTTTAGTTTTTGTGTGGATGATTTTACTTTGGAAAAAGATTCTGCAGATTTACCATATGTACGGTGCCATAAGTATTTCCTGAGTAGAATATTATTTTCTCAGAGAATATATATTCTCTGTAAGTTGAACATGATTTTTCTGTAACGTTTTTTGGGAATATTCAGTCTGTGCCCACTGTCTGTGTGTCGTGGAGAGCAGAGGATTCTGGGTAATGTCTCTTCCCTTTGGTGTGGGTTAGGGCGGGTCATGGAGAACTGCTGCACCACTCAGCACCACCATCAAAACCCGCACAGTATCCAGTGGCTCAGATGTGAAAGGCTAGCGGACTTCACTGAGTGCCTGTCAGAACTCATTTGGAGAGAGAGAAGATTAGAGGTGGTGTAGCTGGCCTTTGCTTTAATTGGATCTTCACTAAACATGAGCCCCAAAGGGTGGTGCACTTTGCCAGCAGACTCCAGGATTTTGCTTATTTCACTGCTGGGACCTACTCTGTCCAGAGTGCTTATGACAGCACTACTGTAAGAATTGTGCCAGCTCGCTGAGTCCCGTGTGGTCCAGTATAACGGCGCTTTTCACTGTGCTTAACAGTGCAACAATAAGTGAATAGTCCTGTTAAGAGCTGCACATTTATTGTGCAACATAAGGCCCACTGGAAGTACTGAGGACCAGGTCTTCTGCTTGAAGAGTTGCGGGTTCAACTCCCGGATGTGTCATTGCTGTTGAAACCTTGAGCAAGGCACCAAATCACTGGCATAGCCTTGCATTCGAGCTGCGTTGGCAAATACTAATCTGTATAAATGTAAGCTAGGCAAGTGTCCCTGGACGAGGGTGTTTGTGAAACACTTTAACCGTAACAAGGAGCTAACATTCTTCACTTGTGTTTTTATGGTACGGTGTTCACTAACAACACACGGCTTTATTCAGTGAAGTCTCAGTTGTTTGTGTGTGTACGTGTGTGTGCGTGTGCACACGCGCATTAGCCACCCTTAGTTCTATTTTCATTGTCTGTCCCCAGCAGCAGGAAAGCACTATGGGCCAGGAGCTGTGGAGATCATTTGGGGTTGTGTGGATTCTGTGTGCTGAATTAGCCACAGCCGTTGACAGGACTTCACTACGGCACTCCCTGCCGGACCAAAACAGTGCGATTCAAACCCCACCTATTCAGTGGCCCCCATGCACTGACTCACATTATCCACACTGCAGTGATTACTATGATTATAATATCACTTCAGTGTCCTGATACTCAATACCCTGTGATACCATGGCAACACAACAACACTTCTGAGTGCAAGTAACAAAAGGAATAAATAAGAGAATTAGTAAAATGGTTGTTGTGCAATTCACTACCCTTCTAATTTTGAAATGAGGTCGATTTCTGCTTAAATGTATTACTCATTTTGACCCAGTCGCTCATAGTTCTCGCTCATGAGCTGCTCCAGAAGTTGCATGAATCCAAGTACTTTTTCCAAGTCTGTTCAGAATAGATGAAATCCATGCTCTGTGCAACCAATTGCCTCTTCTGAGGTGTGGTTCTTCTTTTGTCTGCTGATCAAGTGCAGCTGAAAGGCCAGACTGCCTCATTAATGTGAATACAGGGATCTTGCTGACTCCTGTTTAGCAGGAGTACTCCATAGAACAAGTCAAGGTTCTGTAGTGGAAATTAGCTGTCGAAGAAAGAATTCAGCAGATAACTACATTCAACAGTTAATGGTTGTGTGATTCACATTTTGCTTTAACTGATTACTATTTAGCTTCAGCCTGCCACAGTACACAAAAAATGTAACTGAACCTATTTCAAAGTGGGCATGCTGGATTCGCTGACGGTCGTATTATTTGAGTTTAAGGTAAACTGTATGTGTTTCTCCCCATCAGTTGCTAAAAAACAATGCATACATAAGGAACCTATTACTTGTTCCTGCTGAGAGTCACCACCCTGGTATGCTTAGATGTCATCTGTCAATGTGATTGAAGAGAATTGTGCCTGACATCCACAACCTAGCATCTAGCTATCAAGCACGCACACCCACGTATAAGCCTTTCTGCTTGTTAGCAGTTGATCTTGTCACCTTTCTGAGAAGCAGAAAAGAACAGTCACAACAGAAATGAGAACTTCCTTTTGGTCAGCTGTGGTCATGCCTTACACAGCTGTTTCTACATATTTCTTTCCTACAGTAAGACAAAAGCAAGTCAGCAGTCCTGTTTGTGTCTTAGTGTGGTTTGCAGTTTACTCAGCACATTTGTGGGCTTGGTGGTGGTTTGTTGGTTGCATCCAGACTAAACTCGCATATTAAAGCAGCAGATGACAGGAGTGTCAGGTAGAGATTGGTTAGGGGCTCAGCCTGGCCGGTCCCTCTCAGGGTTAAGAATCGTGCTGTGTTTGGATTGAAGACTAATGAGCTCTCCTCATATTATGGCAAAGAGCCATGTTCCATGAGAGCTCAAATGGCGCAGAGTAAAATCAACCTCTCCCATAAGTGCGAATAAGGTATGAACAACGACACTGATAATTACCACCCACATCAAAAGACAAACAGTTCTGTACATTATCCTTAGCCTGGTGTTCATGTTGAAAGGCAGTAATTTAGTTGTGGCAGATACCGTTTTGAAATGACAACATTCTAAAATCACGTGATACGAAACCTGTAGGCCTGTTTAATTTAACCAGGCCTGTGTTTTTGTGTGTTTTACCCATTTTTCTAAAGATGCAGGTATTGTCAGGTAGTGACAATGCCTTTGACATATTACATTCTCTTCACTTACCCTGTTTAAATGTCAAACTCTGATCAGTGAGTATGGTGAAGGGCACACAAACAATGCTTCTGTGGAAAGATTACTCTGTGTTGACGTATATGACTGGAAGAAGTTCTGATACGTGCTTCCAGAGAAAATAATCATTTAACACCATTTAGCATGTGCCCATTTCCTAACAAGCAATAATGATTAGGCTAATCATTAAACAAATATAGTTCACGTTAATCATTTTATTGTTCCGTTTGTTTGTTTGTACTTTTCAATCCTTTTTTTGTCCCAGAAGTGTGTGCAGTATAATGGAAACTTAGAGCCAAGAGCTCACTGATTTTATAAGGAAATTCCTTCTTGGTAGCTGCCTAACGCACACTGAGCGTGGAGGGTTTATATAAGCAGGCACAGCTGGGCAGCTCTTGTTCTGTCCCACACGTTCAACCAGGCCTTTCAGTTTCTCGCTTGGTCATGGTGTGGTGAAAATGATGTCATCGCCAGATCCTGGCCATTTGTTTCACTTTCACCCCGGGTCTTTTGCAGCTTCTGAAACAGAAGAGCTGTGATCTCAAATTAGTAGATGCAGGGGTACCTGGTGCTGTCCAGAAAAGCAGAGAGGAAAGAGTACGATTACAGACCATCCAGTTTTTGGGGTGTTTGTTGGGAGGATTAAGTGGAGATTAAACAGAGGAAATAATAGCTCTTGCTGTATGGTTGCAAAATTGGAATCTTTGCTTTTGCAAGGGGGTTGGGGGCAGGGGGACAGTTTAGCACTAATTGTTTCAGTCTTTTTCAAGCACTGAAGGGTGGAGCGCACAAAGAGGTTTAATGCCAAAACTAGACAACTGCAGTGTTTGGAGGAGTTCCATGAAGCAGCTGTTGCTTAAAGCAGGGTGAATGGAGAAACGATATGCAGTGCCTAAGGAGGCAGAGGTTTTACGAGCACTCGGCCCTTTGTGACACAGCACATGCGTAACTGAACGTAACGTTAACCTCAAGTGGGATCCATACAGTAAAGTCTAAGGGGACTATGGGTTTTGTCTTGTGTGAAGCTGGTAATTCAGTTTAGGCCAGATTTGCCGGTTATTTGATGTGCATTGAGGGGGAAAAAACCAAGGCCTATTCCATCTGTTATACTCTGGTTTACGCTATGTATGAAATAACAATTGAACAGTAAGCATTATTTTTTGCATTTAGGCAGTATTATTCAAAGTTCGGATACTTCAGACCAAATGCTGGTGTTGGTATTTTGAAATAAAAAACCAGGATTGTAATTTTACACCTCTGGAAATGGTTGCGCTACGGTTTTCTCTGTGGGGAGAAGAAGAAACTGATTTGTTCAGTGTGCGAAGGGTCCGTGTTGCTGGGAGTGACGCACAGGGTCTGTGTAATGCTGCCTCTGGCTGCATGTTTGTGTGTACACAGTAGAATCAGCCCATAATTCGCCGCCTCCTCCGCCCAGGGACGTCTGCAGGATTAAGTGGTGCTGAGTGAATGCGCTTGATATCACTCGTTGCGAAAGGGTCAACGCCAGTTTCTGAGAGAGAGGCCGCTCCCAGCAGCACCGAGGACTGCAGTAACCGCTCCCTCTTCCTCACCACACCATGTCATCTTTCCCTCATCATCTTCATCAGAAAAGGAATGTCCCTTTGAACCAGTCCCCAGCCCCTACACGTCATCTCTGTTCTATTATTTTGAAGATGGTGGATGTTTTCATAATGTGTTTATGGTTTTATGAAGTCATTGTGGTCAAGGAGTGGGGGGGGGGTGTGAGTGGAGGTGCATGTTGATGTTTTTGCTTCTTGCCTGTCCCTCTCTGCTCTTGTTTAGAACAGGGGACCGGTAAGTGTTCCTTTCCTGGTGGCTTGCGGTAAACACTGGATTACTGAGTCAGTGTATCCTGACAGTTGCTTCTTTGTTTTCCTTTCAGAACTCCATGAACCTTCCCCCAGACAAAGCAAGACTCCTGCGCCAGTACGACAACGAGAAGAAATGGGAACTTATCTGTGATCAGGTGACAAACTTAGTTTTCTCTTTTTAAAGAATGGTTTAAAGTAACACACAGGCAGAAGCTGGTTGAGGCATAATAATAATAATAATAATAATAATAATAATAATAAAAATCACCACCATTGTCATCATCATCAGAATTATTATTATAAGCCTCTGGAAGCTTAAGCCTTTAAGTCACAAACATGAAAGTTACAGAACCAGAGACATAAATCCAACCACAGATTTTTCAGTGTGGTGCCAAGTCCAATAAAACCCAGCAATGTATGTGGAAGTACTCAGTCAGTGTCTGTCCAGGACTTCGTGTTCCACACAGAGTTCTTCTCCGCTTTGTTCCCCGAGCGGACAGAGGGGCCGGCCTGCACCTGGCATGCACATGAGCGTTAGCCTAGCGGAAACGTGCGGGCCCCTCTCTGTCAGTGGGGGGAACACATGGCTCTTCTCGGGTGTGCGTGCGGGGTGCCTCCCTCTCCGTTAGCCTAGCGGAAGTGCGCGCAGCCCCCGCTCCGTTAGCAGGGAAACTCATGGCTCTGCTCATGTGTGGAGTGAAGGTGCTTCTCTCTCCGTTAGCCTAGCGGAAGAGCGCGGCCCCCTCTCTGTCAGTAGGGAAAAGCATGGCTCCTCTCGCGTGTTCAGTCAGGGTGCTTCCCTCTCCGTGCCAGCCTGTTTTCTGCTTCCCTGAGCAGAGGGAGCGGGGGAGAGGTGGGGGAGAGAGCTGCCAGTCTTACGCAAGAGCGCAACAGCCTTCCAAAAGAAAGGAATCCGATTACTTACGTAAAAGGAGGGCGCGCCGTCGGCCTCTGTCTAACATTTGGTTCTTACTTGATTTCATACGCCCGTGACGCAACACGTACGCGGCGAGTCGGATCCAGCCGCTTATCTGAATGGCAAGGAAGATGCTGCATGGTGATTGGCAGAGCAAAAGCCTTTTTTTGATTCAGTCTGTCATGCCCCTGGATCGGTAGTATTAAGATTTTGCCCTCTCCCTGCACTGAGATCAGCCCTCTCTCCCACACACCATAAGAGCTGGCATTCCTTGTCCCTGATTGGAGCATGCCCCTTACCACACAGCAGGTGACATTTATGTTGCCAGACATATTGTCTTCTGTATTCGTTGTTTGAAGAAGTTGTGTGTTTGCGAAGGTGGTCCCAGCGTTAAATCGTTTGCTAATGTAACAAGCCGTTTTAGCCGTGACGGCAAACACGTGAGAGCGCCCGTGGTTAAATAGGTTTTCAATGTCATATTAATAGCTTCTCTGAACATCTTCACGTAACCATAGCAACCGTGATGTAAGGAAGGTAGACTGTGGAGCATGTCTGATGGGTACACATTCCCGTTTAAAAAAAAAAAAAAAAGGTTCTTACTGGAAGCGTCGCTTCCCGAAGATTATAACGTTGAAAATTTATGAGGCCCGTGTTCAGTGTGAAACGTGCTTTCGAAACGATTAGGCAGTCACGCGACTCTACGCCAGGAACGGTGGGCTCAGACAGCATCAGAACGGCACACAAAAGCTGTCCAGACAGACCACATGCGAAAGCCGAATACGTACGGGAAGCCATGTTCAGTCTGAGCAGTCATTCCCAGCAAAGACTAAATCAGATGCCTCACGAAAGAGTCATAACTAATGCATGTCTGTGGACGTGGAATTCTCTGACCTTCACAGTGTTCTTTTGACTGAGTTTCTCCTCTTGGGCTTAAGCAAAGGAAGCACCACATTCCAAGTTCTATTTTTTCCTCGGTCATAGTGGTGACAGAGAGGCTCATACGCGGGGTCTTATTGTCACAGAGAGGTAAGCGGACAGATTGACACAGCTATAAACTGTAATGAAGGAGGAGATGAAACGGCGTCGTGAGAAAGCCTGCTCTCCAGACTGTCTGCAGCTCCTCCACGGCTCGCCTCGCAGCGCCTTGAACATACCGAGAGCCGAGCATCGCCATCCATCACTTATATTAATTACAGGGATCCGCTGTCCTCCGTCTGAGGCGCGGGGTCTGTGAGATTTCTGCCTCCCGCCTTTGAACCGGCTCTCCTCTCTCCCCCCGCTGCAGTGCGGTCTCTCAGGAGCTGCGCTTCTAATTACCGCCAACACGGCCTGCTTTTTATCCGCTGGCTGCGGGATGGAATCCTTTCTCCACAGGATATTACATAACCCCCATCCCCCCAGCTGAACGCCCCCCCCCTTCCCCCGTTAACCGTTCCTGTCCCAGGTCCTGTATCCTCCGACCTGCAGGTGTCCCAGCAAGTCCCAGCTGCAGAGCGGCTGGTCATCAACCACCACCTCTTTTATGGTTGCTGTTAACAGCTGTGATTTATTTACTTGTATTCCTCTCCGTGGGGTTAAAAAAATGGGGTGAAAAAGAGCTGTGTCCCATTATAGTGAGTGGCGTCTTCCACACTGCCACTTCATAACTGCCCCTGCATAATTCAGTTACCCTTACTGCCAGGACCGTGACATCACACCAATGTGTAGCACCTTCACTGGCCACACCCTTCCTTTAACAAGAGCTAGCTGAAGTCTCTGGGTAATATTATATTATTTCATCTTCTGTAGATTTAATAATCATGAAGTGATATGCTGTGACCTTCCCTTCAAGCAAGAAAGCAGAAAATGTGAGGAATGTTGGACAGTGACGGTGCTTCTTTCTACACACTCTGCCCTGCCTGTTTTCATTTCTGTCATGTCAGAGGCCCAACCCAATGTCCCACACTGAAGCCTCTTCAGCTACATGAAGCAGCGGAAGCCAAGCGCGACAGCACTAACTGTCATAAACGAGCTGTCAGCGGTGAGCTGGACTGGGAGCTCTGAAGAGCGGTTGGGATGAATGTGTCCAGCTCTCCTTTATATTCACATCCTGCCATACTTCCTGCCATATTTCATACGCATCAACAGCTCTCGCGTCCCGCTTTCCTGTCACCAGCGGTCCTCGTGTGGGTCTCGTGGGGGCAGAACCTTCCATTCCCCCCCGAAGCTGCTGTCTTTCCTGTTTTTGAGGGAGCTCTGTTTTGGCAGGGGTGATATCTGTGATATCGCACACATCCCCTCCGTGCGGAGTGAGCGCACGGCAAACGCCCGCCCTGTTTTTCCCAGCGCCCTCGGTTCACCGCAGGCACCGTGGCGCGCCCTGGGCCATTAGCCGATCGTCCCGTCTGATACCCTTTCCCGCTCGGTGCTTTCCAAAGTCCTGCTAATCCCATTTAGACACTGTATGGGAAGAGGCCTTAAACCTGCCCGCCCCGGTTGGCGTGGTAACAGCGGGTCTCCCTGGCAGCGGACCGAGGCGCGGCGCTAACGAGCGTAAATCAGGACGGGGCGCGCCCCTGATGCCGTGCCTGCTCCCGGGGTGAAGGAGCGCCTAATTTCTACATCATCACCGGTCGATGGGGCCTGACCTCCAGCTCCTAACCCCGATGGTGCTTCTGCTGCTCTTAGGCCATGTCACTGCCACACTCTGGGTGTTTGCCATGTAGTTCATTTACCTGCGATTGTTTGGGAATCCGTGAGGTACAGAGGACAGCATTCCACAGGCAGTGAGCCCCAGAGAGGGGGGATCCATTCAGACATTTACATTTACATTTATTCATTTGGCAAATAGCTCATTGTGCTAAGCAGACCATCTAAGGCTATGTACATTACATTACATTATTGTTATTTAGCAGACACTCTTATCCAAAGCGACTTACATAGGTTACAGTTCTTTTACAATGTTATCCATTTATACATCTGGATATTTTACTAAGGCAATTGTGGGTTAAGTACCTTGCCCAAGGGTACAGCAGCAGTGTCCCCAGTGGGGATCGAACCGGCAACCTACTCGGTTACGTTCTCCTTAACCACTATGCTACAATGCCGCCCCATGCAGACATGCAGGCCCTCAGCCAACCACAGTAACCTTCTCATAGATGGTAAAGGTAACACTTGATAACGTATTTCACCTTTAGGTTTTCAGTATTATCCATTGGTTTCAGAGGACTGAGGTGTTTGTATAAGTTACTGCACTGCTAATTGGCATGTCATCGGGATCATTTAAGGCATTTTGCTCTCTGTCTGGCCAATACAGCATGGGTTTGCAATTTTAGTTAAGTTTATAGGCATCTAGCTCTGCACCAACCAATACAGGGGAATTGAAACAGAGTACATATTTGTTTACAAGTGTAAGATTCCCCCAAGATTAAATGAAAAATGAAGTTCCAGTGCCTGTGTCTTTTATTCTGCATCAAAACACCAGGGATATCAACCGTGACAGTAAGTGCTCAGATTAGGCATTAGGCCCGGCAAGATGCTTCGTAATCATTTCCTGCTGTCTCTCCTTTTGAAATGTAGCTAGTTGGAGAGCAACAGGAAAAAAAGGAAGGCGGTTGTAATGTAGGTGCTTGTGTGTTTGCTCTCTCTTCCGCAGGAGAGGTTTCAAGTGAAGAACCCCCCACACACTTACATCCAGAAGCTTCAGGGATATCTGGACCCCGCCGTCACCCGGAAGGTGAGAGCGCACGTTTCCACCGGACAGACCCCTCTCCACAGCTCAAGGGGGGCTCTTCCTTCCTGTTAACCCCTTCTGGGTCAGGATGTCCCATCTGGTGAGGGGAAAGGTGCCCGAATTGTACAGCGTCTCCTCTGAACCCGCAACTGTCCTCGGGAAAAGAGTAATCCTTTTAAGCACTTTGAGCAGCCGCTGAAAGGAGAAGCAGGAATTCTCTGTTGGTGATTGGCAGTCATTTAAAATAAACTTGCAACAGGGACACCTACGGAAGGAGGGTCCTAAGAGGAGCTTTCTGCAGTGGAGTGTGGGTATAAGTGTTTGTTTTGCTTTTGTGTGTGTGTGTGTGTGTGTGTGTGTGTGTGTGTGTGTGTGTGTGTGTGTGTGTGTGTGTGTGTGTGTTTATGTGTGTGTGAGAGAAATTAAGTGTGTGACAAGAGCCAGCAGGTAGTAAGGCTCCAATGTCACCAAAAGAACAACAGGAATGAGATGAGATAACCAGGTATACAAAGAAGCTCTGGCAAAAACAGAGAGGCATAATCCTGGAAGAACCCTGTCATCACCACATTCTAATATTTCATCTGCTCTACATTTAATAATCATTTAGTGATATGATGTGACCTTCCCTACAAGCAAGAAAGGAGAAAATGTGATGAATGTTGGGTAGTGATGGTTGGTAGTCAGTGCAGTGTGACATGTCCAGTTTTGGCCTGTATTGCCCATGTGACAATCCCCAAGCCCATAATATGGGCCTCAGCGATATGAAACACATAGCAGGGCTGAATGATCATTATTGCTGTCCGTAGAGGAAGAACGCAGAAGCAGTGTGCTGATAGAGCTATTCTCTCGTCCAGAGGAGAGTCAGAGAAACGCACTGTCAATTGTGAAGCGAGCAAGGAGGGGGTAGAGGGGCGGGGCTTTTGGCATGGGCGGCGCAGCCCCCCCCGGAGAGGAGAGCGGCCAGGTCCCATTCACGGGGTGTAAACACTGAACTTGGCAACAGCCTAAGGATTTAGAACTGGCTGCAACGTGCTTGCAAGGGGCCGGCATTGGCCCTTTGTTTGCTTAACAGCGTTGAACGTGGTATCACGTTACCCCTTCTGATTGAAACAGCCTGTCATCCTGGGGGTGTTGAGCCAGTCGGCGGAAACCTGCATGCTGGGAGAGGACTCAGGTCTGTGGCTGTGGAAAAAGTAGCCCCCCTCCCCAAAGCCTCATACATTATTTTCATTCTCATGTCTGAGCCTGGAAGCACGTAGCCGCGTATCGTGATAGACCGTCTTTCCGTGAGAAACCTTGTGGATTCTCCGCTGGCTTTCCCCTCCGGAATATGCCAGTTTCCAACAATAGCCCTCGTGTCCCGCACAGAGGTCAGCATGGGGGGGGTGAGGGAGAAATTGGGGGGGAGAAAGAGAGAGAGAGAGAGAGAAAGAGTTATGGTTTTACATTCCTGCTCAACCCCCTTTTCTTCAGTCTCAAACAATTGGCACTTTGTGCCTCTGTGAAACAGCCCCAGGTCAGTGCCTCTGCTTTCCATACGCTGCCTGCCACATTCCTCAAAGCGGCCCCCAGCCAATCAGCTGCAGAGGAGGAAGAGGGATCATTCCAAAAAGTCCTAAAGAATGTCTCGGCTATTGATTTGTTTCCAGGATGACCCCTTCGGAGAGAGCACGCTCTCTCTCCTTCTCTCTCTGTCTCTCCCCGCTTCTCTCTCTTTTTTCTCTCTGTCTCCCTTTCTCTATGTCTCTCTTTCTCTCTTTCGTTCTTGCAGCTGGTAGTACTTAGAGTGGAGCTCTGAGTGAGGGGAACGGAGTCCACTTAGCTACAGGGTTCACAAGCACGTGACTTCCACAGAAAAAAAAGACCCGCTGTTCTCATTGACAGATGTGTCAAACGTTCGGGCCGAGCCAGAAAGCAGGAGCAGTCCCGGGGGACCGTTCGGTTTCGTCTTTGAGCCCCGCGGACGGAACGGTGACCGCGCCGTCATCGCCCCCTTTGCGTCCGCCGTTCTGGGAAGCGCCATTTTCACAGTCGGAGCCCTCAGCCGCTTGCACCGCTGATGCAACGCTTTCACTCCCTGTCGTCAGCGGGAATTTGACATTTGAAAATTTGATTTTAAGAATAGTTTACGGGCTTGTGACGGGCGATTAAGTCCCTCTCTAAGTCCAAAAAAAAAAAAAATCGGCTTTCCCCCCCCCCATGTTCCCCTGCTAGCAGATGAAAGGGGTGCATGCAGTGTGTCCCTGGCTCTGTTTTTGCCAGTGCTTTGTTTCAGTTCCAAAGTGAAGCTAATTAAAAGCTGCGGGGGGTCTGTAATGCGGGGACCCCCCCTGCGCCTCGCCTGCGTTACG
Organism: Megalops atlanticus; assembly: GCA_019176425.1. Taxonomy (NCBI): domain Eukaryota; kingdom Metazoa; phylum Chordata; class Actinopteri; order Elopiformes; family Megalopidae; genus Megalops; species Megalops atlanticus. The sequence continues at coordinate 7,255,737 of CM032886.1, forward strand.
GCGGCGCCCCGAGTCGCGGGGCGTTCGGATTTCCCGGGCGAGGAGCCGGGCGTGACAGAAACGGGGCTCCATGTCGCCCGTCACGGTCCTGACTCGCGTGCGGTTTCCCTCACTCCTGGAACCCCATTAACTCTACGCTGTGAGCTTCCTCCAGCCGCAGTAACCATGGAAACGGCACCCAGTGCAAGAGCAAGCACTGTGGCTTTTCTTTTTTTTTTTTTTTTTTTTTCACAAAATGGTGCAACAAAAACTGAATTTGGCTTTCAAGGTGTACTACATCTGTGTAAAACATTGAAGAGGAGAAATCCTCAATTAACTAAATTGGTTTGAATTTGTCTCCATTAGCTTATTAAATTAGAAAAAAAAATTGTATGAATATTTAAATTGGTAATATCGGTGTTAAATATCTGCTGCTGGATTTAGATTGCATAAATGCCTTAATCAGAGGTTGGAATGTGAATTAAAATGACATCATTAGGGTCTAGCCTTTGTGAATTGGTTTAGATGATGATGAATTGTAGGGGCTTGCCAGACTTGGAAATATGGACTCCCAGTGCTCTTTCTAGAAGTTTGAACATCATGTCTGCCCTCATATATAGGAAGTACTGTGGTCTGAGAGCGCTGCAATTATCCTTTTTTTGTCTGAACTATGAACGTCAGTTGTTTTTGCTGTCACGTAGCCCAACCAACCCAGGAGAAATGTCATCAGATATAATTTCATGATGTACTGTAGGACTACCGATCCCGCCACAGAAAATGTGGTAAATATCAATTCTGTTCTTTCCGCAGAAATTCCGCAGAAGAGTGCAGGAGTCAACCCAAGTCCTGAGAGAACTGGAAATTTCATTAAGGACCAATCACATCGGGTGAGTGTTCAACTGCTCCTCTAATGTCGGCAAACAGCGGACAGCAAACACACACGCACGCAAGTTGTTCATGTGATCACTGTAAGACCGTCTTCTCCTCCCTGAGTGGGTGTTGGTGCCATGGTGTATTTGTATAGGCCAGGTCCGCGGAGGAGTTTAGATTGGAGCTGCGCGTATTAACGAGAGTGAGCTGCTTATTTTCACGTCCTCCGGTTTCGTTTACACGTGAGCCGCTGGCGTTTGGCAGGGCGCCGCAGGGTGATATCAGCCGGTGAGATCAGCGGTGCTCGGCTCGGGATGAGAAGGTGCGGAAAGGGAGCTCGGCATGGGAAAGCTGCCGTTAAAACTCCCCCTTTATTTTGCGAAGTTAATGCGTTATGTAAGGCTTTAAGCTCTCCAGAAGCTTGCTTGAGAGCACTTCGCTTTGGCAAGGTAAAGGATACTCGAGTAAGCCAGCGGATGAAGTGCAATGAAACAGAGACTGCTGGAATAGGACGCCGGTGCTGGAATGAGCCCGCTGTCCGTTGTTTTACAGTTGAAGGCGTTTGGTCGGGGGCCACGTTAGGGAGCTCCGAGTGAAACGAAAGTTGCGTATTTTCAACAGTAAGGCGTGGAATTCAAAGGAAAGCAAGGTCTTGAGGTGCAAACTGCGTCTGTGCCATAAGTCTTAGGCAAGAAAAGTTTAAGACGATCCCAACGGTGTGGTCACCATTAATGTTCATTTACATTACATTACATTTTTGTCATTTAGGAGACACTCTTATCAAGAGCAACTTACAGAAGTTACGATTTTACATATTATCCTTTTATACCGCTGGATATTCACTGAGACAACTCTGGGTTAAGTATCTTGCCCAACAGTGCAACAGCACTGCCCCTGTGGCGAATCGAACCTTTAACCTTTGGGGTATGAGCCCTGCTCCTGCTCCTGCCACACTGCTGCACCATTAACGTTCACTGTGACGATCACTGCTGCGTCCTCTCCCTCACGCCTCCTCTGTGCCGAACCCTCCTTTCTGTGAGCGAAAAGCCAAGCTCTCACTTCCACAGGCAGTCTGGTTTTAATAAACTAAGCAGCGCTGAACGGTGTCCAGGTCTGATGTCATCAGGGCGGTTAACGAGCCCAGATGCATGCTGGGAGCTGGGAGCGGGATGAAGGATGAGTGCGGGCGGTGGCCGGGACTGAAAGGCGCAAGGTCACTCTGTGAGCTCCGCGAGCAACGGCAAGGCCGAGGTGGGGGGTCGGCCTGATCCGGCCTTACTGTGACAAATAATGACGCCACTGCCAGGTCCATGTGATCAGTCACACGTCAAACACAGATTGGTGTTGCCCAACAAAAACAAAAAAACAGGCCCTCTGGTTGCCTTGATGGCGATCTATCAAAACGGATCAAGTCGAGGCATTGTGTTTCTGGATTATCTGAAAACGTGTACAAAACGTACCGGAAGAAAATATGCTTCAACAGCCGTATGGCTTAAAGGGGCAGTACACCTGCTGGGGAAACGGCAAGGGCTTGCAGTCACACACATCTTACCTGCAGAGTGTAAAGTACAGGAAACAGCATAATCTGTGTTGTTGGATATGCGTTTTTTTGCCTCCTCATGGGCTCCCATGATCCTTCACTGCTTCCCATACAGTGGTCTTTGCTGTCTGGTTTCTCTCTCTTGGTAGGAGGTAATAAGTCAATCATTAGTACCTGGAATTGAGCTCTGAACATTTGTCATAGAAATATCCATATTTATTTCCAAAAGGTCTAATGAAATGCAGGGTTTGAAATATCTCTGCCAGTGCAGTGAAGTTCATTCCATTCCATGTTTTACTAGCAGCACTAGCGTACTAAATGGAAGCTGCCTATTGGTGGCTATCAGTCAGTGCATTCACTTGCTTCTACTAAAAAATGGAATGGCTCATATTGCTGTACATTGGGAATATTTGTTCCCTCCATGTAATGCAATGGATATATTACACAAGGCATAGATCTGAAATTAATGAGCATGGCTGTGGCACAAGGATCCTTTTGTGGTACGGAATATTTCTCCCTGCCTGTCAAAAGCTGTAACAATAAAACAGTGTGTGTAAATAGAAATTATAATTGAAACCATAATAATTTTTTGCAATTTAATTAGCCATAGATTTATTTTTTTAATAATGCTAGGCCCAGTCTGGACTCAAAAGCTAAGAGGACAATAAATAGGAAAATAGGATGCAAAAATAGATTTGAATGTGGCTTCACTGCACAGCATGGAGAGAGTGGCCCTGAGCTCAGGCAGTGTTTCTCATGGGTGTGCAGCTGGCCCAGTATCAGTGTGCACGCTCTCATCTCATTCATATCAAATGACCTCTAATCAAATCCATTGCTGCGCTGCAGATGTTGTGCACCAAACATGCTGCCTCTGCAGCTAATGCATTTTGGCCTTTAAATTTGTTAGTCATCCTTTTTTTTTTTTTGTTTCAGTGATCAAAAAACGAACTCCATTTTGTGGTGCGGTGCGGTGCTGACTGTGGGAAATTAGCTAGAAGAACGGTAGAGGGTTCCGGAGGTGTGTTGAGTGCCAAAGCCTGTGTTGCTTCTTTCCATGTCTACATAAAGCAGTGATCATAGTGCGCTTTCCAGAGAGAATGGAAAAAAAACAGAAAACCCAGGGCCAGCTTGGGGAAAAAAAAAATGAATCCCTCACCCCAGGACAAGGTGGTTGAGTGTCTCCTGGAAAAGTGGGATGTTAACAGTGGAATGGTGTGACAGATGCACCAGCTCATGGCACCAGATGGAGTCCAGGGGCAGATGTGGTGGATGGGGGACGGTATGGCAGGCTCAGGCAGTAAGGAGGACCCTCCATCCGACAGCGGCCAGGGGAACAGCATCATTTCAGTACAGTGATGATTCAGGGATCTTATCCATTTAGCCAGATACATGCTGATCAGACAGGGTAAATTTAAACAGACAGAGTACTGGTTGTTATGATATGGAGAGAGAGAGGGACGGGGTTGTGTTTAGAAAAGGATGACCAGGCAATCTGAGTGCAGCGTGTAGTAGGACAATTTGACACATTGTAGCCTCAGCAAAGAAACACTGTTGCAACATACTGAAGCAGATGAGCAGTAAGGTTAGGAACCACGGCCATGAAGGCAATCTGAGACTGTCCCGTCCCATCCAGAGCGGGAACCTGCTTAAAACACAGGACCGTCCAGCTGGAGCTGAGACCACAGCAAAGACAGGCCTTAGAACCAGAAACTTCCTATAACCATTAGCCTTCTTAATACCCAGTTTGATCGCAAGATGTACTACAAAGATAGATTGTAAATCTGGACGTAGAAATTAAGACTGTGTCTTATTCCATGAAAAACATTTGCTAGACTGTTCCATAATAGAGGAGCTCTAGGTGAGAAGGCTCAACCAGAGAGACTCAAGGTCTCAAGCAACTGGTTTCTTTTGTTAATGTGATGAAAAGGAGAACATTCAGTATGACAGCTATTGTGAATTCTCCTTATCTTTGGCTCCTGAATTTCAGCACAGTATTACATTTCTCAGATTAGAGTGGATTTGCATGGATTTCAGTGACCCTGAGCCCGTGATCAAAGAATAAAAGAGAGGTAATGTTTTGAGTTGGTACTCTTGAGTTAAGGACACAGCATCACACCAAAGCCTCATTCAGGGAACACATTTGGAAAACACCGGCGATGGTGTGTCTGAACAAACACGCGTGTAAAGCCAGAACCTCACTGAGCCTTAGGCATTGGGGCAGAGGGGATGTTCAGAAAACCCATATCCCCTGCGGGTCAGCTCTTACATGCAGCAGAAAAGACGGAGCATTGTCTCCTGTTCAGTTGTTTTAATACTGAGGCTGAATCAGGTGGATCAGTTCAGGCCGAAATGCGCTCTGCTTCCTTACAATAGTAACATATTCTCCCGCTTTGTAGTGGAAAGAGGCCACTGGCACAACCCCGGTGCCCATTATGTTTTCAGTGAGAGATCGCTCTTTGCATTTCCTGTCTTTCATTACATTAAATCCCAAGCTGTTCATTTAACAAGAACATAATCGCAACCAGATAAACTGAACGGGCCCCGCGTAGAGAGATGGCGCTTTTGAAACGGTTAATTACACATGTTGCTGGATAAATTATTCTCCTGTTCATAAATATGGAACGCGAGATCCAGAGCAGGCCGGGCGCTGTGCAGGCCGTTTCTGAAAAGAGCGATGCGATAATCTCTACCTCGCCATTTGCAATTCAAAACGATTTAAAGTGATTAAATCCGCTGCCACCTAAACATGTATATGCGCAAAAATGCCAACGTGTGATTGGAATCATGCTGAAGGTCCTTCAGCAGAGGAGTGTGAAAGCTGCTCCTGTCTCTCTGCAGCGGAGGATTCTGGGATAGCTCAGGAGGCTTTGAACAGTCTGCCTCTGTCGATCAGTCTTCCTCCCAGTGAGAGATGGCAAAAAGTCAAAGAACGTGCAGGAGAAAACAGAAACCCCAAGATTTGCAAAGAATCCTTTTTTTCTCAGTACTCCCATGTCAGGTTAATCTCTTTCCCTTTCCCTGGTGAGGCTCCTCCAGAAGGAGTTGGGAAGGAATAATGGCTGTTTGCTCACTTGCTCTTCTTTTTATCAAGATGGCAAATGTCTTCTGTGGCTGAGTAGACTTTGTAGCTATCCAAACTAAGGGCGCAAATTAGCTGACTCAGTTTTCATCAGGTTCGTAAATGAAGTTCAGGGAAACTTAAATCTCGTTTTCTGTTTACACTTGTTTACTGACACAGATGTTTCCCCATGTAACACTGGTACCTCATTGTTGAGCATTGAAACTAGGTGAACACAGCTAGCTAGTTTATTAGTCTCTGTATTTACCCTCCAGCACAGCACCATAAAACTCATGACTGTAGATTGATATTTTTCTGTTTATGGCTAGAGTTCATGGTTGCCATAAACTGACAGACTGTTAGAGCAAAACATACCCAAAGTACCGGCTGGTTAGTTTATAGCGCAAAAGCAGGCCTGCATGAAGTAACATATCAGATGCACTCATGATCTTTTGCTTTTCTGGTCTTAGCTATGTATATTCTGTTCATGGCTTGTGATTTAAATACATTTTAATCAAAGCAGAATGAAGTGGCAGTGTACTCTCTGGCTACTCTCTTTTGGAGTTTTTCATTTGTGAAGCTTGTTTAGCTGCAGTTAGATATTGGCAGAGACAGGCTACTGTAATGCTCACAGGGATCTGGAAAACAACAGGTTACGGCTGCGTGTTGCAATGATCAACAGCTTTTTCAGCCTGTTAAATATCTCTGTTGAAACAACACAGCCTGAGCTGGTAGCTTACAGTAAAGAAGAGTGACATATCCCGGTGTCTTTCTCAAGTCCCTTGGAGGTATACCTCATGCAACACATCATTTACCTTTCAGTTCAGTTGTTTGTCAGTATTTTACTGCATCGTGTGAGTATTATATTTTATGTAATATTGCATTGTAATGAGCTGATTTCCTCTCTGCAGGTGGGTCAGGGAATTCCTCAATGAAGAGAATAAAGGCCTCGATGTCCTGGTGGAGTATCTCTCCTTCGCTCAGTATGCCGTCACGTAAGTCACCCTTAAATTTCCTGCCGTTGCCACACTTTCAGCATATTCCGGCTGCACCCGTTAGCACCGTGTTATCTGTCGGAACACTGAGTCACTTCTGGTGTTGAGACTTGCTCCCAAGACATCCATTTTGCAGTAAATGGCATATTTATAGAACTGTTGATAAATCATAATGTTTCAAAACAAAGACCTCTTTTTTTTACTCGCTGTAGCAATTTAGTCCCTATCTATTCTTTTGTTGGTAGTGCCACCCATTTTTAATTTGTCACTGTTTTGATGCAAGCTGTTCCCCTAAACGGCATTCCCATTTATAACATAAAAGGCCAGTAATAGCACATAGTTGTGTGTGCTTATTGTTCCATCAAGTGGTGCTCCTGGAACCTAGATTTACTTCACAGGCTGGGGAATATAAGCATACTCCTTTATTTCCTGCCTGCAATTAAAATGCACCAATCAAAGAGAACAATTAGCCACTTTCACATGCAGTCTAATCAGAGCAAGATATACAACATACAAAAAAAACAGTTTTTGTTGTGGTAAATGTTTTGTCAGCCTGGCTGCATGCGGCTTTCTCTGCACCATGTGGCATAGCTCAGCATCACCTCCCATGCTGTACGTCCCGTACCACACCCCCCACCCCAAAAAGATTGCCTCATCCTTGTGGCTCCGTTGGGTGTAATGCTTGCAGCCTTGAGACGGAACAGATGGTCAGGTGGTTATGTCATGCGGCTCCTTCCTGGTCCGCCCCCGCTGCAGGTTTGATGTTGACAGCCTGGAGAACAACATGGACAATGCGGTGGACAAGTCCAAGCCCTGGAACCGCTCCATAGAGGATCTCCACGGAGGAAGCAACCTGCCCTCCCCCGTCGGAGGGAACGGGGTCTCGCGCACAGGACGGCACCCGTCGCTACGGTACGCAGACACACACGCTGACAGGCACACAGACAGACACACATGTGCACACACGTACACACACACGCAAGCATACACATGCACATATACACAGACGCACACATGCGCGCACACACACACACATGCATTTCACTCTTGTCGTGCTAGTCTATTCTGGCAAGTTTTCTTTGTAAGGCCTAGACAATAACAGTTCTATAAGTAGTTACTGACATTTAGAATTTTTTTTTTTTTAATAAAATGAAATCAGCTGTTCCAGATTGAGTTGATACCTAAACTGTATCAGTGTAATTGGGTATGTAATGGGCCACACAGACTGCACGTGATGCCTGAAAAGCTCTGATGTCTGAAGTCATGAGGCCTTTAAGTCTTTAAATGGCTTAGGACAGCTCCCCGCGCTGCAGAGGAGGTATAGGGGCTTCTTATCCAAATATTCCAGTGGATTTACTGACTCACACCAGCCCCCATAACTCTCCAGTCATGTAACGCGGCAGCGTTTTGTAACGTATCGCCAGGACTTTTCCCAGGATTTCCAAACGTACCAGAAAATCTCTTTCATAACACTGGTTTCCATACCTGACAGACTGTTTGGTCTGCATGCAGGGTTCCTGTTCATTTTTAGCAGAGACAAAAAGAGTAAAGTGTAAAATCCGCATTCTTAATCCTAGGTCATTTCATGCGGATTAGAACACACACACTCAATGCAAAAAAAAAAATCTAAAAATGGGCATTTGAAAAAAGCACTGTTAATTCCTCCTGTTTTAATGAAACAGCTCTGTGTAATGTGTGCTGATGGTGACTGGGGACGGACAGCCCCCTGCATCTGGCCCTTACCCACTGAGGAGCGTTGGAGTTTTGGCTGATGCTCTGATAAACAGCACCTGGCCCTCTTTTCCCATCACTCTTAAACAGGACTTTTCCTTTCATATGGCTGTGTTGTGGGTGGCAGTGTAGCATAGTGGTTAAGAAGCAGGATTTGTACCCGAAAGGTTGCTGGTTCAATTCCCTGCTGGGGCACTGCTGATGTACCCTTGGGAAAGGTACTTAACCCACAGTGGCCTCAGTAAATATCTAGCTGTGTAAATGGATAATATGAAAGAAAAAAAAAACTGTAACCGATGTAAGTCGCGCTAGATAAGAGTGTCTACTAAATGCCAGTCGTGTAACGTAATGTAATGTTTACAGACAGGTTTTTTTTACAGGACTTTTACAGGACCACTGGTAGGCTCTGGTCTCAAGGACATGATCTGCTCTGTCCTGCATGAGATCTCTGAGATCTTTTCAGATACGGCAGGTTTGCATGTTAGCAGAGAGGGAGACGGTAAACAGATAAAGAAACGCTGGAAAGGCGGTGTTGTGGGAGACTGGGGGCCTGTGAACAAAGCGCCTCTATTCCCGGGTTGTGCCGTTAACTGTGTTCTGTCACTGCATTGCTTCCATAGTTCCCTCTTCCGTGCATCCGTCTTCAAAAGAAGGCAGGTCTCTTCTCCGCTCTGCCTTTAAGTCCCGAATAAATAGCAAGCATCCTTTTCCCCGGTTTAAAAACCTGCTTCCCGGCTTATGTTTCCAACTTCTTAGACTGTGTTGCTGTAGAGGTTGGATTTTTCCTTTGTGAGACGTAACAGAATCCAAATTTACCTGTAAATACAGTGTCCTATTTTAATAAACCTCATTGTATGAGAAGTAATAGGCCATAGAGTCTATCAATGCCATCCATATTGGATACAAAACATTCTCACTAAGTCAACCAAAGTCATTTGCTTGGCTTTTTGAGTTATTCATTTTTTGACACAGGTGTGTTTTGTAGTTGTGTTCTGCTAGTAGTAGTAGTACAAGTTTCAAACACATAACAATGTCAGATAGATGTGAATATGATGTCATATATTTTGAGGAGTGTTTTGTTTTTCAAAGGTTTATGAGACCATAACCATAAAAAACAGCTTCTGAGCTACAGACAGTAACCAGTAGGATTGCACATCAATGACAGTTTCCTCAAAATAACAATCAATGTGTCGTGTTAGTTTGTTGAGGAAATCTGCAATGTGAGTTTTGTCGTTGCTTAAAGAACTGTCCTTTATTTTCTGAAAATTTCATCGGAATCAAGGACTCCCGCGCATTTGAAATGCCCAAAGTGCTCACAGGGAAGATGGTATGTCCCGTTTTATGGGTAGAATTGCTAGAATGCTGTAGAAACTAGTTTTTGTCCCTGAAGCTTTGCTGTACTAAACAGTGAAGTAGTTCATCTTCTATAGCACGGTAGTTGTGTTCTAGCATATGAGACTTAGATGTTAGCTGTGCACAAAAGTACACCCCGGAGCAATAGAACTTTCATGCTGTTAACCGCTTTCATGAGCTGTACTTTACAGCAGGAAACCTGTTGTAGCAGGCCACCCCTGCATGCAGGGAGGTGGATGAATAACTCTGACTCACCTGACTTCTCATCCATGTGACTGAACTCTTAAGGAAATTAGTCACTTTCTTTATTGGCTGAATCTCAGTGCAGCACAGCTTAAAGGTGTGGATACGCAGAGTGTAGTAGTGCAAAAGTGCTGCAGGTGTTTTGGAGCGCTGAAGGAGAAGCAGAAGAAACAGCACTTCAAGCATGTTGTCTCTGTGTGTGGAGGGATGATCCAATTCTGTCATTTAAAAGCAGTGCATTTGCATGAGTGCGCGTTTATTATGTGTGAGGTGCACCATGCACCTGGAGAGACACACACAAAGCACATTCTCTCTCTCTCTCTCTCTCTCTCTCTCTCTCTCTCTCTCTCTCTCTCTCTCTCTCTCTCTCAGACACACATACACACACACACACACACACACACACACACACACACACACACACAGGGCACATTCTCTCTCACACACACACACAGGGGCACATTCTTTCTCTCTGACACACACACACACACACACACACACACACACACACACACACACACACACACACACAGGGGCACATTCTCTCTCACACACACAGGGGCACATTCTTTCTCTCTGACACACACACACACACACACACACTCTTGTTCTCTCTCACACACACACAAGCACATTTTCTCTCTTTCCCTCTTTCTCTCTCACACACACACACACACACACACACACAGGGGCACATGCTGTCTTGCGCACACACACACACACACACACACACACACACACACACACACACACACACCCCTCACATCAAGATAAGTCTGTGTGATTCAGGGCAATTTAGGATATGAGGTGTCCTGCACTGGAAGTAATCAAGAGTTCAAAGAAGTGGAAGCGTAATAACTTATTAAAATTGCGAAATGCTTTGTGTTTGTTTTAACAAGTTGTAAAAGGTAAAGGGGTCTAATCCAGTTATTCTGACTGACTATCTCATAGACTGGTAGTTTTGTCTTTCTCAGGTCCGTGGGGAAAATGACAGAAACACATACACACATTAGCATGTGCCAGGGCTGAGCTCACAGTGAAACACAGACAGTGTTGAAGCAGTCAGCACTGAGGCAGATTATTACTGCAGATGTTGTCTGAGGGATCCATCCGTCTGGGGCCTTGTGATGGAGCTGGAAATAAGCCACCCCGTGTGTGTGTGTGTGTGTGTGTGTGTGTGTGTGTGTGTGTGTGTGTGTGTGTGTGTGTGTGTGTGTGTGTGTGTGTGCACGCCTGTGTGTGTGCGTGTGTGTGTGCACGCCTGTGTGTGTGTGTGTGTGCGCATGTGTGTGTGCCTGTGTGTGCGCCTGTGTGTGCGTGTGTGCGCCTGTGTGTGCGTGTGTGTGTGCGCGCCTGTGTGTGTGTGTGTGTGTGTGTGCGTGTGCGTGTGCGTGTGCGTGTGCGTGTGTGTGTGTGTGTGTGTGTGTGTTTTTTTGTCCCTTTTTCCCGGATGTGCTGACTACCAGCATGGTACTCCAGCACTTTCCTTTCATTGTGGGGCAGGCTTTAGGAGAAAGGCCTCTTTCTGTTTTTGTCTCTCCAAGGCTGCACCGATAACCGCGCTGCATGCAAATGACCCGCGACTATTGTTCCAGATGTAAGCGATATCGTGTGCTAGGCCATTACATTAAAACAATGGAGCGGGTGCCTCTCTTGGATTCTGGTTACATGGCGGATTATATTGTTTTGGGGGTTTTTTTGTAGTTTTTTTTTCCTTAACTGTAATTTGCAAGCAGTTGAATTTCTCACAAGCTACATCTGTTTTGCCTTGGAGAAGGTGTTGTAGCCAATAGGCTGGCAGCGCTGATCTTGGACCTGGTTCAGAAAGACAGGAGATGTGGCAGGACCAACAAACGTGTTCCCAGAGGAACTGGGTCTGCCAGCCGTGTAGCTTTCAGTCTACTCTGTCCAGACTGTTGGGAACTGGGGTGTGTGTGTGTGTGTGGGGTGGGGGTGGGATGGGGGGGTTAGCACTGGGGTGTAATGAGGCCAGTTTTGCATCAGTAGTTTACTGAGGACATCTGTCACATTGACTAAGCTGTCTACCTATATTTCACTCCGTCCATGTTTTCCAGGTGTAACACGTTGCCAAGCCGGAGAACACTGAAGAACTCCAGATTAGTTTGTAAGAAGGAAGATGTCCACGTTTGCATCATGTGTTTGAGAGCTATTATGAATTACCAGGTGAGAAACGGCACCATTCGTAAATGCATTAATGCACCACTCTTAGATTTATGGCTGTTCCCCTGTCTCACAGACCATTCTTCAACTCTCCGGATCTTATTCCAGATGTTGCATGATTCTGAGATTTCAGTACACTGTATATTACCAGTTCCATCTCCCCCCTCTCTGTTTGCCCCTGCAGTATGGCTTCAACATGGTCATGTCCCACCCACACGCTGTGAATGAAATTGCACTGAGTCTCAACAATAAAAATCCCAGGTGAGAATTTTTTTTTTGAAGGCAGTGGTGTTACTGTAGAGAGAAGTGTGCTAACCTTGCTCCTGAAGGAATCCTCTGATGTTTTCTGGGTCCCCCCCAACACCGAGCGGTTGGTTGTAAGTCATTCCGAGCATGAGGACACCTGCTCCTCATTACGCCGCCAGTCTCAGGGCATGCAGATTTCCCAACATGCATCACTGCTTCATCCGGGCAGGTTGGGACAGCATTTTCAGGCTTGTGAACACTGGCTGCTGCAAGGCACAGAGTAGAAAAGACACCCCCTTCCTCCTCTCTTAACTTTAGACACTCTATGCAATAAAACATTCAGGTGCTGGCCTACTGAAAGTATACCAGTCTTCTTTCTGAAACCTTTCTGGTCAAAATGAAAGATTAAGCTCATTTGTAGGAGATCTTTGAAGTTCATGTTATTATTTTATAGGATTTAAACATTGAACTGCAGTGGCTGATTCTTTAGTTATCACCTCATATCTTAATCTTCAGTATAATCACTGACTATCAATGTCTTTCATCTTGTTTTGCAGAACTAAAGCTCTTGTTCTGGAGCTGTTAGCAGCTGTTTGTCTGGTCAGAGGAGGACATGAAATCATTCTCTCGGCATTTGATAACTTCAAGGAGGTACGAGTGATTTCCTCCTCCGCATTTGTGCGTGGTGGCATGTTTGTCTTGAGAAATGCAAATGCAGAGCTTTACTTTCACAGAGGAAATGTTTGAGATTTGAAACTGAATTCCTAAAGAAGACACCATCTCGGAATCAAAACAATGCTTTTTAAAGAGCTTTAAAGGCACTGTTCCACATCTGAAAGGCAGTAGGCTTACCTTTGGAGCCTACAAAAACAGCAATTTATTTGTCAGCTATGCAGCAGATAGATCACGGATATTTATAATGCAATCCAAATTTGGAGCGACATAATAAGGTTTTGTTTGACCTGATTGTGGGTGCCTCTGTGTGTGCGTCTGTGTGTATCTGAAAGGAGCTGAATTCACAAAGAAAGGAGTGGGAGTGCAAATGCCTTGCTTCATAACAGCAGACAGATCTGTGGTCCTTGACTGGAAAGTAGGGCTCTGTGCAGGTTAATGCAATATTTACACAGAACTTGATAAAATATTCAGAACTACAGTATATTGCATTCACCGTTTATTAGAGGTGGATATCATCTCTCTCATAGCCGTGAGTGTTTTCTATCGATGGAGAGAGCACTTATTTTTGTTTTCCTGAAAAAGGCCTGTCTGCGAGACATGAACCGCAGTTAATGAAATTCATGAAAAATGAGATGCTGTAACATTAACATAGCTATGAAAGGTGGGTATTTTTCTTTTTTCTTTTCTTAACTAAGTCCATGAAGTAAAATATTTTAACATTGTGGGAGTTGCTCAAATGGGGCTGAGGTATTTGAAACAATTAACGTCTGCTATGTGGGAATGAAAACACAAGATCTGGGATATCAGTAGTTACATTTGGTCAGGTTTTTTGTGTCTCAGTCCCATCCATATTGCAATATGAATATAGTTTATATATTTTAACACAGCCCATATGGTGATACGACTATAGTTTATATATCTTAACACGCAATATACTTCTGTTAGATGTTTCATCACTTTTCTTCTGTCGATCGTTGGCCTGCGTGTCCTTCGGTCAGGCTGACAGAGGGTGGCATCGCTTCGTGTGGTGGCGCTGTGCTCTCTGTAAAAGCTGATATTTGCGTGTGGGGTGAGCGCTGTGTCCAGCGCCAGCTCCGTGGTCACTGGACCTTGTGTAACCTGTCTGCTGAAGCCGTGCCGTCTCCTCTCCGCGAAAGACGCCTCATTGTGTCTTTCTCTGTGCCCTGCCTCCCAGGCCCAAGAAAATGGTGTCTGAATAGTGGCCAAATTGCTGCCTCAGCCCCCCACGCCCTGCTGTAGATATGGCAATCGCAGAGGGACAAAAATAGGCCAAGTAGATTACAAAGCATATGCTTGGGGATATTTCAGATAAATAGCTTTGGCTGAATTTTAACATGGAGCGAAGCTAATGTGAAGTCTTCAACAAGTACTCTGCAGGACAAGGGGGGGGGGGGTCCATACTCCAGGGCTTGCGGCAGAAATCGTTATGGAACTTTTTTTTATTTCCGTACACCATGCAATAAAATGTAAGCTACAGTGTGTGGCAAAGGGTTTGTCTTCCTCCTGCGCACGTTGAATGACTTTATTGATCCTCTTCTCTGCTTCAGGTCTGCGCTGAGTCACAGAGGTTTGAAAAACTGATGGAGCACTTCAAGAACGAAGATAACAACATTGATTTCATGGTACCTTCACTCTTAGTCTTAAAGTTTGTATCGGATCACAGTTATTAATTCATCACAAAACCCCAAACCACTCTCTTCAAGCTAAAGATTTACACTTGACAAATGCTTTTATATATGTTATGTGTCATGTATATTTTGCAGATTTTATTTCTGTAAAGCTCCACGGCCAGAGTGTCATTAATTTGATAGTGCTTTACAAGTCTGGGGATACAGGAACTCTGTGCATCTGATAGCAAGTACCTGCGTTTGTGCAGTACTTGTCTGTGAAAATCACAAGCAAACTATGAACCAATTTCACTGACGTTCCGTCATTTAACCAGAGCGTAAAAGCAAACAGACCTGACAGTGCTGGCGTCTCCTAGGCGTGTGCTGTTACTGTGCTTTGGAAGGGCTTCAGAAGGGGTGTGGCAGATGCTATGAGATTGGAAATAACAGAGAAATAGGTTCTGATAGGACGCTGTGTCTATAACCAGTGTGCGTTAACTGTCCATGGGGGAGGTGGCTGAATTACCTGTAGTTAAAGGAGAATTACCTTTAGTTGAAGGGTCAGTTCACTGAGTGCACACAGCGTCTCGGTGTCAAACGGTGTATGGTTGAACCAGGTGAAAGCCCCTTCCTGCCCTCTCCCAGGTGGCTTGCATGCAGTTCATCAACATTGTGGTCCATTCGGTTGAAGACATGAACTTCAGAGTGCACCTGCAGTACGACTTCACCAAGCTCAACCTGGACGAATACCTGGACGTAAGTACCGGAGAGAATTCCTCATGATTAATTCAGAACATGTGCACGGAAAAACACTCTCGGCCCCTTCCCCTTGCTTTTAGAGTATGAACCAAAACTACTCTCCCGCCCTGTTTTAGACGCTGAACCAAACCTTACCCCATCCCTGCTAAAAAAAAAACAGGATCCAACCCTTTTCTTCTCTTTGTAGAAGCTGAATGAAACCTTTCCCCTTGATGTGTAGAAACCAAGTCCTGTATTTTATCTGTCTGTGGAAATGCAGTGAAGCCTTCCCTCTCTCTCTTTGTAGAATCTGAAGCAGATGTATTTTCTCTGTGTGTGAAAAAAATCCCTTCCCTCTGTGTAGAAACTCGAGCAGATGTTTCCTCTCTGTGTAGAAACTGAGGCATATATTTCCTCTCTATGTGATAGCTGAAGCAGATATTTTCTCATTGTGTGGAAAATGAAGCAGTTATTTCCTCTACGTGTGATAACTGAAGCAGATATTTATTTTCTGTGTAGAAACTGAAAAGGGATGCTGGTATTTCCTCTGTGTGAAAACTGAAGCAGATGTTTCCTGTCTGTGTAGAAACTGAAGCACACGGAGAGTGACAAGCTGCAGGTGCAGATCCAGGCCTACCTGGACAACGTGTTTGACGTGGGCGCCCTTCTGGAGGACGCCGAGACCAAGAACGCCGCACTGGAGCGCGTGGAGGAGTTGGAGGAGAGCATGTCACACGTGAGGGACCTCCCACTTCCCTCCTGTGCAGTGCTGGCACTGAGGGAGATGCCAGCCAATCAGACGCCTCCTATATGCACTTGCTCACGCACACAGACACACCCACACATATACATATACATTTAAGTTTACATTAATTTCATTCAGAAGACACTCTCATCCAGAGCAACATGCATTTTTTTATCTATTCATACAGCTGGATATTTACTGAGGGAATTGTGGGTTACCTTGCCCAGGGATACAACAGCAGAGCCCTACTGGGGAATGGAACCAGGAACCTTTCGGTTGCAAATCCTGCTCCTTACCGCTACACACACACATACACACACACACGTACACACACACACACACACACACACACGTACACACACACACACACACACACACACACACACACACACGCACACACACACACGTACACACAGAGTACACACACAGAGTACACAAACTGCACACACATTACCGACACACACACACACACACACACACACACACACACACACAGATCTTATGGGACATGTGTGTTTAAACCTCTGTCAGGGCAGCTTTAAATCACATGCCTGTTTAAAAGGAGCTTTAGATTAGTCTCATGGTTTGGCTTAGCCTGTAGATGTGGAAACAGTGCAAAAGACCCTCTGGATCCACATCTCTACCAGTCAGATTCATTTGTCAGGAGCTGGCAGTCTGGAGCCTTGACTTCTTTGTAATCCATACTGTCATGGTACTGTGATTTTAGCATAAATCCTCTTAATTTATCCCACAACCTGTCTCAAAACACACTCGTCAATTCCCACACTCATATAGCTGTGTTTTTGTAGCTCACCTTTAAAATGAACACTAGAATGATGTGGGCATTCGTAATCTGTTATCCATATGTAGAGGCAACTGTTTAGACTTCTGTTTGATGTTCAATCAGTTTCCCTGCCCACATTATTAGTTATCCAGTTAAGGGAATGGTAATGATTCTTTGTGGTTATTATGCATGTCACTGTATGGGCCTGACCCTGGACCACTGCTCTCTTAGTTGACTGAGAAGCTACAGGACACAGAGAATGAAGCTATGGCTAAGATTGTGGAGCTGGAGAAACAGCTGATGCAGAGGAACAAGGAGCTGGAGTCAGTTCGGGTGAGTCGTCCTGTGGGGGAGCTCTTCCGATCACACGTGCTCATCATATGAGGAAGCTGGCTGACACTTCTCACCGGAAAAAAAAAAAAAATTATTAATCCCAGCCTTGGGCAAAAGCAACACAAACTGATCACAAAAGTTAGTCTGGCAGGGTCCACACACCTGTATTTAATATGCTTCTGTTTAGACAGGTGTCCTCAATTAACCAAATGCTGGATTCACATGCACAGATAATTACTGTGGCAAACAGGTACACAATTAACAACAGATCTGGATGCAACTGATGAAATGTGATCTGCTGTTGGTAGGTCTGAATCGTATCGAAGACAAAGGGCCCTTGACCGTTTAACATTTTAACAATTACCAAATTAATAATTAACAACATTCAGTTTCTAGGGGACAGGTGAAAGCTCTCCTTCACACATCATTAACCAGGTGTAGTTATTTTCTATCCTGAATCACCAGGGGGTAAAGTGTTATTAATTTGGGATGTAATGTAGGTCTAAATATGTGATGTATATGTAGTAAAATGTAGTGCCATACTATGTACAATGTATATTGTATGTACTATGTATTATGTAGTAATATACGATGTAGTACTGCAAAAAGCAAAGCTTGTAGAACGTTCCCTGGGGTTGATGCAGCCTCCGTTCCCTTCCTCCGCGCAGGAAGTGTACAAAGACGCCAACTCACAGGTGCACACGCTGCGCCGGATGGTGAAGGAGAAGGACGAGGCCATCCAGCGGCAGTGTCACCTGGAGAAGAAGATCCACGAGCTGGAGAAGCAGGGCACCATCAAGATCCAGAAGAAAGGAGACGGAGACATCGCCATCCTGCCCTCCCCGCCACAGGGGACCACCCCGTCCCCCGACGCCGAGGGCGCGTCCGGGGCCTACGTGGGCGCGGGCGCACACGGCGGGGCGCTCCCGGGGATAGCGACCCCGCCCCGGCCCCCTCCCCCTCCGCCGATGCCCGGGGCCGGTAAGTGTGGCTGTCTGTACGGCCGGGACAGGAGTCTTGTCTCTTAAGACACGCATATTCAGTAAGGCATTCTGAGGGTGTTCTGTGGTGTGAGTTTGGTTTCGCGATCGTGTGAGAATGTCCTCACCCCAAGCAGCGTGGAAACACAGCTGTGGAAACACAGGGCTTTGGTTCCCCCCCTCTCACTGATGTTCAAGCCTGAGACAGAGAGAGAGACTGAGAGAGAGAGAGAGCCCAGCATGCCGTCGTTTCGATCCCACGCTCGCTCTCGCTCTCCCCCGCTCCTGTTTTCATTTTTCTCCCCGCTCTCTCCTCTCTCTTCCAGTGCCAAACGGGCCGTCGGGTGCCTCCGCTCCGCCCCCCCCCCCCCCCCCTCCTCCTCCTCCACCCCCCCCGCCCCCACCCCCAGGCCCTGCTGTGGAGGTCTCCCCGCCCCTGCCCCCACCCCGCCCCCGGTCGCCCCTCCCCTTCCCGGCTGTGGATCCCCCACTGTCATCTTCAACTCGGGGCTAGCAGGTAAGGCTGCTTGCGGGCCAGATGTGCATCTCACGGAGAGAGCCAGACACATGGAATGCGCAGGAAAGAGAGAGAGTCTGTCTGTCTAGCTTTGGGATCAGAGCCTCGCTCTAATGTGGCAGTGTGGCGTGATGGTTAAGGGTCTGGGCTTTCAAAGAGAAGGTTGCAGGTTCAATTCCCACGGGGCACTGTTGCTGTATCCTGCAGAGAGCAGTTTGAGCTGTAGTGCTTCTGT
This sequence comes from Megalops atlanticus, assembly GCA_019176425.1. Classification (NCBI taxonomy): domain Eukaryota; kingdom Metazoa; phylum Chordata; class Actinopteri; order Elopiformes; family Megalopidae; genus Megalops; species Megalops atlanticus. Next base: position 7,274,568 of record CM032886.1, read on the forward strand.
GAACATCCTGCTTTATGAAGCGGTATTTCAGCTGTCAAGTTCCTCTTGGATGACATTGTCAAGCCAAGGAAGAGGAAGAATTGTCCACTATAATAACATTAAGCATGTATTTTTGTGCCCATGTCGTGTTGGTGTAGCTTAACAGACCTACACTAATACAGTTTCCAGTATTTTTTGGAACTCTTCTTGCTCACACGTCCAGCCCACAGCTGTGTGCTGAGCAGTCGGCAGTGTTTGGGCAGGGCTCCGTCCGCCCGTCCGCTGGCCGTGAAGGTAAACACTCGAAGAGTGGGCGATGCTGTTTACTGACCGCTATTTAAAGCCAGTCCAACTTCCTGGATATCTTGTGTGATCTGGACACCGCCGCATGACTCACTCGGGTCATGTGACAGGGGGGGCCTGCACGCACAGTGTCGGCTCAGACAGCGCTGAAGTGGGCTCCCAGTCGGGCCGCCTTTGACTCACTTCTCCAGCTTATTCATCACTGAACTGCCTGTTCTTTTATTCATGAGCATTCTCAGCGTATGACCACACAGGTGCCCTCACATAGACAACATGTTACATATTACCCATTTATACCGAATATGAATGGAAGTGCAGCGAGTCAGTTTCAGTGCCTCTTTTTTCCCACGGGATATCTCACATGGGATTTGAACCTGCAACCTACCGGTGACACAGGCGCCTTTACCAAAACACTATGCTACTGCCTGAGTACAGAAAGGTATACTGAGATCTAGAGACTTTTCCTTTGTAACATATGGAATGATTGTTTTAACATGACTATTATAGAGAAGTTCTGACTTTTCTTCCTTAATGCATGATATCACTTGAGTGACAATTGACCTTCACATAATGGTATTATGTAGAACAACTGTAAGCATTATATGGTATCGCAGATGCACTTGCACTGTCTTCTAACCAGGGAGATTTAACCCTTGCAGTACAAACATGGACTTAAAGTATTCATGGTTTTTTTATTTTGTATTTTGGTCTGCATGAGTATCACAGTACAGCAGCAATACTGGGCAGTCCTGCCTGCACCAGTAATCTCTCCTTTTTTCTGTTTTCTCATGTTCTTAATGATTGCTCTCTGGTTGTTCTTTTTTCTTCCTCTGCTCTTTCTGCCTACAAAGAGGGACCCATCAAACTGTTCTGTAGGTTTATCTGTTATGTGACCGTCTTTCTGTGTCCCTCTCCGCCTGAATGGACATGGTATTTTCAGGTTAAACACGCCCTCAAAGACAGAATTTCTGTGCTTCTTATATAAGAGACGGCGGCTCGTGCGGAGGGCACTTCGTGTCGCACAAGTCAAGCACGAAATTGAAAGTCTGCATTGTGGAGTAAATCTCTTCCCTGGCAAAGTAATGGGCTGTTTGAAAGCAAATGTGAAACAGACTTTAGACCACAGTAAGTGCAGCTTTCCAGGCGAAATGTGTCAGAACGCATAACCAGACATTCCACAAGAGTTTTATCCCCCCGCGCTGTCTTTTCCCATCTGTGGCCGTAATGACATGACTCGTGACAGCCTTGGGAAGCACAAGTCTCAAGGCGTAAAAGGAAAAAAAAAAAGACGCAATGGTCATTTTACGTAGATCCTTAAAGAAATCCCCACTGAAAATGCCATGTGTATTCTCCCCTGTGTACTGAATTGCTGTGACCTGTCTGTCTGCGTAAGGTCTGAGTTTCTGCAGTGAGTGTTGTTCGTTTTTTTGCATGCTGAAACATATCTGGGGTGTCTCTGTGAACAGATTAAAATGAGATAGAGACTGATTGTGCAAGACTGGAATGCTGTGCGCTGCACCTCCGCACCCATTCTCTCTGACCGACTCGAAGAGTTGTTTCTTCGCACCTAGAAACAGCGCTCAGGTGTGCATTGGTCATTTGAGAGATAACGGCAAGAGGCCGAACACGAGAACCGTCAACGTAAATGCAGCGTTTGATAGGGCACACGCTCCATTTCCGTCCTCGCATTCGGCTCGGGAGGCACCTCCACAAACACACGGACAGATTGGCAGTCACGAACACGCCGTCTTCCACTCCATCACTCCAACAGAGCGTTCCTGCCACACACACACACACGCGCACCTGCTGGCGGAAACCCTCTCTGCCGCGTAGCCGTTTCTCCCCGTAACCGTCTCTCCCCTCTCCCCTCCACCCCAGCGGTGAAAATCAAGAAGCCCATCAAGACGAAGTTCCGCATGCCGGTGTTCAACTGGGTGGCGCTCAAGCCGAACCAGATCAACGGGACGGTGTTCAACGAGATCGACGATGAGAGGATCCTGGAGGTGAGGGATGTCCCCTGACCGCCCAACACACGCTGAACACCCGAGTGACAACATTCTGGCTTTGCTACATCACTTAGATACACCCTGTTCAGCCAACAGCTTCTATGACTGGCTACGTATTGATGGCATACTGGTTTTAACTGCAATTAATCATTTTCATATATGTACGTATATGCATGTGTGTTTATTCGGGATATGTTTGTGTTTTCTGTTTCTGCCACAGATGAGTAGGTTTTACATATCTGTACATCGTAGACTTCATATTTTACTAATACTTTCATAAGCAGAATATGGAAAGTTTACACCTCTTTGCCTCCTTCTGCCCAGGATTTAAATGTGGACGAGTTTGAGGAGATGTTCAAAACGAAGGCACAAGGTCCGGCCATTGACGTAACCATGAGCAAACAGAAAGTCATTCAGAAAGGACCGAATAAAGTGACGCTACTGGATGCCAACAGGGCCAAAAACCTGGCCATCACCCTGAGGAAAGCAGGAAAGACCCCAGAGGAGATCTGCAAAGCCATCCAGATGTAAGCCAAGCATGTTTCTCACCAAAAGCCCAACCTTTCAGTAGCTGAGGCAACACTGCCTGTACATGTTTCAAATTGTTAGGTTTCGAGCTGAACTATGTGCCTCATGGCTCTTAAAACAACCTCAGATGCCTTTCGTTCTTCTAAATATGCTAAAGCTTTTTGCATTCAACCTCAAATGTACACGTAAACGTATTATTCGCATATTGTGGCTAATTTGCCGCACTGCACTAAATATATATTTTAATGAATATGTTTCGGAAATCTCCCGATGTAATTGGTCACTCTGTAAAAGCTGGTGTTATTTTCCACTCATGCTCTCAACAATAACTTAAAATAAACCAGGTGATTATGCCTGGCAGTGTCTATAAACGCCCTGTCATGCTGTAGCGGGGAGCATCCGTCCCTTCCCTGTCTCTCACTCACACACTGGCTTATTCTCCAGAGACACAAAGAGCAAAAGTTCTTCTGCGATGATGTCACCACCGCTTGCTTCCGGAACACAAATACAATTAGCTTTTTGTCTTGGCATCACAATTGTCAGTGATGGATTAGTCAGCGCTCTGTAGCTAGCAACGTGATAAATCAAAAAGAAAATAAAAACCAATCCAGCAAGCAGCCAGCTGCTGTTGTTGCATTGTTAGCTAGTTAGCCGTCCCTTGTGCCGTGCGCATTTTATCTTCATCGATATTGCATATTTAAGTGTTCCGTGAAGACTGGGCAAGCAGACCGATGTTCAGTTCGCTTGCTAAGTGGGCCAGTGTTCAGTCAATATTGCATATTTAAGTGTTCAGTAAGATGTGGGTGAGCAGATAGATGTTGAATCCCCTAGCTAAACTGGGGACTGATGTTCAGTTCCCTTGCTAAATAGACCAGTGTTAAGTTTGCTTGCTAAATAGACCAGTGTTCAGATCGCTCGCTAAATGGAGCTACATTCAGTTCGCTTCCTAAACGGGCCGACGTTAAGTTTGCTTGCTAATTGGGACGATGTTCAGTTGGATTGCTGAATAGAATGATGCTCAGTTCACTTGCTTAATGGGCCAGCGTTAAGTTTGCTTGCTAAATGGGCTGATGTTCAGTTAGCAGGCTAAATAGACAGTGGTTCAGTTAGCTGGCTAAGCAGACCGATGTTCAGTTCCCTTGCTAAATGGGCCGATGTTCAGTTCGCTTGCTAAATGGGCTGATGTTCAGTTTGCTTGCTAAATGGGCCGATGTTCAGTTTGCTTGCTAAATGGGCGGATGTTCAGTTTGCTTGCTAAATGGGCTGATGTTCAGTTTGCTTGCTAAATGGACCGATGTTCAGTTAGCAGGCTAAATAGACAGTGGTTCAGTTAGCTGGCTAAGCAGACCGATGTTCAGTTCTCTTGCTAAATGGGCCGATGTTCAGTTTGCTTGCTAAATGGGCCGATGTTCAGTTTGCTTGCTAAATGGGCGGATGTTCAGCTCGCTTGCTAAATGGGCGGATGTTCAGTTCGCTTGCTAAATGGGCGGATGTTCAGTTCGCTTGCTAAATGGGCTGATGTTCAGTTCGCTTGCTAAATGGGCTGATGTTCAGTTCGCTTGCTAAATGGGCCGATGTTCAGTTAGCAGGCTAAATAGACAGTGGTTCAGTTAGCTGGCTAAGCAGACCGATGTTCAGTTCACTTGCTAAATGGGCCAGCAGACGGCGTGTGCTCAGGCGTGTGGCTCTGCCCCCGCAGGTTCGACCTGCGCACGCTGCCGGTGGACTTCGTGGAGTGCCTGATGCGCTTCATGCCCACGGAGAACGAGGTGAAGGTGCTGCGGCAGTACGAGCGGGAGCGCAAGCCCCTGGAGAGCCTGACGGACGAGGACCGCTTCATGCTGCACTTCAGCAAGATCGAGCGCCTCATGCAGAAGATGACCATCATGGCCTTCGTGGGCAACTTCGCCGAGAGCGTGCAGATGCTCACCCCGGTGAGTGGCTCCGGCGTCGCACCCTGATGACGTCACACCAGGGCCAGTCGGGTCCTTTGTTCTGAACTGAATAAAGCAGGTCATACACAGGGTGACCGGCTCTTTGAATAAATTATTGGTTTGTTTTGTCTTTACAGCAACTTCATGCAATTATTGCAGCATCCGTGTCAATAAAATCGTCACAGAAGCTTAAGAAGATTCTCGAGGCAAGTGGTTCGAAGCAATTTTCTACTTGATTTCATAGTGAAACGTTCTGAATTGTAGATGGCCGCCATGGGAATTGAATTTGTTTTCACATTCACATCCATGTCTTTTTTTTTTCCTTTCTTTCAGATAATCTTGGCTCTTGGGAACTACATGAACAGCAGCAAAAGAGGAGCCGTGTATGGCTTCAAACTACAGAGTTTAGACTTGGTAATATTTACATGAACCTCATACATTTTCTTGAATCCCATACATGTCTTTGCTAAATGCTAGTTAGCTTTTCTGCTACTATTGTTAAATTCTACACAAATCATTGTCATACTGTTATTACATTCATATATTTTCTGTCTAATCTCCTCAGCTATTGGACACCAAGTCGACAGACCGAAAATTGACACTGTTACACTACATAGCCAACGTGGTGAAAGAGAAGTACCATCAAGTGTCTCTGTTCTACAACGAGCTTCACTACGTGGAGAAGGCCGCAGCAGGTACGGTGGTCTTCTTTCCTCTTTATCGTTCACTCTGATACAAGCGCCCCACTCACCCTGGTATCTGCAGTAGCAGGTGTTATGTCAGGCTTGATATTTGTGATTTCATTCACCCCTTATCCGGAGAAAGGCAAGCTGTTATTGCACGTTAGCGTGGTGTGAAATGCATGCTGGGATAGGTTGGCAGGTATGGTGGTGGTCTTTCCTCTTTATCGTCCACTCCGATACAATTGCCCAGCTCACCCTGGTATCTGCAGTAAAAGGTGTTATGCCCGACTTGACATTTGTGATTTTATTCATTCCTTATCTGGAGCCTTTTAGAAAGGCAAACAGTTGTTGCACGTTAGCGCAGTGTGATAGGTTCCTCCCAGGACGCGGTTTTCCGAGTGCGTTATCTCGCTGCCCGCAGTGTCGCTGGAGAACGTGCTGCTGGATGTGAAGGAGCTGCAGAGAGGGATGGAGCTGACCAAGAGGGAGTACAGCATGCACGGCCACAACACCATGCTCAAGGACTTCATCGCCACCAACGAGGGCAAGCTGAAGAAGCTGCAGGACGACGCCAAGATCGCACAGGTGAGCAGGGCCCCGCCTCCCGGTTCACCTGCGCCCAGCGCCACGCAGGGTCAGAGCTGGCTTAGCGGTGCCACTACTCCTTTACATCACTCCTATGTGTGTTTATGGGGTGACAGTGTAGCGCAGTGGTGAGGAGCAGGACTCGTAACCGAAAGGTTGCTGGTTTGATTCCTCGCTGGGGCACTGCTGCTGTACCTTCTGGGCAAGGTACTTAACCCACAATTGCCTTAGTATGTCTCCAGCTGTATACATGGGAAATATGTAAAATTGTAAGCTATGCAAGTCACTCTGGATAAGAACAGTGATAATAATGTAATGTGTGCAATGTAATTTAGGGATCTTCTTGTTTCAGAGGTGGAATCTGCCACCTGCATAAGGGATTCTGAGAAAATTGGCACAACCTCTTGGCTGTTGTAGCTGCAGTGTAATATCTGCAGATGTGCCTCAGTAGTGAAGGTGGTCAAAAAATGTGTATACTGTTGTTTGTTGTAGTTTTGCAAATGCATATGCATTACGGTCCTTTTTCCTCTTTTCCCACAGGATGCTTTTGACGAAGTGGTGAAATTCTTCGGGGAGAATTCCAAAACGACCCCTCCGTCCGTGTTCTTCCCAGTGTTTGTGCGCTTCGTCAAGGCTTACAGGGTACGGCACACAATCTGCGATTACGTAACTCTCGGGGGGTTGGGGCCGGGGAGCGGGGGTGGACCTTCCAAAAACCTTCGGTTTCCTAACAAAATTTAAAATAAACAACCGAGCCGTGTAGAGAGCGCGGGGTTGCTGGGAATGTCTGGAGTTGGTCCAGGGTCACTGTGACAGGCGGCTGACTGAGTCTTTTCTCCTCTCTGCTCCCCCCCCCACCAGCAAGCGGAGGAGGACAACGAGCAGAGGAAGAGGCAGGAGCAGATGCTGATGGAGAAGCTTCTGGAGCAGGAAGCCATGATGGACCAGCAGGACCAGAAGGTAGGCCTGAGCCCAGGAGAGAAGAGCTCCTGCTATGGGGGTAATCCCGACACTGGAAATCCCAAAAACAGGAGGTCCACCCCAGTTTCCCTGCTGCTGCTTAGCTGTTACTGGTTTAATGCAATGCAGTGGGTCAGTGCTGAGATATGGTAAAGAGATGAAGAATTTGAATGGAAAGAGTTGTAGTTATGATGATATATTGCCACCACAAGCAGTGTACAGTAGTCATAAGGAACAGGGCTCATAACCGAAAGGTTGCTGGTTCGATTCCCCACTGGGGCACTGCTGCTGTAACCTTGGGCAATATACTTAACCCACAGTTGCCTCAGTAAATGTCTAGCTGTATGAAGGGATAAAATGGAAGTTGCTCTGGATAAGAGCATCTGCTAAATGACAATAATGTAATGTAATGTAACCATACCTAACCAGAACTGACACAGGATGTGTTGTAGTGTGTTGTAGATCAGAGGGTCCAATATTATATGTCAGGTGTATATGTGACCTGGTAGCATCTAACACAGTGCTATTGGATGTACAGTGGTGTCTGATAGTGCTGTTGGTATTGACAGGATGGCATTTGACACAGCACTGGGAATGTTAGATAGTGCCTGTCAGTGTTACGGACGTGGCATAGTGGTGTCTAACACAGCCCTATGAATATGACATGGTATCAGACATAGCATTGTAGATTTGGCGGTAGCACCTAACACACAGCGCTGTGGAGTGACAGTAGTGGCTCTTAGAAAGTAGTGTCTGTCAGCTGTGGACATGAGAAGGAGGCTCTGACACAGGGATGTGGAAGAGGGAAGGTGGAGTCTGACGCACAGCTGTAATAGTGAGAAGGTGGAGTCTGGCTGACATGGGAGGCAAAAAGGTGGGATTTGACACAGAGATGTGGGGGAGAGGGGATTGAGTCTGACACAGGGCTGTAGAGGTGTAGAGGAGGGGTCTGACAGATGTGGAGTTGTAGACGTGGAGTCTAACATGGCATTTGTGTGTGTGTGTGTGCGCGTGCGTGCGTGCGTGTGTGTGCTCTCTCCCCCTCTCCAGTCTCCCTCCCATAAGAACAAGCGGCAGCAGCAGGAGCTGATTGCTGAGCTGAGGAAGAAGCAGGTGAAGGACAGCCGCCACGTCTACGAGGGGAAGGACGGCGCCATCGAGGACATCATTACGGGTAACGACAAGTCGCACCGGCTTCCCCTGAGATACTCACACACACTGTACTCAGGTCAGCCATCCCTGAATTACACACACTGTACTCAGGTCAGCCGTCCCTGAATTACTCGCATACACTGTACTCAGGTCAGCCGTCCCTTAATTACACACAACCTGTACTCAGGTCAGCTGGCCCTGAATTACTCATGCACACGGTACTCAGGTCAGCTGTCACTGAAATATTTATGCACACTGTACCCAAGTCAGCCTTCCCTGAATTACTCATGTACTGTACCCATGTCAGCTGTCAATGATTTACTCATACACATTCTACCCAGGTCAGCCATGGCTGAATTACTCAAACACACTGTACTCAGGTCAGCTGTTTCTGAATTACACACACACATTCTACCTAGGGAATTATGCATGCACTGTACCCAGGTCCACTATCCCTGAATTACATAAACACACTATACACAGGTCAGCCATCCATGAATTACTCACACACACTGTACAGAAGTCACCCGTGCCTGAATGGCTCACACACTGTACCCAGACTGGCCACCAATGAATTACTCATACACACTGTGCAGACGTCAGCTGTCCCCTTATTACTCATACACACTGTACCGAGGTCAGTTGTCCCTACATTACTCACACACACCGCACCTCACACACACTGCACTCAGGCCAGCGGTCCCCGAGTTACTCAGACCGCCCTGCTCCAGACACCACTTAATGGACGCGGTAGAAAAGGCACTGAGAGAGAGCTGCATGCCGTTGTTAAGCCTTACGCTTCGTCAGTCGCATCAAATTTTTAACACCCAACTCTAGACGACTAACAATTATATTACATGTTGGTGGTTTAACTGTTGGTGATTAAAAGCCTTTGTTACATGTTAATTGCAATGTAATAGATGCATTGACAAAACGCCCTAACCTTAATTGCTCTAAGCAAGCTGGAAGTGTGTGCATATAATTCTCAATGTGCTTGAGTTGTTGTAAAAGTTGCAGAAGGAGCCTGGCTTTTGACAAGTACAGATCAGTGAATTCAGTGTCTTTTGATGGGCCAGATTTAAAGAATGTTTGACTATGTTTTGTTAATAAGTACATTCAGGCTGTATAAAGTGTAAGAATGTGACTTAGAAGCTGCCTGCTAATATACTGAAGCAAGATGTTCAATGAAAGTATTGTTCCTGCTGCTGGTCATACATTAATCAAACAAACCCCCCTAACATCCCAAACTCATTTTGTGTTCAGTAGACTGTCCAATCCTATGATTAACACTAGAAACATGATCTCTGAAATCATTAACAATACTTCATATGAACAGCCACCTACCAGTATGACCAGTCAAGAAGCCATTCTTAACTGCCCAGTAAAGAGGAGCAGATTGAGACAGCAGAAGCCAGAGCGCCTGCACAGGGACTGTAACATGTAGTGTTTTAATGCTTCTCAGCTTTAGAGTGCAGTCGCTGTCAGGTATTGCTAACATGCCCTAAACCCGTAGATGTGTGGCTTTGCTTCTTACTGTGTTTGTCTTGTCTGGCTGTTGTTCCAATACAGTGCTGAAGACAGTGCCTTTTACAGCCCGAACGGCCAAACGGGGCTCTCGGTTCTTCTGCGAGCACTCTCACACTGAGGACTTCCATTACTAAACTGTATTCTCTCTCAGAAAGGTTGCAGTAAAAAACACTCTATACGTTTTATACGTCCCTCCTTCACTCTCCACGGGTTGTGTGTGTGTGTGTGTGTGTGTGTGTGTGCGCACTGACTCACCTGGATGTGACCTCTGTGTGTGTGTGTGTGTGTGTACGTGTGTGTGTGCGTGCGCGCGCGTGTGTGTCTGTGAGCATGCGTATGTATACGTGTGTGTGTGCGTGTGTGTGTATGTACAGGTGTGGCTGTGTGTGTGTGGACATGGTGTCCCCCGGGGCGTGGCACATCGGGGCCCCTCCCCCTCCACCCCTCCCAGCATGAGGAGGGAACATCTGAAGGAGCACTGGTGTCCCCTCTGTCCCCTTGCATGATCCACGTCACATGCCACTCATTCATCCATCTGCGTGTACGGTCACACGCTGCACGTAACAAACCAGAGCAAACCATAATGTCACACAGAATTCTTTCACAGATCGTTCGCAGGCCATACAGATTTCAGCGTTTCAGTGTAATGTAGTCCAAAAGCAGTTCTAAAGTGAGCATTGCATTTTTTTTTGCTCATTATGTTATAGTACACAATTGTAACTGTGGTTTCATAAGTGCCCTCTGGTGTTGTAAAAGGAGTAGCACACCCAAAGCATTTTTCCTCAGATTCTGCACAATATATTTTACTGCTCTCTTGTGTTTGAACAAAAGTACTACAGCTGATACTCAAATTATTAGTTTGACTAATAATTTTTATAATAATAATTTTATTATAATTATTATTACTATTACTGTTATTGTCATTATCATAGGAATGCTGTTGTCCAATCTGTATATCACTGTTAGATGTGGTAGTGCTGTATTAATTAAGCAGCATAATGTTAATGTGTTTTCTCAGTTAGTTATTGTATAATTTACACCTTTTTCAAACGGCTCTCAGAGTTGTGGCATTATACCTTGCTTGAGTGTTCACATGTCCATCTGTCCCGGAAAGCTGAGTGTTCGTAATGACCGATATCCTGCTTTCGGGGGTCCTGCATGATACTGGCTTTCTCCAGCTCCCTCTGCTTTTTCCGCCCCCATACCCCCCGCTGCCTCTCCGCATGCTTGGCTCAAGGTGGTGTGGTGTGGGGGGGGGAGGAGGGGCGGGAAGGGGGTTGTTCTCTCCCGTGTCCCATGATGCACCATCCCTAATCTCCTGCATGAAGCATGAAGCGTTTCCCACTGTTGGTCGCTGTGTGTTGTCTCACATTGTCCTCCTCAGTTGCATCACTAATAAACAGCCAGATACATGACTTGAATCAGAATGCGCAGACCTGAGTGTAAATATCCTAACATTTGCAGTTTGTAGTGTTGTTTCTACCATATGGGAACGCAAGTGTTGTGTCTAAGCAAGAGGGGCATGTATCTGGCTAAACTGCATGCTTTCATCACAATGAATGTTCTTGGTTTGCATAAAATTAGGCAAAGATTGTCTTTATTTATTAAAAGAAACATACGTGCATTTATTTATTTGATAGCGGACTACTCTTAGAGTCTTGATGCAGATGTTTGATTTTGGCTTGTGTTTTCACGCTGGGAGTCATTCTACAAAGCAGCCTGGGTTTCCGTTACACAGAGACGCTTCTCATTCGCTCCCTCAGACCGGCAGTGCCAGCAGCAGCCGCAAAGCTCCGCCCCCTCTCTAATGCCCCTTCCCCCCGTTGCCCCGCCCTAATCCGCGGCCGCTTCGCTTCCGTAGCTAACCAGCCAGCAAAGGCCAGCGCGAACACTCTCGGTGTGACTCTGTCACCCGGCTTCCATTTAACCTCCATTTTGTCTTCTCTTCATCCAGCCCTAAAGAAGAATAATATTACTAAATTTCCCAATGTCCACTCGAGGGTAAGGAATTCCTCCAATAGCACCCCTGTGGTGATGGATGTGACCCAGACCTGGCAAGCACCTCTTTTTTTGTTACCTCCCTCCTCTGTGCTGTGCTTGTAGCTTACTGTTCCAACAGGCGTCCTTGCAGAAAAACACCCTGCCTGTTACATACTGATCACTTTGGCGTCTCATTCCCCAAATTCTCTTTAGCTACATGCCATGTCAGTATTTCATTTATTTGCTTGACATACACAGAGTGCGGGTATTCTCTGAACGTAGCATATGAAAGCTGTTTGCTTTTTCCAGGGTTTTCCCTTTTTTGTAGTCATTGGTCAAACACTGCCTTGTAAACTTAGCAAACATTGTCTCGAAAGGCAAGTTAAGAGTAACATCTATCATCCATGGCAAGGGTTTTCCTGACAGTGAGACGACAATAATTGTGAAAATTTTAAGATCTATAGTCTCTCTCTTGGCATTTTTTTGATCTTCTTCCCAGAGGACACATTCGGTGTGTTTCTGTCTAACTCAAGCTGCTTTGCCTGACTGGCTGCCAACATAACTAGCCTCTAGGCTCATTGAGTGCATTGATGAAGTGACTGACGGCTCCTTCCTCCACCCCTATTCCCCCCCCCCCCACTCAGATCTTCGAAATCAGCCTTACAGGCGAGCTGATGCGGTGAGAAGGAGTGTCAGGCGACGCTTTGATGACCAGAACCTGCGGCCGGTCAACAACGCAGAAGTAGCCATGTGACGAGGGACGCGTGCATGTGACCTGATGGGGACGGGAGAGCCAGGGGCTCCGGCCGAAAAAGACTGCACCGAAGGGGAAAGAGGGAGGGGGGTTATGATGAAAAGGTCAAATTTTGTTTTTTTTTTTTTGGAAACCTTAGACAAGCTAAGTGCCTGAACTTAATTCGGACGATCATTTCAAGCAATATGACCTGGCCTGGCTGCAGCCGTTTCCCAAGCTACTTTTTATTTGCGTTCCCTTCGATTTGTAAAACTGGACACGAACGTCTGTAAGGAAGGACCCCCCCCCCCGGTCTTGTCCTTGGAAAGTGTAGAATGTAAGGAACGTGATTCCGGAGTCGTCCGTTGAAGGTATTCCACTCCAGTTGTTTACTATGATAATTCCATAGTATCTCAATACATTCCGGTGCTACTGCCTTTAGCTTTGGAATTTATAATGCTCTTTAGCTGCACTTTTTAAAAACTCATCAGCTTTTACCTTTTGTACTCGATGGCTAATGGCTTTTTTTAAAAAGAAAAGGTGTCCAGTTTAGTGTGGATAGCTACACGACACAAATATACTCTACGAATCTGTGAGAGAGTATCGGTCAGATGGCTTTTGTAACCACTGAGGACCCAGGAAGGTTTTGAAGCAAAGACACTGCAGGTATTGAGAAATGGGAGGAAGACGAGAGACAAAGCTAATGTGAATTGTACATAGGCCCCCCCCCGTACTAAGGTATTAACATCTCATTCGTCAGTGTTATGGTTAGTGGACCAAGCCGTGAGGACGACCTGTGTAGGTGCAGGATCATCTACTGAAGTAGAACTCAAGTGCCATCTAGCCGCAGTTGGAGTTGTGCTCGCTGGGAGTACTGAGAAGGTGTGTCACAGAGAGGGAACGAGGAGCCGAGAACCCACGCAGAAGCCGCGTTCGACACGTCAAGTTACGCTTTCACCAAAGTGTAGAGACCGTAGACGAGGCACTTAGGGCTACTTGAGTAGATCTTCGTAAATTGTCATGATTTTTATTCATGAAGTGAACTGGATTCCGTTTTTTTTTTTTTTTGTACTTTCTGGAAAAAAAAAAGAAACAGCTTTTGGCTAATGAACCTAGGCATTTGTGTCTACTCACCGTCTTTGTAAGTTTAATGTATAGTATTTAACCACTGAAGCTGTGTCCATTCAGTTTTTGCTCACGTGATCTGCTCGTCGGGAGTTCCGGTTGTTTTTTGATAACATGTAGTTATATTAAAACACAGCAAAGACAAACAAGCATTCACAGACTTTTCTAAATGTACAGATATTTTGCTACAAAATTGTTGCCATTTTTGTTTTCTTTTTTACTTAATCCTTTTTCCGTACCATGAGGTCAACATTGTACATATTGTTTAAACAAAATTTGCCACACACTGTGCTATACAGTTTGGATGTTATTTTAACTTATAGTTTTTTTGTGTTCTGTTTTGTATATTTAATTAAACAGTACAAAAAAAGTCCAGCTCAGTTTTAAGAGAACACATCTAGTGTAAAGATCTGTTCTGAGCAGAATGCCCTGGTGTCACAGTTGCCTGACAATAAAGAGGCATTAGACCATTGACTTTTCAGTGAAGCTTTTACCGGTCTGTCGACCCTAAAAACACCCACTTCATAGCATGTGCATCCACTGTATTTCTTTAACAAAGTTACATGTTTCATACGTGAACTCTGTCTCACTTCTCATCCTTTTAGACTGGATAATACATGGGCATGGTTTTTTCTGCAATGTATCATAGGTAATAAATGCTTATTTGCAATGTACTTTTTAATAACACAACTCGTTAGTTCTCTGATTTCTCAATGGCTATGATCAAATAAACTATTTACACAGTTATGTGGTGGACTGACTTTATTAGTTGACTAAAATATTGCATTTGTGTGTTCGTTTTATACATTCGATAAGCAGCTTCTAGAAAAAGCACTTTGTCTCCATTGTTCCCATGTAAGTCTAATCTGGGCCTGCATATACATTTTGCATACACTCACGTCCATGAGCTTCCACCATTAATGAATTAATCTGATTTAATTATGAGAGAGGTTTAATGACATTCCTCCAGTGTAATCGAATGTTAATGGTGTAACAAAGTCTCTTATGAAACACTAGCACAGAAGTCTTTGGGAGATGATAGCTGTAATAGAGATATTGTGTCAGGCAGAGACAAGACAGGTAAATGATTAGACCAGAATATGTAGTGCAAGAGCCAATAAATGCATTTAATTGCATTTCTGTTGCCTTTTAGGGGGGTTTAGGAGCTTTCAATGGGTGACAGCGATTACCATTCTTATACGTGTTTCAATTATGTGAATGTGAAGTTCCTTTGGTGTCCAGCAGAATGCATGATATAGAATAACACCATAGACTTATTTGGCAATTCGGTAACTGCACACTACTTTAAAGACAGCTATTTTATTTGACTCAGACTGCTTCACTGTGGGATGCAGGACTTTACTGCTGTTTCACCATCGCGGGCTGATACAAACAGGCACTTCACCTGATTTGTGAAGCTGGTAAAGCAAATTCGTCTGCATAAACATGACAGTGGAGGAAGGTTATAGAATTTGCAATGAAGATCCATCCCTTTAGATGCTGAGATCTGCTCCTGAGCATAGGAACAACTGCACATCTCAGAGGAAGAGATACAGCCTGAAATATTCAGTTCTGCCTGCCATGTCCGTCCTGCACACTGGATGCCCAGAGCGCTCGCTGAATTTAACAATTATTCATGCGTGAGACAAACAATACCATTAGAGACACGACTACAGGAGATGGCGTCTTGCAGTTTATTTACGCACAATGTTGCTTTTAAATTTACATTAAAAAATGCCCATCCAGAATGTCTTTTCAGTGTTTCAAAGGAGACGGTATTCTTTTTTCAACAGACTACAGCTACTCTGATGTGCACTCACAGACTCCCCAAAGGGAAAAAATTCTACATGAAAATAAAGTCAGAACTATGTTCAGAGGATGTCACTATTTGAAATGGAAATAAATCACAGTACCCTCCTGTGAGTCAGATCTTTAAAATCAGTGGCATATTGTTTTCATCCATCCAGGGTTTAATGGATAGTTCAGCAACAAAAGCATCCAATGTATGCCAAAATTTACGTAGCATTTTTTCCAAAGCAAACTGCAGAGAACTACTTTTTTGTAGCATTTATAACAAATAGGGGCCACCAATATAACAAACCCTATACAGTTACAACTTACAAAAAAAATCCACCAGCTTTCAATTTCTGAGTCAAACTTCATATCACTAAATGTACTGTGAAGGACCAGTGTAGTTGCCTCAGACAGACAGTTTCACTACAGTGATATCCCATTTAAAAGACATTAGAGAATCAAAGCGAGGATCTTTGACTGACCCATTCAGCACTAGAGGAAAACTCTGCATGCGCTGTGTTGCTAAATTGGTCTACTGAATTCATTCAAAGACCTGCGCACGCACATAGGGGAGCATGTGCAGGACTTCAGATGAGACGCAGATCCACTTCACCGCCTTTTCTCACTGACCTATGTGCATAACCTACAACTAAAAAAAATCTCTTCTGGGGAATTTTACTTTTTTTCAATACAAAAACAGGAATTAGGAAAGTTCATTCAAACAAACCGAAGTGACAACGAAAGCGGCCGCAGCTAAGCATGCAGGCGCGTCTCGTCTCGTCTGCGGCATCAGGAAACGCGCCCGTGGATTCCGCGGACTCGCTTCGGGTGGCTGGCATGCTTGGTGTGGCTCGCTTTGAAGGGCACAGCGTGAAACGGGAATGCAGAATGACCGGACGTTGGCGCGTGTGGAGACGGTGACAGACGGACGGCCTCAGGGCGCGTCCAGCTGCTCCAGGAGAGTCCTCCTCCTCTTCTCCAGCTCTCCTTCACTCAGCTCGCTGCCCGACGTGTCCCAGCCGTCCTGGAGGGGCGGGGAGAGAGGTGAGAATCAGCAGCCACGCATGTGGCCCATATCACCCCAGCGGTATCATGCAACCAGAAGACTCCGCCTGAAACCCTGACAGGGCATTACAACCATGGGCAAGTTGCCTCCTATTAAATTTTTGTCATTTGGCAGATGCTCCAGAGCGACCTACACAGATTACACTTTTTATGTTATCCATGAATACAGCTGGATATTAACCGAGGCAATTCTGGGTTAAGTACCTTGCCCGAGGGTACAGCAGCAGTACCCCAGCACGGAATCAAACCAGCAACCTTTCTGTTAAATATCCCTGCCTCCTCACCACTACGCTACACTGCCGTTTTACCCAAGTTGCCTCAGCAAATATTCAGCTGTACGAATGGATAGTGTGTGAGAAACAAACAATATGAAGGGATGAGGACTTGTTAACGATATAGATGGAGGCATAGGTGACATTTCTTAAGTGTGTGAAAGACACTCTCTACTTCATCTCTGTTGTTACAGTGATGAAGCCACTGTTTAACGTGGAAGTTCAACATTGTTTATTTTTGAGAATTCTGTGGTTTCCCTGAGAGGCACACAGGTGCCATAGAAGGGAACCGGTTAAACATGGCAGATGAATGTCATCGGGTCAGTGACCAGGACGGGACATACTTCCTGAGCCCAAGCTCACCTCCTCTTTCCCAGACTTTCTTTTGGGGGACTTCTGCTTGGACTCAGAGCGAGGTTTTCCCCGGGATCTGTCATTCTCTTTCTCCTTCTCTCGCTCCTTTTCTTTCTCTCGCTCCCGCTCCCTGTCACGGTCTCGTCCCTTCTTGTCCCTCTCGCCCTCGGATTCAGGAGAGGCCTGGGTGACAGAGGGGAGATGCACTCAGAACACGAAATGATGCCCGTTTCCCAGATAACAAAGCTAATCATGATGGAGAAATTAGGGAAAATGCAAGTCCGTTTCCTGGGAACGTACGGATTTGTGTCGCCTCTTCTTTGCCTTCTTCTTGTGCTTCTTGGATTTCTTGTAACTTCTCTCTGAAAATTAATATCAAAGAACATTAGTTAGGATTTAACCTTTTACCTATCATTACAACTGAAGACTGCTGTCGCAAGATCAGATTTAAAAACATTAAGGGTCACTAGTCTCATTTCTTTCAGAACAAAGACATTTTCTGGCTTGCATGTGGAGGAAGGCATTCTGGGATCAGTTCTTTAAAACAAAAAGTTTGGCTCTCACCAGATTCACCACTGGAGGAGCGTTCTGATGGGGACTTGGACTGCGATCGCTTCTTTTTCTTCGAATGGTAGTCGTCATCTTCAGACTCTGAGCCCTGCAGACAGTGTTAAGAGGAAGGTGTGAGTGAGGAGAAGGGCAGTGCGTTAAGTGAAATGTGCAGCGTACCTGACAGTATGGTCAGTGAAATATGTGACTTCAGTGACAGTATGTTGATTAAAAAGTGTGGGCTAAGTGAAAGTGTGTTAAGTGACGGCTACAGAGGAACAGTGACAGTATGTACACTAAAAGCCTTTTGTGCTTGACTTTGGGAGTCGCTCTGGATAAGAGAGTCTGCTGGATGTCAAAAATATAAATGTAACACGCACTCCTTTTTTATGTCACCCTGGATAAGAGTGTCTGCTAAGTGACAAAATGTAATGCAAAGAAAGGTGTGGAGGAATCCTGACAGTATGTTAAGTAAAAGGTACAGTTTATGTGATAGTTTACAGTAAAGAGTATGACTGAGTGATAGCATATTGAGTGAAAGGCATGGTTAAGGTTACAGTACAGTGAGTGAAAGGCATAGTTTAGTGACAGTATAGTGAGTGAAAGGAGTTGAGTTCCCAGCAGGTTCTTGGACTCACCGAACGGGACCGGGACCGCTTCCTGTGGTGCTTCTTGGACTTCTTTGAATGTTTCTTGTTCTTAGAATGATGATGCTGACACTCGTGCTGTTGACACAAAAGATGTCATCAAACTCACAGCTCTCAGAAGTGACCGACACATGCCTCCCATGCTGACACCAGGTGGCCTGTACACGCCGTGCAGAGCAAACGCGCTGTCAGTGATGCAGAATTACCTCCAAAACATGAATGAAATCCTTGAAGATCCTCTTCCTCTCAGACTCCAGAGTGACGTCCTCAAAGGCCGATTCCTTCAGGAACCTCTCCCGGACCTGAGGAAAATCAGAGTCTGTTTCAGAGATGGAGGCCCACTGGCAGGGGAATATACATGACATTAATGACACCAAGAGATACAGCAGAGGCAAGAAATGCTTCATCAATGCTTTCAGGCAGCTGACATGTGCGTCCACATGTTGTCCCCAGTCTATTGGAAATATCACAGTCATGTACATATTCAACACATATTACAATACATGTTAATATAAACATGCAGGAGAGTATCAAAATGTGCAGCAGACACGTACGCCCTCCCAGGTGGAGTCGGGTTCGAGGGGCGGGGTGGCCTGCTTCAGCATGCTCTTGAAGGCCGCCTCTTTCCTCTTCATCTTCCTGGCTTCCTCCTTCTCCCTCTCTCTCTCCCGCGCCTCCGCCTTCTCCAGCAGCTACACCACGTGGGGACACAGGGGGGACATTATCAGGGTCGATATCATCCTTTCTGTCATTACTGATCGCAGGCTTATATTTGAGCCTTTCCGTTATTGAGGTGCAGTGTAGCTCCTAACCAGAAGGCTGCAAGGTCCCGCGTACCTCGCTGCTCAAGTGTCAAGTTAACCCTGAGCTGCATGCTTAATTATCCAGCTGAATGCATTACACAGATAATACACAATGTGAGCTATTCAGGTAACCCTAGTGTAAAAATAATGATGACAAAGGGATGAAATATACATATTTAAATGGATTTATATTTAAAAAAAACACTGGACAATCAAAATGCCAATCTATGGCAACAGTGTATTCCACACTGCTAAAGAGCCACCATGGCTTAAAGAGTGTGAAAGGCTTAAGACTTACGCTGTTGAAGGCCAGCTTGATGTTGCCAGCATCCAGCGTCGTGGCTCTTTTATCTGAACTGATTGCAGTGCCAAACTCCTCAAAGGCAGTGTTGACCTCCACAGTGAGGCCTTTGTCCTGCAGGAAGACAGTGTACTATATGAGACACAGGGGCCAGTGTGATTAGGCCAATGGACGTCTGGGTAATGTGACCATACCTAGGGCTGCACCTCAGACAGATACACTTAACAGAAAGTGGCATATAGATTTAGATTTATAGATTAGATACAGATAGACTCAACCACCTGTACAGGTCACATGGTTTGTCTATGCATGAACTGTAGGGAGAGGATTCTTAATGCTTCACCTTCAGGATGTCCTTTATGATTCTCTTCTCGTCATGGTAACGTGCCTTAAGGTCCTCCACGTAGAACTTGAACAAGTCCAGGGGGGTGGAGCCTGCAGAAGAGACACCATAAACTAACATGGGCGTGTTATTCAGACTGGGCTCTCGTTACACCTGTGAACCTTTCCCTCTTCACCTACCATAATCTCATCTCTACAGACGCGACAGGTAGAGCTCCGTTTTAATGAAGCCACATCCCTCTCTGACCCAAGCCCAGTGACTGTGCAAACTGCAGTTCTGGGACACACCAAGTACAGTGTAGCATAGTGGTTAAGGAGCAGGACTCATAATCGAAAGGTTGCCAGCTAGATCCCCCGCTGGGACACTGCTGCTGTACCCTTGGACAAGGTACTTAACCCACAATTGCCTCAGAAAATATCCAGCTATACAAATGGGTGACATTGTAAAAGACTGTAACTGATGTAAGTCGCTCTGGATAAGAGCATATGCTAAATGCCAATAATGTAATGTAATGTAGCGTAATGTAGACATGCACGGCTCTGAAGGTCAGCGCTGTTCTTACCAGCCTGGCCCAGCATGTTGGCGAAGCGGATGTCGGAGCTGATGGTGGGATACATCTCCATCCAGGCCGACATGGAGTGGAGCTGCCCGTGGTCGTGGAGCTCGTCCAGGAATTTCTGCCGAGAACAGCACAGTTCATCCGCTGGGCTCAGGAGAACAACACAGTCAAGCCTCGCGAGGACAGCACAGTTAAACCTCGGGAAAACAGCGCGCACTTCAATACAAAGACTGTATTAAAGCGCTTTAATTGGGCAATGAAAACAATTTGTTGTTTTTTTGGTGCGGGCACCCTCCTTCTGTTGTTCTACGTCCAACAGATTCCCAGCACTCCAGACTGAAAAGCGCTGGCATGACCTGGGCCACTAGGGGGCAGCATTTCCCCCCGTTTCCCAGCATAAGGCTGACTCTGCTCTGCCTCATTTAGCGAGCGCTGGGGCCTGCTCACCTGGAAGGCCTCCCGGTTCTTGCGGTGTCGGCGCCTCTCCCTCAGCAGGGACTTCTGCTTCTCGTCCTCCTCCTCCTTCTCCAGCGTGCGGATGTGCTCCTCGAAGCAGATCAGGGCATCCTCCTTATCCATGTCTGTGACCCACACACAAGGGGGGGGATTAATATTGGCCTCATACATACACACAGATACAGTACATGCTGCTTCAGACAGTGGCAGAATCATCCATTCACATTCTAAACTGGTGGGCATTAAATCTAACCACTGTGGTGTCACTGAATCTGAGTAATTGCTTGCTTGTATCTTGTCTGGCCAACTATTAAAACTTTGTTATGCAGCACTTCTAATGTTGTGAGTTGCTTTGGATAAAAGCGTCTCCCAAACGAATAAACGTAATGAAATGTAAATGTAATAAACTTAAAACAACGTCTTCATTTCATTTGCCCTTATGGGATATTTAAAATTCACTGACCACCAAACTCATTGATGATGTGCAAGAATCCACAAAATGTAAAGCCTACTTAAAGCGTAACGACAGCGCTTTAAGTAGGCTTAAAGGAATGGCTGAAACGGCCTATACTCTGGTCATGTACAGGCGATGATGACGCCAGTGCAGTCAGAATGCCAGCTGCGCACGTACTCTGCAGCTCCTCATCCTCAGCGAAGGTGGGGTTGTCCAGCAGGTACTGCTGCGCCTCAGACCAGGTGGTGCGGTACGTCACGTTCGCCATGTTGTCCAGGATGTTCTTCAGAGCCTCCCAGTTCCTCTTCCTCAGCTGCTTCGCTTGCTCCTGCGGTGCACAGTCATTAGCCTCTCATCACGTTTAACAGCACGCGACACAGCGAGGCTCAAACCGGCCCCATTACAACGCCCTAATGAGGCTGTCTGTGTTACCAGCAGCAGGGGTCCCACTCAAACGAGATTTTCAGTTTCAAAGGATTTCTGATATTTTAAGGGACAAATTTATGATTTTCAAGAACTGCTTTCACTGCTGCATTTGAGAAATTTCTGTGAAATTGGGCCACGTTTTCCACACAGGGTGTGGCTCCACTGCCCCTCACTCTGCCGATGCTCCCAGGGGTTAGTACCAGTCACCACTGCTAGACTTGACTGTGAATGATGTCAAGCTAGTGAGCAAGACAGGCTAATTTTTGTCTGTCACAGAAGAAAAAAAAATCTTTTTTGATTTGGACAATTTTCAGTAGTCTAAGAATTAAAGAATAGCTTTCCAGGATGCCTTTTTCCTGGATTTCCCAGGATTGTTAGAAAACTTCGGGTCACCTTTTCACCAGGTAAGAGGAATGAGTGTGAGGGAGACGGATGAGCAGATGAGAGACTCCTCACCTTCTCCTTTTTAGCCAGGTAAAATAAGACATCCTCGTAGATCTCCAGGCGATCCCGCTCAGGAACGACACTCCACACCTCCAACTCTCCGAACATCTGCTCCGCTTTCCTGGGTCACCAGCGCACACAATGCAGCATGAGATACAGAGAACTCACACAGCACCTGTATGCTTTTTTAAAAATTGCAATGCAACAGCTGCAGAGATTTCCACGGGACACGCCCTGCTTGTGACTGCTGACATTCCTCCTGAGAGGAATTCCTCCACATGATGGCAGCAGCGTAGAGCAGAACACACAGTTCAAGCTAAATGACACTTTGCAGCTGAAGGAACAAACAGTTCCAACATTTGTACATTTTCTACAAATCAATGTATTTAAGACCATTATATTTAAATTTGTCACATAACTATAAAATATTTGCAATTATACTACTTGAGGGTGTACAGGTTTCGATTTTGGGCGAAACACACTATGACCCGAAGGAATGATAGGGGCGTGGCCATGGCCAAACTGTAGTTTCCTTGGGAGTCTCACCAGTTAAGGAAGTCTTTGTAAATATTCATAAATTTTTCCATTTCCTGTTTTTATATTACAGAGAGTACGCACTCAAAGTCAGACACCGTGAGGACACGCTGGAGCGGTGAACCGCGCTGTCCCACTGTCACAGTCCAGATGTGCGGCTCACAGCAAGCTGTGGCCCTGCCAGGCACATGCGGAGTCGCCATGACGACACCACAGCAATCGATAATCGTTATCGGTCAAGGTCACCGGTCGGTCAGTTCCGACCGAGCTGATCCCTGCTCCACCCAAACAAATAGCTGAGAAGGCTGCTAGTATTTCACCTGCTACAAATACCGAGCTTCTGAAAAACTATTTTCAAGGAGTCAAACCTTTGTTTACTAAAACATTCGTTTATGAAGATGCTACTGACACACACTTCCAAGTCCGAACTGTATATTGGGCTGTATGTTTTATACCAAACTGTACACATACTACCTATAAATACTACCTTAACTGTCATTACTTACCTAAAAGTAATAACTTATTTGTTAAGTAGATTCACTTACACACGACGACTCACAAAGCACTGTAACATTACCCAGTAATGCAGCTGAGCATAGTATATTACTGAAGCTAGTAACTTGTTCTCTCGTACAAAAATCACAGACTTGCTTGAGATCTGAATCTGCAGCCTTCTAGCTGCAGGCCCCCAGGTCCCTGGCCTCTATTCCACAGTGCCTCCATTAGGAGCGGTGATTTGATGAAGCGGGCTTATGGCGCGGAGAGCCGATCACACGAGCGGCGCATGTGTGTGCGCGTGCGTGACGAGGGGGGCTTTGGAGAGCGTAGGGGTGTATTATTAATGCCACAGGCTATGGCAGGCGGGCTGTCCCCGCACACGGGAGCGGATGATGGATGGGTTTCTGCCTCGGCCCACGCCGAGGGACGGCTTTATTCACAGGGGGACTTTCTGCGGCACTTTCGGCCGATTACCGAAAACCATTCCGGAGCTCATTTTCGTGGAAACGTACTGCGATTCTTACTACTGTGCACCATCTGAATGCCCTCGCCTTAGCAACAGAATGACTCCTGAATTTAAAAGATGGAAGACTTTGTGTTCAATGGAGATGTGACCAAAAAATGATTATTCAACTAAACAGATCACTGCTCAATGATCTGACCATGGGGAAAACATTCAAAAGATTTGTCTTTGGGGAGGAAAAAAACTGCCGATGAGACCCTGTGTAGCAACACTGAGGACCAGCAGAACAGCAAGATTAGTTCTTTTTCTTGCTTCTCCTGTTGGCTAAGATGACATGCTCCCAGAAAAATTCTACATGACATATTTCATTAATAACAACTTTCAGCGTAGAATATTAATTTGATCATTCAAGAGATCAAGTGATCATTCAAACGTAAATTCTGTAATAAATCGATTAACAAAACTTCTGTCATGCACACTGCTAACTGTACAATTGAAAAATGAAGGTGAACGTGTACACATTCTCATGTGATAATACACACTTACATTTTTAACAGAATCTTAGCATGTCAGTCAATTAAGCACTACGCTAAATACCCTGATAAGACACTTATAAATGCTGAAGACATGGCCTTTGGCAGAAGTCCCGGTTAATGTTAAACTCCTTTCAGAAATCAGCCCACGAAGCAGAACAGAGGACAATGGGAAGTGACAGCTTCTCTCGCTATAGGGAACACGCGCAAATCCTGACCACAAACACTGTCGGAAGCACTCAAGAAATGTTTAATGGGGAGAGGAAGAGGGAGAGGGGGAGACAGAGAGAGAGAGAGAGAGAGAGAGAGAGAGAGAGAGAGAGAGAGAGAGAGGAAGCAAGAACAGAGAGGGATCTGAATAGCCACACTAAGGTATTATAACTCAGGTCAGGTCTGAGATTAAGATGATATATGCTGGGAATGCTATCATGACCCCACAGATCAGTGGCTGAAACTAAAAGGCAAAACGATCTGGCCACCCCCTGCAGAGCCAGGCACGTACTTGTATCTGGTAGTGGACGTCATTTTCTCGTGATTCTCCAAGAACCGCTGGTATCTCTCTTTGGACTCCTTGTACTTAATCCTCGCCTCTTCCTTTTCTTCCTTCTCAGTCTGAACCTTGTACGCGTTGAATGCCTGCTTCTTTTCGCTTAATTTAGGCAGCGCACTTTAATGAGAGAGGGAGAAGAAGTCTGAAATGCATCAGTTAACTACACACTGGTACAATCCAAAACAGAGAGCAGTTCTGATTGACAGCTACCTGTAGCGGGGGTCGTTGATGATCATTTTCATTGCCTGCTCCCATGAGGCATTGGATGACACTCCCTACAAAATAAATTGAACAAAATGAGTATGCACGGAATCACTGAACTCTACATAGAGACAGACAAATATCATGATCAGCTCATTCATGAAATCATGACTGTAGATAAGACATTATCAGTTTCATACATTTCCATATTCCATACATTTTTACCACAGTTCAAAGCATGAGAGTAGAAGCACACAGACACAGTACCAGTCAAAAGTTTGGACACACCTGATGAAGATAATGGGAAACGTGCATTCAGAGTCATTCTGATCTAAAGACTTATGCTTAAATGCTTGAAATTTGTTTCTTAGGCATCAACCTCACAATTTATATTTGTCTATGTATGAATTTCTTTCCAAAATTATATTATAATACATTTAAAAAAATATTTTTAGCTATTTTGAAGAATCTAAAATATAAGATTCAGATTTTTTTAAAACACTTTTTGGGTCACCGCATTCCATTTATGTAATTTAATTGTTTTGAAGCCTTTACTATTATTCTAAAATGTGGAAAATAGCAAAAATAAAGAATAAAACTTGTGTTCAAACTTTTGACTGGTACTGTACACATAAATTCTTATATATGAGCAGGGCCTTGCTTTAGTGCCGTTTATTTCATATCAGTTTCGATAAATGCAACTCTGATAGCCCCGACTAAAGCCAACAGTGCCTTACATAAGTGCTCTTCCTGCCCCTGTCGCCAGGAGAAAGCTCCTTTGGCCAATTTAAGAGTCAATTTCCCACCGCAGAGTCATTCTTATTCAATACAGCATACCCCTCAGCTGCCTACATCCCAGCCACGCTTCTGTCCAATAACACTCATTATGAAGACATGGCATGTGAGCCCTCTGAGGAAATCAGCAAGTGTCTCAGGAGAAACCTTCGTGCACCTAATTAAAATAACTAAAATGGGGATCAATAGGCCACCTTGATTAAAAACAACACTGGATCGGACCAAAAAAAAACTACAGACCATATCAGATAAAGGGACCTCCCCGCGCTACTGGATTGAAATATATTTGGCCACAGGGCCAAACTGACCGTCAGCCGTTCATCACATATGATGGCCCAGGCAAAAAACACCAGCAGATTAATGACAGACTCATCCGCAATGGACATCACCTACATATTCTATGCCTAGATAAGAGCATCTGCTAAATAACATTATAGTTAGCGTTATAATTTAGCAGATGCTCTCATCCACAGCAACTTACATAGTTTACAGTTTTTACATGTTATCCATTTACACAACTGGATATTTATTGGCAATTCTGGGTTAACTACCTTGCCCAAGAGTAAAACAGCAGTGGCCTAGCCGGGAATCCAACCAGCAACCTTTAGGTACGAGCCCTGCTCCTTACCGCCATGCTACACTGGTTTATAAAAACAGAAGCCCAGGAAATTTGATTGGACTGGTTGAGATGGAACTAAAGGGCACCTTTTCCTTCAGGAGCTCCTTGAAGGCCTGTTTGGCCTCCTCTTTTGTGTTCCATTTGTAGACTTTCTTCACCAGCTCTGGCCTCTCCTCCTTCTTAGGGGCTTCACTGTCAGAGACAGAAATGAGACGGAAAAGAGAGTAAGAAAGGAAAGATGGCACGACTGTAGCTCATATCAAACAGATTGACAGGACCTCATTCACAGGATGGAGATCAGGTCCCACAGCTTTTCCTGGTTACGAGCTGGTTACATTTATGTTCTATTGTGTTGGAAGTCACTCTAGATAAGAGCATCTGTTAAATGAATGTAATGTAACGTAACATAATGCAATGCAATGTCCAGTGCTGCAGTTTACGCACTGAGAAAGAACAGCCCACACAATCATCTGAAAGCAGGTGTTGTAACACAGCAGAGTAGGTCCTTGTGCCGGGAAAGTGAGCTCTCATTAACCTGAGCAGCGTGATGTGTGAATCTCCACTGTAAGCCTCCTTTCACGGGAGAGGAGGAGGAGGAGGGGAGGAGCAGCTGGGATACCTGGCCGGGGTCTCCGCGCTGGGCGTGTCCTCCGCGGCGATGACGGGCGTGTCCGCCGCGACCTCGGCCACCTGTGCCGGCGCCTGGGCCAGCTGCTGCTCCTCCACGACGGCGGGGACAGCGGTCTCGGCCTCTGCCACCGTCGTCATGGCAACGGCGCTCTCCGCCTGGGGGGCGGTCGTGGCGACGGAGGTGACAGCAGCAGCAGCAGCAGCAGCGGCGGCGGCGGCGGCAGCAGCAGCTGCAGCATCGGGCGTTCTAGAAGGGATTCAGTAACGTTCGTAAGACTTTTATTAGCAATCATTCCTACTTATGCTCAAAAAAAGACCAACAAACGCCTACAAAGAAGTCCCCAAATGCTCCCCAAAGACATGCTTATGTATCCCAATAGTGTATTACTAATTTCTGTATGAGTCTTCTGACTTCTGTTTGTAGACACAAAGCACAATTCAACAAGCGAGGAAAGCCTTTAAAACAACCACCATAACTCACCCAATCTCTTCTGCTTTTATCATCGCTGCAAAAGGCAAAGACAAATTAAATTAGTCCAGCCATGACAGCATGAGAATACATTCATTTTTACCTTCCAAACATATTTATTTCTAAAATGCCTACAGTGCTCCTGAGATGAAGTGTACGCTTCACTGTTATGGACATGTCATTACATTCCACATTATAAACCATTATAAGCCCTCTCCTGTGCTGCAGAAAGCCCAGACAGCAGGGTCTTATATATGAACCCATACTAAGGAAGAAATGCACTGTTAATGTAACCACTGGATTTACTGAGATGAGCCATGTGCCGCTTTCAACGTGGCACCGCTCGCGGTTCTCGGCTTTTGAGGATTACCTTCCAGATCTTCCAGCTCCTTGGGTTTGGTCCAGCGAGACTCCTTGGTCTGAGAGTTGTAGTAGTAGGGCTTTCCTGTGTCTGACTTGTACTCCTTCCACGGACATTTTGACAACAGTTGCTGCACGGAAAACCATAAAAGTCACACTTGATGTTCACATGTTCAGGTCCAAATATTTATGATGCAAAATATAATATTTTATAGCTTAAGTAATACAAATCTGAACTACATGGCAGTTTCCAGACAGAGTTGACAGAAAAGGGTAATCTAACGAGTGCAAAGGCTTCGCAAAGTATATCTGTATCAGTCTCTATCCACGCGCTCCTAGCGACGACTTTAAAGTCCCAACAGTGGGAATTACAGCACTGTGTGAATTCTGGCCAGCCCGCAGTTAACTCCTGCTGACCACGAACACTCACCTCTGCAGGCGATTTGAGGTCGTCTGGCTTCTCCCAGGTGGACTGCTTGGTTTCTGTGTTGTAGTAGTACGTCTTCCCGTCCACAGACTTGTGCTCCGTCCACACGGATTTCTGCAATTAACACAGGGCTTAATTAACGGCTGCATCACTCTCCAAGTGACTTCAGTCCCCCCAGTGACTTTGGCAATTCATCTGGAGTCAGTTTCTCAAATGGAAGATCTTCAGCCAAATTAAAACTGGACATATTGAACTGACCTATAAACACGATCATGGGTACCAATAATCCAGATTCATTACAGAGATTTCACATCTGTTTATCTTATTAATTTATACATTTATAAACAGATGGCCCTGTACAGAACAGTCTGAAATGAGAGGACATTACCATAAAATAATGTATTATATAATACACTACATTATATACACAAACCAACATATTATACACTGTACAGGTCCTGCAGAGAAAATATTCAACGCATTTATATAATATACAGATGTTGTAATAGTCCTGCATATACGATACTGATTTGTCATCTTGGTATTCACCTTCTTTGGTTGGTCATCTTGGGGAGAGCTGCTTGCTGTGGTGCTCATCTGGGGGGAAAAAAGGTAATGATATGGTGCCCATTTCAGAGACATGAAACCAGCACTGCAGCTGTGAAAGGGCCTAAAAATGGCAATAAATCTGTGATGCCTCATTTTACACCACTAGTTTTATCAGCCAAGCACATGCAAAATGCCAAACACCAGCAACACAGGACAATTAGTCTAATTAAAATACTAATCAAAAATGCATCAACAGCCAGTTTGCAAAAGGCTGTAATTTCCATTCTTTAGGGAAGCATCTATCCCTCCTCATGTCATTTTTAATTTAAAAAAGTATTTTGTTTCATGCAGATCAAAACTTAAAGGTGTTGTACTCACCAAGGTTCCAGATGAGGCTATAATTGAACAAATACAAAAAAAATGAGCACAGAAATCTAATATAGTTAGCTGAAATTCATTACATGAGGGAATATATCAAAGAGCCTTACCAGCAGTATCCACTGGGCTTACACCAGGCTGTGAACATAAAAAGCCATTATCACACCACTTAAAACAAAAAGATTACAAACCAGATGGTCTTTTCTAACAAAAAAACAAACTGAGCTACTGCACATCATAGTGACTGGCTCTGTATTCTGCACAACATTAATGGACTAAGACCTATGCACACCAAAAACTGCACTTTATTGTAAAGAAGAAAGATGCTAAACATCTATGGCTTTATCTTAGTGATGTATTTCAGTGATTCAGTGATCCTAGGGCTTCGTATTAGTGATTCTGAACAAATTTGAGAATCTTATGTCTTACAGTGAATACCATCAATGAGAACATATGTTAACGATAATAATGGCCACCAGGGAGTGAAACGCTAAAGGTGAGCGGGCGCAGTTAACCATGGGGCTCGTGCATAAGCGGAGTACGCACGGGGCACTGGTTCTGACTGATGGGAACTGACAAGTGTGAATTTCCTTCAACAGCTCTTAAAGCATCAGGCAAAGCAGCCAGCTGCCATCTGGAGCGTGTCGCTCCGAAAAAAGGAGAGGCGCTGCTTATGCAATGCTTTCCACCGCTCCTTACAGTGCACAAACACAAACGCATTTCTGATCATTCAGTCATCGCTTCACAAGACTGATTTTATGAGAATAAACCTAAAGAAAAGTCAGCTCTGGGTGACTGCAACAAAATGGATTCAATCTTTGTATTTTTCCCCCATTGTTCTCTTCCGACCAGCATAAAATTGCAACTTCAGACAATGTATGCATTTTCTATTGCCTCCATAAAGTAAATGTCACAAGATGCAAATACATGGTTAATAAGCGGAGGGATCAAGCTACACTTTAAAAGGTCATTGATTCTGACACTCCAATTCAGTTAAAAATTTCTCCGAGGAGTAATGATCAAATGGACGTAAAGCATATGCCCATTTCCCTGGTTACCAAAAAGCAGCCGGGTAAACATTTCACCAGAGACAAGCAGAGCCCAGACAACTTCCAGATCTCTGCAGTGTGGTGTTGCGTTTTGTCAATTAAGGCCTGTAGGCAGAAGGTGGCTAGTACAAATCCTAGATGTAGTACTGCTGTAGTACTTCTGTAGTACTGTAGTACTACCCTATGATCAACATGCAGGCAGCCAACAGTTCACAAAGATCTGGTTTTATCCAGGTTTACTACATTTATAAAAATGTCTCACAAAACTAGAACCTGATTTGCTAGACACCTGGACATGAGAACAAGAACAAATGTCTAAATGATTATCAGAGGAAAGGAATATGCTATGGTCTGTGGGACTGCGGCACACTGCATAACATAACTGAAAAGCACATCACTAATTACTAATTATAAAAATAAAACCTTGCATCCCCACCTGAGAAAAGACAGGTAGAAGGGGAACGATTCTAAACACAGGGCAATCGTGTGTGTGTTCTTTTAAGCCCGTTCTCATTCCATTCAAATATTTACACAGAGCGCTCTCTAGCAGTTCACAGGTCCAAAAATGACTTTTTCGCGTTCGCAGCGCCGCAACCTTTTACAGTGTTAATTATGCTAATGATGCTGCTCCGCGCAGCTCGCGAGGGGCTATTTTTAAAACTCGGGGAGGAACAGAGAAAGTGAAGTTACCGGCCCTGTCGGCTGCATCGGCGCAGCTGGCATTCGGGGTGGCATCATCATCCCGGGCATCATCGGTGGCATCATGCCTGGCATCTAATAAAAGAACATCATGAAATATTCATCCGTCCTATTAATTCGCCCTCCCCGCCTGGCGCTCGTCGAGCACCCAGGGTATAAATACACAGTGTGAGGCGCGGGGAGAGGAGGCGGGGGAGACTCCGCTCGACTCTTTAAAGTGACGAATCGCAGTTCGCGCCGCGACATGTCACCCCCATCACCTCCGCAGCCAGTCCTGTCCAAAAATCCTGATTTAAACCTCCTTCAAAAATAAGTCACTCCTCTTAATTAGGCAAAGGTGACATGCGCTTACTGATGCAGGCTGGATATCCAGCCAGTACAATAATCTAAAATTAGGCTACAATATAATTTGGGGAAAATGGAATTATTCAACATGTGACCGTTTCATATGGAATCTTTTAGCTACACAAACAATTGGTAAAAGTAATACTGCAATGAGTATCTGCATGAAGGAGGCTCCTGTGCATTTCAGCAACACATTCAACAAAATGTCATGCGTAAATAACCAATTTACTGTCTGTTAGGTTTTAACATTAGCAAAATCAGATTGCTCAGAAGAGCAGTAAAGGACAACTGCGCTACACTCGTGCAAACTCAGGCTCCACCCACTTGTCCCATTGGAGGCCCGCCCATTGGCGGCATCATGGGCGGCATCATCGCTGGGGGCATGGGCGCCATGTTCGGAGGCCTCTGTCCCATCGGTGGCATCCCCATGGGTGGGAAATGAGGTGGCATCCCAGGCGGGCCCATCTTAAAGAGACAAAATGCACGAGAGAGGGGACAGTGTGAAAGCGCTGCTTCTGACCCCCAGAGGAGGGAAGAAGGACAGAAACACTCTGGAGGAAATGGAACGTTCCAACGCCAACTTACGAAGGGTGGTGGCATCCCCGAAGGCGGCACTCCTGGGAAGGGCGCAGCTTGGTTTGGCCCATTACTACCATCTGTCGAAGACTGGCACACACAAGACACATACAGTTACAGCTACAGCCGCAGGCAGCTCTGCTGGAATAACATGCGGTAACTGAAACTGCACTCTGAGTACTGAAAAACCTTATGCAGTAGTTTTAGTAAACCCCCCACAAACAATGACACACAAGCACACACAAAGACAGAAAGAAAGAAAGAAAGAAAGAAAGAAAGAAAGAAAGAAAGAAAGAAAGAAAGACCGACAGACACACACACACACAAAACCATTCCCCATATTGAAACATGCAAGTGTAGCGTCAAAATTTTTTCAAATACTTGCTGTGGTGATTTGTTTCACTCTTATCTAAATTACAGTACAACTGCAGACAGCAGTACAGATTACCTTTCATCTTCTCAATCAGTGTAAGTGAAAAACCAGAAAGTTTAGTGTAAAAATAAATATATGTACACCTCACCATCTTATTAATATTATTTCTATGACCACTTACTATACACTCTACCTCTGTAAAAGTCAAACGCAAAAGATAACCTAGACACTTTCAACATCTAAACTTCAATTTCTTTTAAAATACCCTAACTATCCTTTTTACTAATTAAAATTGCAACTTTCGTTTTTCTGCAACTAAGCAACCTTGACTGTCTAACTGACCGGGCCAGAACAAAGGGTGCTCAGCTCAAGGATTCCAGTAGCTGTTGGTGCTATAAAGGCCTATCCACTCTTAATTGCTTCTATTAAGGCCGGCAGGACAGCAATTTCAGCTTCTCTGTGCCACCCAGACCAATGAAAAGAGTTGTTTCACCAATAACATGCAGCACTGAGCCTCTATTTAACACGTACAGAGAGAACCAAACAAGTCACCTAATTGGTTGGATCTGCACAGGTTCTGTGAAGGTGATCACAAGCAATTCAGGATACTTAAGTGAAGCGGTCAGCCTGTGGCAATAGGTCTACCCTATACACAACACAGAGGTGACTGCCCAGTTCCCGCTCCTCTGACATCCCCACACGAACAAGGGAAAATATCCTATTACTGTGTGAGAACATACAGATAGGACCAGCAACTGGCAAACGTCTGTGTGGATTCCATGCAATGTTTATGTAGAATGAGGTACAACGCAGCAATGGAAAAAAACAGCAATAGTGATACTTATGCCAGTGATGTGTACACACACTAGCTACAATTAATGCTGATTAATGCTGACAGAACACAGTACAAGTTGTTTATTTAGTTTAATTCATATATCACACTAGGTAGCAAACAAGTGGCTAACTTGGGGGACCTGTGGATCTTCCATATTTCCCTGAATATAAAACTGAGGGTGCAGCTGGAGAATGTTACTACGGAAAAGTACAGGTTTTTACTCTGGCTTCACCGGCATTGCTTATATTCCAGCCAGTGCAGGCTTATAAAGCCTGAGGTCTAGGGCCTAAGGGCATTTACTAGCGATGCTAGAGGTGTACATGCCATTCGCGGCCCGACGCATATCAGGCACTTTTTTCATCAGTTTTATTCAGCCAAACATTAATGATTGCCATTTCCATTACGTAAGTTAGAGTCACAGCTCACAACAGTGCTTTGAAAAATGTCAATGACATGCATCTTGCAAAAATGTCAATGACGTGCATAAAGTTTTAGGCTAGGTGATGCGAGTAGCCATTCCTAACTGACTGGTGAAAATATCGGTACATATTGACTGTGCTGCCTTCACCACCTTCACTTACGTCCTCCTAAACGGGTATTACCCACTGAGATATAGTATGATATTCAGTCTCCTCCTTCCCTCTGTCGCTCTCTCAAAGAATGGAACTCAACAAACTGCCGTGAATACTGTCCTGTATGATGATTTGTTAACTAAGCAGCGGGAAAGGGTCGAGTGTTTGATCGGATCCGCAGAAAATTGGGAAACTGCACGTCAGTGTCAAATCCAAATCCAAATCCATACCCACAGCTTATCAGATGTAATAAATTACCGATTCTAAATTTCATAGCATGCTAACTATAACTGACCACAGGTTTTCAATTCAACTACATAACTGACTTCGACTACCTGTATTTCCCGGACAGACAGGCTGGGACAAGCCTGAAATTGTTAATTTTACATTATTTCAATAAATGTATAGTAAATAAGATAGCAAAACACATACACTTAGCTAGCAATAAACGGCGCCGAATTAGGTCGATGACAAATGTAAACGTAACGAATAGGGAGCAATGTAACTAGCCACTTCTGGCCAAAGATTGACATTCAGAATCTGTCCTGTTTGTCACTTGCACTGGTTAGCTTGGTCTCCAATTAGTACATCAACTACGAAAATACTGATGAAGAGACACTACAGACTCTGTTAGCCAAACAAGCTATCTATACAGTAGTAGAGAAAATTCTGTTGTTAGCTAACCACACAGCTAGTTGGACCTTCTAGTGCCACATGATAGCTAGAAAGCGTTGCCAAAATCTAAATTAGCTACTTACGAGTTCAGCGTTGACCGAGAAATCAGTTATCAATCTCCCAGAACGCTAGCCAGGTATCACGTCGAGGCTAACGTCTCTAACGCAAGCCAGCTAGCTAACAACAGAATTTAAATTTCACATTCACGAAGCCATGACTAGCTAACCACCAATTTCACTTAATATCAGTTACACTGACCGGCCATCATGTCGTTTATTCATGAATTTGACGAACAGAAAGATAGTTTACGAGCTATTCTCATAACTCAGAACACGGAAACAAAACCAGTTTCATTGAATGAAATGGCTACAGATTAGCGGCCGGCTAATTAGCGCCAGCAAACCGCGGTGCTCGCTACGATCTAGCTAGCTTGGAGCTTGCTTACTAAATGGGTAGCCACCTAACTAACTGTAAGATTCGCCTCCTAATTTTTAAGAGTGACTAAACACGCTGGATGGTAATTAGTTAATTGATCACATCGCTGTTTTATGATCTGTAAATCATAACAAACAAATTACAACGAAATATTTTTCAAAGGTTCTGAAAACTTTACTCACCATGTTGATAGAATGTGCTGTGACCCGCCGTCTACACCTCCTACTAAACTGCAATCCTATTGGTGATTTAACTGGGGTCAAAGTGCAAGAGTAAAAACCAGCAGTTAACCATTCTTCAGTCGACTTTTCGTGCAACCAAACTACACGACATTATTAATGGACGTTTCTATTCTCCAATACAGAAGAGGATTGCTGAATGTGCAGTAACGGATGGCAGTTTGGATTGGCAAAGCTACCTTTAGGCGGGGAAACACGTCTGGACAAGGAAGTGTAAACCGCGATGTTTTAAACAATGTTGGTAGACTGGCTACCTTTGAGGGAATAGAAAGACGTACTGAACTAGCTAACTTGTGTTAGCTGTGTATGTGTATCATGGCGTGAATAATTTCAGTTTGCTAACTCGCTAGTTGAAAATAATCTGAATAACTATAAAATGTAATTAACTATCAGCTGCGTGACGTGATTAGGAACAGCAGTACATTTACGACAGCTAACGTTAACTAACGTTAGCTAAAGTATTTGCTTATCAAATTCTGACACCAGCTATATAGCAAGACTGCTAGCTAACTGCAGTAATCTTCTTTAGGTGGATCGTATCCACCTGGATATACCACGGTATACATTGTTAGATTAACTAATTAGACTGCTGAGACACCTAACATGCGACGTGTTAAGGACGGACGAGACGCTGTTGTGTCTAATTGCGTGTCCCGTGGTGTTGTAAACAGTTCCGATGGGACGTTAGTTCGGAGCCTGGAAGAGGAGTTCGATACACTGGATCACTCTGTGGGTAGCAGCGATAAACCACAGCAAAGTCAGATTGGACAAGCATCCGTGAATAAAGTGACAGCTTCTCAGCGTTTATTCAGATTGAGCAAACGTACTTCACACAAGAAATTCTGGAGCGATGCGAAGCACTGGCCTGCAAGGATATTTTCAATGCTTTGTTGCGTTGTCATACTGTCTGTCATCGCGTTTCTCTTGGCGCTCATGTACCTTATTTTAAGAGGTAATTTGTTCTCCACGTGTAATCCTGCGTATCTAACAAGCTAGTTCGGTCGTGTAAAGAAGTGCCAAGCCACCTGTGGATAACTCACTTGGTTGCTACTTTGCGTATCTAACCCACTTACTGTGCGGGTGGACGTCACGTTGCATGGACATAACATTCAGGGCAGAGATTAGTATGTTGCGTTACGTTTTGTGAAATTGTTTAATGACGTTGCATTCTGCAGCTCGGTAATTAATATTTTCTCACTGAAACTTTGACAATTGTGGGTACAATACATCTGTCTTCAGAAACCGCATGTATCTTATTGGTACGGGTAGCTAGACCTGTATTTGAACCATAATAACAGTTCTCGCATTCATAAAATAACAGTGTCAGATTTAGGTCAGCACTTTTAATACTGTACTTTCTAAATCAATTTTTATAGGCAGTCGACTGTCATTAAGTTTATTTTCTCTTTCAGAATTGCGCAGTGAGAGGGTAACCACGGAAGATGGTTCAGAAATAAAACTATTGGGTAAATACAATATCAGATCAAATACATTTACTGATAATCTGTGTGGAGAAAAAAAGTGACATCAATATGAAGTAGTTTTGGTAGGGGACATAAAGAGTAATACCTGTACTTGCCACCTGAGTGATACTTCTATTATTTGAAATTGGTCATATGTCAGTTTTCTAGTTTAATGTTATGGTACATCTTAGTCTTGACCTGAGAGAAATGTAAATATTGTCTTTTGGAAAACAAATGGTGCACATTTTCCGAAGTCAGCTATCATTAATTGTTCCTCACCTACTGCTGTTAGTTATGCTACAGAAAGTAGACTAGTACAGTAACAATATCTGGAAAGGAAATAACAGTTACAAATTAATGAAAAAAATCAGCCAGAATTAACAATGCAAAATATGTAGTCCAGCAAGCTCACCAACTGGTTAATGCACATTTATTTATTTACTTACTTACTTAGTGACACTAGTTGTTTCTCCTTTTAAGCTGTTTCAGTAAATATAAATTACTTCACTTTGAAGTTGATTGTCATCCTAGAACATATGCATGTCTCTGGATAAGTGTGGTGTTGGTTAGGACTGAACAGTGATCACCTCTGTTAATAAATACCTAGCTAGTGGAATGATTGTGAGAACTGGAAACCTTTCTTTTGTTTTGTTTTGCTTTTTCAGTTTCATTCAGAGAGTGGTAATGTTACCGTATCATGTGTTTTACTGTGTGCTGTCCTTAGGGTTTTGGAGTTTGCTGGTCTTGTCCACAATAGCTGGAATCTCTTGCTGCAGCTTCTCCTGGAGTCTGACATACTTTGACTCTTTTGAACCTGGCATGTTTCCCCCAACACCACTGTCTCCTGTGCGACTCAGGTGAGATATATCCCCCGTTTATTTCCACTGTTTATTTTGAGTGACTATCAGATCCATAAGAGGTGCTATAGAAATGCAGTCTTCTTCTTCCTCCTCCTCTTCTTATTAATATTCTTATTCTTGTTTTAAAACGCTATTTAAAAATAAAGCATGTGGATGCATCTTGTACGTAACAAGCCATTTGTTTTGATGCAACGCATAATAAATGCAATGATCATTTTTCATTCGACAACACTTGCAGTATCAGTAGGGGTGTCTGTGGCTATGCAAAAAAAAAGATAACTATATTTAGCAAATGGCAGTAAGACTTTCTCAAAATCCCTCCAACGTCAAATAAATTAGTAGATGTGCACTCTTTCCTCCACTTGTGTAATTCAGATTATTAATTAATAATAGATCTGAGGGGAAATCTGGGGAATTAATTCAATTATGTAAGATGAAAGTAAAGTAAAAGAAAAACTAATTTCAACACGTTCCGACTGGAAAACAAAATGACATTATGAAATTGGAAAACTGTGTCTCCAGCTCATTTTACAGTGGTGGGACAGAGCATTAAGAACAAGAAAGTGACACTATATGATATATTTTTGCAAGAGAAATCGACACCATCACTGGCATTCATGGTGAGAGGACACTGAGGCATCTTAAGGTGGAGCAAGCAATCTTGCACATGGAGATGAGCACATGATATTTATATAAAACCTTTCCAGCCAGCCTCTGTCAAAAGATGCACCTCTGTGTCCTTTCACCTTCATTTTACATAATTACTTAATGCTCCTCCTCTGAGATTTCTTTTCATATTAACTGTAAGTGGACATTGGTTACTGTAAAACAGATGTTGATCATAAGCCTTTGTAAAGTTACAGTTCATTGGATGGTAAGCAAAGGTTAAAATGGCTTGCATTTGCATTTTGCTACATAATTCAATTCAAATGTAAGTCTGAAACTGGAGGCATTTTAATTGTTGTTAAAAACTTTCACCATAATCTAATTAAATAACACACTTTCATCTGTTGATGACTCTGCACAAATTAGATCTTAGTCACAGATAATGGCAGAGCAATACATTTTCTGGTGTTTTCTGTGACCTGGATCACCCGGTAAATTGTTCTCATTTGTCTGTAGATGTCATTTGTAGCATCCTGTACTAGGAAGTGCAACATTACATCACAGCTGATGCTCAGATACAGCAGAGTGGCTCAAGCATACAGGGATCATTCAAAGAACATGGAGGCAATTTTCTAGTAACTGGCTTTCATCATTCAACCATAATCTCAGTGAGAATGAAGGATTTGCTTCAAAGGGTGCATACAATTGGCACAGTGGTTTTGTCAAAGGCTTTTGGTCCTTTCAGATGTTGCTGATAGTTCTGACCTTTCTCCTGTTCCCTCTAAACCTTTTCAAGAAAAGGAGAGACCGTGAAGTCGTAAAGTCTTACGTAAACCTGCCTGCTTTGCTACCCGTATTACTAAGCAAGTACAGCTCTAATTGGGTCTGAAATGTTTGGTGCATACAAATGAAATAGGCTATATTTTAATTTGAATGTAATAGCCAAGGCACTAATAAAGTGCTTGTCAGATGATTTTTTTTTTCCACATGGGAATTTGTGTTTTCACTTTGCAGCGTTATACTGTGTTTTAAACTGAAGCAGTAATATATACTGCATAATCAATTACATAGTGCCAGCGGACTGTAGTGTATAAAGTCTGTCACAACAGCTCCACAAATTTTCAACTCGTATAGTTCACTGTCCATATCTTGAATATTAACTAAGACATTGTTGCATATTTTTTCTGTATAGTTTGAAGATTCTCTTTGTCTTTGTGCTTGTGAGTGTGTGTGTGTGTGTGTGTGTGTGTGTGTGTGTGTGAGTGGTTCAGAAAATCAAAAACCAACACTTGATTCTGATTTGCTCATTACTGTGCATATAGAAATTCAAGAAGCACATACTAAATCCCCTCTAAATCACTTCTAACTTGTGTCATATTAATATGTAAAAATATATATGATCCCGAGTCTCATGAACCTCTTCTGATGTAACAAACACGGGATTCCAAATTGTGTTATAAGGGGCCATTTTATTGCCACCTGTAGCTAGCTGGCTACATTGTATCAAAGATGATGATGCACATGAAGGGTTCATAAAATATTAGTCCAGTTGCAACAGCATTTTTGCCATTTGTTTGTTGTAGATTTTCATGGGATCATCTGCAGCTTTGTTTGCGTTCCTCAGGGTTTATCCCAATTGCATCAAGAACATGAGTGGCTTTAGTCAAGTGAAATCCCGTAAAAGGCCAATATTAATATGCAAATGGTTATTATTTTACCATCAAACAATATGTCCTTTACGAGGCTTATAGGTTATAGAATCAGCATGGGAAGTCTGTAAAATCAAGTGTACACAGAGCTAAGGTGTGTGGTCTGTGGAGGGCATAGGCTTAAAAGGTATTTTTCACAGTTGTAATTGATATGCAGTTGATGTTGCACCATAGTGTTATGCAAAAGACTCATATTCAATCCCTGCTACCAAAGACCTTTCTTTAGATACTAAAAAGCACATATACTCTGTAGCTAAGTATATCCTGGAATACTTGACTTGTAAATTGCAGTTGATCACATATCCCTGATTGCCATCTGTAAACCAGGGCTTCACAATAAACAAACTTTTGCCCTTTTTTTCTAAATAGTAGGGTAAAAACAAGTCCAGTAAGTTCTGTTTCTCCAGAAGTCAGAGATGTGCTGACCCTACATTTGAGTCCATTTAATAGTAACAACACACATACATTTTATTAATTCTTTATGAATTTTCTTAATTATTAATTTTCATTTTTTGCTTTTTTGATGTGTTTTTTTCTATTATGCAACACTAAGAGTAAAAATGTATAATTCATAAAATTCACCAGATTTTTTTTTTTTTTTGCATGTCTTGTGTACTTGTGAAGCCAATACAACTGCAAATGTAGTGTATGTGTGCAGTAATTACACCAGCCTGCTTTGGTCAAAGTACCCACATATTATACCAATATCTGAAAACATAATTATCCTTTAATTACTGTGTTTTTAAGTTTATGAAAAAGCTTAAATATTTCACATTTCTTGATGTTATATAGCAGGCGTAAGATGTGTTTCTTCATGCCATGCAGATTCTTTTTGACATTTCATGTGCGGCAGGGAATCAGAGGGGAGGCTGTTTTCTCTGGCTCCCATTCTTTTCACAGCATCGCCGGTGACAGGCCAAGAGAAACGGGTGGGGAAACGTTCATTTATCTGAGGAGGGCCCCTGTAATAGACGAGGATGAAAGCACTTGTGTCAGATCCATATGCCCATTTCAGTGACGGCGATGCGAACGATTTCAGACCGGGCTGCCACGCTTCGTTTTGATTGGCTGCCTCGTTTATCAAACTTTGCAGGTTTTTCCCCGGGTTGCAACTTCTGCCTTCCGCTCTCATCACTCATAATTTTGGCTGTGATTGGAGCATATTACACAAAGCTGGCCAGGCAGAACAAGGTCAAACTGTACACCTGTTAAACAATTTGGTCTAAATTCAAACCCGAAACAAGTTAAATGGTCTGATAAGTGCATTGACTTCAGAACAGGAAGATAACATTTTCCATATGTTTTTTATTTGTTTTTCTTTGTGCTTTTCCTTTTTTTTTTGCCTGTAAATGTGCAGATTTCCGTGAAATGAGATTAACGGGCTGTAAAAACAAAAAGCA
Source organism: Megalops atlanticus (assembly GCA_019176425.1). NCBI lineage: Eukaryota > Metazoa > Chordata > Actinopteri > Elopiformes > Megalopidae > Megalops > Megalops atlanticus. The sequence goes on from CM032886.1 coordinate 7,315,372, forward strand.
CACTATCTTCTCCATGGTGCATCTCAGAGGGAGTAAACAGTTCACAAGATATTGATGTTCAAATGGCATCTTTAATAGCTCGTAAAAACACAATGCGCAATACAATAATGTAAAGTTAATTAAGATGTTAAAGTTACAGGAAGCAGACAGAATCACTTAGACTTATAATCACTTATAACTTCCTGAGATCACCATGTCTTTTGGCGCACTGTTTCATTGGAAAGCTTAAAAACAGATGTGCGAAATGGGCAGTAATTGAGCCAAACAGCCATGGCCCTTGCTGACTGTGCTTTTGAGCCAGGCATTGGAGCAGAGTGTGTTCCTGATATTTCACATGCAAAAATAAATAAAAGGTTGGTTTGGGCAGAGAGAATCGGCCGTATTACCCTCAGTTAAACTGAGGACATGATTTTAGAGGGAAGTACAGGAATACGCAATTCCTCTAATTTCCCTGACTGGGTTTCATACTGCCAGTGACCTTTTTGACATTTTTTTGTCCGGGAGGCTTCTGCAGACTCGACTGTGTAAGATTATCGTTACGAACCGAATGCCTCCCTGCATCACATCATGCAGAAGGATTTGGTACATTTTGCATTGGGTTAACATTGGGTTATGTGGTTTTTAGCTTCTTTTTCCATGTATGCCAGCACACAAGTCATCTTTGTGGATATACATTTAACAGTAATTAATTATTAAAACCTGATAAGATTAAATGTATCTCTCAGAATCCTCACTACCATCTCAGGTGTGTTGAAAGATTTCCATAATAATCTTTATTGATGTAACTGACTTTTGCGTGTTGTGCTTTGTGAATTTGTTTCAGAACGTGTTTCAGATCTGCATATAGCTTTAGACGGCCCTGTTGAGAATTAGTCTGATTCAGTGATTAGGGCATTGGGCAGACCCAGAAGGTTGTGGGATCATGTCCTGAACTAGAGTCTAGTAGTAACCCTAAAACAATGTTCTTTTCCTGAAGCGTTTACTTTTTCCCCTTTTCCCATCTTTAAGGGAAGGGGTGGATGAGGCAACGTGTGGAATGTTGTGCACTTCAGTCCAGTTAAGCTGCGCCACACTGTTGCCCTGCATCTGCCAGCATGTGGTGTGTTTGACTCACTGTGCAGTCAGCTGGCCAGTGTGTGTGTGTGTGTGTGTGTGTGTGTGTGTGCGCGCGCGCGCCAGGTCATCCGCTGCCCTTGGCCCGCTCCAACACGCCAGACTCTTCCATTCATCCGGCCACCAGATAGCTCTCTCGCCATCTACCGATGTCCCCCGTCCCGCCCTGTCCAGCGCGCAGGAGACTGATCCGTGCATTAATTACGCTTCAAGTAACTTCGCTTTTACAGTGACGAACTTCGTCGTGAAGTTTCATGCGCAGAATCCTTACTTTACGCGCTGCATCCATACATGATTGAAAAAGAACTATCGATTTTGTCTGCAGGGGTAACAAAATGCTGGATCACTGCGCGGTTTGAATTATCGAATCACAGCCCAGCCTTTCGTTACGTTGCTCTTGCAAAGGGTTTGTGCTGCTAAAAGCATATTTGTCCTGTGGGTGAGTATTGACCTGTGCCAGATAGGGACGTATTGATTCTGTTAAAGCATGGCCAACAGTGTGCAATGTGTCTGAGTTCCACATATGCTGTGTTCCTGTTGAGAGATTGGATTTGTGATTGTGTAAGCGTGCCTAAATTGTGAAAGTCCTTTCAATTGTTGTTCACTCTCTATGCCTCCTGAGATTACGGATGTCATAAACATGCAAAACACAAACCAGTACAGCAGTTAAAAGTTTAGTGGGTGCATTCATTCTAACCACATTTTGGCAGTCTGTCTTCAACTTAGACTAATCAATTTAGAACAAGTGTCCCATGTGGAGCTATTTGTATTCAGTATTTTTTTCATGGACTGCAACACTCTTGATGATGAAAAAAAACACATGTTTAAATGTATTTCCTAACTTTTTACTGATGAAGGAAAATGCTCCATAGCAGCTACACTGAGTGCCTTCCGTGGGTCTCTGAACTGTGGAGCTTAAGAAAAACTATGAATTAATGAGTTTTAAGGCTGTTTTCCAAAAAGCTGTTTTACACATTTTCAACTACAATAGACTGTGGTCCCAATCAACAAAATTTCATTTTCAGTTTTGAAATCAAAAGAAATGTTATTGGGGAAAGCACAACAAAGCAGCAGTGATTATTGCGCCCGGCTGAGTTCTGGATCCAACTCGTGGCGGAGTGTGGGCTTCAGTGATTAGATAAGCCAAGGGAGGTGTTCTTGGCAGCCCGGCTCGTCGGCGAGTTAGAAAGCTGCCTTTTGCTTTGTGCCGTTCTCAGTTAATTTGCATAATTTCTGCTATTGTCTCTAGCTGGCTCTGTGTTCTGACGCTGAGGGAAAAGAAAACGCGTTTATGATCCTGCTGCATGGCCACGTTTCCATAGAAACCATTTATCAAGACACATCAGCCCAAATGTCTGTTGTGTTCTTTTTTTTTTTTGTAAATGCCAGTGCCACTAAGTTAGAAAAGAAGTGACTCTCTGTCATCTGTTGGGTTTTGTTTTTTTACAGTACACACTAAGAGATAAAGTGCATGTAAGATGAGGACATGAAATTTACTGGTGCCAGGACTTCTCAGACTCAGTGCAGAGTAAATTGGTCTGCTTCACCGTGATATATTTCAATACACTTTCATTCAAAGTGGTTTGATATGAATTTGTACTTAACAGTTCCATGTGATTCTATTGGATGAGAACTGGAGGTATTTTGCCTGATAAATTATTGATTAGCATATGTCTTATCTTTTCGCTTCATTTATTCCTGTTGTAATAACAGACAGTTGGATGTTTTTGAACATTACTGGTCGGGTCAGTTTGAACTTAATGCAGTTGATTTATGGTTGAAGTTGCTTGAATGTTATTTTGATGGCTGACAGTTTACATTTACATTTACATTTATTCATTTGGCAGACGCTTTTATCCAAAGCGAGGTTTAATGTGATAAATGAATTAGTAGTGTCAGAGGTTCCTTGTACTGTACAGTGGCTAAGGATATTTTTATCAAATAGTATGACACCCATAAAAATGAAACCGCATTCCTTTTGCATCACAATGCAAACTGGCATAAAGAGTCAGAAATAGACCACACTTTATCTCTGATCTACCTCTTTGCTTTTTTGGGGGTTTTCATCTGGGCTAATTCAAAGGCAGCACAAAGATCTTGATTACTGGAGGAAACAAGTCTTTCTCCATCTCTGCGGTGAAATATGAGAGCATGCCTGATTTCATGAATAGCAATCACATTCACCCTTTCCCTCGCTCTGGGTCACATCGAGATTTATTATAGTCCACAGTTCATTGGTAAATACAATGAAAATGACAGTGTAATGTCCATTCACATATTATAGTGTTCTCATGTTAAAAATGACTGCCATTTCAGCTACAGTGCACTCTGCTCATAAGAATCGCATCCCCCAGGACAATGATAGATATAAATGGCTCATAAAAGCAGAGTTCCAAATGGAATAGATAAAATTGATGTTTATGTCTTAAACAGCTCTGTTCTCATATTTAATTTATAAATGTCCTTCACTGACTGATTCAAACACAGTAAAAACATATGTAAAAGATATGTAAACATATCTTTATGAAATAAAATAAAAAATAACAATGTTATGTTGTTAATAATGTGTCATATTATTTGAATGTAATTATTTGAAATGAATTGATCTTGTTTTTACCATATTACACGTGAAAGAGTCCAAAATGAGTCTTGTAGGCAGACAGTTTGATTGTTAAAAAAATGAGTATTTAAACAGCATTAGTACATAAGTGACTCTGCCCCACTGATTTTGATCCCTGTATGTGGTTGATTCTGAAATCCATAGTTCTTATAAACAGAGTGCATTATATTTACATGTAGCCATCAGCTTTAGCAGGGGTTAAGTAGATACAATATTATTTTCTACTGGTGTCTTTATCACGTTGGATTTTAGCCCTGTTTTTCCTGAGGAGTTTCATAGCACTGCACTCTGCTTTGTGTCCACTGTCAGGAATCGAAACATCGCTGATATCCACTTCCATTATGAAAAGCAGAACATGTCTATGTGCTTCTAAGATCGCTAAGTGTCCTGCGGTCGCACTCTTAACCTGTCGATGGTGAGAATGGCATTCCGGAAAAGGAGGCCACCCTATAACAGATTTTACCCTCAGGGATAAACAGAAAGGCCTCACCCAGTGGCTCTGCTACCACAGTATATACAGTGGATTATCAGTTCCAAGTGGTGTCAGTTATCCAACATGTTTTTTCTTATGTGATAAGAGTCTTTTTTTTTTTTTTTTTTTTTTTGAAACTCATGTGTAAAGACTCTTGGGAATGATGCTATCTTGATATCTTTAATATAAACCCCTTTTCCAAAAATAAAGTACAAAGTTTTGCCGTAGTGTTTAGTGTTAGTGCCCTGTGCCGTATTATTCTGTGTAAAATCACTCTTTAAGCTACACTGATAATTATCAATGACACCATGCCTCTCATGCCAACACACATACGCCTACTGCTTTCCGAGGCGGGGAGGGAGGGTGGGGGGCTGCCAGGGGTATCTATGACATGCTCATCAGACGAGAGGGCTGAACAACTCAGGACGGCCGTTTGGGCCAGGGGCCCGCCCACTGTGTCAGAAGCGCTCAGGAGCGATGACATGGGAAGCCAGGTGATGAATGACACAGGGCACGTCCCCAGTCGGGGCATGGCAGGTGACAGTTTAATAATGAATTCTGTCTCCCGTCACCTTCTCCAGCACAGGGCTCTTATCACCGAAAACACAGGGCTCTTGGCTTGCACACTTGTGTCAGAAAAGATCAGGTTATTAGGAGTTACTTATCCTGAAGTGGCCTGCTCATGCTTTAGCATATTTTTATGCTATTTAAATGTTGTTTCATTTTTTAATATTATAAATAAATACGTAAACTTTGAATAAGAATAGCACATTTAAGGCTAATAATGGTTGTTGTGTTTGTCAGATGGGTGTTAACCCTTGGGAATATTTAAGCAGGTCATGTACTGGCTTCATATTTAATTAGTGAGTGTGTCAGAGCCCTCAATTAATGATCCTATGATTATCTTTGTAGCCACCTGTCCAGCTGGTATCTCTGACTAAATTCTCAGCTCTGCACATTGACCTGAACTCAGCAAAGGTGAACTGAGGTTTCAGGGGCTTCTACGTTCATAAGGTGCCCACAGTCAATACCATAGCCATCATTTGGACCTGTGAAGTCCCTTGTTGTCCTCTCACTTGAAAAAGATATGATTTGTGCCTATTCAGTATTAAAACTGAGGACTGCAAATTCAAGGTATTTCCTGTATCTTTAGATTATACAAACACTACCTTAAAATTAACAGGAATTGACAAGATATTTCAGTGTAATGCATTTAAGCTTGTATTCCAAATCAAATTGGAATATTATAAAACAGATGAGTAATTAGATTAATGTGGTGAATAGAACCAGATAGATCCAGTTTCCTGACATAAAACCAGATGCTTGGTAAGAGTATGATGTATGGCTTGCTGCCTTTATTACATTTTGTTTGTACTTTGTTTTCTCATTGAAAATACTGTTTAGCTGTTAAGGCCTTTAGGCAGGCACTTTGCAATTGTGTTTTAAAAAAAAATCTCCATACTGCTTCTGAAAGATTCCATGAATCATTTAGACAAATGTGCTAGTCCCTAATGGTAATATTTATTCAAAGTGCTGCGTGTGTGCCTTTTCAGGTCACAGAAAATTGCATTCACTAAATCCCAGTGTGCTCTCTTAGTGACCTGCCATTAAATCTAAGCTGAAGGTGCACTTCTTGTGTGTTTTCTTTCTCCGCCTTCAGAAGGATGACGGGTCACTCCTTCCATATGGGCTACAGCATGGCGATCCTGAATGGCATCGTAGCAGCACTCACGGTCCTGTGGTGCCTGTCGTGAGCACGGCCCAGAATTCCCGCTCCTCTCCAGAGTTCCTGCCCCTGTCTCCAGCGTTCTCATTGCTGTCTCCAGCGTTCTCGCTCCTGTCTCCAGCGATCTCGCTCCTGTCTCCAGCGATCTCGCTCTTGTCTCCAGAGTTCTGCTCCAGCTCCTGTCCTCTCCCCAGAGTTCCTGCTCCTGCAGAATTCCCACTCCTGTCCTCTCTCCAGAGCTGTGTCTGACTTTCAACCCTTGCACTAATCATGAAAAACCCTGAATCCTGAATCACATTTCTTTTCATGCTTTTAACTCAAGTGAAAGTTTGGAATAGTTTTGTCTGTTTTATGTCTAGCAGAAAGTTTCAACTGCTTTGGCTCCAGAAAATGTGTGTCTGTTTTTTTTCCCTTCAAAACCACAAATTGTGGTTACAGCTCAGGTTATAAAGCCATGTCCAGACATAGTTAATATCCTGTAATGGACTTATACATTCCAGGAAGAATGTAAGAAAGGGAACTTTGTTAAAGGGTGTTTTTTATCTTTAAGTGTCTTGAGCTCCATGGTAAAAGTAATCCTTTTGATAATGTCTTAGATTTGCTTTGTTACCTGTGGTGTTTCTCACTGTGCCAAGGGGCTATGCATTTAGTCCAGAAGAAATAAATACGGAAACTATCAGTGCCTTTAGAATGATATTAACCGATCATACACTGAAGCAGTCTCCTCTGTGCTCATTTTAAGATTCAGGTTATTAGAAGTCAATGTGCTTCCGTTATGTGATATGCAGATCCATGCTGGCTCCACAAACACTGTGCTTAATAACATAGTGCCATCATATACAGTATCTTTTACTGCGAAATTTATATCTGTTTTTTTAACTTCTGTGATATTTTATTGCATTAACCACTACATCTGTGCCTTCACTGGATATATTTATTACAGGCTCTAAAGCAAGTTCACTGTTGCAATCTTTCCAATTTCAACAAAAAATACTAACTGGATTTCTATGTTTTATGCAGTATTGCCTTGAGGTTGATTATCTTTTGTTTCTAGCATAATGTGTTGTAGTTTTTTTTTTTTCCATCTCTCCCGTTTGATTGTGTTTGTTTTGTTGCAGTGCAACAGACCAGTATGATTTTTATGCTTTCATTTGATCTGCTTTCGATATTTTTGTTTTGCTGGGTGTATTAATGTATTATAATCACAATATAAAGTGTGTTTTAATGAGTCATTACTAGGCGTGGATTTCCCAGGCGTAATGGAGTGCAACACTGAGGGCTCATGGTTTTGTCACTTTAAGTTTCTGAAATTATGTGGCAATAAGTTCTAATTATCACATGCTTTGTATTGAATAAATTAGCTAACTAGTCAATAATTCAGTACCTGCCATTTTGTCACACTTAAACAAAAGTTTTACTTGTCTTCCTCTGTCATACAATACTGTGCTTGAAGAGTAATAAAATATTTAAGTATTGATTGGCCTACTGTTTACTTTCTGGAAAAGCATTCAAGGTAAACACCAGGTACTCATCTCTGCCAAGTGAAGCCCGCCTCCAGCACATGCCACCATTGTTTTTACTGAAATGGCTTTACTGAAAACCAGAATGGAGAGAAATGGCCCTTATTGTGAAAAGAATTAGTGTAATTTTGGAATGGGTTACAGGAAAATACTTGGGTTTTCTTCCGCTTCTTTGACCTTCCTCATTTCACACTGGTGCTTGCTCCACAGCACTGCTCTTTACTGATACCCGCATTTCAAGTTGGAAGAGAAACAGAAGTGAAGATTTGTATGGCGTTTTCGGTGTGGCAACAAATGTATGTGCTTGAATTCACAGCTGTAATAGTAGATTATGTTGTATTTTATGGTCTAATGCTGTTCCCGTTATCACCATTACAGCATTCATTTAGTTGTTAGCTCCATCTCTAGCTGCTGATTACCTTCACTTACGAGAAAGGCAAGTCCCAATTTAGTCCTCTCAGCCAAAATAACTACATAAACACAGAATCAATGGCCAAATTGACTTTCCCTCCCGTTAAATGGACCCAATGTGATGTACGTGCTGTCAGGAGAACATCGTTGAATGGAAAATGAAAGAACAACAGGTTAAGAACATTCCTCATTTTAGCACGTGTGCTGCAGGGGCTGATGAGAGAACAATTTGACTTGTAGCTGGCTTAACGCCGAAAAAAACGCTTTTACAGGTGGAATGCTGAACTGCCACGTTGTATTGTAATGTCATTACACGAAGGAAACTGGCTCTGGAAGTGTAGCATCGTGTCCCTGCAAATTACGAACATGCTGGATTGCACCGAGCATCTTGTGCGAATCGAGTGTTAGGCGCGACGCGTCTCTTCAGGGGGTTCGCTTCGTCCAGACATGAAATCTCAGACTGCGCCGGCCTGCCCATTAGCTGTAATGGAGCGAAACCCGCGGCTGAGAAAAGCTCCTGGCACATTGATTAAAGTGTGTTTTCTGACAGCCGTGGCAAGAGCAAAACAGCCGGCTTTTTTCTGCAACGCCACTGAAACGTCTGCGGTCAGCAAACTCGTTATAAAATGATGAAATGCACAATGCAGAACATTAATTCAGCCAGTTTTGTGTGTCAGCTGTGGGTTGCAAACTGTGTATTTTTTGTTTACTCAAACAAGCTTTAGAAAGTTTGGGTGACAGAAATTCAGGGAAAAAAATGGTTTTAACCTACAGTCATCATGCATTTCTGAAGTATTGAATGTGCTGTAGAATATTCATTATTACATCTACAGATTTGTATTACAAGAATTCACCTTGTGATGTTTGCAAAAAATTATAATGATAATACTTTATTTTGATAATCCTGTATGGTTAGGAAAACAAAATGAAAAGATTACTGTTCCTGAGATAGCCTATGTTCCAATACCATTCTTATTGGTATTGATGGATTCATAATTTAATGTCATTTTCAGGCATAAAGAGCAACTCAGATTATGAATTATTCCAGTGTTACCTTGTATTCATGGACAAGACTAATGGTATGTTATGTGGGCTTGAGAGGACAAAGCAATGTTGCAGCTCCTGAGTGTATGCATACTAGTTTGGTAATTGACGTTGCCTTATGATGCTCACTTATTTATGAACACCTGCTCCCCTACTTTAAATAGCTTGTGGAGCTGCCTCTCAACCAAACAGTGCAACTCTTATGGGATTTTGAGCTCTGAGGGGGAAAAAAACTCTGAACCTCAGACGTGGAACTTGCACTTAATTTTATTTTCCCATTTCTCCAAGCATATGCCTTCTATAATTCATTAAAACTGAGCCCTGGCCGCCTGCAGACTTTCCGATCCATTCACTTCCAACAAGCTATTTAACAGAATTTCCTTTTAGCTAATCAACTGTCCATTTTTATGAGGACGTCTCAGTTAGCTGGGCAGGTCCTCGATAATTTAAATATCATCCTTCACCATATTATCCAATTACCCGATTCAAGTTTTTGAAAGTCTTAGAACGCCTGAGCAAGTTTGTAATTAAATTAAGTACATGCAAGTAATAACCCTGCAGTATCAGAGTTGTATTGGGAGAGGATGTAAACTGAGATCATGGTGCTGTAGGCACACATATTGTTTATTTATGTAATCTGGTGGTCTTTCATCGGGGTTGTGTAGCTCTGTAACAGCTGCCTTCAGTGAGGTCTCGAGTTTCCAGTGAGTAGTGCTCATATCAAAGATGTAATGCTATTTCCCACACCCAGTCATAAAGTGTTATCAATATCCAAAAAAGAACACATAAAATTTGATGACTTTCATAACTGCTTTCTGATAGAGCAGCATGTCTTCATTGTGCAGAGAATTGCTTTATTGGGGGCAAAATTACACAGGATGGCTGAATATTGAAGATGCTTGATATGTCATGTATCATTCATTTGGAAACCTTGGGAGATGCCAATTTCTTCTGATCCCAGATTGTAAATTAGATACTATGTTAAACTGCCACTGCCTCCCTCTCCCTCTCCCTCTCCCTCTCCCTCCCTTATTAAATTAGAGCCATCCCAAGTGCTGTGCGCAGTCTTATCTCCAGGAAACATTTGGGCTGTTGCCAGCTCTCGGCTGGCTGTCATTTCAGCTGCAGCGGCCATGTTTCTTTCACACATGGGCGCCGTCTCTTTGTGTTCACCCACCACAGATCACGCGCCAGACGTCTGGAACTCCACACAACAGTTTTTAGTTCCAGTTTGCTCACTCTTGTTTTGTTTGGGCTCTGTTCAAGGGTGACCAACTCCTGAAATGATCCTGAAATGATGCACTGCAGTACATTTTTTGAACTTCTCTTTAAATGACTTACAGTCTTGGAATTAACTTAAATTTGGTCGACTGGAGGCATTTACTGAATTCTTACATGCTAGGAGGGAAAGAGACCTCCTGGACGGAGGTCTTGTAGAAACACTGTTGAGCCCACCTGTTGCACAGTAAAGTGTTTTAAAGATCTGTGTTCAACATCATCAAAATAATGGGACATGACAGGGCCTGATTCTTAGACTGAAATGGAGGAATGGACTTTTCATATATTCTGACACCAGAAAAACGAGGACTAGTTCATTGTTGTATAAGCTGGGTAATGCATCTGTGAGAATCTTTTTTTACATACAGGTGCAATACATTTTTGTGCAGATAAAACAGAAATAACATCAGTGCTGACGCATTTATTGCAATCTTTTTAGTTGAAAAGTAATTTAGTTGAAAAGTCCCTGACCACTTCTGACACAACTGTGACAACCCTCAACCCCCCAATATTTTTTCATCATTGATTACAAAAAACTAGAGCCTTATTGAACTGTAGACCTGAGCAAATAAGAGGCAATCCCACAGTGCTCAACAGACACAGACACACCCATGGGTGGTCATTTAAATGTCATTTAGAAAGCACCTTTCTCAAATTTTACTCAACACATCTACTGATGTCAGGATTTTGGTTTCAGTCTTGGCATTGCATGAAGCCGACGTCTAGGCTTTAACCGAACTCACTTCATTTAAATGTCACTAACAATCAAGCGTCTTAACTGATGGAGGTCAAGTTATCCAGGGGCAGTGTTTTGTACGAAAGAACAATAGCCCATTCCTATCCTGAACAAAATACTTGTTGACTGGTTGTTAGCCCAGTGCTCTGACTCATTCTGCAGTCCTGTGTGTAATAAAATGCATGAATGACACATCAAAAATGTTCTCATTGAAAAAAGGATTTCTTGTACTCTGGGTAACTGTTTTTGCACAACTTATAAAAATGAATGTAGCTGAATAGTTGCATTTTATTGCCTGGAGGAGACTTCAATGAAAGGAATTCCTTCAACAGGTGGCAGTCCATCTCATGGCTTTAATAAGAATGAACTGTGTGTTTTCAGTTACTTGAGAATATTTTTACTCCCCCCTTAAATCTCTGACAACAAAGGCAGTGCTCAAAAACTGAGTTAGCGTTTCTTTCTGGACTTTCCTTCCTCTTGCACTTCTTTAAGGACTGGTACTTTAATTGCTGTTGACAGTCTGTCAGCATTCATTTGTGTTCATAGCAGTAACAGTAAACGTAAAACCACAAGCAGCCACGGTTAGAGCTAATATACCCGCAACATAAAACTCAATCAAGCTACACTGGCAATGCTGAGACTTTTGTAAGTCCTGTGCTTTAAATCTATTCCACTGATAAACTCAAAATTTATTTTCGAAGGAATGAAAAACACCTGGATATTTCATTGTATAATACAGCTGTGTTTTTTCATCTCCTTGACAGCATGTGAATGGTTTGGTTTAGCAGTTCTATTATTAAATCAAACTGATGCCACTTTCCAGGTATTTGTTGAGAGAAAATATAAAAATACAAATACAGCACAAAATATTCTGGTAGCATAACCTTGTGGCTCCATATTAAGGTCTCTCTGAGTAAAGCTTGAAAAATCACTGCAATGACTGGGAAAAATGCTGACATCATGCAGACAGACAGCCTAAACTGCTGCCTGCTGTGTAATAACTAGCACATTTAACTTGTGTGTTTTCACACATTTTACAACCCTATTCTTCCTCTGCAAAGACAGACCCCAATCTGACCACACTGGTGTAAGAGGAGGAGGAAGCTAAACTTTTAAACTGTCAAAGTGTGAGACCTCCTGATGGTAATTGAATAAAGACAAAAGTTAGCTGCATGGTGCAGCCCAAGACTTATAGTATAAGAGTAAATTATGAATTTTCTGAATGAAACCAGGAAAATAAATGTGGCGTTTGTAGCTGTAAATATGGCAGCTCCAAAGCACTCATTTCAATATGTACTTTGTAAGGATCATATTGCAACACTCTTTCAGTTTCTTCCAATCGAAATATGCCTGCAGATAACTTGCGCACCCTGCATCACATGTTCTGTCATGAATGTGTTTATTATACCTTGTCCCTATTAAGTATAATTAAATATTTAACTACATTAAATGGTAACTGGTTTGTCAGTGAGTATTCACTTTGCTTTCTATGTTAACACACCATGGATGCCAAGACCCTTTTCTCTAATCCACAGGCTGCTCGCACACTTTCTCCCAACAATATTTTCAAAAAAAGACATGATATATTGTTGAAGCAACATGCTTGGTGACACGTTTTCATATCTTCTCAAAAGGGCATCACATTCAGTACTACAGAGACCCTGAACTGATCCATATGAATCATTGAGGTATTGTTGCATGTACTGGAAAACTCTTCCTGATGTACTTAATTGGGTCTCACAGGACAATCAACAGCTGCGTCCAAGGAAGCTACAGTGCATGTGCAGCCCAGTGTGTACAGCTTGTACTTCTCTGATTTTGCTAAAGACATAGATGTTACTTAGTGATATTATTCATGTAATGCATAGGTTTTTTGCAGATGATTATGAATTGCTTTCAGCATACAAAATGCTGTTGGAAGATACAGTATGTGCCATTTGCAATGCCACAAGTTCAAGTGCTGACTTCACCAGTTTTGCTTCTCCGCCCTCCTAATTTAGTATTTTCCAGCAGATAGAGGCAGATGTCCTAGCTCAATTAATGTGTGTTCTTTTCAATCTACTACATGAGACAGGTATGATTTTGTTGCACTGACAAACTGAGAAGTGGAATCAGGGGGTGGAAACGTAATCTCCCCTACCACAAGACACATTACCACATCTGTAAGAGGTCTGGATCCCTTAACAAGACTGCAGTCAGCTACTATCAGGCGCAACACTGGTGATGTCCCCTTTGTCCAGCCATACTTGCCACACTCCTCTTGCTCTTAATTGTCTTTCAAAAGCACTTTTTTTTTCATTAATTAAAGACTAACTGTTAGGGCTTTCAACAGTCTTTCAAGGTACACATACATGAGGATCGAATTAATCATCCAATATATCAGTGGGCTGTGCACTTCAAAATCATATGCAGAAAAAAACATGCATCCTATTTGTGAATCAGTATTACACAGTAGCAGAGTTATCCTGGAATGATTTTCAGGTAATGCTTTGATCCCTGTCGCTACTGCCCTTCTCAGGACTCCATTCATGATTGTTGAGTCCTGGTACAAAGTAAGGGTGAGTTTCAATCCACAACCAATGGAGACATTTGTGAGCTTTCAGCAACAGTGTGAACCTAAACATCAGACACCCAGTGTCCCGACCATACCTCTGTCAGGGCATTGGACAGACACACATAAATCAGGGCTGTCCTGATTTTTTTGGGACGTCTGGTCACCCTCGCTCTAATGTAGCACAGTGCTTGGCGTGTTTTACCCTCCGACCCTGCAAGCACGAGGAGCAGACCTGGCAGGACAGACTGTCGAACAGTGACCTTCTATGCCACAGGCAGTGACAGAGCTGCAGCGCACAGAGGTCTGGCCCTCTTAATGAGGCTACGGTTGATCGTTACTCGTCCTGGTCCTCGTGACCTTACCATTGCTTGTGCCTGCATTAATTAAGTATGTTCTAAGAGTGGATATCTGCTGTCTATCTGAAACACAAAACAACAACTGTGTTAAAAGTGGGTCCATATTAATTGTTCTCTTGACTTGTTTGACATATTCTTGGTGTGAAAAATAATTGTTGATGTTTGACTTCAACTATTAACATTTAACTACCACTAATCCAGGAAACACCTTTCAGTTGACTAGGAAAGAAAACAGTCTCACAGTAGGCCTACTCAGAGTCTAATTCTAAATTCAGCTTCAATCTAAAATTAAATAATAATCATTATTATTGCATTTAAACTGAATATATGAAATGTTTTATTGACTCACTTTCACAAAGGGAATATGAATATTGATAAAGTAAATGAATATAATGATATTCACCTGTACATTCACCTGCAAATCACCTGTTTGCCAAGGCAACCAGAGACACCCTGGTGACCCTCCTGCAGCTATCAGAAAGTGATCCCTGTAAAGAGGGAAAAGCATTCTGTGTGCTTGCCTAAAACACATTAAATCTTGTTTCATTTAACATCAGAGTTTGGACATCTGGTGTCTCTGTGTGCGGCGGTAAAACCATGTTACCAGAGAGAGCGGAGGGAGAGCTGATTCGTTTTCCTCAAATTACCCCACGATTCAGTGCCCATGCACCGCACCCGTGGAAATCTTTCCTCGGTAAAATCTCTCCCTCCGTGAGATCTGGTAATACTGTCAGCAGTCAGAGCTGGGGAGGTTTTTTTTTTCTTCTCCCAGGAGTGTAATTCTCTGTGACAGCAGTCTGACCCATTCTGTGACTTATCACTCCCGTCTATCTCCTCTCCCACAGGAAACACGGTACCCCGTTAAACTGCAATATCTCACCGCAGCACGTCTATTTTTGGACCTCTGATTGCAAACAGGAAAAAATGAGCCCGTTCTGTATCAGTTTGGATGTGGATCCGGCATTCACTCAAATGGTTTGGTGAAGGAGTATCACCAGAGGTTTCACAAATGATCACTGCACCATAGTTGTGTTTAGTATCAAACAGATGTGTTTTACAGTAGAAATGGAGCTTTGCCTAAGAACAGGATTTGAGTAGACTGTAGTTCCTCCTTCCTGTAGCTCACCCTACTGTGATTTGGTTTTTCTTTCCCCTTCTTTCTATAATTAACTCAGTCTCAGTTGGTCTCATTAACATCTTTCAAGGTAAGATCGTGACAGACACAAACATCTCCCTCAGCTGCCTTCCTCAGTTGTCTAAGATACTGCTGTTAGCCCCACCAGAATTTTCCCCCCTCAATCTCAGAGCCTGATAGAGGTTAATTATAGGAGAGCTTCTGGAATCACTCAGGAGGAAATCGAGCGAGAGCTCCGAATGCGGCTTTGTGGTGAGTTTTCAAGTGGCACCTGTCTCACCACCCAGCGCTGCCCCAGGTAAAACAGTCTGGGTTTCATGATAATCAGAGAGTGGACGTGCACACTCCCAAAATACGCGTCACATTCGTATTTCACTCCAAGATGCATGCACGACGAAACACAGCTGGATCACCACCCCACCACCTCCCACACATCCTCTAACCATATTATCACCAACTTCCATATGCAAGCACATGATAGGATAGTGGCTATAATTCCTATGTTCATAGTTGCACCAAGAAATATTTTTTTTTCCTCTCTAGAAATACAGACAGGAGTGTTTGATGCTGGTTTTTTTAGCACTCCCACCTTTTCCTGAGCCTGATTAAAGAGCCGCTAAAGCCCAGGCGCATTGCTGTGGAGCTGGCTGATGTGCTGTGACAGCACACTGTCCCTGAGTGCATTCTGTGTACCAGCAGCCAGATAGTCTGAGGAGGCAGAACGGAGAACATCCGAAGCGCAGGGAAGGCTTTGCTCCGGTCTGACGGCAGCAGCGGCTTTGGCTGGGTAAAATGCATCCGATATTAATCATTTCCCCCCGTTTCATTCTGTAAAACTCCCCGGAGGAATTCATATCTCAGCATTCGGGCTTCTGCCTCTCATGGTCATACATAAATTTCAGATTTTATTGAAATGAAAAAAAAGAGATTATCATATTTGAGGTCTGTGTTAAACAGTTCTTATGGATTCTTTCTGAGCAGCTGTTAATGCTTAAGAATTAGTACTTTGGTATTTTCAATTTGAAAGATATATTTAGTCGAAGATTAAAATCATTTTGGGATTTTCTAGGAATAATAAAGTTAATAATTAAATGAAATTAAACTGGATGAGTGTTTAATTTGATGAACAAAGCACATGCCTAATACCCTATCTTTATTTATCCAATTTATAAATGGTTTATTTTTCCAGAGAGGAACTATAGGTTCTGTTGAAATAACACACCTACTATTTTGGGCTTCCCTAGAGGCTAAAAATGCAGTCACTGTTCTTTCTGAAATATAAACATAAAGGACATACAGTGTGAATGCCAAGTAAATAGAAGCTGATTGAGGGATGATTGTGATGTTTGTCTTGTAACCTTTTTGTCATCTTGTTTTATAAGGATATTGCAGATCACCTTTCTTTATTTTCTCTTTGTTCTGTGCAATTTCCTGGATTGTTGTGCTGTTTAGCGGGTGACGCATCTGCACAATCAATGTTTGTTTGCTGTTCCTCGTGCTCACGTTGTCATTACACGAGGTGATGCCCATTTGGATGGGAGCAGCAGTAATATTGACACTGTGGGCCCGACACGCCAGGCATGAAATGACAGTGTTTTCGTTTCCAGAGCCTATATGAGATTTTTTTTTTCTAAAGTTACCTAGCAACAGCCAATCCCCCCAGTCCAGAACATACTGGCAAAAGCACACTTGAGAAAACATGAACCCTTAAAAATCTTGGTCCAAAGTTAGGTCATGAGTTTTTAGGTCCAGAAGCAAGAAAGAAAAGATAAAAAATCATCAAGAGACAGCATCTGTAGCTTTGGCGCTGGAAGCCTGTCTGAATACCAATGTATCAGAATAATAATAACATGCTATAGACCATCGGCCTATCGTGGTTAAGGGGTTGGTCTTCCTGCCCAGTGACTTCAGGTCTCAGTCTTAGATCTGGCACTAATGTTGTATGTTTAGGCAAGGCTCTTAACAAGAATTGCTTCAGTCAGTGCCAAACTGTACAAATGCATAATTTGTAAGCTGCCTTAATAAAGTGTCTGTTATTCAAATGAATAATATAATAAATCACAGGCATTATAATATATTAATTGCAAAACCCACTTTAAGCAATTAATAATTAATGTACAAATGGTCTGTTCTGTGCAATTTGAAAAATAATAATTGTATTTAACAGACATTTTAATGGGGGGATTACTCAGAAAATATATGCACAAAAGGTGATTTACCTCTGCATTCAGTACATATTACATAGTTAGAGATAGATACCTGTACCTGATAGGATGCCACCAGTCAACAGAAATAAAATTATAATTAATATTGTCAATGATTCTTTTTCCAGATTATCCAACCTTTATACATATTGCAAATTGTGTAAAAGTGTATCATCAACTACAGCAAAACACCAGCAACTACCTGTTATTTCTGTCCAATGCTCGAGCTATCATAAAGATGCTGGGTACGTGTGTGTGTGTGTGTGTGTGTATGTGTGTGTGTGTGTGTGTGTGTGTATCATCCACTTCCCTGTCCCTTACAATCCATCACTTCTTATGCGCAAGGGTCTGTACATGAAACACGGTTTCATTTTTCCAAATAAACCACTTTAATGCGAAGAGACCCTTTCAAATGTTTTCTACATTATAGTGCAGAACAAATATGTCGCATTTGTAGACGCTGGCCCCGAGCAAAGGTTACTTGAAGCATCTGTACATGATGAAATTAATTGTTGCCATTTTATTTCCAAATGTTGCAATTTTATGTAATTTTCCAAATGTCAGCCATAACTGTGGAATTGCTCTTTCTCATAAAGCTATAAAAATGTGATTTGACATCATCCTGCTTCTGCAGCTGGGTAATCAATCCTAATCAACGTATTCAGAGTATCTTACGGAATGAAGTAGCATGGCGTAATATAAGATTAGTAGCCATCATATATACCAAGACAAAATACTGATGTAGCTTGTGTGTGTTTATATATGTATCATAGTTCACATAGTTTCACATAAAAAGCTTTGATGGCATCAAAAGAAAGTCTTGCTTCTTCCAATGTCATGATGAGCTTGATGAACTAATATGAAAGGATAACCTGTGTTCTGATCAGCTGACAGTCGTGTGTGTGTGTGCATGCGTGCATACAGTCTCTCAGGCATGGGAATCACTGCTGTCAGTCCACTGTCATGAAAGATTAGCATTGAGCAGAAAATATTACCTCATCTGAAAAGAAATGTTTTTTTTTTTTACCGAGATATGTATTATGCTCTGTAGCTAGTACCTGGATTATGTAAGGTTATGTTGTGCAACATGACAAGATGCATGATAATACCTCCTTTATTTCAATATGAACACAAACGTAACATTCTTTTCAATTGTTACTCATTTACTAAAACTGTAATTCCAGGTGTTGTAAAAGGTGTTGTAAAAGTACAAGTGTTTTCAGGAACAAATTGGATTCACAGGAACTTGTTGGATTAAAGCCTTTAAATGTCCCGTTTAGTTGTGTGTCTGTGAGATTACGTCCTCTGATGTGTGGGGACAGCTGTCAGAAACCTGGTGTTGTGATGGTCAGTTATTTGTCCACGCATCGCGTGAGGGAGTCAGAGCTGTCTGTCCACCCAGGGGAGCTCTCAGCCTGCTGACAGTGTTCCCGCTAAAAACGCCACCACCATCTGACCTCTCAGGGTGGAGCCGTGCTCACGGGTGCACCACAGACCTGGACAACTGGACCACCGGACCGCTGTTACTGCACCCTCCCAGAACTGTCCCCAAAATGATATTTGTGCCACTGCATGACTGTTACAGATTTGACTTGTTCCGCACTTAAATTCTAAAAAAACAGAGGAATATTGTTATATTGTTATGAGAGTGAGGATGTTATGGTTTAATGTAAAATGTGTCTAATAACTGTGTAAGATCTCCAGATTAATGGTGAATTGCAGTTGTGTGAAGTTCAAAGACCTTTGTTATCAATTGTTATCAATGTGTGAGATGAAAACGTGTCAGAAGAAGCAGACTGATGCAGGCTGACTGCCATTCAAACAGCAGTGAATGGTTGTTAAGTTATTGAGGATAATTTTGAATATTTATCAGCTCAAATGTAACTTGGTTGTCACGTGCATTGTCCACCAAAGGCATTCTCAATGGTTCACGTGAAATACAGCCGTTATTGTACATATATATATATATGTATATATATATATATATATATATATATATATATATATATATATATATATATATATATATATATATATATATATATATAACATCATCAGCATATCATCATCAGCATGTGCATATATTGGATGGGTTCTTGAGAATAAAAGCAGCAAAATTTAATAACCAGCTGTTCTCACTGCAATCTCAGCAGTGCTCTGAGAAAATGAAAAAAGAATCTAGCAGCAGTAACAGGTGCTGCGGGATGTAAATTGGGCCCTTCTGTTTGCTGTAGGGCAGTACATTTGGACATTGCTTTTAAATTTATGTCCCCGAAAATATGAATGCTGTAAATTATGATTCGCACATCTCTTTGTGTGTCTAAATGGTTTGAAATTGACTTTGAAAAAAAAATCTGAAATGAGCCAGTATCGGTTCGTGTCATTATATAGAAGTGTCATGAGCAGAGGCAGAAATGGGCATGTCGATGTTTTCTCCCTGTCCCATAACAGCCTTGGCATGAGAGTGAGTACAACCCTCGATAGCAAGAATTAACAACAAGGCAGTAATACCAGCTCCATCCATGCTGTAAAATGAGCTTAAAAAGATATTCATCTTTTTATATATTCACCTTTCCATCTCAAAAACATTGATATCAGAATGACAGCAAACATTACACGCCCTCATGCAGGCAGAAAGGAATTGCTTGTGCAACCCTTTCTGCCTTCCTTACACTTTCCCTACACTTTTCCCAGAACATGTGACTTCTTCATGCCTTGCTTCAAAAGGTACAATTGACTGCTCTCTGAAAATAATCAGTAGTTTACCTTTACAATTATTATTTATTTGTATCAAGCACAATTTGTGTAATTTTAGATTTTCTGAAAAAAAAACCCTTGAAAATGGGCATCAGGCAAGGTGTTTATTTGGACATACTGTACCAGACTCATGCCAGCTTTAAAAGGCAGATTCATGTATGTGAGGTAGGTCCAACAACACTCTATCCCTGCTGTAATCACACTGTAGAACAACATGAGTTGCCTGTTCACTGTCTCTGCGCACACATACCAACATCTCTTTTAAAGAGAGATCGGTTTGTTGTGCCGTCCATGACAGCCCCGTGTGACAGTAAGACAGGCCCTGCAGACTGCATGTCAGCTGAGGCAGACATGTGACCCTCTCTGTGTGGGAGGGAATCACAGCAGTGGAAAAAGACATGGATTTATTGTGGACATTGATTTTTTTGTCTCTCTCTCTCTCTCTCTTTTTCTCTCTCTGTTTTGTCCCCTGCCTCCCGTAGGAATAACTGGACTCTCTGGGTTCAAAGGGAGCCTTATTTGGCAGGCTTCCTGTGGCCTCATGCATTGGTAATTGGTTGAAGTATGGGTCAGACACAAGCTGGTCTCAGAGGTCCAGGTCCCTGGGTTGTGTGCTTTTTGAAAATATTTTGTGATTTTCCTGCATGTACTCCTCTGTTCACTGCTGTCTGAATAAAACATTTTTACTCGTCAGCATCCTTGACAAATAAGGGAACCTTTTGTGGATATGTTTTTCATTTTCATATTTCACATTAAACATGGTTCAACAACCAAAAATCATCTTTTAAATGATGGGAAAATCATTTGGGTTTTACTGCCAGAAAATAGGTGTGTTTTCCCCCCCTACTTCCCACTATTACGAGTGTACTTGTATGCTCATTCACTGTGAACATACAGTAATCCAGTATGCTACATCCCAGCAATGGTTATAACTTTCTTGTGCAATTCTGCCGGAATGGCAATGTAACTGTACAATGCAAATAACAATACGGTACATAAATATTTTTAGTGTAACAGAGGCAGATGGAGGAAGTTTTGGCCATGGTACAGGGGGGTCCTCAGACTCTCACATTCTGAGTTTGGGCAAACCAAAGACTTGGAGAGGGAATCCATCAGACCTGTTCAGCATCAGTAGCCCATACTTCACTGAAAGCTGTGTGGCTTCCGTTCCCAGAAGCGAGGTCAGCCATTTTTTCCATGGCTTGTGTTTATCTCAAGAACGCATTACATAGACTTGTTTGTGCTGGCGAACAGCTTGTACTCTTGTGATCAATCACCAACCCACAGTGTGTCACAGAAGCACTGACACCACACAGACATCAAAGTTACTGAGAGAGTGCCGCCACAATATTTTGCCGAAACCTAGAACCCTAAAAGCCCCATCGTTCTCACTGATATCACATAGAAGAAAGATTAAGCCGCTTCTGCAGTAAGAGCGGGTCAGGCCTGGTCCCGAGGGGCGTACAGTGAGATGGACACAGTCTCCGAGCAGGTCGGAAAGGAAGGCTGTCGCCGGGTGAAGTGTATTACTCCAGCAGACACGATAGGGCCTGACTGTGGAGGGAGATTAATGACAGATCTCTTTGATCTGACACCTTTGCCGTGGCGGCGGTGCCCTCTGACGCTACCTGTCAGCACTCTTTAACACCTGTTCCACCGCCTCTGTCACAGACATTCTCCCCGCCTCACAGCGAGTTACAAGACCACAAAGGAGCTCCTGAGCCAATCGCGACGGGTAAAGGGCATTCAGAGATATGCTTCTTCCTTTTGTAGAGGGGGCGAGTTCAATCTTTGGCCGTTTGATAGCTGGTAAAACAGTCGTGAGCAGGCAGAATGGGAGGGATGACTTCAGCCAGCTGCAAAGCCTCACAGCACCCGGAGCTGCCAGCAGGAAATTCCACTCCTTTTGTTCAGATGACTTTGAAGGTACTGAGAAAGTAATTGTTTTTCACAGGGCTTAAAGTAAGTGATTTAAACAGGGTAAAATCTGTAGTAATAATGGTATAGTATACATCGCACCAAATTTAAGCACAATTTATACTGAACGTATAAGATAATACACCTAATTTTACAATTTCTAGGGTGTCATTGCATTTCAGTATCTTATTATATAATTTGTTTGACATGCATCAGTGGTAATGACCGCTCAATGTCAGGATCTGCTCTCCATCACGCAGCTGATTAATTTTCTCCTGTTCTGTTAGTCCTGATTTCCTGTCATCATTTGGGCTCCTGGACCAGAGCTGGGACATCAAAAGGTGAGGACAAACACATTTCACAGGAACAAAAGTGTCCAGGGCACACGCGGTACCCTCTGTTGTGCGGGGGAGTCGCTCATTACGACGGCTGCACATCAAAGGTGTGGCGCTGGCAGACTTACGTGACCCTGAACACCCCCCCCACACACACACACACACTCCCCATGTGTGCACTCCTGGCAGAATGCCGTTTCCTGTTCACATCGCTACACCTCCGCTTCTGGCAAAAACTATTAGTCTCAACAGCAGGGGGGACCCATGCAGAGGCTGCTTAAAGCAAGAACACAAATCGAAATGAGTAACAGAGAGCGACGCAGTGGTTCTGTGATGTACATACACTACACGGATGTGTAAGCCCCTACACTCACCTGCTGCAGTCCATTGTTGCATCACAATGCTTGACCTATTCCCATTAGGAGGGGGTCAAGGTTTGTGGTATTAATTAACAAGAATTCGCGGAACATCAGTTATAAAACTACGTTTCAATCCAAGCCAAATAAATGTGTGTTTGGTTCATTAATTTTGGTGTTCATTTTGTCGTTATCATTGGATACGTTAAAATATCTGTTGTGGTTTTTGTGAAAATCCATTTAACAAATGTTAATCCCCTCAATCCCTGTCCCCAACGCCTGCTACTTCTAGTACTTGCTGTTTATTTAATGTGTAGTATTGCAATGTGTTTTCAATTATGTGATCTAGTGACTGATGTATGGTAGTATACCTGACTGCTCTTGCCTAGTCAGGTTGCACAAGTTAACTTAGGGTAGGGCTTGAATAGTGTTACGCTCACACTCACTGGTCTGGGAGTGTTGTTAGTCTGGTCTGGCACTGTTGCTCATTCAACTTGAATGGATACACCTATGTTCTATTATGTCGGAAGTCGCTCTGGATGAGAGTGTCTGCTAAATGAGTGTAATGTAATGTAAATGTTGAGCACAGCAATTGGAATGTATAGTCCCAATCCACAGGTCAATTAGCATATCTTTATTTTAGCACCTTACCAGTTATGATCACAAAAACGGCTTATGAACTGGTCCAGGTTGGGAGTATATTTAAATATTAGTTTTTTCACACTCTTCAAAGCATGGTATTTGTCATGATAAATGAGTGGAAAAGCACACTCTGCTTATGAAGTAAATGATTGTGGGAGAATAATTATGCTTCCCTCTGTGCACTCTCAGATGTTCCCTCTGATGTTTTGGCCAAATTAGCCAACTGTCATTGTCTCTGCGCTTTGATTGAGCTGCTGCTGAAAAAAGGACATACTTTTTTTTACAATTACAAATTAGCTTCTGTGCCATTCAGGACCGACTGCTTCCACAAAACCTCAAACTCCATTGTTTTCATTCCTTTAATAATGAATAAACCCTAATTCTGTCCGTTCCTGCTGTGGAAGGCTCTCTTTTGGCCGTGTGCATTGTGCCACAAAACAAATATTCTACGGAAGCAAACAATGTTCTGAATGTACTGAAACAATGGCGTCCTGTGAGCCAAAAATGAGCGAGGCAGAGAGCACATCTACTCGTGCTGGTCCTAAAACAATTTTTCATGATTACCGAATTCACTAAATTTGGTGAGGATCAGCCCCATCAGCAGACTTTGACTTTATTTTATCTAATGTGGTAAAATAGTTTTATCAAAGATGCCAAGTTGTACTCTATAACAGTGGTTATAACAAAAAATGAACATAAAGCTCTTTTTGTTATGAAGTGAAATGTGGTCATGTGGAGTGAACAAAAGCAGAGCTCACATACTAGACTGGACTGAGAAAAAAGGAACAAGATACAAATGGATCACGGGTATGAAGCGATCAAAAACAGGTTTAGCGCTCTAACAGTTTGATTTTGGGTATTTTCACACACACAGCTCCAGCACCTTGACATGGCAGCAGTCCAAGAGATTCACACTGTAAGACTAGACCGAGATACAGTGCGTGACATTCGCATTCCTTATATTTTGTTTCACGGAGGAACATCGAAGCACAGATCCAACCCGAGGGCAGACAAGCTTTCACGGTTTCTCAGCGTACAGTAACAGGGGGAAACGGGGGTGAGGACCTGGGCGAGGGAGGCAGCGCCAGTGTAGAAATCTTCTCCAGGCCTGCTGGCAACAGCTGGAGAAATAGCAGATTCTAATCATGCAGAGAGCAACAGCATATGGCCGGGCTGACCACTGCAGGAGACATGAGGGCAAATAGGACTCACCGCCTCCTTCCCCGGCTTATCCCCTCGTACTGTAGGTTACGAGAATCAAGAGACAACCCTGGGGCTGCAATCAGCCCCCCGATAAAAATAACATCCCTTTAGAAAGCGCCTGAGGCAGAACTCGGATGAAATGATCAGTAGCTACCCTTACAATGTTATATTTCAACGAGTATATCTAATATGAGCTCTGAAAAATTATTTTGTTAGAATTTATAAAGAAGGAAAAGTTGATAATTTATTGAAACAAATAAATTTCTTCTGACATCAGGCCAATCCAGCCATTAAATAATAAGTTGAGAGCTACGTCACCCCCTTTGACCACAATGAATGAGTCCCCATCCAATATCAATGTCAAAACCATAACAATAACCTTAAAGGTTTTAAGAAACACTGTTAATGAAACTTGAGAGCAGAAGAAAGTCATTGCGGTGGTTATCCCTTTTGTATGACATTGGCATTTTAAAATCTCCTACAAAGGACAGAACAATGTACTTAGCTTGCTTAAAGCTATTTGAAACGTGACATTCAAATCGCAATCACATTCAGGTTTATTTTTAGGGGTTTTTCTCTTTCAAATATACCCCAGTGAACGTCTGCCAGACAGACTTCCTCTGCTTCATCAGCGCAGACATCGCCCTAATCAACTCATTGTCTGGTGAATGGAAAAGCGTGCATATTTAAATGACGGCAAAAGCCTTCACTCCTGCTGAGACTGTGAATACTATTAATGAGGAAGGTATTTGGTGTAGGGCACATGGGTATGGAAGAAACTTGAAGGTGGGAAGGGAGTGGGGGGTATGACAGAGCAGAGGTGGTATGACAGAGAGGTGGCAGTGTAGGATAATGGGAAGGAACCGGGCTTGTGGTCCCGTTGCATAGCGGTGCAAGAACTTTCTCCGCCGTTGTCCCCCAATGGTGGAATGGACTTTCACACTTCATCTGTTCTGCCCAGTCCCTCTCTGTCTTCAACACACATCTGAAGGCATAGCTCTTCCGCTCTCACCTGAGCACCTGAAACACTACCACCTAAAGGAATTTTTCATGTCTCAAAATTGTTACTAAACTAAAAAAAAAGTAATTAAATGGTTTAACACACTCATTATCTCTACCAGCTAGCTTGTACCATGTCTAGCCAACCATTAAAACCTGGTCATGCAGCGCTCCTTATGGTTTTTTGCTTGTGTTGTACTCTACCTCACTTGTAAGTTGCTTTGGATAAAAGCGTCTGCCAAGTGAATAAATGTAAATGTATCTAAAAGGTTGCTGGTTCGATTCCCTACCGGGCCATTGCTGCTGTAGCCTTAGGTAAGATTTTTAACCCAGAACTGCCTCAGTAAATATTGATCGGTACAAATGGGTAACATGTAAAAATTGTAACATATGTAAATAGCTCTACATAAGAGTGTCTGTAAATGCCAGTAATGTAATTAGTATGCCTTCACCCTGCATATTAGACTCCCCCAAAAATGTGGCATTGATGTCACATGATTTAGAATGACCAAATACCACAGAATCAATAAAGGCTATTTCGGTGTTTTTGGATCAATAAAGGCTATTTTAATCACTCTAAATCAATAAAGAGTATTTTGGTTGTTTTAGTGATTTAGCTGTTGCAAGACAAAATGGTGTGAGTGCTGCAAGGTACAACAGTAACTCCAGAATAATGACATAACATGAATTCAAACATTTAAAAAGTGCAGTTGTAATCTAGTAATTGAAATCTGTGACACAAGAGGTACAGTTGATTATACAGCCATGGGTAAACAGTGGTGGCTAGTCTCGTGTACTTTGGTGGCAAAAATGATTTTGTGCCATTTGCACATTCCTCATAGTTACAAGTATCATCCAGCATTTAAACTGCAATATTATCTTTGTTTCTTGAAACTCCATAAATCCTGATAGAAAATCATTCTCTGTATTCGTACTGAACAGGCCATCAGTAATAATAAATGTGATGTTTTTCCTTTTCAGGCAAATTCACACAAAAATGTTGGGAGTGGAATATAAAATGCAACATTGACTGTATTTTGACAATTTCAGGCACAAGTGCAGTTGTTTGGTATTGGGCACGTTCTGCCTCTTCAGTTTGTCCAAAAACTGCACACAAACATAGGGCTGACTGGGTTTGATTTGACACAGACTTTAACACAGGGGTGTGCCGTCAAACTCTGTTGATAAGGCGGCCCGCTGTACTTCTGGCACAGAGAGGAGCGAATCAGAGAAGCTCAATAAGTCATGACCCATAGATGCTTCATCACGGAGCACTCTGACAAATTCTCATTTGCTGTGACAGAGCAGGGCAGTGGACCATTAAACCTGAATTCCCAAGGTAGGGCTGGTGCCCCTGGAGCTTTTAAATAAGAGACGCATTGGTCAACTGGCAAATCAGATTAGAGTGTCTGAGATACTCTGCCTTTCTCTGCGTGGGGCAGGGCATTTGAAGTTAAGCAGTGTCTGTCATTTACAAAATGTGCACAACTTATTTCCCCTGAGCCATGTTCTCCTTCAAAACGCACCTAGGGTTTTCATGTGAATACGTAACCAAGGAAAGGGTATGGTACTAAACATTTACAGATTATATCTGTATGGGCCATTGAA
The DNA here is from genome assembly GCA_019176425.1 of Megalops atlanticus. Lineage (NCBI taxonomy): Eukaryota > Metazoa > Chordata > Actinopteri > Elopiformes > Megalopidae > Megalops > Megalops atlanticus. The sequence goes on from CM032886.1 coordinate 7,342,358, forward strand.
TGTGTGTGTAAAGTGAACAATAAATTACATGCTTTCCCTGAGCGTCATTTTAAATTCTTAATTTCTTCAAGATTGGCAAGCTTGATAAAAATTCCAAACATATATGGTTGATTAATGGATACATGCAGGTAGGATAGATGTGTTATATCAAAGATTTTTTCATCCTTTGGGCTTTACAAAGTACTGTTTAATACCTATGATTTTTGTTACATAAACTAAAAAAGGGCCATTGGATAAAAAACTGCTTTTTTGGATTTGTCATTAAAATATTTTCTTCCTGCAAATGTAAATCAAAGTAAATATAGTTGTCCATCAGCAGAGTGCCACAGTGTTACACAATAGTTATGGAATATTGGTGATATAACATGTAATTTCTGATTTTTATTCTATTAAATTAAAGAGGCCCCTATCAAATGGGATAAAGTACACTGAAGTACTGACTGTTAAATGAATATTTTCCCTTTCCTTGCTGCAGGTTGAATATATATCTGCAAGCATCATAGGACACATTGAGGAAAAAAAAAACAAACACTGAAAAGATAATGTATGTTAAGTACGTTCTTGGTGAAAAATTGGGTAAATATAACAAATCAATGTAAAATGTGAATGTAAAGTAATGTAAACATGTAACGTAATGTAAAATATCTTCCACATTTAACCTCGCTGTTGTATAAGCGATTCTCCTGGATGGCCACATACAGGATTATGTAACTTGATCAGCAGAGAAACTTCGTAAGGGCATTTTTGCACTAGTCTGAATCCTTTCATTGGTAACAGATCTTGACTTCAGATCCAGTTAATGCTTTTTCTCCTCCCTGTAGTGATGCTTCAGAGTCTGTGAGAGGTAAATTATTACAGGCCTGTGTCCTGTTATCATCTTTAGGGAGGCTACATTAGCCATGTATTTACATAACAATCATCACTAATACATAGCGTGCATGTGTTAGAATTCATTAGGAGAGATAATTTTTTCTAATTGTCATGGGAGTGAAGTAGGCAGGGCACACAGCCAGTTTGCTTAGTGACTCTTTGACATTTGGCAACAACCAAAGTATCATGATTTTCTGATAGGGTGATCAAAGTCCAAAGGGGAAATAAAATGAACACTCATATCTGCCCTTACATATTAATTCATTAATTTGCTTGTGTTATATATTTATTTATAATTCATAACCTGAACATGGAATTCAGTGTGTCATAGTTCAATCAGTTCTATTTATATCCCCAAAGAACTTTACAATGATTTGTTTAGACTTCACTAAAAATAAGGAATTAGCTCACACCTTTCTATGTTGACAAAAAAGAGGTCAAGTGACCATTTCCAACCTCCTACCTAAGGTGTCTCCAGCTATTAAATGTCTTGTGTAAGTACACTGATTTTCTGTATGAATCATGAAATTAAGTTCTTCATTTTCATCAGAGCATAAGCAATTAATACAAGGGCAAATGCTCTTTGTACTATTTCTGACACATACTCATGAACAAAATCTAATAAGCACCACTTAGCAATTTTGTTTGAGAGTTATGCTTTTCTACATAAATAAATAACCTTACCTCTGAATAACCCTTGAGCTCCAAAACTCAGCTACTTTGATGATCCGTGAAAAAAAAGATAATACATGTTTAAATATTTCATGTAATGACGTTGAATGAGGGAAAACATTACTCTTTACTCTTGACAATGTTAAGATGGCTCATTCTTGACCTTATTCAACCTTATGTTCCAGCACTGAGGAGATTGTCAATTTACTATTATTACGGAGCAAACAACCTTATTCAGGGTGACTGCTAGTACATGGCTTACACTTTTTTCACTTCACATTTTTTCAGTTATTCAGCTGGATTTTTAACTGAATCATTAGTGACTCACTTGGGGTTGAAACCAGCAATGGAGATGATATATAGACCTCATTCTTTAACCATTGTACCACTCTACCAAACATATCTATTGCCTGTAGATTTAATATTTATCATCACATGGAAATGGTCTATTTGTTGTTACATGCAGTGCAATATGGAACTATTCCTGCCTGTCTACCACCAATCCACCACAAGTTATAGCTAAATGTGAATGATTACTGTAAAATGTATTTTTTTGCTTCAGTGTTAAAGCATGTTTACAGTACACAATTAATATATATTCTGCTAGACTTCTCAGGGTTGTATATGATTATTTTCATTTCATATATTCTATTTTCCTGAATTAAAAAAAAAAGATTTCAACACTGAAATACCAACACCGCAGAGGCTTACAGCAGTGTTTTTGATGTGTTTTGAGGATGCTGAATCCTCTTGTCTTCTTCGCAGTTGGTTTCTGCCAAAGGTCATTCATTACTTGTGCACTGCTTGACTGCAACTGACAGCCGAGCTGCACTGGTGAGCTGGGCAGGAGTGCACTGGTTATCAGCCTGGTCCAAGCTGTCATGGGAGATTTTAGGGCCTGCATCTGAGGAGAATGTCGTTTATCGAGTATTAAGTCCCGAAATTAATAGACCTTTATCACATGTAACACAATGGGGAAATTGCATTTCAAACTGCGTATTTTTGAGACAGCGTATAATTTTTTGGTTCGACATTTTTTTTTACCTTGTTTCATATTAGATTTCTATTCTAATCTATTCTGAGAAGCCAATTTCCTACTGCTAATAAAAATATATTGAATATTGTGATGAAATAGTAAAAACATGCCTATTCCATTACTAAATAATGTTATCTGAATATTACAAGGTAATTATAATGTCATTCTGGTTTCAAAACGGCTTAAAAAAGGGACATGAATACTCAGGCTCGACTCCCGGAGAAAATACAGAGGGGTACACTTGCAATCCACGGGGGTTGGGGGGGCACACAAACGCCATATCTTAAAAAATGTAATAAATACTATGTAGACATCAGGATATAAGGAGACAACTCGCACTGTGCACTGAGGTTCGCCCCCCTAGCACCCCCATAACACCGGCCCTGTGAATACTTGCAAGAATTATTACAAGAATTATTGCAAGAATTATTACGACCATACCTAACACAAACTCTTTAGCTATGCTTTTGCATTTTTCTCAGCTCGATCATTTTTACCATTATATTTTTACTATTATCTTAAAAAAATGTCTTCTCACGGGAACAGAGAAACCAAAATCCAGTGTGACATTAATCTGGTATTTCATTAGTAGTAACAGCAGTGATATTAGAACTGATGTAATGTCATGTTCATGTCAGAATAAGTAAGAATAAGAAGGCTTATTCTGAACTTATTCTGAATACGAGGCAGCCTCATAATCAGGGCTGTCTTATATTCAGGGCAGTGTGGTACTCATCATTAGGATAATTCTTAGAGACGACGAATATGTAGCAATGTATTAGACCAATTGCTCTTGAAGACAAACTGCTGTGTGTGTTTATCCTCTGAAAGAGTGATGGTTTTGTTCTGGGAAGAAGCGTTCTAAGCATCTTTTTATGAAGCAATGCCTCCTCCTCCTCCTCCTTTTAAGGAGGCCATCATGGGATGCTGAGACAGAATGGCACATTTAAGATGTCAAGGTTCACCTGTTGAACACTGTGCCCTGCAGACACCCAGGTGGGCCATGTCCACCTGGGAGACATCACAGCACAGGACGCCGGCCGTCACTGTTTCAACTCAAAAAGAGAGGTGACAGAAAAGCTATGAGCACAATAGTCCTAAAAGGAGATCTTTCAGACCGTTTGATGACAAATGCATGTGGGGCCTGCGCTTGAGTCTTGGTGACAGCCTCATGTCAGAGAATGGATGACCAATGGGAGGAAGCTTTCAGCCATCTCAGCCAAAAATCGTAACAAAGCTTCCATCTGAGCTCATAGAAATGACACCATGTAAGAATTTCTGCTAAGATGTACTGTGGTGCTATAATGGCGTCACTGAAAATATAACAATTGAACATGTTTAAATCAAGCCCTTCACATTGGAAACTTCTGGAACTTGCATTGTGACTCTTTACAAAAATTCTGGAACCAAATTGTCTGATGGAGTTTCTTAATATATGTCTTTCAAAATACACATGTCAGAGTGCTGTTGTGAAGAAGGTGATCCTATACACTGCTGTAAGTAGACTGGTTTCACATGATTGTGACACCAATGGGCTTCTGTACTACACATTGGATACTCTTCAGTCAGGCAATGTGATGTCACCATTACTTTGCAGTAGTGCCAATACACCATAAATAACACAAAGGACATACAAATAATAAACATTTCCATAAGTGAATATAAAAATAACACCGGTTGTGTAGATTGACTTGAGCAGAATGTACACAATATATATTGCATATTTCTACTTGAAACTTGAGTGTTATGGCCATGTCAAAACTCTCAGACCACTGGTGTGGGTAAAATAATACTGAGAGCAGATCTAGAGGAATGAAATATGTTTTCATTTAAACCCAAACAATTATCTTGCTGCAGAAGTAAGGCTCCCCTGGGAGGCCTTTCTCCATTCAGGCGACGCTGCATATCCCCAGGGGAAACTTCATGCCAATATTTTTTGGCATGCTGCCCGTGTGATAATTGCTGTAATCCCAACTCTGTGAAATCCTGCACCCAAAAGCCAATTAAAAATAGACTATTACTAATAATAAATTTTGTTTGTATATATATATATATATATATATATATATATATATATATATATGAAAAGTAAAAAGGAAATAATCAAAGAGGAGAGGATGACTGAATTATCTTCAGGTAATACTGTAATGCCATTATCTTCTACAATGACGTAACAGTATAAATTGGCTCTCTATGTCAGTGCTAACAAAAATATTTTAAAGCACCCAGTTTAATCCATTCATTCAACAATTTTCAAAATTAAACTTTTAGGTTTGAAGATGTAAATGAACAATTGAAGAAACTGTGAAACAGCTGAATATGTAACCCAAGTATGTAAACAGTTGAGTTTTATAATAGTCATGTTTTTTTTTTTGAATTAAAGTTTTTTTATTTGCACATTGTGGTACATAGCACAAGTGGTACAGCAGACTGAAGAAGATGAGGTCAGACAATGGGATAATACAATGGTAGGGTGTTCCTGGTTAAAAGAAAATCAATAGAAGATAACAAAATATAATCTAAACAGTCAAATATTGCATAAATCACAGACACAAATGAAACAAAATAATACAAAGTATATGTGTAGGGGTAAAGTCTTAATACTAGGTAGAAATAATAGTCATGTTAAAGGTGTGATTAAAGCTTGTCAAATCTAAATAGTTTTGTTTTTGTTACATTTGATGTAGCTTACGCAAATTACCCAATGTTACATACGTTGTCACACTGATTCATCTCAGGTGGATTCTGTAGTCAACACTGGGAAATATACTGCGGTTTGAGGAACGTCATGGAAAACTAGCTGCGCTACATGAAGATGCTAAACTGACATTACCCACACCACACTGGAGGGTGTCTACTTAAAATCACATTCCATGACATGGTGGGAGGGCATTTGTATACACTAGAAACACTCTCATGCATGTCTGTGTTTATAAAATGTAACCACCACTTTGCATTCCATCTTCTCTTGACCTCAAGGGCCTTCAAACATTTTTTAGCCTCTTAGTCTTCATATGAGGAGCAGCAGGTGCTGCTACTTTGAGCAAACTTAAACAAAGAAGCACCTCTCGAAAATTGCAGCCCATTCTGAAAGAAAAAATGTTTAAGATGGTGAGAAATATTTACCATAAAATTCAATCATGATAAATCTCCAGTGATGAAACAGCTACAAACCCATTCAGCTAGTAGTAAGGTGGTTTCACTATCCCAGAGTCAGCCAGCGCTTTTGTGGACTGAGTGAAATGAATTCCCCGATCGATATCATATTAATAATGAATGTTTTGAGTGCTGTTTATCAAAGCTGTGTAGCCTCCATGGGGACAGAATACACTAGTGCAGACACAGCAGCACAGCAAACTGGCAGCACTTTTTCAAAAATGTTTTTATTAAAAATGTTTTTATTATTATTCCTATGTCACTTTACTGGGTCTAGAGATAGATGCTCCTGCATAAAAATGTGGAAAAAAGTTAATAAAGCAACCAATTCAGATTTATATTATAATGTTTTAAATTCAGGTAACAGGAATACCAAACTGCAACATCTCCGCCTTTTGTGAGGAAATCAATCCGATGTGCATCAGAGGGGGTTTGTTGCTTTTTGCAGAACAGAATCTTTTTGTTTCCAGTTCCTCTGTCAGTGAAAAGTAAATACATTCAAGAGTCACACTTAGATTTTTTCTGATATTAATGAGGCAAAAGAATCACACATCTCTGCATACTGCTCTATCAGTGAAAATGCGTTATTCTGCTGGCAACATTCTTATAGGTATCGCTAACACATCACCTTCAGATGTATAATTTTCGCAAACAGAATAACACCATTTTACAGATATGGCCTGAATGATGCTTGAATAATCAACCAGACCTTTGCTAGAAAATAGAGCAGACCTTTTATAAAAAGCAGTTACATAAATTCTCTTGATCTACGGCACATCTTTGTAAACAACAGGCTGAAATAAGAGCATAGTCCACTTAAGAAAGGCATAGTGAAATTCAGTGGATTCATGTACTGACTAGTCCACTTAAGAAAGGCATAGTAAAATTCAGTGGATTCATGTACTGACTACTAGTGCTGGAGCCACAGCGAAATACAGCTTAGCAAAACTATGCCCCAGCATCTATCCAAAGTGATTTTTCCAACTTCTGTTGTTTTAGGATGGCTCATATGTAAATACTCAACATGTATATTTTTGAAGCAGAATATCAGTGCAGGGGGCTACCATTTCTATGACAGGTGTCCAAGAGAGATTTTTTTGCTTCCCGCTGAGCTTGCGAAGGCATTGGCCCCCTGCAGTAAGAACACGGAGCCCAGCGAGGGTGTGGGAGTGAGTGGTGATGGCTGTGTCTGTCGGGCTGCTATTTGGAGCTGTCAGTCGCAATCGAGATCATTCACCACCTCCACCAGGCAGCCAAGCGTTCGGCCAATCAGCGGGGAGATAAATGTGCCTTCAGGGGACAGCTCGGCCATAATCAACACGCTAGAAATGCCCTGTCCTCACGAAATAAGTCACACACAGTGCAGCGGAGACAATGCAACCCACACAAACACTGCGAAACTTTGCTGTCTGAGGCCGCTTTCCTGATCCAAGGGAGTGAAAGTGCATTCATTTTCTGTCCTTGAAAGGGTAGTTTTTTGCCAGTCCTGAAATCTTGACAACCCTCAAAACAAACTTCTATAATACCATCCTCGGAAGATAAATGATACACTTAAAAGAAAAAATAAAAGCGCTATATTGTTATGCAATAGATTCAGTTGAGGATATCTCTGAAGCTTAATTGCACTGCCCTAATAAAAAGTCAGCATCTGCAGTAGCTAAGGGACACTACACTGTTAATGCCATAATGAAACTCACAGATTAGAGCAACAGGCCCTTTCTTTCCCTGATCCTTTCTGTAACTGTGAGGAAAGAAATGGATCAGTGATAGCCTTGAAGGTAACACTGTATGGTAGCCTCAGTCTCAGAAGAGTAGCATAATATGATTATGGATTGGGCGTGTATTTATTTAAGGCAACAATCCCTCTTTGAACGGACGATTGTTTCTGACAGCCAGGGAGATAACAACATTGCTCCCGCTCCTGCGGTTGCTAATGTAATATAAACACTACACACTCTTCCATTTATGGCAACCTCTCAAGTTTGTTGTTTGATTTGCAACCTCGCAGGTGAACTTGTGAACTTCCAAAAGGATTACGGATATCAGTAGGCTAGAACTGTGCCCCATTTGACTGCCTTTAACAGAATCACTACAAGAGACATCAGAGTGGAAAAGCTGAAAAGGGACAAGAAGCAGAATTAAATGCCTAAGGGGGGAGAAGAACTACAACTACTGCCCTGTAAATAACTGGAATAATCTGCAAACGTTTTTGCACAAAAAAGTGGAGAAATTTTGATTGTAGTCATATCTGAACTTGTGAAATTAGATTTCTGAAATATATTTGCACATTTGACTTGGTGATATCTCCAGAGAAGGCAACATCTTTCATCTCTTATGAAATGAATAACCCAGATACATCTTTTAGTGATACACGTTTTGACCAAATGTTTGAGTGTAGCCAATCACACATTCAGCTTTTTTTTTTTCATTTTGAGTTATCTAACTAGGTCCTAGTTTATATTTGGTAAGGTTCATCATGTACTATTGGGCAAGTGCTTCCTCTTTAATAAAACAGCAGGGCTTGTCATGCAAAAACTATCAAGTAGCCAGAAAGATTAAAACTAAAACAGAGCTTATATCTCCTGGTCTGACACTGTTCCTCATTCAACTTGAACAGATACACTTCTGTTCTTTTGTGCTGGAAGTTGCTCTCAAGAAGAGCATCTACTAAATGAATGTTATGTAATGCCTTAAGTATCTAGGGTTTCAAATGATATGTATTCACATAGCTGCACATGCAGGCTATATCTTGTAACAGTTATATGTTTGCAAACAGGACCTTCTGTCAGTTTTGACAGTTAAATATAGAAAATATGTCCTGTTGTTGCACAGTGCGACTGAAATGGTCTGTTGGCCATTTTTTATTAAAAATGTTTGGAGAGTTCACAGCTTTTCAACATGCTTAACATCATGTTAGTTTGCAAACATGGAAATGAGTCAATGAGGTTTGACATGTGGTTTTACAGTATTTTCTGTTCTACAATGTATACCTGCCATTCTTCAGAAACAGAACTGAGGAGACTGACTGACCAAAATATTAATTTTTATGGCCTACATAACAAACAGCAGCAGTTCCTCCACAAATCATCTATGGGTGAGGGAAATCCTGAGTAGCTCCTCATGAAACTTAGGGGAACAGTGCTGCAAAAAGGAGGCAACAAAGTCACCTGCAGCCAAATAAAGCAACACACAATGCTGTTCATCTTTAAACTTATATGGAGGAACAATATGACATCACGCAGAATTTTAATTTCAAGACTCGTGCAATGATGTTTACAGAATTGACAAATGGGATGTCTCGAGTTCTGGGAGTCCGTGTGTCTGGTTTTTGTTGCACCTGCAGATTAAGTCAGACAGTGTAGAACCACCATGAACCTGACAAGTTCAATCATCTTCAGTGCGCTCTGATGCTGGGTGGCAGTAAATATGCATAAGAGGCGTCTGAAGTAAGAACATTCTCCTTGACTCAGCAGGAGCAACACACCTTTTTTTAAAGAAGTCCAATCACACTTAAAACACTACTGGCTAAAGGAGTTCTTTGGAAGAAAATACCTGTATTTGAACATCATAGCTACGATTTAAAAGCTACATGTCACTGAAATTTGAAATAGATTTAGCTGTTTTCCAGCAATAAACCGGTAGACATTTAAACACTGAGTACACAGAAAGTTAGTGGTCTCTAAAAAACTGTTTCATAAATGTTTGGAATATCCAAAAATGTCAACTTAGAACCATAGTTGGTGTCTTTTGAGGAGTCCTGCTTTCTCCTTTTTAATACTTTCATCTCCACTTAAAGTGTCTGGATCCAGTTACCCGTGCAGAGAAAGTTATAGCATTAATCTCAGTAGATAAACCCAGCAAATAGCAGCATGCTCTAAGGACCATCGCACAGAGCATCTGACACAAACCCAAGTACATTAAGTTATTTGGTTCTTATTTACAAAATCACTCAGTGTGGAAGTATAAAATGTCCCCATACCACGTATATAACAAACCACGTATATAATACGCATCATTTAACATTATAATATCCACCTACTATCACAGTGAAAGCATTATTGTCATGGTTTTGCATGGTGCACAAAGCAAATCACTCTCAGCTGGAAATCAAACAGAGGTAATTTGCTCTCTTCAGCTCTTTACAGCAGCTGTTTGTGCCTTGCTCACATGGTCGATTTAATTGCGAGATAGAAGTTTTATGTCTCTTGCAGAGAATTGTGCGGAAATGTTGTGGTGCCTTAAACGCTCCGTATGACTGTATATTAGCCCCGTAGTGGGTTTGTTCTATGTGACACAGACATAAATCCAGCGAATGATAATAACAATCTGATGTAACCGAGACAAAATGGCCTCCCGGAGAGCCATCATTCTGTTCTCCTGGCTTAAAGAGGCAATGGTTTCATTTGTTAGACTGTGCAAATAAAATTATCATTTTAAAACGATGAAGACGACAAGCAATATGCTAAGGATTAAAGTGCAAGTTTATGTGGGCTGCAACCAAAGGGATAGCAGCCCAATGATCTGTGAATATCCTCAGGAAATGGTCAAACCAACCTCTCTGCAGGTGAAGAAAATGCATTCTTATATTTCAAAAATGTAAAAACCTTGGAAGAGAGCTTGATCTGTGACTATGTTTACATGCACATTAATATCCAAACGCTAACCTGAATATTTAAGCATTCCGACCATACCATGAGTCATGTGAACACCTTGCTACACTTTCTATAACCCACATGAGCCAGTATTATAGCTATGAGAAACTCAAAAAGGACATTTGAGATATTCCTGTCTTAAATGGTATACTGAGTCATGTAAACACGGTATTCAGAATATCCCTCCTATGTGCTTGCATCTGCATCTGAATGTTTTGAAGGAATTCTTGGGTTGAAATTCACCTCCTAAATAGTTGTCATTGCCAACTAAAAGAGCTCACATTTTTTCTTCAAGCAAAAGGTGACAATTGTTAGTCAAAAGGTATTTTGCAAAAGTGCTAAGAAATCAACAAAAAAATACTGCAAAAGCAACCCTCTTCCAAGCCATCCTCCCAAAAAAGATTGTTGGTACCTGTTCTTTGCAGGGGTTATTGTGGATACCCTGATATACCACGTATATGTATATCTTCTGGAACACTGTGTGTAAACATAGTGATTGATGCATTAATCATGTTCCAAGCGTTCACATTCCATACTCAGTACTAGGTGTTCACTAAAGAGGTAAATCACACTCGTTGCGACTTAGGAAAAAACTGGTCCTTCATTTTATGTTTGATGTTCTGCTTTCAGACACAAAAGAGGGATCGTGTAAGAAACCAGGGACATTGGATTGCTAATAATACAAAAGGATGATATACATTAAAGTAACTTTTACAAATTGGCAAATTACTACAAATCACATTTTCATTGCTCATCATTGCACATCATTTATTTTCATTGTTATAGCTGGTTCTTACAATTTTACATTTAAACACGACTGCTCCCCAATTATTCAGCGTGATTATGACAAACGCAACACATTTCCAAGACTGTTAAAAATAGGCCTGGCTTACAGCTGCTTAGTCGAACAAAACCCAGCGCTGTTGAGATTGTATTTCATCCAGTACAAGCCCAGGGGCCACAAAGTGCATCACTTTCTTTAATGGGCTCAATATCACCATCATAACTGACATCAGACAGGAGGGGTCTAGAGTAATCATAATCATAATCAATAGAAAACAGCAAGCCAGTAAAAACACTTTGAAACTTTGCCATCTGGGCTCCCTGCTACAAAAGGCAAACATTTAAACATAACTGTATTAATTTTATTAAATGTGTTTTGTAGATTCTAATAATACTTTATACAGACTCATCCCACTGTGCCAGTGCAACTGTGTATGTACCATATATTTTGGTAGAAATATCATCTTCACACAGAGCTCTAAGGTTTGTAAAAACAAGAGTACTATTAATATGGTATATTATTAGTAATAATTTCACTCAAAATACTACCAAGCATGTATAAAAAATGTAAAGTTTACTTACAAATCAAATTCTACTGGTGTGTAAATGGAATGGGGGCCTGGCTATGGCGTTTATTTAGGAACACAGGAGATCCAGTCTGTGCAGAGATAACACGCAAGACGTGTGGACATGTGCAGCTGCATGCTCATCATTTTCTCACGTCATTGCGTACATCTCAATAAAGTACGAACAATCACTGACCGCATTTGTGCGTGTGTGTGCATAGTGTGTCCTGGCCTTCCAGGAGTACGCAGTCACAGAGTCATAGAGTCATAGGTTTCCGGGTGAGTGATACGGCCCAAATTTCTCTAATCTGCGACCGAGCCCCTCGGGGTCCTGAGAGGCCCCTGTCAGGCACAGCTGATGGCTGAGACACGGGGACCGCCGCGCCTGACCTCGACAAGCAGCACAAAAAACCGCATGGACCAGGGGAGGCGTTAGAGAACAAGTGTCGCGTACGGAGACAACCTGACCCCTGACGGGAAACGCGGGTGGGAAATCACGCAGACAGATCGCTCAACGGTCTCCTTCTCTCACGTCTAAAATGTATATCGTTTATAAATTGACTGTCCGATTCACAGGGAAATGACAGCCTCTCTGACATACACGTGAACATCCGAAAGGTTACCGGTTCGATCCCCACTGGGGACGCTGCTGCTTGTAGGACTCGTAACCGAAAGGTTACCGGTTCGATCCCCACTGGGGACGCTGCTGCTGTACCCTTGGGCAAGGTACTTAACCCCCAATTGCCTCAGTATATACCCAGCTGTATAAATAGATAACATTGTAAGGAACGGTAACCTATGTAAGTTGCTTTGGATAAAAGCGTCTGCCAAATGAATAAATGTAATGTAATGAAGTCACATTGGAGTTCTAAACAACCTGCCTTTAAAGTGTAATAGAATAGGATCTATGGTTTACCATACATTACGGTGACACTGGATAAGTATATTCACAGTGTCATCTACAGAAAGACAGAATAAATATTTATATCACATTAAAAAGCTCCCACTTTCTCATAAACAATGCAAAAAAGTGCACATTCTATAACTGATGTAGTGGTTCAGAATCTAGCCATGTTACATTTATGTGTTTGATATATAATGCTGTCTTATAGCAGACGTCAGCCTGCAATACATTCATCTGGATTTGGCTGGTTGATATGGCTGTCATACACTTTTGGAGAAAATCATTTGTCTTTTAGAAAGCAATGAAGCCTATTTGCGACATCCGCGGATTAATCTTTCCTGCATGTCTTTTCTTTTTTGGGTGATGTAATGTGTTAAGGGCTTCACAGAGGATGTGTCCATTACACACAGCAGGCTGTTCAATGGGTGGAGAATTTCACAAAACGAAACAGCATGAAATTGTTAAATGCCCATGAGACGTCTGGGCTGCAGTAGCCGATGATCCCCCCACAGAACGCTTCAGCCAGTTGGAAAATACTGTGCCTCGCAATGATTTGATTGGATTACTTCATGATAAAAGCATCACACTGGCAGACCGGCCACTTGGGTCCCCCAACCCCTCCAGCCTTTTACCAGAAAAATGCAACCGATCAAGGATTTATTAAAGTTTCTCTACAGCTGCCATACAGTGTCTCTGAGCAGCACAACCACAGTCATAGGCACGTGCTAATGGAACTAAATACTGAACTCCCCTAACAAGAGATACTTCATTTGAAATTGTTATGAAAGGAATCTCATTATTATAATGAAGAAGAGAGCATGTTTCACATAAATGAGTCTAATTTGAATATGTGTGACATACAACTTTTTCTTTAACACGTGCCCTCAAGGTAATTCAACTATAAATGGTGACTTCATAAGAGTGAGAAAATATTTAAAACCACGCGTGCGTCACAATTTCATATGCAGTGAAGTCACACATAACCTGAAATGGAAGCTTTCGGTTTAAGCACACGTATTCATAGAAAAACGAAAGCATTCGAAGCGAACCTTATTGTGGAAAAAAATCCAGAAATATTACATCGCATGGCATTTTCTTATTTTAATAAACCTTAAGCTTTTAAACAGGTTAACAGCATTTAATTATTATAATTACCATTTTTGCTATTAGAATTGAAATATTGACTACTATAGGTATGCAAACATAATATGTATTTGAAACAGAGCACTGAGAAGCAAATTACATTTAAAGAAAATGAATGAACACCTGCATATTTCAGGATGCATTTATTAAAACTTACAACATACATAACTTTGTTCAATACATTTCAACAATTCGGATAGGAACTAGCCTAATTCATATTTGACGTAGGCTCAGACAACCAATGGTTTGGCCTGCAGAAATAAAAAGAAACATGGTATTGCAGACTGTATGCCTACATCAGCAGTATAAATTACATTGTGTACTTTCGTATTTAAAAAAAAAAGAATGTATCTGTACTTTTTGCATTTCACTTATAGTCAAAACACTTTCGATCGCATTACTTTCAGTCCAACAGAAGGCAAAATGTCAGTATCTAAATATTTTACAAATAGTTCTAATTCAAGCTCCTTCTCGGAGTTGTGTCCTTGTTTGAGCAGTAATTATGCACATTCTTAAACAGATAGGCTTTGGCGACAGGGAAAATGGCACACGAATATCAGGGGAAAAAACTCCTGAATCGTATCCAGTGGTCCCATCGATACACAATCTGCTTTCGTGAGCTGTCCATGCAGGAAAATAGATCCGAATATGATCTTTCCGTGTATAACAAATACATAATTTGTCCTCGTACGCAAACTTGATTACGCCGGGGCTGAAGTACTGGGAAAGGCATCAAGTTGTTTACAGCTTAACGCTCGTGTTCAGCTTGTGTCCGTCTCCCAAAGTGTTTTGCGTTAGTACGCACCGACAATCACAGCCTCCACCTCTTTCGACGGTCTTCTGTCCGTAACCAAAAAGTTGATCATTCCCTCCGATTTTATGAGAAGGTTGCAGCCCAAGAAGAAAATGCCAAAGACCACGGTCAGCGAGAGCACGCACATGACCGCTATTTGCACAACTCTCATGATGAAGAGGCTCCTCTCGTCCGGTGCCGTAGCCACAAAACCGTTATCTGTCACTACAGATGAGAGGTTACAGCACTTCAGAATCCCCTCACTCCTGTTAGAAAACAGGCCGCTGTCCGTGTGATTGAACGCTGTAGAATTCATCTCCTCGAACTTTCAGCGCGCCGATAAATAGCCTAAAAACTGGTGGTCCTTACTTTTGTAATCTTGCAAATCATTAAACAAAAATCCCCGAAGTTCACATAACAGCGCTTTCAAAACTTCAGATTGTGTGACAAGTGGGGAGAGGTCAAATTTAAAAAGATAAATCTTGAGAAACGTGAAACTTGAGTCAATGAGATTGAGATGTATCCGTCCCCCTGCGAAGCGGCAACAGTCAAGATGCGGGCAACTCTGAAAATCCGTTGGCTGTTATACCTGGTTGGGTGAAACCATTTCAAGAAAGAGGAGACTACTTTGTGTTTTCAGACGACACGAGTTCATGTAAACAGCGCCCCTCGGTGCACAGTCTCGGGCGCAACATAGATCTGCCCCTTAAAACCAGAGGCCAGTGGTTACAGCCTTTCTTATCAATACTTTGAAATACTTTTTCTCAACCTATTTATGTAAAATATTTTTCATGATGACATTAAAGTTATTTCTCATCATTATTAATTCAGTTTTTATACATTGTTTTAATTTGTATTATTGGATAAAGGGTGTATGATACATGCACCTATTCTGTTCTGATAATCATTAGTTCACTCTTTGAACGAAATCTCAATAAAAAGTAAAGTTTAGTCAAAAATAAGTTTTGTTTTACACATGTATAACGTGTTCTGGGATGTGTGTCAAAAAATTTATACAAAAAAAGATTTATCCAATACAGAACATTTTTCTCTAGAAGTACAAAGACAGCCATATAATATTACATTGTATGGTCTGATCTGATGCTGTGATTATAATCATCATGCTTACAGCGTTTTCATCTAGGCTATGTATCCTTGAGAAAAGATCACATTTGCCAAAACTGGCAGTTATATGTGACATTGGATAAATTCCTAAATATCTGTACCAAATAAACTGGTATTTCTTTTGGTGTGATTAGAGTCACAGAATAACTTATTCACATGAACCAATACTCTTGGTGAAAATGGAAAATATGGAGCTTTTAAGGTCGTCTACAAAGAGTGGAAGACGTCCCATACTAAAAGACTAATTCATTATCTCCATTGCAAGCTGAGCCCTACTGATTGGGTTGAATTTCGAGCTGTGATATTAGCTGGGAACCCACAGTGGGAGAAAAAGCCGCCTACACTAGTCTTCCAAGGAAATGGGACACACCCAATATTGTTGTTGGTTAAGATTTGCTAACACGTTAGTATTTCCATTCATGACACACCCAATGTCGTGTGGATTGGGTGTTTGCTTTTGTTGTGTGGCTGTTGGTAAAAACAAGAGTTGGTGTACGAAGACCCCAACCACATGATGAGAGTCCCACTGAGAAAGAAAAAGTGACATTTCTGAAATTTTGCACAGTGGCAAGAGAAGGTGGGCCATTTTGTTTAGTACATCAGGCGTTGCTTTCCGTTAAATCGCAGAATTCTGCAGACGGTTGCACCAGCAGAACGTAAGTTCGATCTTTACCTAGTTCGAACGTAAATCGGCTCTACGTTCGAGTTTACGAACAACTAAAAGTTATACCGTTGCACCAAATCACATACGTTCAACGTAGACTTAAGTTATATCCGTTATACATTTAATGAAAAGCGCAGCATACACTAATGCTAGCTAACAGAGTTGACAGGCTAGCATAACACATTTTTATTATCGCCAATTTGAACAATGTTACACTAAAGATTACGGCATTAAGTCAGCTAAAGGTGAACCTTGATAACTTTTCTGTTACTATTGTTATAACGCTAACTGACCTCTTACTGTTTCTTCGTTCGTGTGTAGTTTTAATGTGGTTTGCAACTTTGGTTGGTTCTTTTGTTCAGCTAAAGTTATTCCCGTAATTCAGTTAAAAATTGTTGCTAGACAACCTTCAGCACCTCGAGAGAAAGCGCACTCCACAAACCATAGTGAATGAGCAAATGCACATCGGTACAAAATAAATACACACAAGAAATGAATATGTTAAGTACTTTTTTTGTAAAATACACCGCCGTCCTTGTAAGACATACACCTAACGGGGTACATTCATATAGGGCAGCCGGGTGGCTATCAACAGGCTTGTATCTATGACAATTATTACAAACCTGACACTCTGACTCGGAAGGCTGGAACAATCGAATCAGCACAATGACACATGCAGGCTACTGTGCACAGCAAATGTGGAAAATGCCGTATTTAGGCCTACTGTTTACATTGTATGATGCCGTTGATTGGCTTGAAACGATAGAAACGTCATTAAATGCGACAATATTTTGATCAAGGATCGCTTTACGCACTACAAGCTAAGTTGCGTTTCAAGTGATCGTGGTGCAACCGAAATTCAGTGCGGCGCTAGTTTGAAACTAGCTACTCTGAACGTAAGGATAAGATGGACTTTACAGCCAAACTTACGATCGGCCTTACGCTCTGCTGGTGCAACCGGCTGCTGATGTCTCACAGCTGAAAAGAACGCAGCTTGTTAAAACTTGAGCATTTCAGCGACCACGAAGGGACTCGAACCCTCAATCTTCTGATCCGAAGTCAGACGCCTTATCCATTAGGCCACGCGGTCACACACAAGAGCCTCTAGAAATCTCTAGAGAAGAACTTAATTGACTCATAATCCTGTGCCATGTTATTGCACAGTAAGTCATTGTCAATCTGTGTACTGCTTATTTTTACCTAAATTAACTTGACATTATCTCAGAGTGAATGCCATACTGTTGAACGAATGCCTTCATGGACCCATGGACTCATGGCACCATCTCACAATCCCCACCAACTCATAGATCTGCACTGTGTGGGATAACATGACGTATGACAAAATTGGAATGACACAAACAAACAAAGGTTTTTAAGCATCACAATATGTTGTCATTAAGATAAGCTAACATGTTGGCATTTCCTTTCAAGAACAGCAATGATACACCCAATGTCATGTGGATTGGATGTTTGCTTTGGTGGATGCTTTTAAGATTGAGAGCTGATAAATGAAGTCTGGCCTCTCACTAAGGGTTCCACTGAGACTCAAACTCAGATCACTGGATTCAAAGTCCAGAGTGCTGACCATTACACCATGGAGCCATACAGCAGGATGTGAGTCCCTCTGAGAAAAAATAGTTACAGGTCTGAGATTTTGCAAAGTGGCAAGAGGAGGGGGATATGTTTTTGTGTTGTACATCGGGTGTTGCTTTCAGTTGAATCTCAGAATGGGATCCAGACATCTCACAACTGAAATGAACACTGCCTGTTAAAACTTGAGCATTTCAACGACCGCGAAGGGACTCGAACCCTCAATCTTCTGATCCGAAGTCAGACGCCTTATCCATTAGGCCACGCAGTCGCATGCGAGAACAAGCCTCTAGATTGGAATGAAATTCAGTCTTATTCCTGCACCATTTCTGAAATTTTGCATAGTGGCAAGGGGAGGTGGCCTATTTTCTTGTTTTGTACATCAGGCATTGCTTTCAGATGAATCTCAGAATGGGATGCTGACATCTCACAACTGAAATGAACACCGCCTGTTAAAACTTGAGCATTTCAACGACCGCGAAGGGACTCGAACCCTCAATCTTCTGATCCGAAGTCAGACGCCTTATCCATTAGGCCACGCAGCCACAGCCGAGGGCACTTCTCTAGAGTAGTGCTAAATTGGAATGACACAAACAAACAAAGGTTTTTAAGCATCACAATATGTTGTCATTAAGATCAGCTAGCATGTTAGCATTTCCTTTCAAGAACAATGATACACCCAATGTCATGTGGATTGGATGTTTGCTTTGGTTTTGTGGATGCTTTTAAGGATAAGAGTCAGTGTAAGAAGTCTGGCCTAATACTAAAGGTTCTACTGAGATTTGAACTCAGATCACTGGATTGAAAGCCCAGACTGCTGACCATTACACCATGGAACCACACAACACAATGATAGCCCCTCTGAGGAAAAATAGTAACAGGTCTGAAATTTTGCAAATTGGCAAGTGGAGGGGGATATGTTTTTGTGTTGTACATGAGCCATTGCTTTCAGTTAAATTTCAGAATGGGATCCAGACATCTCACAACTGAGATGAATGCCACCTGTTAAAACTTGAGCATTTCAACGACCGCGAAGGGACTCGAACCCTCAATCTTCTGATCCGAAGTCAGACGCCTTATCCATTAGGCCACGCAATCACAGGCAAGAAAAAGCCTCTAGACTGGAATGAAATTCAGTCTTATTCCTGCACCATTTCTGAAATTTTGCACAGTGGCAAGAGGAGGTGGCCTATTTTCTTGTTTTGTACATCAGGCATTGCTTTCAGATGAATCTCAGAATGGGATGCTGACATCTCACAACTGAAATGAACACCGCCTGTTAAAACTTGGTCATTTCAACAACCGTGAAGGGACTCGAACCCTCAATCTTCTGATCCGAAGTCAGACGCCTTATCCATTAGGCCACGCGGTCACAGCCAAGGGCACTTCTCTAGAGTAGTGCTAAATTGGAATGACACAAACAAACAAAGGTTTTTAAGCATCACAATATGTTGTCATTAAGATAAGCTAACATGTTAGCATTTCCTTTCAAGAACAGCAATGATACACCCAATGTCACGTGGATTGGATGTTTGCTTTGGTTTTGTGGATGCTTTTAGGGATAAGAGTCGGTGTAAGAAGTCTGGCCTAATACTAAAGGTTCCACTCAGACTTGAACTCGGATCACTGGATTCAAAGTCTAGAATGCTGACCATTACACCATGGAACCACACGACACAATGATAGCCCCTCTGAGGAAAAATAGTAACAGGTCTGAAATTTTGCAAATTGGCAAGTGGAGGGGGATATGTTTTTGTGTTGTTTTCAGTTGAATCTCAGCATGGGATCCCGGGATCTCACAACTGAAATGAGCGCCGCCTGTTAAAACTTGAGCATTTCAACGACCATGAAGGGACTCGAACCCTCAATCTTCTGATCCGAAGTCAGACGCCTTATCCATTAGGCCACACGGTCACGGACGAGAGTGTCTCTCTAAAGTAGTGCTAAATTGGAATGACACAAACAAACAAAGGCTTTTAAGCATCACGATATGTTGTCATTAAGATTTGCTAGCATGTTAGCATTTCCTTCCAAGAACAGCAATGATACACCCAATGTCATGGGAATTGGGTCATTACCTTGGTTTTGGGGCTGCTTGTAAGAACAAGAGCAGATGTATGGAGACTGGCCACACATACCAAAGGTTCCACCGAGACTTGAACTCGGATCACTGGATTCAAAGTCCAGAGTGCTGACCATTACACTGTAGCCTGATGCAACTCCCTCTGAGAAAAAATAGTAACAGGTCTGAAATTTTGCAAAGTGGCAAGAGGAGGTGGCCTATTTTCTTGTTTTGTACATCAGGCATTGCTTTCAGTTGAATCTCAGAATGGGATCCAGACATCTCACAACTGAAATGAACACTGCCTGTTAAAACTTGAGCATTTCAACAACCGCGAAGGGACTCGAACCCTCAATCTTCTGATCCGAAGTCAGACGCCTTATCCATTAGGCCACGTGGTCACAGCCGAGGGCACTGCTCTAGAGTAGTGCTAAATTGGAATGACACAATCAAAGGCTTTTAAGCATCACAATATGTTGTCATTAAGATCAGCTAGCATGTTAGCATTTCCTTTCAAGAACAATGATACACCCAATGTCATGTGGATTGGATGTTTGACTTGGTTTTGTGGATGCTTTTAAGGATAAGAGTCAGTGTAAGAAGTCTGGCCTAATACTAAAGGTTCCACTGAGACTTGAACTCAGATCACTGGATTGAAAGCCCAGACTGCTGACCATTACACCATGGAACCACACAACACAATGATAGCCCCTCTGAGGAAAAATAGTAACAGGTCTGAAATTTTGCAAATTGGCAAGTGGAGGGGGATATGTTTTTGTGTTGTACATGAGCCATTGCTTTCAGTTGAATCTCAGAATGGGATCCAGACATCTCACAACTGAGATGAATGCCACCTGTTAAAACTTGAGCATTTCAACGACCGCGAAGGGACTCGAACCCTCAATCTTCTGATCCGAAGTCAGACGCCTTATCCATTAGGCCACGCAATCACATGCAAGAAAAAGCCTCTAGACTGGAATGAAATTCAGTCTTATTCCTGCACCATTTCTGAAATTTTGCACAGTGGCAAGAGGAGGTGGCCTATTTTCTTGTTTTGTACATCAGGCATTGCTTTCAGATGAATCTCAGAATGGGATGCTGACATCTCACAACTGAAATGAACACCGCCTGTTAAAACTTGGTCATTTCAACAACCGTGAAGGGACTCGAACCCTCAATCTTCTGATCCGAAGTCAGACGCCTTATCCATTAGGCCACGCGGTCACAGCCAAGGGCACTTCTCTAGAGTAGTGCTAAATTGGAATGACACAAACAAACAAAGGTTTTTAAGCATCACAATATGTTGTCATTAAGATAAGCTAACATGTTAGCATTTCCTTTCAAGAACAGCAATGATACACCCAATGTCACGTGGATTGGATGTTTGCTTTGGTTTTGTGGATGCTTTTAGGGATAAGAGTCGGTGTAAGAAGTCTGGCCTAATACTAAAGGTTCCACTCAGACTTGAACTCGGATCACTGGATTCAAAGTCTAGAATGCTGACCATTACACCATGGAACCACACGACACAATGATAGCCCCTCTGAGGAAAAATAGTAACAGGTCTGAAATTTTGCAAATTGGCAAGTGGAGGGGGATATGTTTTTGTGTTGTTTTCAGTTGAATCTCAGCATGGGATCCCGGGATCTCACAACTGAAATGAGCGCCGCCTGTTAAAACTTGAGCATTTCAACGACCATGAAGGGACTCGAACCCTCAATCTTCTGATCCGAAGTCAGACGCCTTATCCATTAGGCCACGCGGTCACGGACGAGAGTGTCTCTCTAGAGTAGTGCTAAATTGGAATGACACAAACAAACAAAGGCTTTTAAGCATCACGATATGTTGTCATTAAGATTTGCTAGCATGTTAGCATTTCCTTCCAAGAACAGCAATGATACACCCAATGTCATGGGAATTGGGTCATTACCTTGGTTTTGGGGCTGCTTGTAAGAACAAGAGCAGATGTATGGAGACTGGCCTCACATACCAAAGGTTCCACCGAGACTTGAACTCGGATCACTGGATTCAAAGTCCAGAGTGCTGACCATTACACTGTAGCCTGATGCAACTCCCTCTGAGAAAAAATAGTAACAGGTCTGAAATTTTGCAAAGTGGCAAGAGGAGGTGGCCTATTTTCTTGTTTTGTACATCAGGCATTGCTTTCAGTTGAATCTCAGAATGGGATCCAGACATCTCACAACTGAAATGAACACTGCCTGTTAAAACTTGAGCATTTCAACGACCGCGAAGGGACGCAATCCCGCAATCTTCTGATCCGAAGTCAGACACCTTATCCATCAGGCCACGCGGTCACACTGAGGAAAAGGCCTCTAGACTAGAATGAAATTCAGTCTTATTCCTGCACTATGCTATTCCCAAATCATCTTTGTTGCCCTCACCCGCAACATCTCAATTCTCTCCGTGGTCAGTAGGTCGTCATTGATCTGTGTTCTGCTGTTATTTACCTAAATTAACTTGACATTATCTCAGAGTGAATGCCATACTGTTGAACGAATGCCTTCGTGGACCCATGGACTCATGGCACCATCTCACAATTCCCACCAACTCATAGATCTGCACTGTGTAGGATAAAATGACATATGACAAAATTGGAATGACACAAACAAACAAAGGTTTTTAAGCATCACAATATGTTGTTATTGAGATTTGCTAGCACATTAGTATTTCCATTCAAAAACAGGAACAGCACACCCACTGTCATGGGAATAGGGTCATTGTTTTGGTTTTGTAGATGTTTTTAAGAACAAGAGCTGGTGTACGAAGACTGGCCTCACACCAAAGGTTCCACCGAGACTTGAACTCGGATCGCTGGATTCAAAGTCCAGAGTGCTGACCATTACACCATGGAACCACACAACACAATGACAGCCCCTCTGAGGAAAAATAGTAACAGGTCTGAAATTTTGCAAATTGGCAAGAGGAGGGGGATATGTTTTTGTGTTGTACATCAGGCGTTGCTTTCAGTTGAATGTCAGAATGGGATCCTGATGTCTCACAACTGAAATGAATGCCGCCTGTTAAAATTCGATATTTTCAACGACCATGAAGGGACTCGAACGCGGTCACATACAAGAACTTTTCTCTAGAGTAGAACTAAATGCAGTCATATTCCAGTGCAATGCTGTTCTCACATCATCTTTGTTGTCATCACCCACAATGTCTCAGTTCTTTCCATGAGCGGTAGTTCGTCGTTGATCTGTGTTCTGCTGTCGTTAACCTAGATTAACTTGACATTTCCTCAGAGTGGATGCTGCACTGTTGAACAGATGCCTTCATGGACCCATGGACTCATGGTACCATCTCACAATCCCCACCAACTTGTTGATCTGCACAGTGTACGATAACGTATGCTAAATTGGAATGAAACAAACAAACAAAGGATTTCAAGCATCACAATATGTCGTCATTAAGACTTGCTAGCGTGTTAGCATTTCCATTCATGAACAGCAATGACACACCCAATGTTGTATAAATTGGATGTTTGACTTGGTTTGTTGGCTGTTTTTAGGAACAAGAGTGAGTGTAAGAACACTCACCTCACACCAACAGTTCCACTGAGAGTTGAGCTCAGATCACTGGATTCAAAGTCCAGAGTGCTGACCATTACACCATGGAACCCCACAAGAAGAGAGTCCCTCTGAGAAAAAATAGTAATAGTTCTGAATTTTTGCATAGCAGCAAGACAAAGTGGGCCATTTTGTGCATCAGGTGTTGCTTTCAGATGAATCTCAGAATGGGATGCTGAAAAGTCACAAGTGAAACGAACACTGCCGGCTAAGGCCTGCGCATTTCAACAACCACAAAGGGACTCGAACCCTCAATCTTCTGATCTGAAATCAGACACCTTATCCATTAGGCCACATGCAGGTAGATATCTTTGGAGGGGAAGTTAATTCAGTTTTAGTCCTGTGCCATGTTATTACCAGATGATGTTTTTTGTCATCACTCGCGATGCCTCAATTGAGCAATATCCTTTCGTTGATCTGTGTACTGCAGTCATTGACACAGATTAATTTGACAAGATCTGAGATTGGATGCTGTACTTTCGAACTAATACTTTCATTGACTCATGGACTCATGGTACATTATGTTCATATGAATTATTTTTCATGTGTTGACACTCAAGTATGTAACTCATCTTTTCTGTTTCTGTGTTACTTTTTATATGGTCTGTGCCTGAGATTCTCTGCCAAAGTAATTAATGTAAAATGTAGTTTTTTAAAATTGATTTGTGTAAGCCTGCAGCCAGTGCTTCCTAAGAGTGGATGAAGGGAATGTAGTTCAAATTTCTTTTATGTAACCATAATTAATATGAATCAAAGGTCAGCTTCAATCTCTTAAATGTGAAGATCTAGACCCATGAAAACAACAGGATCATTTACCATTTGCATCTTTTCCAGTTCGTCTCTATCGTGTATGTTTTCTTAAATTTACAGTAGGGGGCAGCATTGCTCCTTTTAACAGTAGTTGTCAGCAAGAAAAAAACGATGATTACCAACTACAAAAATTTTGTAAGGATGTAATTAAGCCCAACTATGACATATTGTTAGAAAAATATGCAAAACATGTATAGTTTTTCCTTTTTCAAATCATTAAAATTTACTTTTAGTAATACATGAAATTAATAGATAAATAACAAAATAGCATTTATGGCATGTCCCTTTGATTTTATGACAGAGATCCTCAATCCTTTTCACTCCTACATACGTATTGGGCCTCTTCATGTATTTAAGAGCAAATTAAGGGATTAGACCAATCTAATTACCTTTTTAACTTACAGCAGTCCTTCGCTAATCACTGGGGTTATGTTCCTGAAAATCCCCCTGCCAAAATCGTGATTGGCAAGACTAAGGCAGAAGACTGCTCCAGCTTCTTCCGGGCACTGTCTTGTTTGGTGGCCAAGTCATCAATGATGTCATTGCATGACAACTTCTGGCCATGCACTCAACTGATGGTGATTATCTCCACAAAAATAAAGATTTCTTTTTTTTCAGTCTGGCTGTTTGAGTTTCAGGTGAATCACCAGTGTCCTTTGCTGACTAGCAATCTTTTTTCATCTGAGAATGATCGGCTGGCAAGCATCTTAGTCAGCTAACATTGAAAACCATTTCAACTAGCTACCTTGTCACTTGTCTTCAGTGGCTGCAAGTTTAAATTCATAGCCACAACACATGCATTAACAGCTATGTGAATTATAGAACGCAAAAGTAAAAATCAACAAATTTGCCATGTATGACTGTTCTGACTTTTCAGAGCTGGGCAGAAATATCCTTTTCAATACAATGGTTCATAGTCTCTCTCTCTCTGTCTCTGAAATAGCTGGCCTACTAGCTCTCTCATCACTGTTTTACTATAATACTTTGTTGGATATCCAACTTTCCAGCTGTCTCCCTTGTTATGGCTGTCTATATCACATGATAATGACATTCAGTGTTGCTGTGTTCATAATGGCTACAGTAATTTTTAATGATGGAAAGCGAACTGTTTTGGAGGTTAAACATAACATATGCCACTTTTAGCACATGAAAGGTAAATAACATCATAATAAATTGTGTCTGAGAGGACACAGTTACTTGTAGTCCAGAACTGACCCAGTTCCCAGTTCTGCTATTTCCTGTTCATTCACCAGATACATAAAACATAACAAAAACAGTGCATGTTCAAATAACACATTTTTAAAAAAGATATGCCACCTGCAACACTTGCCATTAGCAGAGGCCCATTTGTATTTGTGGTTCAAACAGTGGATTGGTTTACCCTCACAACCACACCACTAACATTGAACCCCCACATGTGAAACACTATGAAGCACTGAACCACTCCAACTTTGTCCTCACTGATGTGTCTGGTTATAGAGTTTACCTGCGGTCCTATCAACTGCAAGCCCTCAAAACCACAGATTCATAAAACAACTAAAATATTCAGCTCACGTTTTGGTCATTTTCATGCAGGTCTGATCGCCAACATATAGATCTGTAGTCCTCTTGTGGAAATTTAAATCTATAACAAGAAACTCATTTAAAGCGCAAGAAAAATCTGACTGCAGACCCTTTTGCTGAAGTATCAACATTATTAACGGCCTGATTAAAATTGTCAAGAACACCGGCCATCAGCTGACATATAGGCATCCATCAAGCACGGTTTTCCTCTCTGATAGCCACTGTGTTATTGATTAATTTACCGGTATCTTCGCAAAATCTAACACTTCAATGAATCAGAGATTCATAAAGCAATTATTTTACAAACTTATAAATGAGGCACGTGACTGCGAATTTTCGAGTAATCACGGACTCCTCTTACCGGAATCAGGAAGCACAAGACATAACAAAATAGAAACACCCTACAATACATTGCCACACACTAATATACAGATAGACTTCATATCTCTTAAGAACTTTAATGTGGTCTGAGCTCTGAATTTTATACTAGGATTTACATCACATATGCATAGATTAGGACGTTCCCGGTGGTATTTATACTCTACGTCTGTGAATTGCATCAATAAAGGGAAAAGAAAGGAAAGCATTCGACAAAGAAAAATAATGCCTGCTTGACAGCACTGAGATGGGGATTGAGGGGTAGGATTGTTTTCAAGCGATTGCGCTCTCCCGTTACGGCAGCAATGACTAATCTATAAATTAACTTTAACAGTCAATTCTAATAAAGTATTCCGCGGTGAGAATAGTCTCCTCAGTTTGTCACTGACATTTGAGATTAGCAGCTGTAACACTCGATCCATATTTAAATTGGCACCGGCAACAGCAGAGAGATCTGAAATACCACCTGTCTTTTGCATGGTATTCTCAAAAGATGCATTTTGTACTCGTTGTCAAAAAGAAAAGCAATTTATATAATAATAATTTATTATAAAGTTTCCACATTGTTGAAGTTTTTGCAAGTCCCGAAGGTTCCTTTTTCCGTGTGTGTGTGTCTGTGAATTATGTATGTCCTTATTTTTTATTGGAAAAATACACCATAGTAAGAAAAGGCGATAACTAACGGGGCTGACGTGTCTGGTTAAAGGAGAAATTTGGACATGAGGTCATTGATTTGACTTCACTAAAAGAGAGATTCAGAACAGATGATGGACTTCCTTCGACGCAAACATAAACAGTACATAAAATACCTATATCAGTACAAACTGTATGGACTTCCGCTGTCTTGCACGCGTGCCTAGGTGGACCAAAGTTTCGTGTTTAAACCGCACCGTTTCATAAGATTGTAATATAAATAGAAATACATTTACCAGGCTTCTTTGCTATAGTAGCGCTGGAGCGTTTGGTGATTGCCATACATTACAACCAATCACACGCTCGTAAACGCACACCGAAGCGTTGCGGTTTCACGTTAGACTGCACCAAGCCAGCGTCGGCTGTTCCCGTTATCTGTTGTCAGAATTCAAGTGGACGTGAAGTCAAGTCGCAATTTCTGCTGCGTTTCAAATACAATTGATTACGGCACCGATATGATTCCACTGTACGTTGACTCCGATGTGAGGACAGGCGATGGCGGAGAGACTGACGGCGTCCAGAAAGAGTAGTCAGATTGATCTCTGAGGAACGTGATTTTCTGCTCTCCTTAGAGACGTCTAGATATCCCCGTTGCGTTATCGTTGCAATAACAACACGCGTATTCATTTGAAATCTATACTTTTTTGGCTAAGCTGTGAATGGGGAATTATGTTATTGTTATAAATGCAACACGTTGTTGGCAAGCAGGACTGCAGAGCATCAAGCCCTTTAGTTAGCTACCATTTTCCAGTAAGTATTGAAGACTTCTCTTCAGTTCTGTCATATTTCAGATCTCATCCAGTGCAACACAATCAACACAGTCCGTAATCAAAATTAATTCTATGCAGCTGTCTTGTCATCTTCTCTGATTGCTTGCTGAATGTTTCATATTTTGTTACAATGAGTGTAGTCAGATAGAATAAAATACCGCAGGTGATTGCCGTTGAGCATTGAAGTTGCAAAATACTGGTATATTGTAGCATTTTAGAGTTACTTTGCACGTAGTACGTTATTCAGTCCCTGATCGTTTCTTTAAAATAGCCAGTGTTGTGCTTGGGACGTGCCTTATCGGTGTTCGTGTTTTACTCTTTTCTGTCGTAGTATTCGGCTAGTATATGGCTGTTAGATCACATCGTGTATTACTGAAACTGTTACAGACGTTACCGCTTTGCAACCACAAATCCATCACTATAGTTGCCACTGGAGACCGACAAAACAGTAAACCTGTGTAGAAAGTGTCGGTCTGTTGCTTCTGCTGTCATATGATAGAAGATACGTTAAACATTTCTAGCTTGGAAAGTTTTTTGATTCCCATAACCCTTCCTTATTACAGTTGGTTTCCCTCAAACCTCTGTATTGCTTTGACAGACATTTTTAAAAACATTTTTTACAAAAGTGAAGATGATCTGCCAGTTGTGAAGATACTACTTTTGACACTATTTTAGATTTATGGTGTGCCTCTGTTTTCTAATGAGAACATTGTCACAGCTTCAATGCACCCATAGAAATGGGCTATGTGTGCTGCAACTTTATGCATTGTTGTAACAGTAGTAGCAATAGCTGCAATAATAGTAGTAATATTTGCAATGAAAGTGTAACATTTTATAAATGCCTCCAGCTAACCAGTTGTTTTTGCATGTCTGTAAGTTTCAAAACCTGGAGTAGGTTCATTAGTAATGGGGGTTGATTGAGTTTTTCAGGATAATAAGACACTGATGAGAGTTGAGGACCGGAAATTCAGGCAGATGGCACATGATCAGGTGCCTTATGTAAACTAAGAGTGGTCTTCCGCCGTATGCGTTCACACGCAAGTACACACTAACCTCCCGTCTGAACTCTCAGCGGTCACGCACACCGACGTGGTCACACCGGCACTGCTTTTGACGGACAGACGGCTAAGAAGACCCAGCTAGCTGTTCGGGGCGCCCTAAATTGGATGTGACAATGGTGACATGCTCACGGAGGCGTTGTCCTGGCGTGCTCCTTGCTGTTTAAGTATTCTGAGTGACCTGTAGAGAGAAAGAGAGAAGGGGGGGGTAATGAGGATCAGCCTCCTTAATCCTGCTCATCGCTCCCCGTATCCTGGTGGCCAGCTGTACCTCTTCCTGAACTCGTTCTAGTGTTCTTCTGTTAAAACTTTCCCCCTTGGGATCACCAAATGCCGTCCGTCAATACTACTGCACTCAGCAGCACCATAACATCAGTGCCACCCTAGGTCACTTATTTGCAGGGCACATTCATTTGTGGCTATTTTCCTGCTGTGACATAAGAATGTTGACAGTGTTCCATCGTGGTAAGGAGCAGGGCTCATACTGAAAGGTTGGTTCAGTTCCCTGCTGGGCACTGCTGTTGTACTCTTGGGCAAGGTAGTTAACCCAGAATTGCCTCAATAAATATCCAGCAGTATAAATGGATAACATGTAAAAATAGTAATCTATGTATGTCTCTCTGGATAAGAGCATCTGCTAAATGACAATAATGCAATGTAATAATGAATGTCAGACCTGATTACAGTCTGGGTATGTAAATCTAAGAAAAATTATTGGTCATTGGTATTGCTGATGTTTTTCTCGCTGTTACCGTAGAGTTAGACTTGTCTAGCCTTGAGACAAAAAGCCTCTTCTTGTATCAGCAGTGTTAATGTATTGTATTTTTCCACTGAGTCATGTCGGTGTGAGGGCCCACCTTTTTGTGTAAAACAGCAATGGAGGCACCAAGGCAAAGTGAGCAAGCTGCAGTTCTGCATAATGCTCAGCAAGCCTTGATGGTTAGGTGAGTTTTTTTGTCTAATTTTCTTATCATAATGAGGGGAAACCTTGTTTTTACTGCACTTGCTCAACAGACAGGAAATATTCATTCGTGCAGATGGTTGGACTAACAGCCCGGCCTTTTTTTTCAGGGGAGCCGGTGTGTACTGCCTCAAGCTTAGTTGGTGGCACTAAACCTTCCACAAAATATGCTGCTGAACACGAAACAGATGCCCCCAAAAAAGTCAGAACTGCAATTTTCCATCTGAAATTGCTTCTGGTTTTCCTGCTAGTCAGTGGCCTCCAGCCTTCTGACTGAGTGACAGCTTCGCCAGTCCATGCACCTGCAGATCTGAATGACACTAACTGAAGGAAATTTACTTTTGAAAAGCAGCAGGACTTGCAGAAATGGGCTGTTCATTTGGTCTGCCAACGGCAAATGTGATGTTTCATATCTATTTCTTATTTTCATCATAGGAACTGGTTTCACTTACGAGGCCAAAGTCATGAATGGCTATCCACCTGTTGGCAGCCTTTCACAATACACAGATAATTTTCTGGACCCCATTTCTGGGAGCGGAGGTGCTAATGAGCCAACAGCTATGTAATACTGTACATTCAACTTGACATGGAACCTGTTGGTCTCGTTTGAAGGTTTCAGAGCTACAGTGTCATGCTCTGCTGTTGAACACAGGCTTTGCTGGATGGCAGGCCTCCACCGCTAATTAATAGCCACTGCTCTGGCCATCTCAGCCTGTTGACTCTTCAGTGAACTGATTGTTGAACACGCCCACATCATAAACATTCATGTTTCTGCTGCAGTTTGTTTTCTTTCCCAGTGTTTTCCAGCATGTCTTTCAACCACCTTTTTGGGGTCAGGGAATAGGTGTTTAGCTTGCCCCTCAGTTGGCATGTGTTTCCTGGTTTTTTGATTCCCTGTGGTAAACACACTCCATCCAGCGTTTTGTGACAATTCACTCGCAAAGATGCGCTACTGCATGCATTTTGATTGATTGGTGTGTGACCTTTCCTGAGATTTTTCGCACAGCTCTTAGGATCTGTCAGAAATGTCAGCAGACTCCTGTCAAGTCCTGTAAATTTCTGGATGTGTGTGTGTGTGTGTGTGTGTGTGTGTGTCTTTGCATTTGTGTGCGTGTGTGTGTCAGTTGGTGTGTGCGTGTGTGTCTGTGTGTGTCTGTGTGTGTGTGTGTCTGTGTGTCTGTCTGTGTGTCTGTGTGTGAGTGTGTGTCTATGTGTGTGTCTGTGTCTGTGTGTGTGTGTGTGTTCAGAAGTGCGGCTGCGTGCTGAACAAGAGCAGAGCTCAGAGCGTTGTTCTCCCGCGGCGAGCAGAAACTTAAATCTCCGCTCTGGTTCTGAATGAGATAACGGGCAGATCCCGGGCAGCCGTGACATCCCCTGTGATGGACGCGGGCCTCGGGGGTGGGGGGCGGGCCGAGCGCGGTGCGGACAGCACGCTGCGGGAGAGCGATAAGGAGATGAGATCGTCAGATCTCCCATCGGGAAGCCCAGGAGGGGCTGTACACTGGGCCCATTCTGAAGGATGTGAAAAATAAACACACACACACACACACACACACACACACACACACACACACACACACACACACACGCACACCTTAGCTTGTGGGTTGTGGGCAGGCTGCGAACCGAGAAGCTTGCTGTCATTTTAGCTGCATATAATTCATGCACCACTTGGAATATTTCCACACTGTGGTATGACTTCAGCAGTGATTTAGTACGCACAGTAATACATGGGCTACAGCACAGTATATGGGAGAGCACCTGTCAATGCAGAGTGATTTAAGTTGTCTAGTACAGTTTAACACATCTAATTAGGATTGTTATAGTTTAATGCAACTGATTAGGTGCAGAAATCCCATCAACCACTATGTCCAAGATTAAGATTCTGATTCTGATTAGAATACCAACATTCTCATCGTTACCTGCCTACATGAAAGAGATCTTTATTGAAGAAGATGAGTTAGAGAAACAAGATACTTTTGTCTTTTTAAGGTCAGTGGAGCAACTGTTACCTAAAAATGCCTGTCTATTTAAAGTGAGAGCATTCCATATTGATGCAAATGGGTTTAGACTCAATGGAAATCAAATTAAAATTTTTTCTTAAAGCGGTTGTATTGGCGAATTGCTACTCCTTGGTTTTGATTTGTGCAGTTCTTTACAAAGTAACAAGGCTGCAGGTGTCTCACGCACTGACTACGGCCAAATGTGACGAGTTGAGAACCGTTGAGGCTGGGATAAAGAAAGAATCTGCTGTCTGTGCCTGG
Source organism: Megalops atlanticus (assembly GCA_019176425.1). Classification (NCBI taxonomy): domain Eukaryota; kingdom Metazoa; phylum Chordata; class Actinopteri; order Elopiformes; family Megalopidae; genus Megalops; species Megalops atlanticus. Next base: position 7,374,461 of record CM032886.1, read on the forward strand.
GCTCTAATTTATATATTGTAGGTCAAAGATTTGATTTAATCCTGCCCTTTGTCTAGTTTAGCTTTTAAGTGCTATCGATGAAAATTACATTAAGTACTAATGGATTATGCCATGTAGAAATCCTATATTTCATTCAGTGGACATTTCTGTCTATAGGATACATTCATTGTGAATTAAAATTCTATTGAATTCTATTGAATAATTGAGGTAACTTTATTGTCATTAAGTTTTTCTCTATCCCTTCGTCCTGCTATTGTGCCATCTGACTCATGTTGTCTGCATGTTTGAGCCTTTAAATAGCTCACTCATTACTCATATTGTGTATATCAAACCTGTATATCATGAAACTTTGTTATAGCACATCTTTAATATGAAAATGGTCACAAATTGTATTCTCTGGAGAGGATTGAAAGACCAGAAAACTCACAACTGGCAACTGCTAGCGAATGAATCACTGGTCTTCATCATTGCAAAATGTCCAGTAATTTCATGTTACTTATAGCTTGTTGAGTCCAACAAATCCAATATATTACATTACATTACATTATTGTCATTTAGCAGATGCTCTTATCCAGAGCAACTTACATAAGTTGAAATTTTATCCATTCATACAGCCGGATAGTTACTGAGGCAACCGTGGCTTAGGTGCCTTGCCGAAGGGTATAGCAGCAGTATCCCAGAGGGGAATCAAGGTTTCAGTTACCAGTCCCGTTCTTTACCACTACGCCACATTGCTGCCTCCCAATATATAATTGCCAACCTTTATCCATTAAAGTTAGTAGGTATTTCTATTAGTAATTAGCAAGTACGAATAAAAACAAGCAGTTCAGCTTTTGAGTTTGAATATTATTATAAACCTGTTTGTCTGGCAACATGAAGGTCTGTACACTTTCCCCTTTCAGACTGGCTCTGTGAGCTGGACTGAGGGGACCCAGTATGGTGTCCTTTGTGTGAAAGCCGTCCATTGATCAGTGATCAGCATTTGAAGTAACCATAGGGAGGTGGAGGTAGACTGTCTGATGTACAGTTAGTTTTTTCTTTTCCCGTTCCTTCTCAGTGGGATGACGTCTGCCTCTTCCTCATGCTCCATTGCTCCGCTGCCTGGCCTCTTCGCTGGACTTCCTGTGTGCCGGGGGCGAGACGGCTGACCCCTGACGCCAACCCCGGGAAACCATGCGCAGGTTCGCCTACTGCAAGGTGGTGCTGACCACCTCGCTGGTGTGGGTTCTGCTGGACGTCTTCCTGCTGCTCTACTTCAGCGAGTGCAACAAGTGCGACGACAGGAAGGAGCGCTCGCTGCTGCCGGCCCTGAGAGGTGAGCCGCTCCGGACGTCCCGGCGGTGACGTCAGCGCAGGGGGCCGGGGAAACAGGGTGATCCGAAAACGCGTCCTCGCTGAAATTAGCTCAGCAATACTCGCCCACCTAGTGGCTTAACCCCCTCCCCCTCCCCCTCCCCCTCCCCCTGCTGCTGCGCTGTCTTAGAAACTTGCTGAATCCAGAACAGCCTGCTGCATCCTGTACATGCTGGCCTGCCTCAGTGCCGGTTCACATTAAAATATGGTGATTTTCATGTTGTGAAGTGAATGGGGACCTTGCAATACATTGAACTGTGTACTGTACTGTACTGTACTGTGCAAAGGGGCTGTATGTAGAAACAGGAAAAGCTGAAACGGTCAATCAGAGTGCATGCAGGGACCCATGGCTTAAGGACCCCAAATTCAAGGACCTTAATACCGTGTCTACCAGGGTCTTTGCCCCGCTCACCTACATTGCTGATCTAAATAAGCGGCCATATGTTAAGGTAAGCAGCTTTGAAGGTGAGCACTGGGGACAAGCCCTTGCCTGCAAATGAAATGGCATCATTATCCAAATTAACTTTTACAGTGCTAATTCCGGGCCCACTGCATAACTACCTTTAAATCATACACTGTGAACTGCTGACACTTTCAGTTCAATAAGGATACAGTATTGTCCAAAATCAATAACTCTTCCATGCAATAAGACATGTTCAGACTCCTAAATATGCCGGTTTAAGCTTTTGGGAATTAGTTGTCATATGACGTCTTAAGTAGTGATTCGTCCTCGAAAAGAAAGGGTTAGGTGTTAGGTCTCCTGTTACCCCCTGTTCAGCTTTCTGTGCCACAGCTAGAACATGCTGCAATGTATCATATTGTCTCACATTTCTATTTTTAAATTGTCAGAATGAAATTAGCTAATTTTATTCTAACTCTGGAAATGCAGTGTATAATGTCACTCTTGCTGCTGCAAGTCTATGGAGTCCTCATTGTAATGAGGTTTTATGTAAGTTGCATATGTATAAATACCTTTAAATCATCATCAATTGTGAATATTACCTGCCATCTTTTACAAATGAATGGTCATATGTTCACTACGAAAATTGTTCATGGCTGGCTCGCTCCATGGTGTGTTAAAGTAAACCTTAGAGTCTTAACACTGACTATTACTTTATCCTTTTCTGGCATGTGGACCTCAAAGGTAGTGTTCATGTTCTCGCCTGAAATTTTCCCCCAGTCCTTATCTTGCCCTTGGATCCAGAGGATTCTTTGCCATTGAGTTGTCAAGGTGATAGAATAGTCTGTTTGAAGACGGAAGCAGTGTTCTCAGCCGGCATTTTGTATTCTCTCTGTATCGCTGTGAGGTTGAGGAATTTCTTTGCAGTGTGAGGTCCGTCTGTGATTTTGAATCCGCTCTGGCTCTGTACCTGATCACATTGTCTGCTGAGATAAAATATAGGAGGGCAGTATCATATCATTCCTATACTGTACTGTACCCTAAGGGACACCTAGAGTTGTTCTCTGATAATAACTTGTTATTTTATATAACTATAATGTACATTTAGTTTGTATATTTATTTTAGTTGTAATATATACTTTTGTTGATTTTTCTTCCAACATAACTACTGATATTTGATCTCAATTTTATCGTAACATATCATTTCTTTGTTTGCAGTTTTGGGTTAACATGCATCTCTGTCTAAAAAAACAATATGTATTTGAAAATTACATGAAAAAACGCAATGTTTTGTAGCATACACCAAGCCCACACAAAGTAAATGCCTCTTACAGGCTTGTTTGACACCTGCTTGATATGTCCATTCAGACGCTCTCCTTGGCTTTATCGTTGGCAGAGAACCATTGTAGATGCTCTTTGAGTGAATGGCATTTGGGAATGCCTATAGCGTATATAATGTGTTATTCTGGACAACAAGTCCCAGTAGAATCACAAGATGAAAGCACAGTGGTTGCAGTACCCATCTGAGAAGGGGGTTCCTATCTGTTATTGTCAGTTATCTGTTATTATCTGTTAATTCAGTAATTAGGAATGAAGCATGAAGCAATTAGGGCACTCCCAGTTTTTCCTCTGAGGGGTTTGTGCTCCAAGTGTTTAAAATGTCATCGATTGTGCAAGGGATTGGATTTCAGGTGGCTAACTGGGAAACAGCACACAATAAGCCAGGCATGCACAGTCACAAATATAGACTGGTGAACCTCACTTGCATGTATACAGGATCAGAGCAATTGGCATTTTATCATAAACATAAATTTAATTATGATATCACATGGTCATACCGACCTGAAATTGTGATGGACATATCATTTCTTTTCCAAGAAAAATGCCATCATTCATCGTATTGTGGCAAACGTTACCTCTATGTCCCACAAACCTCAGACCAACTAAAAATCAAGGTTCTGCAGTTTGACCTTACAAGTCTTCTTACCTTCTTATGGGTCTTCCAAGTATTTAATTTTGCAAGGTACTCAAGCCAAATGTGATTTTTTTAATGTGGGAGCTATTTCTTCATAAGCAGCGTTCGTAAAAAGAACAAAGATCAGCATTTCAAGTTCTGAAATGCTCAGTAATGAGTTTTATTTGAAGTTGAGTGGTCGTAAAATCGAAAAATCAAGCTATTGGTAACAAGCTAAAGAGAATAGATGGCAGACATTTGTAATAACATGAACTGGGATACAACAATGAAGATAAACTGTTCTCAGGAGTTGGAGGTGGTCATTATTACTGTATACCAAAGATAACCTGAGGCGTTAATCTCTTGTTAAACTGGCCTTACTATATATCACAGCTACATTCATCCCTATCGAATTGAGTAGGCCTGCTTTTTATTCTGGAGATTCCCAGAAATGCTTTTCAACAGTGACAGTGCCAACACCAAAATGAGTACGATAGAAATACACATTTATACATATAATGCAAAGTTAGAAGCTGCTTGTTTTTTTCATGGGTGCTGTGCACATATCAGGAAAACCTTCTGAGAAGAGAAAGGAATAAAGGTTACATGTACATATAAGACACCTTATTTTTGTTTTATGTGAAAGGTTGAGTTGCTCATGTCAAGAGAAAGTTGTTATTTGTGAGAGAAAGAACTGTCATTTTCAGTATGATGATAAAGATTGGGTAATGTAGCATCGCATTCCATGATGAAGCTGCACTCCTCTAAATAAGAGTGAACAGGTGCAATAGAGGGCCTACGTTCTGTCACAGAACAGATGGGAAATCACAGAGGTGAAAGATGAGAGGGACGAAATAAATTGCACTCTTAACATTTCTCTGAATGACTGATGAAATACGTACCAGAGAATAATGGCGGGACACCCAAAGTGGACCGCTACGCTAAATTAGACCTGGAGAGGTCATCCTGGGTTTGGAGCTAATGGCGAAACAATGCTTGAGATATGGACTGATCAGTGTGGGGGCGGCAGTGTAGCATGGTGGTAAGGAGCAGGGCTCGTATCCGAAAAGGCTGCTGGTTCACTTCCCCGCTGGGGCGCTGCTGCTGTACCCTTGGGCAACGTACCTAACCCAGAATTGCCTTTGTAAATATCCAGCTGTATAAATGGATACCATGTAAAACTGTAACCTGTGTAAGTCACTCTGGATAACAGCGTCTGCTAGATGACTTATAATGTAATGTAATGTAATCAGAGGGACACTACAAACACGCAGTGGAGAGAAGCAGCCCATATATTTGAACAAGGGCTGAAGCCACCCTGCTCCTCTCCTGTCATCCATGTATTATTCACTGAGCATATTGGATTTCTGCTGCGTGACAAGGGAAGCAATGCGGGGTGGGCATTAACAGTTCAGATGGAGTCCAGAGCAGACGTGTCCCCTCATTTGAGGAGCGATTGTTCCCCAATGAAAGGCTCGGCGCTTTGAACACGGTTCGGCTGACGTCCCGCTCACCGCTCTGAATAATGCAGAGGTGCGGAGCACTAAACTTCTGATCGGAGAGGCGGGGAACAGGAGTCCCGGGTTATGCAGAACTGAGTCAATGAATCGCTGTCAGGGGACTGGCGTGTTTATTTTTTGAGCTTTTTATTTTATTAACTAAACAAGTATGCACAATTTCACGTCTGTTTTTTGTGTTCGAGGGATTAATTTTATACTAAGCCCCTGCCCCTGTTGCTGGGTTTCCTCCACCCTAAGATTTTCTGACGAATTAGATTTTTTTCCCATGTATCAGTCCCATTTCTCCATGTTCCCAGAGTTCTAATGAAGAATAGATCTTTAACGGCTCTTTATTAGTGGTCGTTCATCAACATAGATGACGCCCACAGTGAATCTGATGCTCAACACTGTGCATTGCTATCAAAGATTGTGTGTGAGGACATCTCCTTGATCATAAACCTGCAGTGCTAAATTATCTCACTGTTAAACCTGCGGTGCAAGAAAACATCATTATTGTTCAAGCTGAATTTTTACTTATTTGTCATTGCGTAATTGTCACGCTCCATCCATTTCACCTTTAAATCCTTTGAAAGTTACCTTATGTATCTACAATGCACTCTGCGAGGCACACTGTGAAAATTTCTTAAGAATGCCATGTTATGTACAATCTTATTGATTGACTGAAGCGTAGACATCTCAATCAGGGCGAAATACCATTTCATTCGTTTCAGTGACACAAAGTTATCACGGAGTCGATGTAATGTGTTCTGGTCCTGGCTTTCAGCGGTCTTAGGCAGCTATGTGTTTATTTAGGCACAGTAACTATCCATCAGTCTCAATTTATTGCACATTACTATGCTGGAGCACTGTCATGTCTAATAATTTAAGACATTTATATGGTTAAAATGGGCAATTCCTTGCAGCAGTACACACACACAAGCACAAGCTGTCAAGTCCAAATGATTTTCTTTTTCTGTTTTTGTGATACAAGTCATGTGTTCTGAGGTGAAAATGCCATTTTTGTCAAGACCTATATGACGTTGTCTTCAAGTGCTACTTAACTGAAGCGAATAAATCATTTTTAACACGTCTGTTTTTTTCCCAGAATTGTTAACATCCCTGTAAAATGCAAGCCTGACATGGAGGCTGTGTCACACAGGGCTTATAAAAGTGGTCCTGTGAGGGATGTTGCAGTTGCGGGTTTGAATCCCACTGGGGTATTACTGGTGCACTCCTGGTCTGTTGTGTTGTTGAAATACTTCAGCAAAGATTGAGAGCTTTATAAATGGCTCATATTTATACACAGAGACTATGAACAATACTCTGGATGACAATAGAAGGCAAATGAAAGACATAATAAAACTTAATATTCTCTAATAGTCTCTGCTTTTATCCATGTGTTCATACTAACTGTCATTGTCATTGCACATCCTAACAGTGGCCAGTGATTCTCGAAATTTACTCTCATGCTCGACAATATTTCTTTCAGTATTTCTTAAAGAATGCCTTTTGAATCCTGAATAAGTTCTGGACGTGTGCACACCTGATTCAGTATAATAGAACTGTGCATGCAGTGAATGGGCTAAGAGAAACAGAGACTGAAAACAAACAGTCATATGGCACACCCTCTTTAAATTATTCCCCAATGCCTCCTCTGGCATTGACATTTGTTATTTCACTGTGTTTGCATAGTGATTGTCTTGTTCCAATTTGAAAAAAACAGTCTTGTGCACCTATGAACAAATGTTAATATGAAACAGTAAGGTACAACATACTGCGCTGGTCTAAACAGACTGACAAAGGTAGACCAGGAAAAAAAGATTATTATAATGATTGATAAAGATTGTTATAATTTCCTTCTGCAGGAGCACTGAGATGAGGTGAGTTGAAAGTGGTGAAAACCTTTTTTTTTCGGTAGTTTGGGCACCTTTGGGCAAACCAGGTTGTGTTATTCCCTCTCTGTGATGATACTGTAATTTTCCCCCTACTCTGTCTTTTGACGCATCACCCTGACAAATGGACCTCTTACGGTTTGCTTTGAGAAAATGGCACACCGTCTAAGCAGCATGGAAATTGATTTTGCCAGGAGTATATTGATGGTCTCGCGGGACAAAAGGCATAACCCTTCTAATGGTCAGAATTACCCTATGCCTGTAATGGAAGCCAGCTCTTTAGAAATAGCCTGTTTTTTTCTGTCATCAATACTTGCACACATGATATGCTGTACACCTTGCAGGTGATATTGCAAACAGGGAGTGAGGCTTTTTAGTTAGTTGTTGTTTGTTTCAGTTACAGTGTGATATATGTTTTACAGTAAAGACATGAGAATGTGTTATTTGACAGCTGTGAGGTGGTTTTGAAACCCTGTTTTATTTTGTTTGTTCAGTAGTCCTCTTCAGCCTAATGTCACACGCCATCCAACCCAAGGGTGCATTTCGTAAGATTAAGCTCCCATTGGAAATGGTCATGGTGGAGCTGGTTACCATGGAAATGTCACCGTGGAGAGGGTCCCTTTGGGTTATGTCACCATGGAACAGGTTATCATGGGACGGTTCAGGGCATATTACATAACCTTTAGGGTACACAGTGAGAGCCTAGGGAGAAACCTCCTAAACAATGTGTAATACAGAGGTGTGTTTGTCCCACAGAGAGAATGTGGTCCCTAGAGATTATTTGTAACAAACTGCCAAAACTCCAGTGGCCTCTGTGTTCCACAGAGGAACAGTGGAACACAATGGGATTGGTGTGAAAGTGTTTTGGCAGACCTAAAGGTAAGCTTCACTGATACAGAGAAACGGCAGGTAAATCTCAGCAGAAAGGTAGTGTTACAGTACATGACTTCAGTATGACTACAGTACATGTTTTTGCCTCTGTCAGTGACAGGAAGAGAAAAACAGAGTTGAGATTTATTCTGGACTGAAATGCCATCAAAGGTCAGATTTTCAAGGGGGGGGGGGGGGTGGTGAAGAGTCTCTCAGTGATTTAAGTACCTTCCACAAACCACTCATTAATTAACGAGGGGAATTTTAATCATGTCGACTGACCCAGACTTATCTGGGAAAACAGGCACAAAGCAAGCCAGTAAACACTGCCCTTAGGGCTCGATGATGCAAATTCTGTGTGCCGAGCTGTTTCACAAGTTTTGTAAAATTAATTTGAGAATTTTCTGGATTGATAATAAATCAGATACACTGCAATTGACTGGACCATAAATCCCCCTGGATTAAAGTGCCTGCCGCATAAACAGTTCATAAAATGAGTAAGAGGAAAGAGGGCACCAACAGCATTTCTGTTGTTATTTTGTTTGTGTGTGTGTGTGTGTGTGTGTGTGTTCCAATATAGGAGAATTTCCAGCACTGTTTCAGCCGGGGTGGTTCTGTTTCACTACCGTCTGCTTTCGCTTTCTGACGCCTGTCTTTGGGCTGTTTCATGTCTCTTCTAAAATGACGACTCTGTCACTGCTAACTGAAATCACATGTTCCACCTCAACTATGCATGGGCCGCAATACTCTGTGGTGTCTGAGATCCTCTGTAAGGATTGTGGCCAGGGTAGTGCCCAATGCATTTTTCAATTAAATACAGGCAGTAAACCCCTAACCTAAAAAAAAGAGTTTGTTCAGATTGGCTGTTATAATTCAGAGTTTATTTAAGCGTGGTCAACCATTAAATATGCAGAGCAATCAATGGTCTCTGCTGTGGCATATTTGCCTGGTGGTTTTTTCTTTCCAGTGCAAAACACACACACACAGTCACTAATATATATAAAGCTTATATATACTGTGGATAGAAGCCCACACGGTTAATGTAAAACGTTCCCCTTTTCCCCTGTTCCCCTGTTTCCCTGTTTTATTCCAGCGGTCATATCGCGGAGCCCAGAGGGCCCTGGAGAGATGGGGAAGGCCGTGATCATCCCGAAGGAGAACCAGGAGAAAATGAAGGAGCTCTTCAAGATCAACCAGTTTAACCTGATGGCCAGCGACATGATAGCGCTCAACAGAAGCCTTCCCGACGTGCGACTGGACGGGTGGGTGGGCCTGCCGCGCGCCTCAACACGGCACAGCGCTGCCCTCAAATAACCCTGCCCCGGGAGGAAAGGGCTCGCACGCAAGGAGTCTTACTCTCTGCAGTGCGGGCCTGCGCTCTCTTTGCAGGGTTTGACTCTGCCAGCTCTCTGGGCAAGGGGAAGCATCTCAGAGTGGGCTAATTGGCAGGGTGGTATCCAAGGGTTCACGGCAAGCGGACATCAGTCTTTTAAACGTCCCTCCTTTGACGAATCCTGTTCTGAGGAAAAGCACCAAATTTTGATGTGAGGGGCAAATTGACAGAGGTTTAAGCAGTAAGGCTTCCTGCCTTGGTGAAAGGCTGTGATGTGTACATTACATTACGTGCATTTACCAGACACTCTTATCCAGAGCAACTTCCTGCACAATGCAACATAAGTGTATCCATACAATTGAAACGAGCAACAGTGTCAGACCAGGCTAACAACACTCCCAGACCAGTGAATGTAAGCATAACACTATTCAAGCCCTACCACAAGTTAACCTGTGCACTGTGACAAAAGCCAAGTATACTATGATATAACAGTCCCTAGAACACAAATTCATAATACATCATAATACTACACATAAAATTAACATCAAATGCAAGAAGTAGCAGGTGTTAGGGGGTGGGTATAGAAGTGGAACAGAGTGTTAACGTCTAGATTTTACATGTTTTCAATTCGGACTTCTGACCACGCATTATTACAGTATAACCCACCGCTAAAATTAGTTTCAAGAGGTAAATACTGATTAGAAGCAACTGTTACTGCACCATTTAAAAACATTTCAAGTGTTTCTGCAGATATTTCAAATCTAGCCTTGCCAATGTATCATAGCAACCATCACAGTGACTGTCACAAACCTACTTTTTGTGGTGCTCTAACATTTTGATCATTTTAAGCGCTTAAGAATCTAGTGTGTGTATTTTAATCTAAAAAAAAGTAGATATCCATTTTATAAGCAGGATAAAGCAAGACACAATCGGCATTACTGAATACTGAATAAGATCAACCCCAAGGGGCCTACTACCCCACACTCAGAGGTGTGAGGTTATTCAGAATGCACAATGTCATGCCTGTACTTCTTAAATATTATCAAATCTGTTGCAATAACACAATTAATGCAACTTCATTGTTGTTGTTGGTTGTTGATTTGTTCGATGATATCACTAATGAAAATGTAATGCAATTGATTCTCAGTTCAGAACTTTTTCAGTCCTTTGTCTTAGGAGATGGGGTTAAGTTGCAAACAGAGTTGGTAGGACTGCATTTTCACTAGTTTTTAAAGCAACCCTGAACAAAGATTAATTCTCTGAGACAGGTCTTCTCAGACACAGTGCGCATATTGTATATTAGCAGTGACAGCTGAATGGGAATGTGTCTTTGTTTTCAGAAACCATGGACCAATTTTAGCTGCATAATGGAAAAGCAGAGAGCCATTTGCTTGCAATATTACTATGTTCATCTTGTACAACTGATTCAGAGAAACATTTTCCCCTCACAGAGTCATTGCAGTAATTTATTTCATTGTTCTACAGTGTTCTGAAATATGTGACCATCTAGGCAGCAAGACTTAAAAGTTAAATGAAAATTTTATTTTCTTCAAGCTTTGTGTAGATCTCTAACCCTCACAGTGCTGAAGTTCCCTCCATGCAGACAAGATGTGCATTTGCCCTGATTATTGTCAAACTTTGATCTCACAGCTGCGAATGGAGATTCCTACACTGTCAAACCGAGAACAAAGTCAGCACAGCAAGCAATTGCTTCGCATTAGAAAGTAAGGGGCCAAAGTAGAGAAGTCATCCCAAGTCACAGAGAGAGTGGGTTTACCCTAGATCATTTTAAATGGGAAGCTACAGAAAGGGAGCATATGGCAAATGGAAGGCTGTATGCCATCCTGTCATGGTGTTTAAGTACACTACCAGTCAAAAGTTTGGACACACCTGATTAAGAAAATGCATTCAAAGACACTATGCCTATGTATGAATTTCTTTTCAAAAAAAAATTTTTGGCTGCTCTGAAAAATCTAAAATTTAAGATTTGAAGTTTTGTTTAACACTGTTTATCACTGCCGAATTCCATTTGTGTTATTTCATAGCATTGATGTGTTTACTATTATTCTGAAATGTGTAAAATAGTAAAAAATAAAGAAAAACTTGATGAGTAGGTGTGCCCAAACTTTTGATGGGTGCTGTAAGTGTGGCAGCAGCATGGAGACATGGGTAAGGAGTTGGGACTGTAACGAGAGTTTAGATTACCAAACTGGGTACTGCCAGGCAATCGGTGTAAAAAATGGAAGCTGTCTTAATCACCCTGGATGACAGCACTGGCTAAGCAAAAGCAAGTAACGCAACGTTAAAAAAAAACACGACAGCCGCGACTTTATTCAGCGGGAAGGCTGAAACATGCTGCATGAGGCGTCAGGCGGTGGCGTCAGAAGGACTTTTCGCCGCGAGGATGCCGCCTCGTCCCCATTCTGTCAGTCTCTGCTGTCAGGGAGTGATGGGGGGTTGGGGGGGCGGGGTAACCTCGGCTCGTCCGCCACGGCCGCGGCGTCTCCGTCGTTAATGCGCTCTCATACTTTATTTAACGGCAGCCCCCCGCTCCGGCTTCCTCCCGCATAGCCGCGCCGGGGAAATAAAAGCGTTCCTCCGAGTTACGAAAACAGCCTCATTCCTCTCCCCGCTGGGAGAGAAGGCTGTCACTAGCCGCAGCTGGCTGTAGGATTCAGCTGGCTTCCTTCCCCTTAACAAACCCTAATGTATGTGTATGTACTCTGCTATGGAGTAGTCAAGTTCATATATAATTTGGATATGTCTCAAGTGTAATTCTGTGTTACATTAGCTACATGCAATTCCGAGGCAACATAGGTATCTTCCAAATTATGTATTATCCTGCTCGATATGGAGTGAAGGAATTCAGTTGAATTACCTTGGTCAAGATACAACAGTAGTTGTTGTACTGGGCAGGGATCTGAGCCAGTCGCCTTCTGGTTGCAGGACCATTTCACTAACTACTAAGCTGTTAAAGAGTTTGCAGTTAGCATGCAAGCCCATTTCACTAGCCGCTAAGCTACCCCGTTAATGACCAAATTACCATCTTGTCATTTGCCAGCTGCAAGACGAAGGTGTACCCGGACGACCTGCCCAACACCAGCATCGTCATCGTGTTCCACAACGAGGCCTGGAGCACACTCCTGCGCACCGTGCACAGCGTGATCAACCGCTCCCCGCGCCACCTGCTGCTGGAGATCCTGCTGGTGGACGATGCCAGCGAGAGAGGTAAACCCCTAAACCAGCAGGGCGTGGGTCATGCCGACCCCGTGGGACTCACACCGCGCCCAACGGGGAGACACCGTGTGGGCTTTATCCTGCGTTATGCTCTGTAACTGTCATACTGCACTGATGTTTTATGATATAGTGTATTGGAAACGTGTGATAATGCGAAGCTAAAGTAGTGACCATGACCAACGGGGCATGGGCTGCGCCAGCTTTGACTCAGACCAAGCCCAATAGGGAGTGGCTTGTTCCTGCATTATAAACTCTATCATACTGCAGTGATGATAGTTTTATGATATTTTGTGTTGGAAAGTACTTTACGACGTGAAGCGAAAGTAATGACCGTGACCATGTAGTGATGGCGATCTGTACTTCTGTGGTATTAAGATGGACTGCGTTGAATGGAAGCCAGCCTTCCAGCGCTGTGCATGTTGACCTTGTGCAAAAAAAAAAACACTCAAACGGCACACAGTGGCGTGACGCATGCGGGGTGGGGGAGGAGCTCAGCTCACGTGTTGCCCGTCGGCAGATTTCTTGAAAGAGAAGCTGGAGAGCTACGTGCGGACCCTGGAGGTGCCGGTGCGAATACTGAGGATGGAGCAGCGGTCGGGGCTGATCCGGGCCAGGCTGCGGGGGGCGGCAGCCACCCGGGGTCAGGTGATCACCTTCCTGGACGCCCACTGCGAGTGTACGGTGGGCTGGTTGGAGCCTCTGCTGGCCAGGATCAAAGAGGACAGGTGAGGACGGCACTCCGTGTCCCCCTGCACGGCCCTGTCTGCCGGTGACCCGTAGGCACGGCAACAGCAAGTGATCTATACGTCTTTGATATCGGGCACACGGTGCCCGCGGCCATCCATGGCTGAACTGTGTTTCTGCAGATCCATTGGAAGCGGTACATGTGACAGGCTAGCTTCTGCTAACCTTGAATGCCCTGTTCAACACTTTCTTTTTATAACTGTCTCCCTCAACTTGGAGGACGACGTGAGAACTCCCTGGTGGGTGTTGTAATGGTGATGAATATATTAAAAGGGGAAATTAAAGTGAATGAAATTGAAATTCAGAATGGCTATCTTTCCGATGTTAGAAGTTTCTGTGTAACCCTCTTCTGCTAAAATGAAGCAGAAAGGAGTGGCATGGGCCTTAGAGGTTTATCGTAAAGGTAGAGTTTTTTATGCTATTTCCCCTTGAAAAAATTGTAAGGCTCATCTCTGCATTCACACAGAAGCACTGAGAAATGCAATCCCCCCCATGCACTCGCATGCAGCCAATGGATATTTTTTGTCACACAGCGCACTACAGCTCATTGGAGGATAGGTGCTACCCCGCTCATTTCGTCCATGCAACGTGCGTGTGGATGACAATTACACACGGTGCCTGAGAGCAGTGAAATGAGAAAACCCGGGCCAGAACCACCCACCTTTGGGCCTGGTGAGACAAAGCCAGGTGGTTCAGCTGGTGTACTGGTCACTGTTGGCAAATGACACCAGCCAGTTTGGAACCCGGGCTGTAGGGCTCACCCTGCGTTCAAAGTAAACACCTTGCCAACTGAGCCTTGCCAGCTCAGGACCTCCATAATGCTGAGCTTGACAGAAACACAGATACTGGAAGAATTCCCGATCCAAGATGGCAGCATTCACCAAATCAACCCCTATTGCTTGTTTGCGCGGTTTCGAAGTGGTGAATAAAAGGGGACAGGACTGCTTATACCTAGCAATGTCTTGGCTTAAACAAGTGGAGAGGGGAGAAAAATTGATTATCTGCTGTTTGACTGTGACTCGTGTGTCACTTACTGATTACATTATCACCGTGGTGGCTTCCATTGCTGCTGTTTAGGGGCACAAATGAAGACCCACCAGCTCTTCCCAGAACACTGCACTATGCTCTTGGCTAGACAGTATCAATGCCAGTACATGTCATTTGTATCCCTTTGTGGCAGTCCCCATCCAAGACCAGTAATTTTTTTTTCATGGAGCACTTTTAATAAACCAATGGCAAATGGTAGTTTAGATGTCCAGATAACAGCATATTTATATATATACCGCATAGTCTTTCACCTGGATCTTTAGTTGATCGAAATGCACATATGGAGCAGTGCACTAATTCTCACAGTTAAGCTCCTGTCATGTAAAAATACATTCGCATGAACACCTCTGAAGGTGCCTGCTTTATTGCGGCTCAAATGCTTCATATGCGTGTATTTAAGTAGTTATTTCAGCGAACAAAGATTATCTGTCGGTGCGTTCACATTTTACACACTGCTGGCGTTAATAATTAAGCTGACAGCGCTTCATTAGATGCCTCCTGTATTGACCTAATGTGCTTTTCAGTTTACTGACCCCTGTAATCAGTAACTCCATGTGAAATAGTTTTAATATGGAAATGAGCTCATGGTGAAGGGAAGAATTTTATTAAGAGTTAAAAATGTGCAGTCAGCACTTAGCTGTTTTCATTTCTCCTCTTACAAGAGGAAAAAAAGCTTTTGGGCCATTACCTGTGTAAATGATTTATTCACTGTAAGGGATGAAAAAGCTCTGTTGGTTCTGCAGGTGGGGCTCTTAGATTTAAGAGAATAACAGGGCCAGGAACAGAGTTAGCCTTCTCCACTCCGCCCCTGTTGGTTGCGCTGCTGATCTGTGAGTCGTTCCCTTCAACAGGAAGGCGGTGGTGTGCCCCATCATCGATGTGATCAGCGACGACACCTTCGAGTACATGGCAGGCTCGGACATGACGTACGGAGGCTTCAACTGGAAGCTGAACTTCCGGTGGTACCCCGTGCCCCAGAGGGAGATGGACAGGCGGAAGGGGGACAGAACTCTTCCCGTCAGGCAAGCGGCGAACCTCTTGCAAACCGAACCCCCGTGTGGAAATCATCCATTACTTTACATTATTGTCATTTAGCAGACGCTCTTCTCCAGAGCGACTTACATCGGTCACAGTTTTTACATATTATCCATTTACACAGCTGGATATTTACTGAGGCAATTTTGGGTTGAGTACCTTGCCCAAGGGTGCAATGACAGTGCCCTAGCAGGGAATCAAACTGGCGACCTTTCAGTTATGAGCCCTACTCATTACCACATTGCCAACATCCATGGAGAATGCAGGCCTGGAAGCTACCGTCATGCTGGATAGACACAAATCACCTCAGTCAGCATGTTGATTGGTCCAACAGTTTGATTTGTAATAAGTATAAGTATCAAATAAGAAGTGAATACAGATATTAGAACACGAGAATATTGGACCTCATGCATACCTGTGAATTTGGATGTAGCCTGCATTCTCTGTTGGTCCTCGATACCTTTATTGATGAATGAGGCAAGATTTCAATGCGTAGGATTTTCATCAGGTCTCTTACATTGTCTCTGTTGCTCGTTCATTAATAAGGTGTGATGAAGTGACAGAGTGTGCCCTCTTTTTTCATCTCTGTGTATTGGCACTCCATGTACCTTTGCTGCTGTATGTGCGTACTATCACAGACATACTTCACTCACACACTGCGGCTCCGAATACACCGTGCATGGTGCAGGAGAGCATAAATTCTCCTGATATTAACAGTCTGGTTTTATGGCTATCCCTCTTACTTCTGACCCACAGGAAAAATAATAAAAATAAGTTTCATTAAGAGATAAAAGCAGAGCGTTTGCTGTTCCTTTTCTGTAATGGACTTAGACAGCTGCCTGCTAGCAAGACAATACAGTATTTGCACAGACGCATAGGAGTACTTTATCTGATTCATTTGAAATTGTTTAATGCCTCAGCATGCATAATTTAAAGGACAAAGTGCAAAGAATCTGAAGCTGGCATTGTGTTTTAAAGCAGCTGTAGTTAACAGCATAGTACCGATTTTTTCATGAGCTTTCTCATGCAATGTTAAAGACAGGTGGTGGAAACACAAGTGAGGTAATGTGGTGTGGCCTTGGAACTGGACCTTCACAAAGCCCTCGTGACCTTCGTAACCTTCAGCAAGCTACTTAACCTGAATTGCCTCAGTAAATATCCAGAAGTATAAATTAAATGTAAGCCATGGAGGAGCAGGGCTTGTAACCGAAAGGTTGCTGGTTCGATTCTCCATTGGTGCACTGCTGCTGTACCCTTGGGCAAGGTACTTACCCAAGAATTGCCTCAGTGAATATCCAGCTGTATAAATGGATAACATTTCAAAAAACTGTAACCTATGTAAGTCGTTCTGGATAAGAGCATCTGCTAAATGACAATAGTAGTGTGTGTGTGTAGTATGTAGTGTCAGCCATGGAAGCCCCCATAGATAGGAGTCTGTTGTTGTGTGAATGAAACAGGCATATTTAGCAATACCTAAGAAAGAAAGAGAAATATTGTTCCCCTGAGAAAATATGCAATGAATAAAATGTCAAGTTCACATTGTTACCGCTCTAGTCATTGTTCAAGTCCTCAGCTGTGTTGAATATATGTTAAATAATACATCACTTACACACAAATAGCTTTCGCACCATAGTTTGTTAACATTGTGAATCTGCATTTATTCAGTGTGGCGGTAATGCCACATTTCACTGATGCCTGTGAAAGCATAGCCTTTCAGATGCAATTGTGCTCAGTACCTGAAGAAACCAGTCGCTGAGTGCTACATAAATCTGAAAGCTTATCCTCATAATCACGGAAACACCATTATCCATGGAGTGCTGCAGTCTTTGATTTGCATAGCTTTAGGACGAGGAAAATGGCACACATTTGTGACGGAGAGAACACATGCAATTTAGCCATGTATTGCCAGCCACAATTGTACTTCTGCTCAGGTGTCTGTAATATTGTGACAGTGTACACTGGCATGTTATATTTAATCACCTTTTAGGAGAATTAACAGTTTTTATCAGTTGGGGGATTATCTCTCCCTGTGTTGCCTTCAAGCCTCACAGTAATCCACAATGCAACTGTTGGAGCACGTTATGCACAGGTTCAAATCTCCACTCACAATGACTTGAGTCATGAGGGTAAAGGGAGGGTATTTTCTTTTGAACAACCACAATGATCAACAGCGATCAATTCGTGTTTGTTGATTCATTTCGTGATTAATTTTTCATGAAGAAAATGGGTGAAGGGATTCATTTTGTGTCAGTTATAACAAGGCAAATCACCAGGTTTTTAGATCACTCTACTTTTTTTTTAGGATGGGCTCATTATCAGCACCCTCGCTGTGGGGATACAGAGGTAACACCGTGTCTCTGTATCCTGTCTCTCTTTGCGTTGCCGCTGATTGATTCTCTCCTCTCCCGCAGAACTCCGACGATGGCTGGAGGCTTGTTCTCCATCGACAGAACCTATTTTGAAGAAATTGGAACATACGACCCAGGGATGGATATCTGGGGCGGGGAGAACCTGGAAATGTCTTTTCGGGTACGTTACATATTTCTTCACCTGTGTCCCCTCATCATGGCTTGTGTTTCAGAACACGCGGGAAGACAAGGGAGTGTAGCTGGCGTGCACTGTAGTGCTGGATTCTGTGTGCCTTAGGAGCAAACAGGCAGCAGTACTGGCAAGGATAGCAGCAGTCTGCAGTGTCAGAACAGCAGAGAAAAACTCGCACGGTTACAGTCGTGATCGTGCCACTTCAGATCCATCTAAAAGCGCACACATATATATATATAGGTCAGCGTTTCAGCCGCGCGCGGTCGTCCTCGGAGTGTTCCGCGGCGTGTGATTGCGAGTGACCCGGGCGCGCTGCTGTCCCCTCCGGCAGATCTGGCAGTGTGGTGGCTCGCTGGAGATCGTCACGTGCTCCCACGTGGGCCATGTGTTCCGCAAGGCCACCCCGTACAGTTTTCCCGGGGGCACGGGCCAAGTCATCAACAAGAACAACAGGCGCCTGGCCGAGGTCTGGATGGATGACTTCAAAGACTTCTTCTACATCATATCGCCAGGTACGCCGCTGAGCTACATATTACTGTGCGCCGTGTTACCGCCGCTCTCTGTGTGCGCTGAGGCTGGCACACTAACCCTTGGAATGAATAGCAGGCATGCTTGTATATAACGAAATATAAAGCTCAAACTGCCTATTTTTGTGTGTATGTCTGTGTGTGTGTGTGTGTGTGTGTGTACGTGTACATACATACAAACATATGTATTTACATTTTGTATGTATTAAATGTTTTAAAAAGTTAATAAATAATAATAAATGAACATAACATTAATTCAATTTTTAACAATCTCTGCCCAAAATACATATGTATTTTTATGTATGTATTTCACAGTGTAGGTGCTATTACTATGTATTCAAGCATGTATGCATAAAATTACATCTATCACAGTGACAGTGGTTGAGTAGTTTAGTTGTATATGCAGTATATTTTGCCATATTAAAATATCTGTTCCACATGTTTGAGAGTGTAATATGTACTCCTCATAAAGGTTTTCATTTTCTTCAAATGACCTGGATCTTTTAGCTTTGAATGTTAAGTGCCCTTACTATAACCTGAATAAGGAGTTGTGTTTTCCAGCCTGTGCCCTGACCAGCTCTGGAGAACACCTACTGTGCAGCTTCTGTTTTCTGAGACGCGGATGTATTTTTGCTTTATTTGTCACAGGGATCAGTATGCACGGTATTGCCGAAAATAACAAGGCACTCGTGACAGCATTTTAACAAATATGCAGGAACAGAAATTTTCTGCCAGTGTTATTATTTATTTTTTATCTTGCCTGAAACTGTTAATTTTGTACTCTGTAAGTTTTCTCTTAATTAGTATTTATTGCCTTGTATACGCCAACTGAATTAGACTTATAAATTGGTTCCTTTAAGTAGTCTGCTGTGATTTATTTCACATAAAGGCTCCAAAGCCCGGACACGGGGAGGTCATTCTCCCCGCTACAGAATTCTGCAGAGCGGTAAAAATTGGTTTTGCCTTGCAAGTCAAGTAAGGCGCATCAAAATAAAGCTGTATGTTGAGGAAAAAACTGCAGCTTGTGTGAAGTGCAGAAGGCCTCACTGGTTAAAGGGCGCTATCACGTTTCAGCAGTGCCTTTCTGACAGGCAGGACATTTTCCCTCGCCATGGAAATATGCAAATGCAACATTATAAGCATGTGTGATGTGAACATCTGGTTATCAGGGTGGATAAGTTGTGCTTTTGAGCGTAATGCTGGTGTTGTCTAAGAATAGCCCGGTTGGTTAAATTGCCTTCCCTTGCACACGTGAGGCATAAAAATTCAAGTGTTGTAGGACATTTAACCAAGGGGACTCGCATATGGCAGTCATTTACCCTGTGAATGGTAATGTTCAGTGTCTCAGGATGGTGCATAGAGGTCATAATTGTAAGGTGTGATGTATTGAAAGAAGCCAGGGGGCATTAATCTGAAGACAGATTATTTCTTAACCACATGCTGAACCAGGCACAATTCCTCAGCAGTAAATACCGTGATACCTCTAGATTTAAGCTTCTCGAATATTTTGCTTGTTCATTCACTCATTAATGCATAAAGTGTCATTCATTCTTCATGAGAAATAGCCTCTGCTGTCCCTCTGATTATTTGCACATGTCTAAAGCAGAGATGCACTAAGGAGGCAAATTGCCCCTGTGTTACTCTGAGCGTTTCTGCACTTGTAATGTTTTATTCATGAAAATCATTGTACTGAGTGTATCTCAGGATGTTGGGATAATGCAGTGTCGCATGGCAGTTAAAGTATTCATGCAGGATATGACATGCATTTAAGAGCAGGGAATCTCGGTTTTTGCATTTTCCTCAATTTGTCAGCACTAGGACTCTGATGATACTCCTGCCACCTACAGGCCAATCTACAATGTGTTGTGTAGAGGGTGATCAGCAGTCCCCTGCCTGGGATGTTAAAATGTCTGTTTCTGTGGAGGGGGCGGGATAGTCCCACACCCATCTGGCCCGGTTCAGCACCACAAGTCAACCGGGTGACAGTAATGTGTTCTAAGTGGCTGACCTGTGTGTGTTTTGGGGGTACTTTGGGGTGCCACTGTAGCCCCACCTTTTAGTTTAAAGGCACCTCAGCCTTGCTGGAGCTCAGACCAACTGTGACTGTAATTTATGTCCCATCACTGGGCTGATGGGGGATCTTATTACCTTATTGGCATTTAGCAAATGCTCTTATCCAGAGTGACTTACACAAGTTACAATTTTTACATGCTACCCATTCATGCAGCTGGATATTCACTGAGGTAATTCTTGGGTAAGTACCGTGCCCAAGAGTACAGCAGCAGTGCTCCAGAGGGGAATCAAACCAGCAACCTTTTGGTTATGAGCCCTGCTCCTTGCCACTATGCTACACTGCGGCTCCTAACCATCTTTTGCAGGGAGAATCTCTCCACTCTCTCAAACCCCTGACCGTTGGCTTACTGTTACCTCAAAGTCATAGAAGGTAGACTCTCAGATTGCACTTTGTGCAGCTGGAGTTAAACATCAGACCTCAGACAGAAATCTCTGAAGGGCAAAGCATGTGACATTCAGATCTGACATTGTGCGCAGCATTTTTCTGAAAGCGCCAACCTCTGTCACACTGCCGAAGATGAATCGCTAACAAGCACATTTTTGTACAGTTCCTGGTGTTTTCAAAAGGTAACATGGATATTTTAAATATTGATGATGTTTTCTGCTATGAATAATTTGTGTCGAAGTATTCTACAGAAGAAAGTGTTGTAGTGCTGCCACTCGACAGTGAGCAAATCCGCAGAGCATGACAGATTTTCAGGCGGTTTCTTTGTCTCTAGGTGCCTGTGCCGGCAGCCAATAATGCAGCTCAGATGAGAACAGACAGCGACTGTAATCAAGCAAATAAGGCAAGAGGCAGTGTGCATTGCCAGGCCACTGTCTTTGAGGAATTAGCACAATCTGATTGCAATTAAACAAGCAGAATTGACCTTCTGTAACCTGCCACAGCTTCTGCTGGTGTTAGTGTCAAACAAAATTTACCCTAATGTCACTTATTCTAAAGCTTGAATGGCACATTTAAGTAAGTACATTACATTCATTTAACAGACGCTCTTATCCAGAGCGACTTCCAGCACAGCACTCTTAAATTTTAAACATTTTTCCGTAATATTTTCCATCAGTTGTAGTGACAAGTGATGTGTTGTGTTAACATTAAAAAACTTGTAGTAATTGAATTTCTTAGAGGTTAGATCTAACACTCCTTTGAGGGAATTTATGGTGGCTGCTGGTCATACTTTCTAACATGTTTTAAAAATTACATCTGGCAGTGGCATATGAATTATTTATTTTTTTTTAGATGTATAACAGGGCTTTTTTTTTTTTGGGTGGGTATTATTTGAAAAAAGTGAACATGGTATCTGGTACAATGGTATCTCCATTAAAAATAACATCAAATGCAGAGTGCTGCATGTGTTCATACAACTTAAGTCAGCAATCATAGGGTCTGGTCACTAACAACGTGAACTGTAGTCTTGTGCGGTAGAGGGTCCCTCTGGTGTGCACTTTATGGTACTGCAGCCAAGGACATGCAATATTTTTCAGTGCTGCTTCAGAGAATTCCGAATGCAAGCTTTGAGCTGTTTGTGCTCGGTCTGCAGGGAGCTCTGTAGTCAGACCCTCTGCGGTTGCAGCGCTGGTATCTGTGTCAATTACGAGAAAAGAGTCAAGGCGACGTGTGAGATGCGGGGCTAGCCGTGCATTGTATGCTTTGGCTGTTTCACCCCCCACCCCACCCCGATTTCCCGTGCAGGCGGGTGGCTCTTGCATGGCTCTTTAATAGCTTTTTTTGAAGTTTAGACGGGAGGCGGCGCGATCCATTATTCATCTCCCAGCGCTGACTGTATATTTCCATTTTCTGCTTTCTCAGCATTCACTGTGGTGTCAGGGAAGTGCCTGTGGGCTCAGGCGAGTTTCTGTGCGACCCAGGCTACACCCTCTGCCCCTGCCTCTCCACACTCGGGCACACATTCGGAGTATGTGTAGCTCATTGCCTCTTCAAAAGCACATCCTCAGGCCTACGACACCTGACCTGCTTTGTGAAGTTATTTGCATAAAGATTTGCAGAACATGTCACCAAAAGTGGGTGGTTTTTGGATTAAGTGGCTGTTTAACCCTTAGAAGCAGAGGACACGTTAAAACATGAAGCGATGGAATATGTATGTACATTAGTGGTTAAAGGCACTGGACTGGTGAACCAGGTTTGTACCACAGATTTAACCAGATTTTCTTAGTCCATTTCATTACATTATTGTCATTTAGCAGACGCTCTTATCCAGAGTCACTTACGTAGGTTACAGTTTTTATATGTTTTCCATTTATACAGCTGGATATTTACAGTGGCAATTATGGATTATGTACCTTGCCAAAGGATACAGCAGCAGTGCCCCCACAGGGGAATTGAACCAGCGACCTTTTGGTTATGAGCCCTGCTCCTTACTGCTGCGCTACACTGCTGCTGATTTCACAATCATGCCTGCCGAGTGAGCTGCTTTCGTCAGGGGCAATGGTGTTAAATGGCAATGGTTCTCTCACCCCCGCAGGTGTGGTCAAGGTGGACTACGGAGACGTGTCGTCTCGGAAGACCCTGCGTGAGGCGCTGCAGTGCAAACCCTTCTCCTGGTACCTGGAGAACATCTACCCTGACTCGCAGATCCCCCGGAGATACTACTCGCTTGGTGAAGTATGACGTCTTTCGCCTACTTCTGTTGTGGAGTCCTGCGTCACTCACAGGAATGTGTCTCACTCACATTTGTAGGGTGATAATGGAAGCATACTGAAAATACTCGGAGACCCAGAAATGTCAAGTCCCTCGTTCTACCCAGATAAAAGCAGTCGTTTCACCCCTCAGATAGTTGTTGGTTTAACCCAAAACCCACCTCTTTGTGGCTGGTTGGGCTGACAATTAGTGACTAATAGCTGGATGTACGTTTTGATTTATACCGCCGTAAAGGTGCGAAGGTATTAGGTAGGTAAGCGCTGGAGTAAGTGAAGCAGGAGGCAGAAGCAGTGCTCTGAGCCTGTACAGCGAAAAAAAAAAAAAAGCCGGGGTAGCGAGTTGTGAGAAATGAGGTTGTAATCTCAGCCTTCATTCTGCTGAGCGGCCCGGATTTGCCCACCTCGAATGCACGGCGGTACAGCCTGCCCATTGCACCGCGGTGCCTGCCGTCTCCTGCTCGGCCCGCGCTCCGACAGGAGGCTCCGTGGCACGCTTCTGCTCGCTGCGGGACTCCACGCGTCCGCGGAGAACGAGCGCCGCGTCCCGGCTTCGTCCGCCGCGGAGCCGAGCCCAGGCTCCCAGATGTATATTAGCTGGATATTAGATGACTCATTAATTTCAGAAATCAATAGGAATTTGCGAAACTCGCAGGAATCCTTCACAGAGCCGGGGTTCCTGATTTATGCAGTCATTTGCATTGCTAAACAATGTTTGTAATTAAGCGCGTTCCGTCGTTGGAACATCGCTGGAGAAACATTTGTCGTTAATTGCAGGAGCCGGTTCCATTGAATAGAGGATGTTGTTCTGTCATAATTTTACAGCTTTGTTTATCACTGTATTTGTTGTAGAGCCTGAATGGTAAATGTTGAGGCTGTATAGATGCACTATAGATCAATGTAATGTTTTTCAAGCTGGTTTGCAAATACAGCAGACAAAAGACATCCCACCAGTCTCAATACCTAGAGTGCCTGTGGAAATATGAAGGAGGAGAGAAGGGGATTATGGGTTGTGTATTTTGTCGCTTATGATCTGCACAGTACCATTTGCCATACTGTTCGTTATTACTGTCAGATAACCATGTGTGTTCAGTTTGAATCCTCTGGTTTGCAACTGTCATGTCCGTTATCCGTAGATCAGAAATGTCGAGACCAACCAGTGTGTAGACAACATGGGGAGAAAGGAGAACGAGAAGGTTGGCTTCTTCAACTGTCACGGAATGGGCGGGAATCAGGTAGGGAGAGCATCTCCGTGGAGCCGAGCGCTGTGATGTCATCGTGACTGTGGCCGTTCATTGGCAGGTGCGAGGTCATCAGTAAGACGCCCCTTACTTCCTGCTTCCTGTGCGTGCGCAGGTGTTTTCCTACACGGCGGATAAGGAGATCCGCACGGACGACCTGTGTCTGGACGTGTCTCGGCTCAACGGTCCCGTGGTCATGCTGAAGTGTCACCACATGAAGGGGAACCAGATGTTCGAGTACGACGCCGAGGTACGAGGAACGCCGTTTCTTCCTCTTCCTGTCTGTGAACGTCATGCAGTCTCAACATCTTCAATCAGTAGATGATCTCTGTATACGATTCGACCTAGCTCTGTTCACCCACACTTTAGGGACGGTGAGACGACTTTTGTCCACCAGAGGGAGCTGCAGAACACATATAGATTGTTAATCAGCAGCACAGTACACCAGGATTGCAAGAGGGGACCATGTGAAATGGCAAAACATTACCATCAAAATCAAATTGAAATGGAATTGATAATTGTGTGAAGCCTGGATGTGAAGTTATAAAGCCTTTTGCACATTTATGGCACCAGGGCAGCACCAAATGGAAAGTAGTATGATGAAGTGAACATCAAGAAAGCAATAGATTGTTAATATAAACAAGTATAAAATGGGAAATCCTCAGCTTAGGTGTGTGTATATCTGATTGTATATGTTGCACAGCAAAAAAACCTTAATATTCAAATGTTTTCTTCATGTTTAGTATGTGGGAAAGTGGGAATATGATTTTAAGGTAAGTTTCCTTCAGTATGGTAAATGACTGAATATAGTTTCCTTTGTGATGTAGTCGGTGATTCCTGTGTTGGGAGTTCAGTCCGTAACACCCTGTGTGTAGGTAGTGGTCCATAGAACCCACTGTTATGTGATCAGTCTGTAAATGCCTTATGATGTGATTGATCAGTAGGTCTCGAGTCGTGTAGTGAAAGGTCCACGGGTGATCTATTTATGTTCTGACCTAGTTTTCACCATCACTTCTTGTACCTTTTTTTCATTCATGTAACATGAACAGTTTAATAATGGATAAAAAGTGGCTTTGACGTGCAGAAATGGGCTGTCACAGCTGCCGACCGACGCAGTTATTTTTAGCAGTAACATTCCCTATGGGACTGGCATTATCCAAGGTTTTTTTTTTTTTTTTCCAAATCCTGCTCACATTTTCTATTGTCACCATTTAACATTATCTGGACATCATCTGAGATCTATCTTAGTTTTCCATACTCTTCTCTACATAGACACAGACATCCAAGTCATCCAGCCCCTCTGAAGTCTGTTCCTTTATCAGATCACACCCCCACCCGCTCCCCATGTCTTATAGTGGTTAGGGAGATGGCCTTGTGACCATAAGGTTGCAGGTTCAAACCCCACACAGGGTGCTGCTCTTGAACATTTAAGTGAGGTAACCCGAATTGCTCTAGTAAATTATTCCGCCATCAAAATGAATAATAGGTACATTATAGGCTATTTAAAATTCCATGGAGAAGGTCATCTGCTAAGCAGACTAATTTAATCATTATCTCTGAAGATTACTCACAAAGCTCTCTGAAGAAACACTGAAATTCATACATGGCTGTTAGATAAGTCGTGCAAGGGGGTGGGAAAATTACTGAGAATTTTGGAGAAGACAAGTTTTCAGAATTGAAAATGGTGGGGTCATTTTGGATTCAGCTGGATTCAATTAAAGACTTTTTAAAACGTGAAACACATTTTGCAGTCACATTATTTAATAAGGTGGGGAATATGGCCATTAAGGTCTTTCCCCTTGGCTGTGCTGTCCAACATATGTTGCTTAAATTCAGCAATGTATTTGGATGCAACTTTCTGTGTATTTGTCCATGGTATGAAGGTGGGTGGATGTATAGACATGGGACGTGCCGATCACATTTTGCAACAGTTAGTTATCTGGGCAGTCACTTCACTACAGTACTGCGTGTGAAAATATGCTAAACTGAGAGTGCGGTTTTTGTATCTTCACAGTAACACACTAATAAACGTATCGCAAGTTAATTATTGCTAAATTATCCGTGAGGACACTTTGATTTTTGCGGTTTGTGCACGCACATGAGGTGTTATTCCACTTCAGTCAGCTAGTGTCTGTGCAGCTGACTCACTGATGCTGTCTGCCCTGATTTCCTAGTAAGCAGCAAGCATTTTCTGTTTAGCTGCGGTCAATGAATCATGTTTGCATAGTAAATAGTTATTAGTATCTAAAATTATAGGTGGTGGAATAACAAGCAAATATTTGGAAATGGAGATTCTCTATTTGAATAATGTAAGTAATGTGTGGTTTAAAATTTACAGCTTAGTTATTCAGAAGTAGTGCTGAAAATGGTGGTGTTTGACTGAAAAATGATAAAAGGTTGATATTTATTATTTGAAGTTAAGCTTTAATCAACATAAATAGCTGTGATACACACACATAAGTACATAGATGACTAACAAATTGACCATCAAGATGACCAACAACAAATAAACATAACATACTTAACCAGTCACACACCTTACGTCACATGATGCAATTCTAGTATCAAAATCTGATTTAGTGCTTAATGAGTAACATTGCAAGTGGTAAATTTTCTTGAACATTAAAAAATCTCAATGGAAAATTACAAGAGTTTGAAAATGGCAGTGTTTTTACAACCTCAGCTATTAAGTAATTGGGCCCTACTGTGCAGAGGATCAGTATTTCACCCTTGTGCACGGATACTGCAAGTATGCGTGACCAGCGCCCATGTGTTCGAGCAGCACCGATGTGTCTGTGTAGAATGTGTCTGTAGAATAGAGAAACCAGCTTTGTTGAAGTCACAAACCCTCCCCTGCCTTACCATACCCTCCCCCCCGTGGTCATGCGGTCACTTTGTGGTCATTTTCTCACGGTTCTGTCCCCTCGTGTCCTCCGCGCAGAAGCACACGTTCCTCCACATCATCACCCAGTCCTGTCTGACCATCAGCAGGCTGGAGGACGGCACCTACGGGCCCACCGTGGAGTACTGTGACAATAGCCCCCTCCAGACCTGGATCCTGAGGAACTACACCAGGCAGGAGGTCTTTAGGAAGATCTTTTACAGCCCTACCGATTACTTTCTCTAGTGTCTCCTGCCCTCACAGGTCAGTACCGCTGGGGCAGGTGTGGCTCTGCCGCGTAGCGATCTAGACAGTAGCGGTTTTAGCGGTTAGCCTCCTAGTTAACGAGCTGAGTGGCGTGCAGTGTAGGTGTGCAGTTTCAAAGGTCTGGGAGTCTTGTGTTTGTGTGTGTAAGTTTGGTTTAAAAGAGGCGCATTTGGTGTTGAGATGACGGGCCGGGGGCTAAATCTGTCCAAACCCGGTGCTGTTGTGAGGGTCCGTGTTTTTCGGCTGTGGAGGAAAGCTGGGAGGCAGCGCTGTTTTTGACACCCTCAGCTGCTTACAGGTGACCTTTGGAAATGCGTTCGGCGGAGACAGGGGACACGGATACGCAGACCAATAACAGACATCCCCGACAGTCCTACACGACGCCGCGCTCGTCACATCTGCGGGATCTTTACGCGGCCCCGCGCTTCAAATTAAATCTCCCCTGACATTTATTTTCCTACATAAATATTTTATTCTGATATGAAGTTGCAGAAAGCTCATCCCACGTATGGCGGTCTTAAGTGGAATGAGCCCCAGAGAGGTGGGTTTTATTTTTAGTAGGTTATTTATGCGGCCGGACTGAAATGTGTTTGCCTTTGTTTACAAGTCCTTTTGAAGTGTACCGTCATTGTGGTAAAAAAAAAAAAAAAAAAAAACAGGCTTTGATGGTCCTGGAGCCATGCAGAGCGAGAGCTGCTTTAGAAAATGTCCTCATGACCTTGGACAGCTGTGTTCCACTTCGGCAGGCTTTTTTATTCTCTGAGCGCTGAATTTCAATGACTGAGCTCCCTTTGTATTCGGACCGGCCTGCCTGCCCGTCAGCGCCCGCCCACTTGTCTTGCATATGTATGTGTGTCTTTCTGCCTGTCAGTCCACCTGTCATTGTTTATCTGCCGCTCTGCGCCGCCCCGTCTGTCTGTCTGTCTGTCTGTCTGCCTGTCTGCCCGCCTCGCCTGTGTCTGCTTGTCTTTATCGTGTTGTCCGCCTGTTGCCTGCCTTGTTTTTCTGTCGCTTTGTTGGGCCGCCTCTCAATCTTTTTCCCCCCTCTGCCCCACGCTTGTCTACATTCTGCTCACAGTGTGTGTGTGTCAGGACTTCATGTTACACGTCGTAGCCTTGGGTCTGGGTATGGTAACACAGAAAGGCTCAGAGGTAATGTCGCCCCCTGCTGGAGAAGGTGAGTTGGGGCAGAGCCGGCAGCCAAGTGTCCGTCATGGCCCCGCGCCCAGCCAGGGGCGGCCGAGATGCAGCATCGCCCGGCCGACAGGTTAACTGTCAGACCTGATCCTCCGGTTATACAGAGCAGGGATGCGCTGACACTGAAATACGCCGCTGATGTTTTAACAAGCAGGTGTAGTGCCTGTCGTGACTTTTCCTTTTCTCCCCGTGTCTGTTGACGTTCAGTACACGGAAGGCAGGTTTCTGGACTGGTGCAGAAGTCAATGGAGACACTGCATGCTGGGCCACATTGTCAATCTCTAAGCCACAGTGGGTGTTTAAATACACTGCATTCACCAAAAAAAAACCAGAAACGTAGTCATTAAAATGGAAAATTCCCTGTCAGCAGTTATCCTGTGCTGCGTTGTGGAGAAATGGATGGATTTCCTTGCTGAGGGCCGACTGTTAGAAGTCATCTTCATTTAATTAGCAGGTCTCAGCTGTGCACACACACAGCGAATACCTCATAAGCCACTGGCTGTGACCGTGAGGCTGTAATGGGAGTTTTCACTGCCATTCAGGAGCCATGAAATAATAATGAACGAGGGAACGTGTTCCCGCATTTTTAACATTTCCATTAAATATGAATCGATTTTTCTTGTACTGCTGTATATGCATTGCTTCTACCCCTCCGCTGAAGTGAAGTGAGATATCATGTCATGTTTTTTTTTTTAAATTAGTTTTGAGTTTACAGTGCTCACGTCATGGATTTTGTGCAGTTGGTGAATGTTTTCTTGTTCTGCCTACAAGTTCAAACTGGGCATTCCTTTATAGTTTGAAGATGTTACAGTATGAAGGACTCAAAATTGTCTTATGAGGCATCACAGTGACTGCCCGTAATTTTTCTGAAGAACCAGAAAATGTTGAATTGCTGAAGACATAACGTGACAATATTTTGTTTTTTTTTTTCTTCAATTTAAAAGTGGTGCGCTCCCAAGTGGCTTAGTTGGCAAGGCACTCATCTTGGGCACATGCTGAGCCCAGTGATCCAAGCTTGAGTCCGGCTGTGTCATCTGCCGGCATTGACTGGGAGCCCGCAGCGGCGGAGCTGGCTGTGTTCCATCAGGGCGGGGGTGAATTTGCCACCGCTCTCACGCATCCTGTGAGCTGCTCAGATGACATCAGGGGAGCTGTGCCTATCCCCCATCAGGTGGTCACTGCGCTCTAGTGCACTGTGGGATTTGTAGTGTGGAAAATAGCCTTTGGCAGCTGTTGGCTACTGAAAGTACCTGTTGGCATGTCTGGGGGCAAGGTGGACGCAGGAGGTAGTTTATATCAAATTTTTTTTTGTTGTTTTTTTTTTTTTTTAATTGATTCAAAGTACAATGCTTGAATGACTTGCAGGCTTAAGCAAAATCAGCACAGTGGGGTTTTGCATACCATATGCAGCAACATCAGAACTGCGCTCTTTGTTAATACCAAACAATGCAAGTCAGCATTCAAAGCTATTACTATGCTAGCAAGGCAAAGCTACAAAGATAAAAAAACACAATATAAAGGCAGTATAAAAGGGTGAAAAATTCTGCTTTGTACTAAGGTTGGTGGAATAGAAATCTTTTGTTAGTAAAAGTCAAGTGATCTAATGGGTCTGGAGCAGTGCACAATATCTCTCCTGTCCCTATGAAACAGTAAGCTGTCATTGCATAGATTCCTTCATCACCTGTTAGCACTGGACTTGTGTTTAGTACAAACTCAAATATGTTCCCTGCTTCTTGGTGGGGTCATTAAAACTCATAATCCTCTGTAAACAAGTAGAATACGATGATGTTTTAATTAAGAATTATATAACAGCCTGATATCAAACAGAACATATACATTACTTTGTTTGGCTCTCACAGTTTATCTTCCAAACTAGTGTAAGGTTTCCGGGAAAGTCAGGTTCAGTAGCCCCCGGATTGTCATTATGGCAAAATAAATATATTCTACAGCTCTTCATCTGAGCCATTTTGCATTTTTTATTCCCTCTGCTCCTTCCTCAAGCATAAAATGTTTCACATACTCTGTTAATTACTACAAAAAAACTAATACAATTAATAATGATCCTTTCACTTGAGGGTAATTGCACATATTATGTAATAGTGCCTGCAAAAATTACATGTCAGGATTGCAAATGGAATGAGGTCTGAATACTGCATTTTCCATTTTCTGGAGATGTGGAGATATTATTGTATGATGTATTTATTTCAGGTTTAAACAAGAAAACAGCCAGTTTTGTGCCAGGTAACTCATAATCTCGCTTTCCTCACTGATAAGGCAGTTTTGTTTGCAGTACATTTAGCATCTGTGACGGTTTGTATAGATCGGTAAACCCTCTCCTTGTTTTGTCCGACTAAGGTCATGCCGGCGTGTTCCTAGACTCACAATTACTTTTGAGCTAGGTAAATAAGAAAGGCACTAAGCAGGTAGCCATTGCCGTACCCGCACTCAAACTCAGACAAAGCATTTACCTGCAGCTTCCCACAGAAAACTCTGCAGAGAAAAATTTCCCACAGTCAAAGTAGGAACTTCAGTAATTTCACAAATCGTTTCAAATGTGGCGCTGCTTTGGCGAGAGGTGGCTCCCCCAGAGAATCTCATTTCCATTGCTGTTTCTGATCAGCATGTTATGTCGCACACAGAGTGGCTTCACTGCCTAATTCATGCCAGCGAATTGCCATGCTTGCACGTTAAACTTTTCTCCAACCTCATTACACTCAGACTGTCAAACCTGCTGGAGCGATTTGTTTGATGCCGGGCTCATACATCTCGGGGACTAGGTAATACGTTTCATCAGATCCCCCTCTGGTAGAAAACATTACGCTTCCCGTTCGTTTTAAAAAGCTTGTTTTGTCGCCTCTCCGTCCCGCGGCGGCTTCGTTACGGTGCTCCATCCTGTCTCAGACTCGCTGTAACGAGGAGCAGAGCCAATCCTGGTGCAGAGATGACTCAGGACACAAAAGGCCTGGTTCAAAGAAAATAACGTTTCCCTTTACTGAAGACTTGAGAGAAGGCAAAACAGGCTTGGTGTAAGACTTTATACACAACAAGCATGGCAGCTCAAGAATGAGCAAATACATGGACGAAAGGCAGGGCCTAAATAACAGATGACACAGGTGAAAGCAATAACTAATTAACACAGACGGCACTGTAGCATAGTGGTAAAGAGCAGGGCTTGTAACTGAAAGGTTGTGGGTTCGATTCCCTGCTGGGGCACTGCTGCTGTGCCCTTGGGCAAAGTTCTTAACCCACAATTGCCTCGGTAAATAGTCAGCTGTATAAATGGATGACATTGTAAAAAAAACTGTAACCAATGTAAGTTAATAAGAGCATCTGCAAAATGCCAATAATGTAATGTAATGTAATGTAACACAGGTGGAAGACATTAACTAAATGAGACACAGAATGCAGGAAGTTACGAGGCCATCTGGTGTTCGTCTCGGGGAAACAGCAGCCGAATCTCTGACACTCGTGGCAGGAAGCGTGACGAGCCCCTTTGTGTTCCTGTCGCCCTCCCGCAGCGCCTGACCCTCCTGCACGTCAACAGCAACCAGTGCCTGGACATGCCGTCGGAGGAGGACAAGATGGTGCCCACACTGCAGGACTGCACGGGCAGCCGCTCTCAGCAGTGGCTGCTGAGGAACATGACCGTCAGCGTCTGAGAGGACCCGACCCGGTCCCCCCCCCCCACCCCCCCCCCGCGCCAGAGACCGCAGCCCAACCGCCGCCGCAGCCGTTTCGTTTTTAGCATGCAGCGCCCCGCCTCCTCCGCCACTTTCCCCCTGCTGGACCGCCGGGGGCCCGGCGGCCGTGTTCCTGTCCTTGGCCGCCTCGTCGCGGACGCAGTGTGCGCCCGCTCTTCAAGGACGGTTGAGTGGTGCCACCACAGATGTTCCTCATAACCAGATGACACCTCCAGCGGCCGCCGCAGAGCCAGGCTCTCTGTGAGAGTTAGCTTCAGGTCTGAATTGGGGGTGGGGAGGGGAGATTTGGGGGGGGTGTTGCGCTCGGGATGAGTGTTAGCCCAGCAGCACGCAGAGGGCACCGCAGCGGCGTCAGGGGTGCGGGGATTTTGGCGGCCGTCCCCAGCGCACACGCGGTCCCCCACAGGGGGGGAGGGGGCTGTTAGGACAGCGCCGTTCCCCTGGCGTTGGGGGGTGTGTACCCAGGCTAGAGTCTGCGGCAGCGCGAGGTTGCCAGGTCTGATTTAATAGCTGTAGGTCTCCGGGGATTCGCCAGGCTTGGTGCCGCACTGAGCACGCTCTGTTGTGCAAGTGCACCAGCAGTCTGATGTGATAGCTTGAGTGAATTAAGAATGTTTTTAGTGTCTGACCCATTGATTAATCTTTTTCTTTTTAGAGGGAGGTGTCTTCAGAAGTAAAACAGCAAAACATTGCATAACAATAACTGAGTTGTGATACTGTTCATGGTGTGTATACTTGAAAAAGCTAAAAAACTATGTACATAAGAATGTATATTATCAATTGCCAGTGCATACTTGTTGTCATTACACATTCTGATATAGGACTGTTATTACATATTGACGGTTATTGATTGGATTCATGTTTATATACACTACCATCACTATCTATCATGTTTGTCACAGAAGCAAACATTGTGAAAAACATATTTGCCTCAGAGAGAACAAGAACAATACAATTGTGAAATCAAAGGAATCAAAGGAAACAGTGGCTACTGTTTAGCTGCTTTTTACATTAGTTTCTAAAGTGTAATAACACTGAGTATTCAAATATCTGAATTTATAACATGCATATTTTTCAGAAGAATTTTAGTGGAAAAAATAATGATGTGTTTACGTAGTACAGTATAAAATTATTAGGGTTCCAAAGTGCATTTCTTCCCTTTTGTAGAGTGCTACTGGATATAAATTAATAATAATTTTATTGTCATTTTATAATTTTAAATATCCTATGATTTGCATCCTCTCAAATGTGCATAAAATTTCAAACATATTTTAGTTTTCATTGTGCATGTTCATGTTTATCTTTGATTTAAAGTTGTTTCTTCTTACAGTTGTTAATAGTCAAGGTGATAATTAGGTGTATAATTATACAGATTAACTGAGCAAAAGTGTAATAATTGATTTATTTTCTTTTGAGCCAATGTAATTCATTCATTATCCTAGGAATGGAAGGTTAAATGTCATATCTATTCGTCCTGGCACTGCTTATATGTATGAATTTCTTTCATTGTAGTATACTATTAAAACTTTGATTCAAGGAAGCATGTAAACTGTGGTACATAAAATAATTTATACTGTATGTTCAGTGGATTGTAATTGCATCAAGGAGGTTAAGTCAAGATGTAATTATGGTCCATGAAACACAATTTTTTGTCTGTAACAGAATGTTAATGATTACAGTGCTGTCTGACATTATCTAACGCTGTGCATTTCTGTTAAATTCACTCACCTCACTGTAGTAATCAGACCAGCATTTCTTGTCAAAAACATTTTAAAAAGAATCATTAACACTATTGTGCTTCATTTTTTTCTACACATTATGGAACAGCGTACATATTGTAAATATTATTTACGGTAACATTTTGAACACCCTTGTATATACAAAGATATTTTTGTAAGAAATAGTAAAAATGAAAGCCCTATTAAAATTCAGCTGTAAGTGAATTCTTCCGGTGTGTTCCACAGTTCTAGTGATATACAGTATATAACGCAAGTTCCAAAGCACTGCACTCTTGAAGGCATTTGGTGTCTGTGCTTTACAGAGGCTGACCCACGGCCATAAAGAGAGAAAGGGCAAAACTGACTCATGTACTGCTCTGAACTACCTGTGGTTTGAAAAAAAAAGCTTGAAAAAATGATTGCAATATCGTAGCAAATGCACTATCGTGGGTGCCATTATTTAAAAGCCTATCGCATCGGAAATTGTGGCATTTTGTTTTATCTTTGGCCAGCGAGTCGCACGCTCATCATTGATGTGTACATATTGAATATTGACCTTGAAGATGGGCTACAATGGGGCTTTTTTTCCCAGCTGCTGCTAATGTCTGTGCATGGTTCAAGAATTAGCAATGTAGTTTTACGTTTGTACTGGTCTCAAAGTGATGTTACCTGTTTGTACAATATTTTTTGTGAAGAATTAAGATGAATCTGGATTTGTGACAATGCTCTTGTTGATAATGAATGAAGCTGTGAACTACAATAAATCAGCCTGACATAGAATGTAAGAATCTCCTCAGGTGCTTTGGAATTCTCTTTTTCTCTTGACAGGTTATCTACAGCGTTGTGAAATACTCACCATTATTTCCGTCACTGACATCCCTTGCCTGTGTGATCATGACTATGTGTGTAAAGCAGAACAAAACCAATTTTCAACCAGGCTTGGAATGATGGAAGTAGATTAAACAAAGCCATTGATACATTTTGTATGTCATTTAAATGCTCCTGTCTTGGGAAATTTGTCTGTAAGTATAGTAATATCCTCTAATTATCTTTCTTACCTTATGCCATCCTTTCCTTGTGAAGAAACAGGACCTGAAGTGGAGGCTGAAAGCTAAAGGTCAAAGCCCAGTAAGTGGGTTAAAATATGTCCAATGTTTTAGACTTACAATTACACCTTAGAAGGTCACTGGGATGCTTTTTATGGGTTCATAAGTCAAGTTTGCATCAACTGCAAGCACTCTTGAACACAGAATAAAACCATTTCTTGCCTACAGGGGGAAACATCACCCATTCACACAGTCATCTAGATCAAGGAGGATACAGAGCAAGAGTCCCAACTGAGGAATACTCATCTGGCCTCGTGCAGAGAAAATCAGAGCAGGGTCAAGCAGAGAAAACACAGCTCTCTAGTATTGTGGTCAATGTCAGCCTGTATAATATCTGCTCATGGCATGGCTGTGGTCTTTGATGTACGAGGGGTATGAAGCAGAAAGTATCCCAGTCAGAACTTAAAGTGTTAACTTGACAGTTGGTCAACAATTACATTTTTTTTCTAAGAAGACCTTATCTGCATGCAACTCTGCAATTTATTCATGAAAACAGCCTCCAAGCTTGTGTCATAGGTCTTCTCCATCTACACAAGCTTGGACAACTATTTCCATTGAAAACATGGTTACCCGGAGATCTTGTTGCCATAGAATCTTTGTCTAGACCCTCTGTACAGCAGTTCTGATTGGCTGAAAAACACAGCCCACGATAATTATGGACAATTTCTCTACTCGAAAACAACTCAATGTTAGAGTGTTTATATGACATCAAAACAGTATCAAATCCTTATATATCCTATTATTAGACCTTGTTGAAAATAGGGTTTGTTCCACATTAATATGTACTTAACACATGTGGTAGCCAGTAATGCTTATACTTTTGACCAGCTGCATCTGTTTTTAACAGGATATTGGAATAGGGTATGTTTCACAAAGCCACTAAGAGAAATCGTTTATCATACTTGATGGATGAACTAATAACTGAACAGGACCTTATTAATGTATAAGAACTGGAAAGATGGGTTGTGGGGAAGTTCATCAATCACCCAAAGGTCACATTTCTTTGGTTTTTTTAAGATAAATGTCATTCCTTTTCTATACCTCAACATCATCATTCATATTTACACATCCTATCAACGTCAAAATTTTTCCTTCCAAAGATTTCATCATTAATCGATACTCCCTTGAATGTGGCTGTTTTGGTCATATAGCTCAAACTGACATCTGTAACATGAATGTAAAATAAACTATGAACACTGCATGAACTAGACTGTTTAAACTACTGCATGAAAATGATTATTATGGCCAAATTCAATTTATGAATCATAAATGTCAATCCACTAATCTCAGAGCACAGATATTCTTGTAAAAAATTGGTCTTAATGGCTGTTTCTGTCTCCATTTTCAGTGTCAATGTCACTGTCTTAACTGCCCCAAAATGATCTAGCAACTAAGCAGTCAGAAACTCTTTGATTGTCTGCAAGTCAAACATTTGCAGCACACGGGTGAGTACAGTGAAAATGATCCTCATTTCATAAATTCGAATGAATTCTGTGTACTCTGCAAATGCAGTACCTCCCAACCTAATCCTCCTCCTCGGCTGACCCGCTCTACAGTGAAGTGTGTGTGTGTGTGTGTGTGAGAGAGAGAGTGCATGTGTGTGTGTTGGGGGGGGGGGGGCTGACTCGCCTCAGCCATCACCAATGCATAGCACTCACCTGGGTCAGGCATGGTGGCCATTTTGCATTTTTCATATCAGCCGAGGAGAGGGAGAGAATTATTTAGCCAATTACACACTGGAAGATTTATAGAGGGTCAGACAGGAGGAGCCTGGTTTAAAATTTAGCTTGGACACAGGGGAGCCAGTGCCAGGGGATCTTTAATGACCTGAGTCAGGACCTCAGTTTAATGTCTTTTCTGAATCATTATCTCTCACAGCACAGTGTCCCCATCAGTACACTAGAGCATTGGTCTCCTGTTGGGTCCAGAAGGAAGACTGCCCCCTATTAACTCAACAAAGCGACTTCCAGCAGCAGCATGGTTTTCCCCGGAGTCGAACAAGTAGTAACCAAGCCCAGCCCTGCTTGGTTTCAGTCAACAAGCACCAAAGAGTTGCGGATGATATAGCGGCTAGCCTGAGGCATGACCTAGGGGGTTCAGACAGACAGGGCTGCCCCTTGCTAGCGTGTGTTTGACAAGAGGCAACTGCTTGTAGACACACACACACACACACACACACAAACACACACACACAGGGTTGTGCTCTTCCAGTCCTGTCATCATCATAACTCCAAATCTCTACATGCTTTTGGAGAGGCAATTCTAACTAACACTGTAATAAAACAGCTTTTTACACCTTTTTTCATTAGCCTATTTGTGTTTGGGAAGAGGAAACAGGCCCTGGCTTGACTTTTATTGTCTAGGGTGCCGATGAGCCAATGTTTCTGCTGTCCCATCCTCTTTCATCTATTGCTGTACCCCAGAGCCCTCTACAAGCTGTGTGCTTTCCTTGATTTTTCTCCTCCCAGTCCTACTAATAATACCCTAAGTGTTTTTCTGAATAAATTTTGGAAGTCCAGCTGTACACAGTTTGTCCCTGCACTTTATTAGAGATACATTGCACACAAAAAAAAATATTTTAAAACTAAAAGAAACGCTGTGTTGCAGCTCTGCACACCCAAAATGTTGAAATTTTAATAAGGTACATATTTGGACCCCTGGAAAAAAAAGTGTCCTGTCGGGACGTTTAGCCGGCAAGCCGTCGTTATCGCTCCCCGGAGTGTAATATACAGCGTGTGTGTCTCTTTTAATGAGACGAGATGAAATCTCGCCAGGTTGAATGTGTTCTACAGTTCACGTTACGCCATACAGTAATTTGCGCTCGCATTGTGCGCGCGGCCTTCGACAAATGACGAAGATGTGCTCTCGGTAAATATTTGTAAACCTCTCCTAGGCAACCACTCCAGGGTAATTAATAAGCCCTCGCGTGGCACGATCTTGCTCTGGCTGCGCTGCATCTCTGTTGAGCGGGGGGGGGACAGGGCCTGAGCAATGGGCCGGGTTTACACCTGCAATAGGCAAGCGTTGGGCTGATACAGGCTGCGCGCTAGGATAAGATAGCCGCGCCGTGAGAGGGAAAGTGGCTCCATTATGGAGCGAGAGGATTTAAAATAACATCCTAATGGTGTTTTTATCGGCCACTGTTAGCTGTGCTTCTGATAGCTGTTTTTTTCCCCCTCCTGCAGATTGGAAGTTAACCCTGATAACAAACTGCACTGTATTTTATTGTAGGGTATTTCCTGCACTGTACTGTAATGTAGCCCCCTTGTGCTGTTTCCTACTGTACTTTTCAGTGCCCTGTACGGCACTCTGAATCAGCAGAAGAAATAAAGAAGAAAAATAATTGTCCAACAGTTTCCAGCTCGGGAGCGTTGTCGTCAGACAGGTGGCACAGGACCTTACACTGACCTGTCTCAGAGTTTCATGTACTCTAAAATACGCAGAGCAAGTACTCATGAATAAAAACATGGTGCCATCTGAAAGTAAATTGTTGGTTGCTATGGTGCCTGGTCGTTCTTTTTTTGCTTCCCCTTTATGTTGTACATGTTTGATCTTCTTTTCTTGACTCAATCTTCAGTGACTCAGGAGCTCTCAGATCTCCTTCCTCATCACATATTTGATGGAAATGGGTGTGTGCTGTACAATGAAAATGACCTTGATTTCATGAAACTGCATAAACGCGATGGAGGGTAAAGATGTGGTTTCCAGCCCAATCCTGCTCCTGCTCAGCTGACCTCAGATAACTCCTAAATCCAGCTCCATTTTCCTGTGCCCTGAGCTCAACAGCCCCCCATACAGACAGGCATGATCAAGGACATCCTTAAGACACAGGCCACTAACAGCACGTACACTTTGCTTTATTGCCATAGCGGCACATGTCTATACTGTGAAATAATTATGCATACAATGGGTTAATACGCTATCTCTTCTTTCCCAGGGGCTTCCCTCCCAACGGAGAAAGAGAGGGTGACTAAGCCAAAGCATACACTCACAGATAATCAGAACATTTAAGAGAAGCTGGGGCACTGAGCCCTAGTGAGGGCTAGCCAATGCTGGCACCTGCTTACAACTTCGAAATAATTCAATTAACAATGCAATCTGTTTTAAATTAAAACAAATTAAGCTGGTGTTTCAGCAATGCCTTGCCTCCCTGTTAAATAACGAAGGCCCTGGTAGTCACGACTCCCTTGTCAAGCCCAAGACGAACGATCTGCCGAGTTTGCCGGCTCTCTGGAAGTGGAAGTATAGCTCACATGTTTGAGAGAAGCTCCTATTTGTCACAGTAAGAAAACTCACAGAGAAATTAATTGTTACAAAGAAAGATTTGGGTGGAATATTTTCAGACAATCCCTATGCAGTTAACCAAGCCTAGACAAACCGATCCAGTCTGTGACTATAAAAATCCCACGTACCACTTCCTTTCTGTGTCACCTGTAGATGGCCTCCCTCCTCCACCCCATCTCCCCCCTTTCTTTTCCCTGTTTATGATGTCCACACAGGGGTTCAGCAACCTGAGCCCACAGCCAGGTGTGGTACCTTCATTGAACTCTTAGCCAAATAAAAGTACCGCTATAACAACATCACACACTTTCATTTTATGATTCATATCTACTGAATTATGTTTCTTCTCATTTTACGTTCCTGTATTGTATTTATTCAACATTCACACTGAAATGAAGTTCTGCTCTGTCCTTGCACTACTCTGTCTTTTGTTCCTGTTGTTGGAAAGTGTTTCATTTTGAGGTTGCACATGTGGATGGTTTCGGTCTTCATTTCCAGGGCTGGTTCCTCTGAAGAGGAACATACTGTACTAGTAGGTGCGAAGAGAAGTTTGTGGCCCAGGGAATTACAGCCATCGAGAAGAAGTTCCATTAAACTTTACAGCCTCCTGGCTGTTCTTTGCTGAGCTGGAGATGATGTACCGAAAGGAAGACCAGAAACCAGGAAATTAAAAACTAAATTTACAGTCTTGAAAGACTTGAGCTATATTTCCATTCATCGACCAGCAGAGGAACTCTGATTTTTGCACTGTGTGTTCACTCCTGTCAGACGAATGTCTGTCTGATTTATTACAGTGTAATGGGTCAATTTCACTTGCCTCCATCGGTCACACCGTTACTCATCGCAGCGTTTCACCTTTTGAGCATATTTTTTCAAACGGCTGCTCGTTCAGCAGAGGTGAACTGTTGGTAGCTGTCGTTACCTCCTCTGTACTGCTTCAGAATCAGAAACAGAATCAGAATCAGACTTTATTGGCAAAGTATGCTTCTACACTGCAAGGAACTTGACTCCAGTACCAGTGTATCTCATAGTGCTTGCATACAACGTCAAAGTAGCAATAATAAATACCAAACAACAGTAGTGTTATAACAAACAACAGTAGTGCAGGGCACATACGTGGAATAAGGATGGAATGAATGAGGTATATATAAACAACTATTGCACAATTAAAATAGGTTAAAGTACACATGAGTGCAGGTTGTGGAAATGTACTATTAGTTATATAGGACTATTGCACTGCGTTATATACAGCTATTGCACAATAGGCATGAGACAAAGTGCACCTGAGCACAGGCTATGGGTATGTACGCTTGGTAAAGGGTTGAGTGATAATCAGGTTTCTTATTGGATTTTCGCAGTTATACAGGGGCCATTTCATTTCTATTCAGTGGAAATGATCAGTTCATTCACAACCATCTAGTTGCTTTGCACACAGCTACCCTGGCACTGTTTCATTTTCACACATGCAATATAATTTCTTAGTTCAATCCAGCTAGCATCACACCACACATTAACCATTTTACTGCTATTCTGAGAGGGACAAACTGACTTAAATTTGTTAAACATGAAGATATTTCCCAGTTTATAAAATGACGACCATAAAGTACCGTAAGGCCATACTTGTGTCTCAATGCATTTGCATACATCCTAGACTGTTATCTGTCTTCTGTCTCCAGAACATTAAAAGGTTTGCCTGAAATAAACTCACAGGGCAAATGTGTTTCCCTTTTTTTACCAGCTCCCATTTTTCTGCATGTG
The DNA here is from genome assembly GCA_019176425.1 of Megalops atlanticus. Classification (NCBI taxonomy): domain Eukaryota; kingdom Metazoa; phylum Chordata; class Actinopteri; order Elopiformes; family Megalopidae; genus Megalops; species Megalops atlanticus. Next base: position 7,415,768 of record CM032886.1, read on the forward strand.
CAGCTCTGCTGAGAAAGAAAAAAAATGAATTCTGTAATATCGACTCCCATCTCAATGTCTTTCTTTTCAGCCCTAATTTGTGCCTGATTGTGAATGGGTTTGGATCTCTGAACTTGATAGTTGCGATTCCATTTAGCCTGAACATTTCCAGCAGAGGACTGGAGGATAATCATTACCCTGAAAGACCCTTTCTACAGTATCTTGCACAGGAGGAGAGAAGGAATTCTGGGGCTTAATTGTGGAAGGGACCTGCGGCTAGACTGCAGCTGGAATGAAAAGCAGGTTTAATTAGTGCTGATCAGAAGGGAGACTCTGCTGGAGACAGATACAGCACCACAGGAGAGGCAGAGTACAGGAACGCCCCACCACCTCACACATTCGCACGCACTCATTTACTCACATCCACACGCCCATACGTACATACACTCACACACACTCATATACTCACATCCACATTTACACACACACACTCATATACTCATATCCACACACACACACACACACACACACACACACACACACTCATATACACACACTCACACACACTCATATACTCACATCCACAAGCATACATACATACACTCACATACGGTCATATAGTCACATCCACACACACACACACACACACTCACACACAAATTTTGTAGAAAGTCATATATGAAAATTATACCAGAAATATGAAACTGAACAGATCCTCAACAGGCTTAACCAATGCAAAGAGCAGTGCAATGTTTTAATTTCTAACTCAATCTAATATTGGCATCATGAAAGGAAGCAGTCCTCCTGGCTTTGTTGTATTCACAGAGAGACTGGAGCCTACTGTATAAGCGTGATTTGTAGTCAAGAACTGCTTTATAAACTACCTGGCTGTGTAAGTCATACACTGACAACAACCATATTTTTCCAGAAATGGAGCTGAATTACCTCGGCTATGTGGTTGTGCAAATTTAAAGTAAAGAAAAATGTTAATGAACAAGGAATGATAATTATATCTGTGTGCCTTAAACATGTAGGCATTTCTTTGCACCCCCCCCCCCCACCACCACTACCACCACCAACATCATCCTTCCTCTCAAGAGCTCAGCGATCCCGGATTAGAAATATTCTCTCTGGGTTGTTATTTAAAAAAAAATGTGCTCAACAACCTGAGAAAAATGAAAGCTGTCTGCAAAGTCTTTCTTCCGGGAACATTTCATTATTAAACTTCAAGCAAACCTAATTATCACTGCTTGACTGCAGCCTTTCCACCATTATTACTGTCTGCTTTTCATTGTCTTAACCCTTTGGAAGTCACTGTTACATATGTAATAAACATTTCAAGGGGCGCGGCAGTTCCAAATTGCCATTCTCTCTCCTAATCCCTATAGGGGCCTACACGTTTGAAACCTGATATGGAATTAACCTGCTTCGGTTCACATGTTATGGTGCAAAAGCAATGTGCAGTAGGTATACCCAGTACAGCTGGCTACAAAGCATTCTTTAGCAAGAAAACTAGCACTTGACTAAGGCCCAGATCCACATAAGCCACAATGTCCTTTGTCCTTAGTTCTTAATGCAATAATTTAGCAAGAGTTACTTTTATTCATAACAGACACAGCAGGGGTGATTTCAGGGGTTGCTGAAATTAATGAAAAATGTGTGAGGAATGTGAAAGTGGCACCTGCTGAAAATCGTTGCCTGGTGATAAAGTGATAAAATGAAAGTGATATAAAGAAATATGTCTGAGGAGAAAGCTTTTAAGTTCTATTTTACCTGAGCATTGCAGGATTTTATTGCATGTCAAATACGATACATTTTCTTGCAATAATCAAAATAAACTTTTGATTGTTGCTACCTGCAATAATCAAAAAATTACTTTTTGATAATACAGGCATTGTGTTTAATTGGCACACCTTTAAATGAAAAGAATCACACTCTATTCTCACCATATATGGAGAGAAGATCGAAGTCTTATTTTTGTGTTCTAGATGTGTTATGACACATCTACCTCTTCTGATTGCATTGACATTGTGACATCTCCCCTTTAGACTTGTCACAAAGCACAGCTCGTTAAAGCTTTTTTTTACATTTCAAAAAATTTGGGGGCCATTTCATTGGTGGTTATGGGTTACTCAAAATATGATTAAAGCTTGCACAAACTTTTACTTTTTCAGTGAGGTACAGCTTCTTTGTCCAGTCTACCTATTCAGTCTTCCTATGCTCTGTGTGGCCATACACAATTTGAGTGTGTTGTCCAGTCTTGCAATAAATGCCAGGTATTACCCACAATGCAGCTTATGTACAGTTCTGCATCCGAAACTTCACATCAACGGCCTTATGAAGAGGACCTTCAACACGCTACCAATTTTTCCCATTAAATATGTGGAAGGTTCCTCATGGAACAACACGGAGCAATACTTTGCTAAATTGCACAGCACCTAACTCAAATATGAAAGTCTTTGCAGGTAAGAACTGACTGTTTCACAAAGCAATGCATATTTGCATTGTACATATTGTATAATATCAGAAACAATCTCCACAGTCACAGATGAAAGCACCTTTAAAATAGTGGGCAGATAGGCAAGAAATGAGCACTGCAAGTTGAGTATAAAAAGCAGCAAACAAAAAACAAATCCTCCAGTGTGCCCAAGTCTTCGGCTTGAGGACTTAGGAGTTCATGCTGTAACCCAGGTCTGGGTGATTAGCGAATGAGATGGACAATTAGAGCAGAGCTTTTGAAGTGATTGGCTGAGCGGTCTGAGGCGGCACCACGAGGAGCATCTTGGTTGATATGAAGTGCATGAAGAATGAAATTCCCTCAGGTCTGTCTGATTAGATTCATACATCAATTCAAGTTCCCCTATCTGATCATCTCCTGCCTATTTTTATTAAATAGATCACACGAGTACATAAAACCCCTTCCATCAGCGTCTAATGGGAAATGGGACAGGGGCTAAATTTTACGGATTTGCAGCAATGGCTGAAACATATATTAGGGGCTATTTCTCCATCGTGCTGATCTAATGTTTCTCTAACTGGAATGAACATCTTTTGAAACAGCCTTTTGAAATTGTACGTGACAGATAAGGCAGAGCAGCGATTGCTGCTTTTGAGAGTAGAGTCTCCGCGGCATCTCTGACACATTACAACGCTATGTGTAAAATCCTGCAGGAGAGCTTTAGAGATCCATGGATTATTCCAGTTTACTACTTGACACCGCACATTTCTGATCTGATATTTTGCCCTCAGGGGTAACTTCTGCATAATGAAAAGGATTTTTAAAATAAAAACAAAGAACGAGAAGAAGAATTTTTCTGCCAAGTGAATTATTTTTGTGCAATGTGAAACATGGAGATGAAAATTCTTAAACTGTTTGTCTGCCGGTATAAAGGATCAGACAATTAAAGCAATTGTTCCAATGGGGCTGTGGAAGGCTCTCTTGTCAGTGATCTTGCTGGGGGCACTTCATAAATAGCAAGGTTCATAATACCATATGGTATTGCTGACTGTATAATAGAGACATACTGTGACATACATTGACATATTGTGGTGGAGAATGACAGAATTAATCCAGAGAGGAGTTGACCTTTCTAGTATTACTATTATTAAAATAGCATTTCAACTTTTAACTAGATCCACTTCAAGAGGGTGGGAAGAGACATTCCTACACTGTACTTTACCCATCATTCTATGATTTACTCAGTACAATTATCATTGCTTCTATTATTGTTTTTTGCCATTCCTCTTAAAGGATATTACTGAGCCAGTTCATAAGATCATACAAAAATTCAATGCACAATGTGTTTCTGAACATGTCTTATTTAAGATTTGTGATACATCCTCTTACCTTTAGCTCCTGCAGTATAAACAAAAGGTCTCATGTTTCTTTTGCCACAGTCGATTCCCAGGTGTGACAATTAAAAAAAAGAAAACACCAGCACAGAAAAGATGACATTTAACAAAGCTAAAACTGTGCACACAGAAACTCAGTGGTCTCTCCTCATTAAAGGGGATCAGGGCTCACAGTAACTGACCTGCGTCGACCCCATACTCATTATAAACCAAATTTTGCCCACAATATATAATATGCCCTTTTCAGTGCTGTTTCCTAATTTTTTTCCTGTTATCCTGCAACAATAGAGGCACAATATTTTCCCAACATATTTTCTATCTTGCCCCAATTCAGATTACTGAATTAATATAATTAGGCATGCATTTGAGAACTCACTAAAGCACACAGACAGAAGACATCATGACTGGAGATCTAATCATGTATTGATTTATATTCGGTTATTTTTGCCAGCGTAACAAAATGATCTCTGCTGCTTTCACAATGTAGTAGATTGAAGTAATATGAGGACTTGAGGTGATATTAGAAAATGAATGAAGATATGTTGCCATTTGAGACTTGTGGGACTGTTTTTGTAATTGATATTCCTTTTTATAATGTCTGCAGTGCCAAATTATATGAAACTTTTATTCTCAGGCAGAAACAGCCTTCATCAAATTAGTATCAGGCCAAGATATACCAGACAGAAACATTGGTATCTAATGTGTCCTCAGTTGACATGTTTATGAAGTCGCTTTACTGCATGTAGAAGCCAAAAGACAAGACATTTCATAATCCCAGAAAAGAGTGGAATGACAATGAATTCTGAAAGTGATTTTACCTTTTAATGTAAGGTGTTAAAGCACTGTAATAGCCAGTGATGTGCATAACGTGCATACTACATTTCTGTGTAACTCAACTCTACCACCTTATAATGCAACTAAACCAAGAACACCCTTTGCCGTTATCCTGTTACAGATACGTTTCTTAGAACTTTGACTGGCCATTGAAAATATGGACGGAGGTCTCAGTGAGATTGAAAAGAGCAGTGTAATACTTAACTTTACATAGGGTCCAATGAAGACAGCTTGTTAAAAGGACCAGCAGCAGCAGCAGCAGCGAGGGTTTCTTGGGTTTGGAATCGTGCGCTGACAGAACAGCACAGAGTTAAAGCAGCACAGACCTGTGCCCATGGGGAGCCGAATGTGTGGAAACCTGTCTTTTTCCAGCGATCCGAGGGGGAAATCTATGTTCTGCACCATGGGTCTGTCAGAGTCCCTGGACCCTCAGAGAGAGGGGGGGAGAGAGGGAGAGAGAGAGAGAGAGAGAGAGGGAGAAAAGAGAGGGAGAGAGAGAAGAGAAAGAGTGAGAGAGAAAGCAAGAGAGGAAGGGGGAGAGAGAGCGAGAGAGAGAGAGAGAGAGAGAGAGAGAGAGAGAGAAGCCACAGCCTGCAATCAATGTCAGGGGAGGTTTGGTGTTTCAGCAGAAGCCGTCCCTCTCCAAAGATTATGAAAGATATCTTCTTCTGCAACTGGGTAAAAAAGCAATCTAGGAACAAATCGGAGGGTGGAGGTGGGGGTGAAAACGCCTGCCAGTGGAACTGACCAGGACTAATAGAGAATAGAGAAGATATCCATCATTGTGTCCTTGAGCAGCTACACAGGAATTGCTTTCGGTCGCCACGTGTGACTTGGAAAGCTTTCAGTGCTTACAAGAAGCCCTGCCCTATCCTTAGCTTTGTTCAGCGAGTCCATTCAATGCATTTTTTTCTTTTACCTGCCGTAATCCTACATGCATTTTATGTCCCCACAATGCTCTGTAGCACATGGCCGTCTATCACAGCACATGACTGTTGAAATTCAGCATACCTCTTTGCTTGTCATTTGTACAGTCAGAGGGAAAAAGCAGGCATGATCAGAAACCTGAAATTTCCTTATTGTAGCTGCAAAACCATAAATTTTTCCCATATTTTTTCACGTGTCTCAGAGTAGAACACCAAAGTACTTGTGAAATGCATAACTTTGCCATAATGATGTAATAATTTAAGGACCATGAGGGCAATCTGTGCCAAGACACAATAATGATTATGTTGGCCAATTAACAGTGGACATTCAACAACTGTTTAAGGTTAAAATAATACCATTACAACATAGAGTATAAGCAAAAAACCATCCTGACTGTCAAAGGTCATTCACCATGGGTAAAGGTAATGGCTAGAAAAATATACTGGCATTTTCAAATAGAAGTATATATATGAATATAAATTTGAATGAGAGGCCTCATACAGGCTAGAGAGACAGGAAGGCAGGAATGTCAGTTATGTGGAGCTGAATGGCCCATCTGTTTGTAATGACCAAGACTCATCTCTCGATTGCACATTTATGAGTTTTTATTTCAGTCAGGCGTGACATTATGTTTGTAAAAAAAATAAATAAATAAATAAAAATTAAAAAAAACAGTCAAAATTGACTGAAAAGAGAGATTTCCACTTTCTTCCAGCCAGACTCAATCTTACTGTCAACGCAGGGGGCAAATTGCATTTAGTCCACAGGTGTAACGCTGGCGAGGCAGGTGATATTTGTCTTCCCTTTGATGCCGTATTAGACCTCTTTTGGCGATAAACGAAGAGGACCAAACTGATTAAATGGATGTTTCCTCATTGTGTCTGACAAGACCGGCTGTGTGTGGCTGTGAAACGTTTTGAGTTTATCAGAATTAGACCGCTGTGATAATGCCTAAGAAATTCTTGTGGCAACAGCTTTCGAATTTTAGCCAATTAAAACTGCAGTTACACAATGCAACCATAAGTGGACAGCTATATATCAATGCAGTAATTTAAAAAGGACACCTCCATTTCTCAGTTTTCACCAATGTATTGAACCTAATTATCTCTGTTTTATAAAGGTAAGTTTGGCAGTTGGTATGCCATTTGTTGACAGCATTATGCTGTTATTACGTAATTTTTATGTTTGTGACATAACATGATGTGACATGACAGGCTTTACCCCTAGGTAGGTTCACGTAGGCTGAAGTGTGGTGTGATTGTTAAGACACTCTGCTTTCATCCCAAATGTGACAGGTGGAGCTCTGCACCCTTTAGCGGGGTCCTTAACCTGATTTCTCTGTTACACAGCTGTGTAAACGGCGCCTTCTAAATGAAGCAAATAACATACGTACAACAAATGGATATGGGCTAAAACAGAAATAAATAACTGTAAATTAGCTATACAAAGTTTTTTTTTTCTTTGTGGAAATATGATTTAAAACACACCTCGGCACAGGAATACGAAATGTATCCCTTATTACCCCACCGCCCCGCCCCGCCCCGCCTTTCGGTCTCTTCCACGCCCCAAAAGTACATGGCTCTCTGGTGCGACTGGGCTAAACGCAGCCGTGCATGTCCGCAGGAGAAACGCGCAGTGCGCAGAAGCCGTGGAGCGGAAAAAGCAGAGTAAAAAACCAAGCAGCCTGCTTCTCTACATCTCCCTCACCTGACACCAGAGCCCAGCGCTGATTCCAACAAGAGAGGACACAGACAGCGACCACGCGACGTCCGTTAGCAATACTGAAGAAGAAACCAAGGGAAGTGAGTGATACTGGACGGAAAAATCCAACCTCGACTCCAGTCCTTAATGAACTTAATGTACGTCTTCTATGCGCACCCGGAGAAGAAAAAGCGGAGGGTTGGGAACCGACGCGTGTCCAACACCAACGCATAAACCCCATCACTGCAGAAACATGGAACCTTCTCGTCAAAGTATCCTATGGTGTTAACATTGTAATTTCTGTTTTTTATCTCTGTTGAAAGGGAAGCGTATTGCCTTATGAAACGCGCGCAACTTTAAACTCAAGGTGTGGATTTCCCGTTGAAACCATAACCAAAACTGCATCTCTCCTGTTTAGGAAGAGCGGATGACTAATCCGCAGCTCACCAAAGAATATCGGTTCAAACCTTAAACTGCGGCTGGTGCAGCCTTACGGCAGATCAAGTGACTGATATTTTTTATATAAACCATTGGGCAGATGGAGAGATTTTTATTCTGATCCATGTCACGATATTTGTGTTTGCATTTTTTCTCTGTTTCTTTCCTCAGTTTGGAATTTGTGGCTGGAATCTGAGGAAAGACTGGATGTTCTATGGTGACAGTTTCTTCTCAGGCAGCTGACAATTAAACTACTTTTTTCCTTGCCTTATTGTGGATACAGTAAAAACGCACACAAAACTAGTACTGCGTCAAGTCGAATCAAGGTACCGAGGGGGGACAGACTGCAGATTGAACCGTAGAGATCATTTCTCTGACTCTTTTCATCGTATTATGTCTGCACTTCGAAAGAAATTTGGGGACGATTACCAGGTAGTGACCACTTCATCCAGTGGCTCTGGATTTAACCAGCCGGCGCCAGAGAAGAAGAAAAAGAGACAGCGCTTCGTGGACAAGAACGGGCGATGTAACGTCCAGCACGGAAACCTGGGCGGTGAAACCAGTAGATACCTTTCAGATTTGTTCACCACGCTAGTAGATCTGAAATGGCGCTGGAATTTGTTCATTTTCATCCTAACTTACACGGTGGCATGGCTCTTCATGGCGTCGATGTGGTGGGTCATTGCATACATTAGAGGAGATCTTAACAGAGCCCACGATGACAAGTACACGCCGTGTGTTGCCAATGTGTACAACTTTCCATCAGCGTTTTTATTTTTTATTGAGACAGAGGCTACCATAGGCTACGGCTATAGGTACATTACGGACAAATGTCCGGAAGGGATAATTCTGTTTCTTTTTCAGTCTATCCTGGGATCAATCGTAGATGCCTTCTTGATTGGTTGCATGTTCATAAAAATGTCTCAGCCCAAGAAAAGGGCAGAGACGTTGATGTTCAGTGAACATGCGGCTATTTCAATGCGAGATGGGAAACTGACTCTTATGTTTAGAGTTGGCAACCTGCGCAATAGCCATATGGTCTCGGCACAGATTCGCTGCAAATTGCTGAAAGTAAGTGCTGTTCTTCACTGTCTGTCACACTTTCTATTTCGGGAAAGCATTCACACATAGGCTAATTTATATATTGTTATGTAAAGCGTATTCCAATTAATCATTTATCCCTGATGATGAACTGGAGATTAATCTATTGTTCAGAACGTTAATGGTCATTATGGTATGGTGTTGCCTAAATACTGCTTGTTTCATTTTCTCCAATTTGCCGTGAAATGTACAGTAGGTGGCCTATTTATGGGAAGACTTTTAACTTATATTTTAAGAATTGAAGTTAATTCAGTTTATCAACAGCATCTCTGTTGTTGTGCGATGATATTATAGCTACAATTTCTAGAGCCCCATTGTTTTTTTTAATTGCTTGCATTTACCATCTTATTATTTCCTCACATTGGTTATTTGACCCCATGCAAATAGGAAGACAAACACAACAAAAGTATCAAAGAAAAATAAAAGTGCTGCATTCATTTACAACAGATTACGTACTACATTATTGACATAAAGATTCGCTAATTTACGGGTAAATCGGGTGTCCTCTTGAACTTCAAGATGTCAGACAGACCTGTGATACGTAATACCATTCCTTCATACTTGTTTGGCTCCTTGAAAAGTCATTTAACAGTTTGGCTCTACGCCTATCGCCCAAAAAAGACACACGTAACTCGAACCGGCAGGCGTATTCGGTAAATGTCCATGTTTGCAAAATGTGAGTTTTTAAATGCGTCTTTTAACAACTCGGCGCTTTAATTCGACACGCATTGCCTCCCCATTTCGAAATGATTGATCGCTTTGATTGCTGACAAAATGTGAACAGTTGTCAGTATAGCTCAGTGGGTTGCAGTGAATACGCTGATATTTCCCTTCTCTCTACACGCTTATTTAGTCGCGGCAGACGCCTGAAGGCGAGTTCCTGCCGCTGGATCAGCTAGAGTTGGACGTGGGCTTCAGCACCGGGGCGGACCAGCTCTTTCTCGTTTCACCGCTCACGATATGCCACGTGATCGACACCAAGAGCCCGTTCTACGAACTCTCTCAGCGATCCATGCAGACCGAGCAGTTCGAAATCGTCGTGATCCTAGAGGGAATTGTTGAAACCACAGGTAAGTGCGCCCAACAACGACGCTGCCATTTTATTTCCCAAGCAATCAACGCAATTAGGAATATATTCTGTTGTGTTCTGCAGACTGATACTGTACATGGCACTCGCCAACACTAACAATTTTGAACACCACAGAGATATAAAACTGGGACATCTCTGTGTGAGAAATGAAGGCATTGCACTGGATTGCAACAAGACATGCTATGTAGCCCGTGTAATCAGCTAAACAAAACGCATGCTTGGTGGGTGCTCATACTGAATGTGGGCCACGCAGGGCCGGACTGGGTGTCCCATTGACTGTGATGCAGAGGTAATTGTTTGTTGTTGTAAGGCTGGGAATTACATTCAAGATTGTGAGGATATGTCTAAATGCTAAGATTCCTTGTATTACATAGGTCTGAGCAGTCCTGTCACCTCCCATGAGCAATACTGAAAATGTTTCAGTAGCTTTTGTGAAAATGCTGTCAACTGAAACTGTGCTTGGGAAACAGGGCCCCCAGTTTACCGTACAGTTCTTTATATCTACTTAAGGTCACAAGAGAACATATTCTTGCTGTTAGTGTTAATTATGTGTTCAGTGACAAATAGTGGATAGAGCTGTCAGTCCTAATCCGTGATGAGACACTGATTCATTGCGCAAGTTCAACTTGAATTCTGCCACCTAAAACTGAAGTGTGTGTGTAATTTGTCGTTTCTGTGAATTTTAAGTCACCTTGACAGAGGCTGATGTTGAGTAAATAAACTATGTAATGCAATACTGTACTGAGTAAATAATTTGCAAATGAGGAACATGATTGAAATTGAAGTGTTTTCTACTCTGCTGATTGTTACGAAATGGTGCTGAATGATCTGCATTAAGTGCTGTTCAGGTTAGCAGGATGTACAGATCATCCATCCTAAAAGGAAGAGACTGTCACTTAATTCATGTGGGATTTAGTTCAAAACTGTAGAGTCACTTTAATGGATGAACCTCTGCTTGTATGAGGAGAAACCACAGGGAGGCTTCTCCTCCACTTTGGAAAGATATGAATGCTCAATGTCAGCATTTCATTTTTATGTATAAAATGCATTACCACCAGAAACATGAAATCAAATGCAGTTTGGAGGAGTTGGTGTTGTTGCCATACCTGTTTATTGTCATGTTTTAAAGTTGTAATTCTGTTCAAATGAGGCAATTCTTCTTGTTAGAAAGCCTGTTGAAATATTCACTTTAGTCTCCTATTTAAAGCCCTTGATGGCATAGAGATATCAAATGGTTTTGCTAAATTATGGAGAGGGGCTTTTTATCAAAGTTGACATGCCCGTTTATCTGTAAAAATGCTCTACTGAAATAATGCATTTCTTTGGTAAACAAATCTTTGAGATTGTTGGCAAAATTATTCTAGAACGACAGCCTCAGAAGTTGCAGGCTGAGTGTTGTTTTACCATTTCTCCATGAGTTGCCTGTATTTTCTGTAAAAATATAGTTATATCATGTGTCTGTTTTACAATATTAGTTCACTTTTCTTGAGGTTTGGACTGGACTACATTTTAGCAGTGTCTTGAGGACTATTATAAGAAGGGCTGAAATGACATTTTAGAAGTTTTTTTCATAATTAAGATAGAATTATTGCTGCATTTGTAAATTTGTTTATTGAAGTTAAACCTCCCTTGGAGACAGTTTGTGGCAATCGTGGTCTCGTAGAGAGCAGAAAATGAGAGAGATTATGAGATTATTATCTGCACAGCTATTGCTGCAATAAAGTATTTTGGAGGATTGGAGGTTCTGTCCATGAAAGGGTTCTTGTGCTGACGGTGGTCGCTGCACTGAGAAGCTGAGAAAACCATTATGTAAGACGTGAGAAACAAAGTGAACCCTTTTTGAGTGTTAAAGCTCTTTTCCCCGTGAGTTCTGCCCCGGAATCAGGCTTCATGCCCATCACACATCACATAACAGGTTTTCACCCACATGTCCACATAAAAGCTTTTTCACTTGGGCCTTCACATATTGTATAAGCTTTTTCACCTTTTCCCCCATGTAACCTCCTCTTCCCCCGCAAATCCACATAGCATCTCTTTCACCCGCAAATCCACATAACGGCTTGTATGTCCACATAACAGTAAATGCATGTCACCTGGTCCTCCACATACTGCACAACCTTTTTCATCTGCTTTGCCATGTAACAGCTTTTTCACCCTCTTGACTGCGTGACAGTTTTTTCATCGGCCTATTCATGTAACTTTTTTCACCCGCCCACCCACATAACAACTTTTTCAGCAGCCTGTCCACAGAACATCTTTCCCACCACTTCTTCTGCAGAAAGTCTTTTTTTTTCCACCAGGCCCTGATTGTCACATTATAGACTCTGAGTTGGCATATAATAATCTCTGAGATGAGATCTGAATGAGTTTTGTCCAGGAAATATGTAACAATTTGTAGACAAATACCAAAGGCTTTTTGTAGGGCTCAACTGTAGTCTAATTTCAGCATATTGCGTATTGTTATCATTGTTTCAGTTCGTTGTACACAGCACATGCTGTGTAATTGTGTACCTAAGTAGACTGTGATTCGTGGTATATCTTGTTACATATTTTTTGAAAGTCCAAAAGATAAATTACACAAATATATTTACACAAAGACATGGACATTTTTATTTAAAGTGTGACCTCTTTAATTATATTCTGGTAAGACCATACCTGTTACTGTTTTCAGAAATGAAACACAGAAGGAAGCTATTGAAGATACAGACCCATTGTCCATTTCAGGCACTGCCATCTCAAGGAACTTAAACTGCATTTTAAAAGGCCATATTGATTTTAATGCTAGTCTCTTCTGTTTCTAGGAAATTTTTCCTGTTTCATGTGCAAAATCATTACTTATACCTCTACCAGTCTGCCCATACCTGACCTATATTGATGTCTTAAAATTTACTTTTGATTTTAAAAACGACAGCAAGTGCATTGACTTTTTTCAAATCTGGACCAAAAATTCTAATAAATCTGGCAGCCTATATTACTCTGTGTGTTTCTGTGTTCACTCTAAAATGATACGATGGCAACATTGCACAGTTGCCATGGCCACTAGCACCATCATTAGGCAGGGTGTCACTAAGTAGAATTTTCAGTTTCAATCGAATAAGGGGATCTTTTGTGATCACATCCACAAACACACCTTGAGTTTTGATTTTACAAGTTTTGTGAGTGGGTTTCATGAAGGTCCCCCTCACACCCCCAACCCCCCAAAAAGAAAAGAAAAAAGCACCCCCTTGTATGAAGACAGTATATGAATAAAAATTTTTGATGTACAGTCTTAGTCCCTAGACACTTTCAGTTCGGTCTATTGTAACTCTGTTTCCATAGTAACCAGGGCTTTTTGTGTCCTTGAACATTCAAAATCTCAGCACTGCACCTAAACTTACATTTTGTCTCTGTGGAATGGAGGTAAATGCTGAAACCTAAATCAGTATTAACTTAATGATTCTCATAGTGCTGTTGCTGCAGTAGAAATGAACCGTATTGAACTTAGCAAGTTGCCTACGTTTTAACTGACTGGAATATTTGTTGGATGGATTTTAAAATGTCTAATAATGGGATGTATACAGTCAAATAAATCCTAACTGGATATGCATTTGTGTGATCCATTTATCTAGTGATAGAGCAGATATAATGTGCAGTACATTTAATGTAATGTCTGTAATGCTCCCTATTTCATATGGTAAAGATCAACGACAAAGTATTATCTCCAAGGAGAAGTAGATGATTATCTCCTAATGTGAATAGTTGTTCACACTTTGGTTTAGGAGAGAGTATGTTACTATTATTATTATTTTACTTTTTCAAAACTGGCTGCTGTTTCCAGCTCTTAGTTGTCCATATCTCTGCGTTGCATGCCACACTCTGTGAGAGATATCTTGCCAATCATGGTGAGAGTGTACAGCTGGGATCTTTCATAGTAGTGGGATTCCTCAATTAATATTCCAATCAGATAACCAATGACACACAGAAGTGTGGATTTCAAAGCCTGCATCCAGAAATATAGTGAAGAATAAACAACAATCATACCGTTTATGAGTCTCTGTCAGCAGTGAAACCAAGGCCCAAGTCTTCCGTGCAGGGGAAGATTATTGAATCACTGATGGAAAATTGCAATCATTTTCTGGCCAACTTTACAGATGTTGAATTACTTGGACTGCAATTGCTTCACAATTCCCCCTGTTAAAATAGCGCACCAATTATGTTCAGCTACCATATAATTTCTTACTCAAGTTCTTGCTTTGTCTCCATTAAATCAGGAGAGTTTCATTGAAGGTTTTACTGCGGATTTTCCTCTTATAGCAGACTAAAGTGATCTGTACAGTGTGACAGACCAAAGTCAGAATTTTGTAGTCAGCATGGTTCTGCTTCAATACAGAGAAGTGTTTCCCAAATCCCACCGTTCCCTTTGGTTTTGTACAACGTTTGAGATACGCTATGACATTAAAAACGTGTTGCTGTCACAGTGGCAGTTTGTCACATCATCGAAATAGAAATTATTGCTTTCGATGTCTTTCAGAACTTCTTCAAAGCCACCTCTGTGTTTTGCATTTATCCACGCTTTGGGTTACTTCAATAGAAGCCCAAAGGTTGGCATCCTGCTACCTCTTAACAGGAAAGTGCTCGGATGCTGAATGTGTTCACTGGTCCTTGGAAACCCATTCCACTGAGCGTAGAGTCGTAACAACGGAACGATCAGCAGTGGGTACAGCATTGTAATCCGGTATGCCTCATCTGCACATTTGCATTGAAAAGGTCTTACAGGCTTTAGCGTTGATTCCTTTGCACACCCGACCACCCACATTCAACCTCCTAATATTTTTGTGGAGTGGAACTGAAATGTGCTGTCTCAGCATTCGGCTGTTATGTAGAACAACAACCACTGGCTTCTTTTTTTTTTTTCTTTTTTACAATTTATTCAGAGATTCTTTGAAGTTTCCTCTTGAGTTTCCTATCTTCGCCTTTTCAAGTGTCCACTGAGTCAGATGGATCTATCTGCTTCTCTAGATAGCTTCCTTTGGAGCTTATTAGTTCACAGCTTCTATTCAAACTGCTCGTGCTTACTATAAATAGAACAGTTTTTTAGTGTTCTGAAGTAAGTGATTAGTAAGCAGAGGCTTCTGGTTAAAAAAGTTTGTTTTAAAAGTGTGTTTCTATAACGTTGATTATTAATACTGTGTCACAGTCACACACATCTTTCTGCAATGCATCATTTAATAATCTGTATTAATAGTATATTATTTCTGCTGAAAATATTTATCTCATTGCATCATCAGTGCACATTAAGTTGCAAGCATCTACAGTTACTTATTGATCATAGTAGAAAGGTAATCACTATAATTATTTAAAATTGTTGTCCAAGCAGGCAGCCTTTCTGGGGATGATTGTTTGTGCTTGCGAATATTATGCAGTCTTAGCTCTTTTATTAATCTGTGTTTTTCCTGATTGTATTGAAAATTATATTAAAGTTTCACTCACTGAATGGCCCAAAGGGGGGAAAAATAACACAAAACAATTACAAAGCATAAATTATATTTGTGCTGTTTTTCATAAATCTTCATTTAGGGGCTTGAAGGAGCAGACGTATTAGTCCATCTTTAGAAGACATTAAGAATGAGTACCTGCATTTAAAGTATGTTCTGTGGTGATGTATGCATCGGTTAAATATTAATCATGAGAAGTGTTGTGCGGCTGCTATGTTGCTATATTTAGCGTCCTCTTTTCAGCTGTGCCGTTCGGCGTGCACAGAGCACGAAGCTTTAGAGCACAAAATTGGCTCTTGATCCGATTTTATAGAAAGCAAAGATTTTTTTTTTCATTTACCATTATTTGTATTTGACCCTGAAAGGAAGACACGTTCTCGACTGCATACACTGTAAAGGTAACCAAAGTTGGCAGTGAAGCATTAAAGAAAAAAAAAATACAAAACAAGAGGCTTAATAATTCACAAAACAGCAGGTGAAATGGAGGAACTGTACAGACGTACACTGTGAAACACTACAGGGTCTTCTCATGACCAGCGCAGTAATCTATTGACAGATGCTTTGCTGGATGCATCTTGCACAGTCTTTGCCCCTCCATTTTAGCTGCAAGCCATTTTGTCATGATTCACTGGTGTTTGATGAAAAATAGAATCTTGCCGTTGTTGTGTTTGTGGCTATTTTATTGTGGCACATTGTGTGGGTGGCGTAGGAATGAGTTTTGTGCATTAGATCTGATTTCACAAGAGCTGTTGATATTTATGTATTATTGTGTATGTGTGAGTACGCATGAATCCTATTTATGCATGTACATATACATTAATCCCCCCCCCAAAGAAAAAGAGATCCACAGTTTACTATTTCGTTGTAAATCTGACTGATTTAGGTCTTATCTTCACATGTAACTCAAAACTGTACAAAACAGAGCACATCTGTTCCTCTGTTCTTACAGTAATATTTATTTGCAGTAATAAGTAAAGTCACAAACGCCTTTAATGACATTGTACAATGACATGTTTTTGCAAGCTGTCCTTATCCCTCTGACGGCTGCCTTTTTTATTCGTCACAGGTGTATTAAATCCTCTCAGGATTTTTTGCTGTTTTTGCTGTTATGCTAAATATTGCACAGAAAGCGCAATGCCCTGCAACTAACCTTCTTTTGAGGGATTAATAACTGGCATGTTGGAAACTGGAAGGCAAATATGAATTTCAAATTTCAGTTAATTGAGATGGTAGCATTTGTATCCACACAAGCTCTCATATCTGAATGAGACTAATTAGAAATTCAATGCTGACTGAAAATACTGAACACAAAGCAACAACTGAAAGTGAGGCTTGTGGAATAATCAGTTGTTACAAAAATAAGATTGCATCTTTAATTGTGCTCAGTTTTGGTTTCCAACATACATTCCCATTCCTGTTTTTTTTATTTTGTTACATAGATAGGAGATTGAGTCTCGTGAACCTTTTCCTTTTTTTTCTTTTGGAAAAGTGCAATTAGAGGCTATGCTGTACTGTAATCCTCCTCCTTTAAGAACATCATCTGGTGACACTGGAGCTGGTTAGAAGGAGTCTGAAATAAAACCACCCTCATGCCAAATTGCATTGTTTTGAAAAAGACTCTATCTCTCGAGTATTGTTTGAATAGACTTTTATGGCTGCAATTCAGACTGAGGGCAATGGAAATGTTGGCAGCAGATGTAATCTTTGTTGGTTTATCCACAGTCAATTGCATGATTTAAGATGGTTTAATGTTGAAATTATAGTCACCGGTGGAAAAAAAAAGGCAATGAAATAAAAGTTTGCTTGACTTTCTCTCCCCCCCCGCATTGTGTTGTGTTTTGCTGTAATTATTTCACCGAAAGTGAAATTTTCCAGGAGAAAATGAATTATTCAAATGGCCAGCGTGACCCGTTATGGTCCGTGTGCTTGACTCATAATCACTCAAACTGTGATGGAAGCTAACGCTAAATGCTAAGCACAGGCCATCGCGGAGTGAGGCGAATTAATCATTCAGGATCTGCACTCGTGCCAGGCTGGCGAAGCGCAGGTAAACAGCAGCAGAATAGAGCCGCTGATAAGGAGGGACCGCCAAAGAACAGAGGGGTCTCGGGAGAGTGCGACTGTAATTCATTGGGAGCGATTACACACACACACAGACAAACACAGTGTCTCCTTTGCTCTCCGTTATGCGCGAGTCCCCTGTTTTGCCACAGTTAATGCTGGGTTAATGCTGGTTCAGCAGGGAAGTCAGGCTTCTGCACAGGTGAAAGCAGGAGCCTCCAATTAAAGCTAATGTGGCCCGGATCAGTGTGGCGGAGAAGGCTGCTATTTCAGACGTCTGTCGTGCCTTACCCCCGCTGAATACCCACCCTGCGCTGAAGGCCCCTCGGCTAATCAACATTACACTGTGTAAAAGCTGCTATTGGGCCTGTGTGTGTCGGAGTGTCTGCAGGTCTGTAAACACTGCCCTTATGCTGTCTTTTGTTCTCCGTTCGTTAGCCGTCACAGGCATGTATTGCAGCCCTTGCTTTCCAGATACACATGACTTGCTGTGCTTTCGGCCCGTGACCTAATGCGGTGTCAGTACTGTGCAGCGCACGGTTCGGTGCCTTGCGGGGCACTGGGGACCAGAGTTCAGTGTCCAATCACGGGAGGAAGGAATAGTGAACCTGACACAAGGTGTGTTAATTCTTTGTTCTGACCTAAGTGGAACAAGGACGGGCTGTTTTAGCCTTTTCACGGACGCCATGGGTGCCAGCAGAAGTTTCTCACAGAGCCCAGTTAGAGTTTCAGGTGCAGATCGACTTATTTGGTAGTTGCAGTGATGGGACCATGGAGAAATGCAGCTTCAGAATATGACTGGAATATACAGGACTGTAATCTCACAGTTAACGAACCTCTGCTGAGAATTAAATTAAGTTCAACTGCACAGCTTTTGGGTTCTGATTAAAAGTTTCTCACACCAGCGGGTGACTCTGATTGTTGCTTAAGCGCTAAGTCACGGATTCAATCAACATTTGTCTTGAGCTTTGACTTTGACAAAAAAAGCAAGTTTTTTTTCCTCAATAAAAACAATTCATTTAATTAAATTTGGTGATTGCTGAACTCAAACTGTTGATGAAAAATACAATTATGATTAAGTGATAATTTTAGGTCAAACATAACTGGTGGCTGAATCTGGCCCTAAATGACCTCATTAGACAGAGAGACAATGCAGCACAGGTGATGAGGTCATTTATCATATCTGAAAGCCAATGCCAGCGGGGATCAGGAAGGAGAATCACAGAAAGCCGTTGAGTATGCCCTGCTTATCCAATGAGCAGCACCGTGGTTCCACAGGTACGTCAGAAGCCACGCTAAGTCTGCTCCCCATCGCTCACCATCTAGGGCATTCACAGCCAAGCAATTTTCAACCTGGCAAGACATTAAAACCCCCGAACAGTCAGCCGGTGATAGCGAGTGTCACACACCCGGTCGCAGCACCTCGCCAAGTTCGAGACATCATCACGCTTTACCTCTCCGTGATCCTTTTCACACTGTCAGCTCCCCGGTTGACTGTAACTCAGGGTTGTGTCACCTTGTGCATCGTCGGTCTGACTGTGAGGAGGAGGCCACATGGTTATTATTACCTGTGGGTCAGACAGCCACACAGGTGCCTGGTGCTGCCCAGACTGTTTTGACAACGGAACAGGGCTCGTAATCGAAAGGTTGCTGGTTCGATTCCCCACTGAAGCACTTCCGCTGTGCAGTGTGGAGTCCCACAACTGCGTCAGTAAATATCTAGTTGTATAAATGGATAACATGTTAAAATTGCAACATTTGTAAGTTGCTCTGGATAACAGTGTCTGCTAAATGACAATAGTGTAATGTAATGAAGCAGGGGTTTCGTATGTGGATGTCTGCAATTGTAGTACAAACACGTGAAACAATACACTACTAATGGTGGTCTCTGACAGACCACTTGGAGGGTAGTAAGACTGTAGGTTTGATACTGGTGTTGTGCACTTGAACAGGTTACATAACCTCCATTTATTCAGTAAATATTAAGATGTAGAATGGATATTATGTAAAGTGTGAGTTGTGCAATAAGGTTTCCTGAAAGGAAGCGTACAGTAAAGATACCTGGGCACTCTGTCACAGAGAAACATTCTGGGAGCTTGACAATTCATGAGTCCTGCACTGCAGTTTTACCTGGAAACGATCCTACATAATATACACCATGTGGGACTAGCTATGACATCAAGGATGCATTACGCCCTCTAGATGAACTGTTTGTCATTCCCAAGGGTAAACGTGGTAATTGGATCTTTAGGGATTTGTCAGGTCCCTCGGGGAGGGTCATAAATCATTGCTGGACTGGGCACAGGGACCTAGTATGAACCCATTTCAGTGATTGGTGTGCCATTGCTGACATCATAAAGGCTAGTCTCGCTTGCAGACCGGTCGTAATCCCGGGAGGCTTGGTTCCGTAGCTAACAGGCACACTGATACAACCATTGTTTATCTGTCTTTAAGCTCAATCCTGAAGCGAGCAAGATATCATCAGCACCAGACCTTTTGTCCCATGATAGAGGTATGCGTCCAGGAGTTAAGTGGCTGTGAAAATATTTCTTGGGTTTTTTGTTGGGTTGTTGTTTATTTTTGGCTTGTTTTTTTTAAGCTAAGCATTTTCCTGTTCAAAACAAAGTGGTGTACTGTGTTGGAGACAGATTGGATTTTATGTGCATGTAATTTCTTTGTAAGCGTGCGCCCGTGCTGAAGAGGAAAAAAAATAAATAAAAAGGAAATCCATTAAGAGGTATAAACAACTGTTTAATTTATGGAGAACACGATGAGCCGCGTGACCTAACGGCTGCAGTCGTTTGATGTCACGTCCTGAGATCACAGGGCGACGGGGGGGGAGTCGCCCTCGGACCGGGGGAGAGGGCAAAGGAGCGCTGAATTAATAACGCGTAATTGGCCCAGGTGCTGGAAGGGGTGGCGTGACCGCAGGCAGGTGCTCAGGGGGCCAAGGGCTGCCCATAAAAGGTGACGGTGGGGAGCTGGGAGAGTCGGAAAACTGGGCAGGCGGCTCTGGAACATTACTGGATCCTCCCCTCCAGACCTGGAGCTGGTAGGAATGTAAAACACTGAAATTTACAACTCTGCGATAACGAGATACCCTCTGCCTCGGAGGACCTGAGAAGTGGCTTCGGCTGCTGGGGGGGGGGGGCGGATGGGGGTTGTGTTGATGCTGTATAATTTCATCCACGGAGGAAAAGAAACGGAGATGATTTAACTTCCTTTTGCGCGTTAGCATTGCGGCACGACCTCCACATCACGAAGATGGGTCGTTTGCTTGCGGACCGTTCCCAGTGTCCCTACAAAATATGCACTCGCAGCTAAGGAACAGCCGAACACTTCTCACCAGTGAAGGATGTTCACAATATTATAATACAATGAAATGGTATGATTTCCATCATTATAAAGGCAAAAGGACTGACGTATTGATTAAGGTCGTGATTGAGTTCTGCTATGCTGTGCTTGGTCGTGCACAGAAAGCTGGGAACCACTATCTCAGATAATTATTCACCTCTGGGCTGTCTTCACAGCTTGGCAGCACTCTCCAAGCCTAGTGAACGCAGTCAGTCACTTCGCACTTCTTAATTGACACAATATGCCCTAATAAAACTTTAGTGTTGATATACTGTACCGTAGAGAATCCAGATAGAACCGAGTCCTAAAAACGTATTGTGATAAATTATGAAATTATGTGAAAAGAACACAGGTGACTAATATCTGCTTTAGTGGCATCCCCCGAATGTTTCAGTGGTGAGAGGTACTGTCAACATTAAAAGGTTTAATAATTAGGCCTTGTATAGAATTTGAGTTGAATTCATTTGCACTCTGAGGGAACAGTGAAACACCTGGTGCTTTGGAAAGAAGTGGGATGTCATTTTCAGAGTTTCATTTTGGTGTCAGCATTTCTTTTTTTAAATTCAATTGAAGTGTTTTTCTGCTCCCAACAAGGTACCCTGTTATCACAATTTTTGAGAAATAATCTAAATTAGTAATTAAATCATATATGTGGGTGAATTGCTTATGTTTATGAATTCATTAAGACATTAGGCCATGAGACGGCTACAGAGCGTGTGTAAATTATCACTAGCTGCTGCATGTGTTGAAGTAACATAAGCACCGCATGTCCAAAGACAAATCAAATTAAAACCCTGCATTTTTTATTGCCAGTCTGGACCATGGTTTTCATTTTTTTATTGCCGAGTAGTTGAAACAACTGAAAAAGACAAATTTTTTCCCCAAAGTTGTAATTGGTTTCAGCTGAACCCCATGTCATTAAAATGCCATATAATATAAACATTAATCAAAAAATGTAGCCAGATTGCTGTGACATATTGCTATAAGCATATCCTTCTACTTACTGGCTTTACTTCCCCTGAATTGTCTCATCTATCTGGACATCCAGCGATGTTAACGTCAAAGAAATAAATACACTTTGACATTTTTTAATGCATTTCTCAAATGATGCATCATTGACAAATGACCGCGAGACAGACCTGGTTCTGTGTGGCATAAAAGACACCCACAGCTTTTTTTTGGCAGTGATTGGTCAAAACTGACTGCAAGAGTTGGTAGCTTTTGTGCAACTGTCCATAATCCCCAAGTGATAAAGGTTGCACTCTGCTTTTAGTGTTCAGGTCAGCGGCGGTATTGATTGACGCTGTCTAAATGCCCCTGAAATCCACATTAATCGATTTGGGACAAAGCGCACTGGCACTTGAATACTTTATTCTACTGAGTAATTTCTTCTTTAATGATTCTCTCTGATGCCTTCTATTTTAGTCACGTTTTACTGCCATTGGTTTATACGTGAACCATCGCGAGGGAATATTTGCTTTACTGTTTGCACAGGGCTTTTTGTAATACGTGGAAATGGCAAGGATGCTGTCATTGATTGGTGGTTATTTGATTTGAATGGCAGCAATCTGATTAATTTAAAATGAGATCTGAGATGTGAGAATCTTGGTTGAGTCTATTTCTTTTTTTTTTAACTGCACTGTTAATAAGCCATGCAGTACAAATCTAGCGGTGGTTTTTGGACCTTTATTCCTGACCCGAGCCGCAAAGTTGTCATTGGCACAACCTCTCCTCAGTCTGCGTCCATGATTATGTTATTGCCTGTGTGTTCTGGCTCACCCTACTTTCCAGCCCCCACAGCAGAACATTTGTGCATAATTTCTCTCGAGCAATATATTTCCTGCCTGTTTTTTTTTTTTTTTCTCTCCCCGTCACATCGCCTCCTGCGTGTTGCTCTTCCTCAAACTGTCTCCGCTAAAGCCCCTGGACATAACCTTTGCAAATCCAGCCCGGGCTAAAAAAAAAAAAAAAAACATTTATAGTGCACGGAGCTTTATGTGTCTGTGGAGAATAATTCTGAAAAGGAGGTCGCTAAGGCCAATACATTATTTTTTTTCCTCTATGCTTAAAACCTTAACACTTGATGATGGTCACCATAGAAACAGATTATCTCTCATTTAGGAAAAAAAAATTGCACCCATAATGGCCAAATTTATTTTAAAGTGAGTAATCACTTCCCTTCTAGTATACATACTTCTAAAGCTATGTAAAGAAATAATGGAATATCCCATTAAATAAGTAGGAGATGTGGATTTTGCTTGCCCCCTTGCATTATGGAGGAGTTTCGCCTCTCCTTCTCTTTCTCTCACTCTCTTGCTGTTCTGCACTGTGTGTCGATCCAGTTCACCAGCACTATTTAATATTTTATTCTGCTGAGGCAGAATTTTGTCAAGCAGGGATGTTTCTGCTTTCAGTGGAGAAAAAAAAAACTGTGATAAATTCTTTTTTTGGAAAGGCAGAAACCAAAGCTCAGAATAAATACAGTTCATATTACAAAATTTTGAAAACAAATTAAGACATCCATATAGAGGTATACTGGCAATATCAAATTGCTGCCTTTACCCTTGTCCTCCTGCTGCCAATTAATGCCTCTGAGGCAAATGTAATTATCTTTTTGAATAGGTGTTTTTTGTTTATAATGATTAGTTTTACTAAATTGTCGTCATGGAGGTATGATTTTTAATTATTATTAAATCGACACCAGACCAACTAGTTCTGTTCCTGGTATCTCTCTCCAGCATTGGCTTTGCTGCATGTAATGAGTTATCCTGTATAAAAATGTGGTTAATCAGCCTTGTGTTCTCAATAACAAACATATATTCCTGATCCTGGAGGGCTACTATCCAGCAGCATTTCCAGTTCTCTTGAAATAAATAAAAATATATGAACTGGTAGGACTGGTCCAGTTAAGGCAGTAATTAAATGTAGCCATGTAGAAACAAGATTGGGCACCCATAAAATGTACAGTATGTTATGTTGGTACCTTTTTTTCCAGTGACAAGTTATAGTCAGATAAAACAAGTGATGGGGCTGTGTAAAACAGGAAGGTGTTGTGTGTGAACAGAAATGTCAAACACAGCATGAAAGTGTAGCGTGTGTTAAGGAATGGTCACATCCCTAAGATATGTCAGCTGACATGCAGTAATGTGTTGGTTTACCCACAGTGCCTCTCTCAGCAAGGCTCAGACCAGTCGCTGTGCTTTTTATAGTCAGAATTATTATTCAGATTGACCATACAGGGACACGGTGAACTTTTCATCAGTGCATGTTAGAAGCGAAGCATTACCATGATAATTTTTTCCGTTTGCCTCCGTACTATTTTTTTTTTCTTTAAAGAAAACGGCTACAAAGTACGAAAAGCCAATGTTGTGTTTTTTTTTTTTTGTCTTTTTTTTTTGTTTTTTAAGCAATGTATGCGCTCTGACCTGTAACGTTTTTCTCCCGGGTGACCTCGCTGGCTCCGAGGTCACCCTGGACAGCCCCGGGATCAAGGCAAACTTTGCAGGTTTCATGAGCCTCAGTGTGTTGGTGTGGGAGCTCTGCAGTCACTGACTAGATTCAGATGTATCTCTTCACTTGAGGTTTTTTTCTCTTTTTCTCTCCCTAAACCCTTGGTGCCTCTGTCAGAGCGCTGTCAGCTGTTCAGCTGTTGTCTGCGTGTGTGTGTGTGTGTGTGTGTGTGTGTGTGTGTGTGCGCGCGCACGCTCATGATCGCGCGTGTTTGTGTGTGTGCGCACGCGCGTGTGTGTTGACATCTGCAGATCCTTGTCTATGAAACAGAGAGGTCAGGAGGAATCTTAACACCCACTGATCTCCCAGTGGCTTTCACTGTAGGAGTCTTGAGTGCAAATTATGGAAAAGCGAATGTTGCAAAATCCTCTGTAGGGATGCTGCATAAAGGATATCAGATTCACTTCAATTTGCATCTCGTTTCATTTCAAAGAAGACATAGTGTTGCCTTCTCAGAGGTCTCTGAATTTGTCTTTTTTTTTTTTTGGTTTTTGGTTTTGTAAGCATGTATTTATGCATGCAGGTGCAGAAGTATTTATGCATGTATGGATGGAGAGAGGTTGAAGCACTGGTGCAGACTCAGTAGTGACAAACATGTCTTTGGCTGCAACATGAAGGAAACAGCTGATCCTCACCTCCATTGTGGCTCTATCTTGGCAAGACTAAATCCAGGCTTACTTCTCCTCAAACGCCAGTAAGCTCACACTGCCAACACTCAGAAATGATGGAAAGCTCCTTCTGGATCTCTTTGCTTTTCCTCTCGCTGTGGTTTTCCCTATTTCTGCGAGTAGGTTTATTTTCGCCGCTTTTCAGGCCTCAGATCGAATCTCTTTGTTTACGCATCGCTATAGTAACATCTACAGGGTTGTTCCTCCTGTTGTTTTCAAATGCAGAGACTAGCTTAGGGTCATCCACCTACAGAACATGTGCATTGCATTTATTCAGATTCCAGTTGCAGTGCAGAAGCTTATAGAAACCAGGCACCACAAACTCTTGCTTTTTCATACATGGAAATATATGTCTGCTACACCCCCTCTCAAGAATAAATACATGCACGTTTTTTTTAAACAAGCAAAGCTTTTATACAATTGTAACAGTTTTCAGACAATCATAAGGAGATATACAGTGGCTATTCACCCATTGTAATGGTAAATTGTGAAGGTTTGGACAATGCACATTGAGTATTCTGCTGGTGTAAGATGGTAAAATTAGAGTAGCACTAAAAGTTATGAGAATAGAACCCCAACTGCAATATGACATAAAATTAATATGATTACAGAATGTTTGAAGGGTCCTTCAGGGAAATATTAGCTGTGAGACATTTTCCATTTGGTTTAGCTGGGGCTGTATGTATTGGTAAGATTCAGTACTTGAGGATCTGACTTCCTGCTTGATGTTCAAGAGGTCATGACAAAAGCAGATTAGGACTTACACTGTATGTGTTCTTGGAGCTCCTATTTTTGGTTGGAAATCAAATCTGTCCTCAAAGTGATGTGTTCCTTAAGACAGACATGTGAGAAATGGTTCTCTCCAACCCAGTTGAGTTCATCACATGGAAAGGATAGTGTCATTTCACAAGCCATTATTTATTATTTGTCTATTCTGTGTGTATAATGATGGAAGTATTTTTTTTATTTGTGTTGTAGCATATGAATAGAGCTGAATATTTTATCAGGGTTTTAGGTTTATTTGTTTATTAATCTGTTGACTCAAGCATGTGTTCATGTTTGCCAAACCGCGGACTGCTGGTATTGTGTAAATTGTGGTTGAGATCACGGATCTCCGTAATCATGAATAATGAGATCATTATTGCAGTGTCGTGTCTGAATTTCTTGTGCATGCCGGATCGTTAGTGCCTTTCCACGTCTCTCATTTAGTAAGAAAGCATATGCTGATCATTCTGCATTACTTGCCGAAGATGGAGCTAATTTCTGATTGTGCATACTCATAAACTGGAAGATAAAACAAATTACGATTCAGGCCTGTTTTCTCTGGACCAACAATTGGTTTCTGTTTTGCTTATACAAATAATTCTTCATGTTTTTCATGTCAGCCTTGAAAAATGCATTTTATACTGCCCATTCTTCTTCATTTATTGCACTGTTAAGATACATGCCGAGTCCCTTTTTATCACTTCTGTACCTTTGCAGTTTTTATATTCACCTGTATGTTCTTTCTTGCAAGTTTTCTTAATTTGCCTTAATCAAACTATGTTAAGGTAGACTACATATTTAAAAACAGCAATGCACAGATCCATAAAGGTGATGGCAAATAGCATGATCATTTTCTTTAGTACAACAGGCAGTTCACTACACTTGAGCCCACTCTTGGCAATAATTTCCTAGGCTTGAGATGTGTCCAAGATGCAAAGAATCTGCTGGATGTCCAGTTCTCATGCTTTGGAGATGTCCGGCACTGTAAAAACGTGGTTGCACAAGAAGCAAGCTGAGTCCAATTAAGGAAGGTCCAAAATGTTCTGATTAGATGTTCTAAACGACTGTTTATAACACAAGCTTGGACAGCTATTGCTGGCAAAATTGCAACTCTTAATATTGCCAATAAAAATTTCCATAATGGCGGGACTCATCTGCATTACAAGGCCAGGGGTAAAATGGGTCCTCGGCAAAATGTTCTGAGCGCTAAATGCACGTTGATTTGTCTTCGCCGGGCTGAGCGGTCACTCTGGTCGTTTGGACAGGGCGCTGCTCATTTGAGATTGGTTGGAAATCGAAGCACTAACTTCTGCCGCAGCTGCGTATGCTGGTGTTTGCCTTGAGCTGCATTCAAAAGTGAGATCCGAACAGCCTTGATGTGATAGGCTTATATTCATGCTGGTAGGGGACGGTTTCCATAGAAACGCACAGTTCTAGTCAGGTATGATTTTTTTGTGATTATATAATGCAGTGAAAACACCTACACTATGCCATATTTTCAGTTTTTTTATTTTATTGTGAAACGTTGGTTTCCCGGTCTAGCAGTAGTCTGCTGCAGTTGTAAATTTAACTGCTGAGAATCAGTCACATGCTTTTTTATCATTATGTGCACATGCCCTCATTTTTACAACACTTGATTGTTTTTAATTGCAAAGAGGATGGTTTTGAAATGAAAATAAATCTATGATGTCATGATAATGAATTTTGAATTTTAAGACTCAGTATGGTGCAAAAAGACCATTTTGCTGCATGTGCTTGTCTACCTACATAGAGAGTTCCCAGCAGTGGAAAGGAAGATCATGCAGGTGCAAGTTCAATAAAACATCAGATGGGATACAGTAAGGGTATTTGATGGAGCTGGCTCAGAGTTTGCACACTGAAAAAGCACTTCTTTGTTTGTTTGGTTGTATGTTTTTCTCAAAAGGGCTGGATCCTCATACTGAATATGTACTAACTGCGCTAATCAGAGGATGGACCATTCGGCAGAACAGAGGAGCACCTTTCAAGTTCTGTGTTTCATTCCCAGCTGAGACTCTCTTATCCTGTATCACAGTAAATTGTGATAACTAATATTTCTATTTGTGTTGAATTGATCCAGTCATGTTAAAAAAATAACAACCGTAGATAGTAATTTATTATTTCTTGTATGCTGTTCAATGTCAAAATCCTTTCAAATGCTATTGTAGACATCAACAATATCATATAGTTTGTTTAATCCATATATAATATTTTTTTAACCTTATTTATCACTATTGACTGACTGATGCAAATTTTCAACAGTGTTCAGAATCAGCTGTCCTAAAACTTTCTCTGTTTCTTGTCAATGTATATAATTTTAAATATAACAAAAAATTTGTATCAAACATATATAATGTTTTGTGTTTATATATACATAAATTATCATGTCATTGAAGTGGTACATTTGATGGAACAAAAGTACTCGTGTGCCAGCTAGTGAACAATGTCTACATTTTGTTTGGCCAGGAGTATTTTTCCTCCTGAATATTTTCACCTTTTGGTGATGCCAATAGTACTACATTAAGCTCACCTCTCTGCATCACCCCTACACATCCCCTATACTTGTATCAGTTGTGTGACAAAGGAATTTCTCATTGGAAGATAAATACATCTGCTGATGGCATCCAAGTGACTCAGAGACCAATGAAACTCGCCCTGCTCCGGCAGAATGAGGAAGCCAGTTGTGTTCCACAGCTACGGATACCCAGCCATTGTGGGCAAGTGTCACAGTTCACACTCAGACCCGAGTGTTTGCCAATGGGCTCATCCTGTACCAACTGAGCCTGTCATGAGCCTGCATGGTGTATCTAACAAATGGGTGGACTTTTGTGTGTTTCCTGTGAGTCTGTGAGTCTCTTCTATGGTTTTGGTTTCTTGCAGTTTATGGTATATATAGTATGGGAGTTCTATCATATTACTTTCAAGATTCTTTTCATGGAACCTGAATCATACCAGGACTCCAAATCATATCAGTAACAGAGCATTTGAATCCTCAACATTCTTTCTGAAGAATACTGTCAGAACGTAGGTCAAGTAAGAAGAAGGTACTCTTCATTGATCTTCCCCACTTTTTCAGCCATACATACTTGTACTGTGCCTCTGTGTTTTTTGGAATTGTAACATTTTTTTTGTGGTGAATTTTTCCCATACTGGGCAAATGCTTCTCAAAATGTGAGTGAGTATCATTTAACAGTCTGATTTGGTTATCCTCATCTTCATGCCTTGCAGTTGCATTCTAAATTCAAGATATGGACTGCCTTTCTAAACAGTTTCTAACAAAGGGTTGCCTTGCTGCAAAGACAGCCGTTACAAATTTCAACTCTTATTGCAAATCACCTGAACTTGATACAGCCAGTTTGGAAGGATCCACTTTCTCCCTGTCAGTATGTGAAGGAAGTCGAATTCTGGCTTCTAGAAACACCACACTGAAGCCATCTTCAGACTCCCCAACCAGAAACGCACCGTTAATGACAGACGTTTTCCTCGTGGTCTGCGCCCGCTGAAGAAGGAGGATTTGTGTCTGCGCGCGTGATGAAATCGCTCTAAATGTGCAAGATGAATGCATTCCATAAATAAGACGGTCGCTTATTTTCAATTAGCTTCAAAAAATACACTCGTTCGTATTCATTCCACTTGCCTACACTTTGTGAATCATCCAAGGCGTTTGAGATCACGGAGTAAATAGTGACGTACCTCGCTTTAAGAAAGCTCTGTCAGTCATGCCGCGCAGGCCAGAAATACATTAAGCCAGTATGTTTAACCCTTTCCGTACATATACAATGAGCCATTAGACAGATGCTCTTACCCTAGCAAACTTAACAACTCAAGGTAAATTAGTAACCATGTAAAGTAAATTAGTGGAGAATTTCTGCTGTAAGTGTGAATAGACAGTACAATGATGAAACATTCTGGACACTGTGTATGGGCACGTTCTGTGTGTAATGACACATTGTGTGCATGTGATTAACAGGATCACCTATTTCTGAAGGAGAAAACAGATTCAGTGAGAAGCCTTTGATTCTGGCCCTGTTCTGTTACAATGGATATTACTTACACAAATGGAGTTAGGCTGGTAACATGAGCACGGTAGTGCACTTTGCAGTGTACCGGTGGAGTACTCAGTACTTGGATGGAGACACCCCTGAGTATCATGCTCTCTGCTGTATAGTGCTGCATAAATGGGTAATGATGAGGAATGCTTTCTGAAGAAAAAGTAATGGAACATGGAGGCAAATATATCCTTGACTCAAAATGTTATTATCAAAGAACATTTTAGTTTTAAATTTATATCTATATGCATATAGCAATAAACATTAAAATGTCCGTCTTAATCAATCTTGGACTGTGTTCCTGCCACATCAAGGGTATGGAGGGACTGGGCCTCAGTTCTATGTCTCCGTTGGGCTGTAAAGGTTCTCTTCAATGCTGTTGATGTTGCTGTGTCTCCAAAGCATTTCTTTTCTGTCACAAGCACAGAAAGCATTGATTATGTTCGCGTTTTCTCATCACAGCTCCGATGCTAAAATCTAGTCATTAGAGGTCGAACACTGCTGAATATTTGGCACTTGATTTTAATTTTAAATGATTTGCTTATTGTCGGTCTGAACATAATTGATGTTAAAATGAATTACGGAATGAATGCCTCTTTTATGCAGTCATTTCGGGGGTCTTTATGCACGATGTGGTTCTTTCTGTGATTTTCTTTCTTTTTGTAAGGATGCATTGTTGGGTCATGTGGTGCAGTTTTAATTGGACCGATTGGACTGCAGCTTGGCGTTGATTCTGAAGTGCCTTGATGAGATGTTGTGATACTTATTTGTATGAATGTTAAAAATATCACGCTTTGGGAAGAGAACAGACAAATGTTCATCATCTTTGCAATTAATCCCTTATCATCTGCTGAAGAGAAAGACATTACAAGCAAAAGCAACATTTCAATTTCGAAATTTTGTGCATGAATAAAAAGGGACCGCGTTGTAATATTATACCGTGTTAAGATAAATTTGTTTTGATGTATGCAAATAATACTTCCAACTAGTTTTGTTTTGCTTGAGGGAAATGTGTTGTTTGTGCAAATGAGGAAGCTCGCTCATTGGCCTGTGTAATCCTAGAGAGATCTAGTGAATTTACTCATGATCAGTTCCCCGGCAACAGATTCAAACAATGCAGACAAATGGCCCAGCATTTTTTTAATCTTCATATTTCTGTGCTTATTTTCAGGTTGAAATTAACAAAAAATTTGCATTAGGCAAAACTGACTGTATGATTAATTCCAATAGAGAAATACATGGTCTCTGTATTAGCTGTGATTACGTTGATTGGTGCTGAATAGTGACTTGCAATAATTTTGAGTGCAAACATGTAGTCAGGCTTGAACTGAACAGAAACCGTGTGCCTTTTTCCACAGAGCCGTGCATCTCACTGATGTTTTTGCCTGCCCTCCTTTTTTTCTGCAGGGATGACCTGCCAAGCACGGACTTCTTACACCGAGGACGAAGTCCTGTGGGGACACCGTTTCTTCCCCGTCATCTCCCTGGAGGAGGGCTTCTTCAAGGTGGACTACTCCCAGTTCCACGCCACCTTCGAGGTGCCCACGCCCCCCTACAGCGTCAAGGAGCAGGAGGAGGCGCTGCTGATCTCCTCGCCCCTGATGGCGCCCTCCCTGTGCAACAGCGGGGAGAGGAACAGCTCTCTGGACGGGCTGGAGACGCTGGAGGACATGGAGACCACCACCAAGCTGCCCTCCAAGCTGCAGAAGATAACGGGGCGTGACGGGCTTCCTCGCAAGCTGCTGCGGATGAGCTCCACGGCCTCGGAGATGACCTACAGCCTGGGCGACCTGCCCATGAAGCTGCAGCGCATCAGCTCCGTGCCCGGCGTGTCCGAGGAGAAGCAGCTGGTCGCCAAGACCGCCAAGATCACCGCCGAGCCCATCAGCCAGTCGGTGGCGGACTTGCCCCCCAAGCTGCAGAAGCTGGCTGGCGGAGGGACGGGGGGCCGCATGGATGGACACCTGCCCCCCAAACTCAGAAAGATGAATTCGGACCGGTTTACATAAAAAAGGACTCCCCCCATACACACACACAATCACACACACAGACACAATCACACACACATACACTGAAACACACACACATACACACAAAAACACACAAACTCACACACACACACCTACACTGACACAATTTCTAATTTGCTAAGAAGGACAAGATTCTTATATTCAAGAACATTTAAAAAAAAATACACACGTATATATGTATATGTGTGTGTATATATATACACATATATATGTATATGTATATATACTCTATAAAATGTAGGGTAATGGAATTCAGCACTATATGTGTTCTTGGGTGTAAGTATACATGCTTTGATAAGAGACCTCAGATTTTTCAGGTGGTTGCAAAATTAGCACAAACTGGCATGCACGTCTCACTAAGCGCATGGAATACAGTATATGTATATTTTTTTTCTGGCATGGCATTTATAGACACGATGATGATTTTACAGAAGGTGAAAAATGAACAAACTTGAAGCTAGGGAGCTGTGTCAGACTCAAAAGGGAAGCTTTTACAGGTCGGTAAGGGCGTGTTTTGCGGAGAAGGCTCAAACAATTCATTTGATTCGATTACTTTGTTCATTTAATGTGGAATTTGTGTTTTTTGAACTGTTATTTTGAATGCATGTTATTGCTTATTGAATTAGCTAGGCAGAGGCACTGAATTCAGATGCTTAGTCTATATTACATTGGTTTATTTCAGTCTTATTTCACAGCTGTATTTTTGCTACTGTATTTAATATATAGGAGCTACTATTTTATTGTGAATGAAATATACTGCATTTGTTAGGGTTGGGCAAAAAATGTATGGCTGGACGACACATTTAGTATCAAAGTTGCATAATTTGCACCAAAGCCAATGTCATGAAACTAGACAGACTCGCACATGGTGTCACTTCAAATTGGCTCGCACCCTCCATCTAGCTCAAGAGATGTAGTCTCAGACGTGTACGAAAGCATTTGTAATCTAACCACAATTACCAATTTTTAGTCCATATTTTCCAAACGTTCTATCATGGAAATGGAAGCAATATCGACATAACGACGACGATCCACCCAACGCACAGTAGCCCTGTATCTTTTTATCAGGAAATCAGGGATTTAGAATATAGGCATGGGCTTTTACCTCCTCAGTGACTGTGTTAACGTGCTTTTACAGGGCTAGAAGAGTCATCACTCAGCTGGTTGCTTATATATAGGTCAGCACTGGTCACTGGATTAATCCGTCACATGAATGAACTGAAGATTTGGCCTGTGACTATTCTGTTTTGAAGTGAAGGAAGTTGAATCAAGTAAAAAGAATACATTAATTGAATATTACCAAAATGCTGAACGCGGATATGTAATTATGCATAAGCAAATTAATTTGATGACCTTTTACTTGTGTTTGTTTTTCGTACTAGCCCTTTTTAATTACTACTCTGTGGCTTATTGTACTGGACTAAATATAACTGTTATATGTCCTTTTCCCCTTGGCATAGGTCAGTAAATAATTGTCTATGGCTTCCTTTACACTCAAGCACTGTTCAGAAATAGTTTGTTTGTGGTCTGATCAACGAATGTGCTGTGGATGTAAGTGTGTCAATCATGATACATTCACTAAGAGAATAAAACCTTTCCATTTCTTATGTTGAGACTCGTATGGCTTGGAAAAGAAACCATATTCAGCGTTACGCCAAGGCAGTTATCAAAGAATAGTCTAGTTCAGATAAGGTAATTTTTATCCCTCTATTCAAGAGGTAAAACTGTGCGCAGAATCTCTCAGACCAGTCACTGAGACGAAGCAGTGCATTAGAGTTCACTGATCTCTTCATCCTCTGTAGTTTTAAAGTTTTAAAGTCCAAATCCTGATAAGGCACCAGGGATGGAAGTTCCCCCCGCC
The DNA here is from genome assembly GCA_019176425.1 of Megalops atlanticus. Classification (NCBI taxonomy): domain Eukaryota; kingdom Metazoa; phylum Chordata; class Actinopteri; order Elopiformes; family Megalopidae; genus Megalops; species Megalops atlanticus. The sequence continues at coordinate 7,449,480 of CM032886.1, forward strand.
CCAACAGAAATAGAACCACTTTCTCCTCATCACCAAGGTGATGTTTCTGCGTGAAGCCATTTGTGATTGCCTTCTGCCATGAGGGTGAGGGCACTGTCCAATAGGGGCTTGATGTCTTATTCTCCACAGAAGCACATGTTGTGCACTGGACTGTCGAAAAGAAACAGAGCCATAATACTTGAACCCGGGGGTTGTGGGGCGGGAATGATAAATGTGCAACAACCAAATCCCTCACCGAATGCAGTATTTCCACATCCTTCTTATTTGTGTCAAAGCTCCAGATAATGTTTCCTGATGACCAGCCTTTTTTAGCCCAGCCTATTCTTTCTGTTTTTTTGGGGTTTGTCAAAATGTTTTTTCAAGCTGACTACACAGCAGGTCTGTGTTCGCTAATGGCACTGTAAAAGTCGAGGCTAAAAAAAATGCTGTACTGTATGTTGCAAATAGAAATGTCTACCAAACACAACTAGATATCCAGGCATGACAATATATTTATTGTACAAATACACAGGTTTTAAATGGACTTGTATGTATTAGTACTGTATAAATTAATCCTATATTAAACTATGGCAATTTGGCTGGGTTTAGGTTTTTTGCCAACTCACATTTTGCTACTTGTATATGTACAGTATGGTGTCTTTTTTTTCTGTCGGTGCTCTGATGTGCTAGATGAAGATTTTTGTTGCGGTACTGCTACTGATAATGAACCTGTTCAAGCAATGTTTAAAAATGCACACACAGTGAAACTATAATTTGGTATTTACTGAATGTTTTCCTTGAAAACCTAATTTTTCACATTAGGTTACCTCAAAATAGATCACCCCAAGGTTAAAAATGTGTTTGTGCGTGTGGATGCGTGTGTGTGTGTGTGTGTGTGTGTGTGTGTGTGTGTGTGTGTGTGTGTGTGTGTGTGTGCGTGTGTGCGAGAGAGAGAGAGAGGGAGAGAGAGAGAGATTTTTGCATTCAGAATTTAATTTTTGTTGTATATTCAAAAAATGTATATTGCACATTCAATTAGTAACACAATTATATAATCAGCACACAGGGAGACATAAATGACAGAATTTGGCACTGAACGAAACAGCAAATAGATGTGGAGTAACAGTCTGTGGATGATAATGCACGTTTGTAATAATAATGGGGATGGGACTATCTTCAGTGTGTTTTTGTACACTCAGCTCCTGGAGTACAGGATAAGACTGCAATCTTGGGGAGATACACAGGCAGGCACGTAAAGATTCCATCTGTTTAGGCCGAGCTGAGAATAATTGAATGTCAAAGCTCATTTGTCTTACGGTATACTTTCCCTCTGTTGGTGTTAACTTGCAAGGAATTACTTGTCCCTGTAAGTTGACATGGCCCACAGATAGGGGAGAGTCTGTGTGGGGGTTCATTTGGGTTCTTACAGAGGACTGGTGCCGGGTATCATTACTGGTGCTGAGAATGTCAGGAAGGGTATTTCCCCCTGCGTGACCTCTCACCCCCTCTTTGGGTTTCATTCTTGTAGGTTTCACAATGATGTTATAGCCCTGTCTTTACCTCACTGCACCTTGCAAATAGATGTGGTAATTAGAGTGTTAGAAGTATCTACTAATTGGTTAGTAATTACTAATGGCTGTCTGACTAGTCAACAAATAGAACAATTAATGATAAATAATATACTTTTTAGAATATATGTAAAAAAATAATACATATTTATATATAAACAATATATATTTAATTCCAGGTTTCACTAGCTAATCAGATCAATCCCATGAGTGATCTTCCATGGTTTCCCTTTAGGAGTCAGTGTTTTCTTCTGACACACAAAAATGAGAGGAACAAAACTGACATCAAATGATGTTTCCAGAACTTTCTGTACTAGCAGAACACTTAACTAGTAGCAAGCATGCAGTTCCTAAGTATGGCCCATTGTAAAGTCATGCGCTTGTTCCAGACATTGGGCCCGCCCCTCTCATGGCAGACTGTATTTAGTTCGCATCCATGAAATTAGCTACCTTTTGTAATCTGATTTGCGAGACCGATCATCCCACTGGCTTGCTGTTTACTTGAGGGGTATCATTTTCAGTGGGGCAGCCCTTGCTGCCTGCACTTGGTGGAGGAAGGCCGAGTCTTGCTACAGTGTCAACATGCTCAGTGGGAGGGGAAGTTACTTCTTCCTTTCCGCATTGAGTCGTGACGCGGTCCGGGTCAACAGTAACTTCTAGCTGTCAGGAGAGGGGAGATAACAAATGCTTTGGAGTGAGAGAGCTAATTTTCTTCCTCTCTTCCTTCACTCTTAGTGTTGAGATGATTAAGTGCTTGTTTTAGAGGCATATTTCGTCTTCTTATTTCATTTACATGAGCAGCGGTAGTCCAGACTCCAGGCGGTTTCCCACGAGAGTACTGTATAAAACGCACTCTGCGCTCTGCATTTTTTACGTCTTTCACATAAGCCATTAAAGCAGGGTCCTGACTCGCGGTGGTCATTAGAGGTCCCATGGCGCTTATTGCAGAGAGTGAGGTGTTCCCGAGTGGCCCGGCCTTATTCCCAGTCTGGATGTGTCATTCTGGCCAACCAGTCATGCCCTGTTTTAATTGGCTGAATAAATCCTCGCTTCTCCACCTCAACTGATGTGCGGTGACCATTCTGGCACAAAATGGCTCCCACCCACCTTTTCCGATGCCACACGTTGAGTTGTAATTGTCATGGTCAGTTACCTACCTTTTTCGCTGTGGAAGAATGCGAAATCTCTCAAAGCAAAGATGCATGTAAATATAGAATGTAATTCACCACCATTAATCCTTTAATTGTGAATGGGTGACTCTTTGAGTTGTGCATGGTTTGAGAGGAACCTACCTCTTGCATTTCTTACCATTGCCAGTGGAGGCAAGCAGAGACTGAGAACACCCAGCATCCCTGGTAAATGTTTTTCCCTTGCCTGTCAATAGAGCAGGGAACATCACATTCAATAAAATTTATACCTTACTGCTGCCTGCCCTCCATCCAGTGTGCAGACCGACCAGCACTGAGTAAACTGGCTTTGGTTGGTTTTAAATAAAACATTCCCTCAACTCGCTTGGAGCTGAAACAGCTGGAGAAGGCATTTGCGTATTACCGGGTGCCATATTAAATAAATTGTGCCTGAAAAGAGGTTCCTAATGGGGATAATTTGAGTCGGGAGAATCAAGGCACATGCCTTATACTGTTTTCATAACCACACGTTAATTAATTAAATTAATTTGATTAGTAGAAGGGCACAGTAAGTAACATGTAGCTGAAGCACATACTGATTACCAACATCACTTGACATGAGATGCAGTAATTTTAAATTTTATGTTTGCATTACTCACCAACCCCAGAGAATACAAATGTTCTCCCTTCATGGCTGTGGTGAATAGCAGGAATGTGTTTACAGTAAGTCGGTTTAATTCATTATTCCACACTTTCTGATCACATCACAGCCATTGCAAAGCAAATGTAATGGTCTGCTAAATTTGGACCATCCCCTGTTGAATTGTGTGTAACTGATTTATGTGTGACACAATTTCCATCTGTGCGTGTGACATTCTACCAGACATTTTGTGAACGCTAAATATACACTACTGAACCAATTATTTTGTCCTAAAAAACATTTTTAGAGTTCAATATGACAGTTTATTTCTGATCATCCTTGAACTGAATGACAGGGAAGAGGCTGACCCAATTATCAACTTCCGAAAGGATTGAGAAAAAAATGCTTACAACACATAGTAAACAAAATGAAAGTTACAAAAACGCTTGAAGACAATTATATTTTGAGCATCAAAAGAAATTAGTCACTCTGTGTGTATCTTTTTAGGCAAAAAAGCAAAAGAATTTTGGTTGTTCTTGTGCTTTTTGCCTAAAATATACAACACATACAATTTTGTGTGTTTTAGGCAAAAAGCATTAGAAATTTGGTTATTATATTTGTGTTGTAAGCTGGTCTGTCATAAGATACTATGATAAGCTGAAATGAATTTGACTCGAGTATTACATTGCCTTATGAGTAAGACAGACGATCGGGCACAGGTTATGAGGTGGTTTAACCTGTCGAATGCTGAATGCTGCATTTCCATTTTATTTTTCATCTAGAAAGACAAATAGAAAGAAACCAGTAGGCCCAGTTTAAAGAGAGAACAGCATCTGCTTGCAAGCACTAAGCCCATCAGTAATAGTCTGTGGTCTGGGGGATCTCATGTCACAACACTTTGCCGAGATCGTGATGACATCATCGTGCTCCTTATAATCATTTTCGAACAGATAGTGCTAATGTTGTCCATCTTAATGCTGTACAGTGGGACTGGGCGACAGTTTGGTGGCTTCCTGCTTTGTCTAGATGGTCCCAGATTGTATGCAGTGATACAAAGCATGTAGGGATTATCCACAGTCAAGTCATAGCATGGGTCCACTTTACATAAAGTGCCCGTAATGTCCCTAACACCCATACCATACCTATGTAGGCACAGTGTAACTACAGGGCACATACACGCAGTTACATAGTTCATGCGGTTTCCCTCATACAGAATGCTGCTGCTCAGCTTGTCCAAAGCCTTTCCAATTATCCTCACGTCTCACCCCTGCTGATCTCCCTCCACTGGCCTCCGGTAATGGCTTGCATCCACATTCAAAATGCTGCTGTTAGCCTACCAAGCAGAAAGGGGAACGGACCCCCCTTTCCTTTATTCCATCATCAGACCCTGCATACCAGCCAGGTCACTCTGATCTGCAATGTCATGACGCCCCCCCGCCATCCCAGAGCTACATGTCTGCCACCCTTTGATTGCTCTGTCATGGTGGAATGAGCTTCCTGTAGAAGTCAGGACGGCAGAGTCGTTGGCCGTCTTCCGTCGCAGATTGAAGACCCACCTCTTCTGACTGCACCTTGGCTCCCTTACTCACAGATGACTCACTCTCCTCTTCTTTATGTAGTCTTATTGCAGGGTGTGTTGTGTTGTGGTTATGTATGGCACTTGTGTGCTTATTAAAAGATACACTGTATGGAATAGTTATTACTGCACGTAAAGGGCTGGCACATGTTCAATAATAAGTTAAGTTGTGTCCCATCTGTCTAATCTGTCTTTCATGCAACTTTATTAGATGTGTTTTGTAATTGGTCTTTGTAAGTTGCTCAGGATTAGGAAACCTGCCAATGATGGTTGACACTGATGTAACAAGCACAATGTGCATGAACAAAGTACTCACAACCTGTGCAGGTACAGTGTACATAAACAGGCACTAGGACCACTTAATGTGAAGTAGCACTAAAAAACACACCTATTGCCTCTTTGCTTGATAGTCAGCATTACAGAGAAGACTTGGGGTAGTGGCCTAGTTTAAGATTGATGTCCTGTCTGCACTTGGCTGTCAGGCTCCCTCACACCATGTAAATTGGTTTAAGTTCCCATCCTGTGAGTCATCCAAACTTGAGCATGGCTTCCATCTCAATTGACAACAGTCCAAAAACAGTGGCGAGGAGTCCACTGAATTTACCGCAGTTTAAATACTTATTAAATTCTTTCACGCAGAGTTGTTGTCAGTGCTGGGGACACACACAGACAGGCACTCTCATACATTTTCTCCCCCTGCGATTGCTTCCCTCTTTCTTAGCACACCTAAAAGCCCCACACATCTCCCCAGTCCCTCTCCTTTCCTTCCCTCATCCATCCCCTAACCCATTTCTCCTCACACACTCCTCCCCATTCCTCCCCCACCCTCCTGGCAGCTAGGGCATCACCCCTCTCTCCTGCCAATCCCCACCCCCTCTCCCTCTCCTCCCCCTCCCCCTCCTTATATACATACACTTACATACACACACACACCATGGATACACCACTACACAAACAGCTGCAGTGCAGCTGTGTTAGTTCCAGCAGGTTATTCACCATATTTACATACATGCAGAATCTTGTGACAAAGCAGAATAAGCTGACAGGCTAACATGCACTGACACCAAGATGAATTATACTGTTCATTTAAATTACATCTGTACACATTCACAACCTCCCACTGTAAAGCCTGGCACTATTTAAAGTAGTAACTGCGTTACTGACTTAAGTTTTCAAAGCCATTTATTATACTTCACTGTGTAGTGTCATGTCTCTGCCCTTGCAGCTATTTTACATGAGGTGTACAATAATGCAACCGGCTTTAGGCCTGGATGCGATAACACACCCATTCAAACAGCTAAACAGAATCACCCAAGCAGGAAAATACATAAATGGATGTCTGCAAAACAAAGACCATCAAAGACATGCAATTTACTTTGTCTATTTGACATTAAGAACCTGCCAGAATGTTTTTTTTTTTTTTTTAAAGATGGGAGCCTGGCTGAATGGATGATCTTAATATAGATACTGATGACCCGTCTGCAAATGACAGCAGTGAGAGATTACTCATAACGCACAGATTTCTTCTGAAGAATTCAACATTTTTCCCTCTTAGTATCATTTCTCAGGGTCGTCTGGGCAAAGCATAACTACTGGTTGCATGTTAGAAATGGCATATTAGTTCTAAAGTGTATTAGTGCTATACAGTATAGCTTGTTATTAGTGTGCATCTGGGTGGGGGTGCTATCAGTGAGAGGGAAAAGAAGCTTCTGGAATGATTTACAACCTTCCTTCAGGTAGTCAGCATTTAATATATTGATGAGACACCAATACATTATATATTTAATGGAAAACATTCTTTACATTAATGTGTGATTTTTTAATGATTTTTAATGAATTCAGTTATGAATGAAACTTGACTCAGATTGCATTCATGTATTAGCACAGGAATTAAACTAAATCATTAAAATTGTTGTAGCTATTTATATACATCGTATAATGTATATTTAATGTATATATGTTACAGCATACAGAACACATACTTTAGAAATTACATTTATGAAGTGGAAATGTAATCAAAATGCAGGGGGGGCTGGTTTGTTTGGAATCCTTTGATGTCAGAAATATGTGAGAACATACCCTGGGGACATAAGGCTGTTTAGAATCAATATATACAGTAGCAAAAACACATGCATTACAATATTATACACTATATATCAAGCTGTAAATGGCCGTATGAGGTAAAAATCCTGTTCTCGGTTCTTGTATTTGCTAAAATTCTATGTTTACACATAGTTTTCAAAGCAAAACTGTGATAATTACATTTGTGTTTTGCGTTTTGATTGTACAATTCATGGCTAATTGCATTCATGGTGTATTGCTGGAGGGAAAGCAAACACGGAGACCAGAGGTGTGAGGTGTTTTTTGTGACCTTCCGCATGAGAGCACTGGTTCTCATCTCCACATGCAAACTGACCGCATAAATTATATAACTGGACTTCTTGGAAATTTGAGTTCAAAAGTAGGAAATGTGTCATTTTCTCGTCCGTGCTCACTAGTTGTAACCACTCTCTCTGTAGCCCCTGAGCACAGCATATCAGAACCAATTCACATGACCTCAGATTCCCTCTGGATCACGCGCAGCATTCACCTACAGTACTTATCTGACAAAAAATGAAGTGAATGAAGATATGTCCACCTCTACTGCTTGGACAGCAGTAGCACAATCTGAAGCATAAAAGGCCAGTAAAAAAATGTTAGAACCAATAGGAAAGAAAAGGCAAAGGTTTTGGCTCTAGGAGATTATAATGAATAGCCTAAGAAAGCATAGCTCACAGTCGGCAGTTCCACTGACCCCCAGTATGTGGTAGGGCACTGTGCAGGTTACAGAGAAAAGAATGCTTTTGGAGTATAGTGGACCAATTTCAAAGGAACTGCTGTCATCTGATGATGTTATAACCTTGTTCAAAAACCCAACTTTCAGGCTTTCATTCTGGCCAGTTTTGTAAAGTGAAACAATCACCTTTGAATAAAAAAAAAAAAAAAAACATTTTTGTTTACAAAGCCATAATGGTTAGGTGAATACAGATGAAGAGGCGAACCAAAATGATTGCAGGGTAAGTTATGTTTATCTCACAGTCCTGCACTGTGACTGTGATACTATTTCAGCGATCAAACCTGAGTCAGTAAGGCAGTGAATCACCTGAAATGCCAGACTAATGTTAGCAGATGGAGAGAGAGAGAGAGAGAGAGAGAGAGAGAGAGAGAGAGAGAGAGAGAGAGAGAGAGAGAGCGAGAGCGAGAGCGCGAGAGCGAGAAAGAGAGAAGAGGGAGAGTGAGAGAGAGCAAACCTAGGAGCAGGGTTACTTCTGTTACTCATCTGCATATCTCATTTGCGCTGCACTGGCCCTTGTGTTCTCTGATCCCTTCTTCTTTATCTCTGTGGCTTTAGTCAGCAGTTGACACAGTGCACACGTCCGCGTGTTATCTCAGAGACACTACCGTGACACAGGAGAATTTCGAGGAAGATAAAATTACGTGAGGCGGCCCTCCGCGCCCTCAGTTTAGTGCAGTCAGCTTTAGAGCCGATGTGTCACCTTTAGTTTGGTGTGCAACCGTGAAAGTATTGTCAAAGAGAAAATAAATGATTCCACACATACGCACACACACACACACACACACACACACAGATACACCATGTGAGAGGAAGGTTCAGTTGGACAGGCCTAAAAAGCCCTACTGAAGTGTTTCCCACGTGATGTAATCTTTGTGTGATCTTAGCGGCGTAGGAGTTGCACAGACACAACTCTACCCCCCGAGCCCCTCTCCGCTTATTTCTCCAGCGGTGCCGTGCAAAAAAAAAAACACCAACCGGGGCCGTTCTCACAGGAATACTCAGCCATTTCTGCCGCCGTTCCCTTTTGTGTACATTCCCCCCCTCCCCTCGTAGTATTCGTTAAGTCCCTGCCAATCTCCAGGGATTTAGCTCCACACCTCCCAATATGATTGCGCGGTATTACCGCGAACACTGCGCTGCTCCAGTTCCCCCACAGTGACGGGAAGGAGCATCTCACAGCAGCGGGGGGGCTGAGAGCCCACGCTGAAGATGAGCCTAAGAGAAATGTGCATTCCATGTGCATTAATCAGTACATGTATACGTATATGGAGCAATTTATGCAATTTTTCCACCTCACGCTCAATTTGATATCCTTCACGTGAACCATGGTATATACTCTGTTCATGGTTGCGTTCATGATGCTGTTTTTTTTTTCCTTTTTATTTATAAACCAGAAAAGCTCACTCCTGCAAAGGCAGCTTATGCATCCATGGAGATCCTTGAACTGTAAGGAACCAAACGGCTCTTGGTGCCTTTTGTTGGAATTCAATTGTCATTCTTTTGGGCCAAAGAAACAAAAAAAGTGTCATTTACTGACTCTGGACTGTACAATTTGATGAAATTGTGAATTGTAAATAATTATTGCCAATTACTTTCATCTTAATTATCAACATAAAAATTTAAATATGTCAGAACATTTCACACATTGAAAGCAAGGTAAGACCTCACCATAATACAGAAAAGGCAGATAGGACCAGAAAAACCCAGTTTCCAAGAGTGAATGAGTTTATCAAGACAAAAAGAAGAGAAGACCTCACCTTCGATACCCCCTCCCTCTCAGAAGTCTCCAATATTAAAGTGAAACAGCACAATGAGTGCAAGTCCTTTAAATGTGCCTTTTAGAAGAAGGAGACCACAATTCGTCACTGAATAATTGTCTGTGTTGCTATAGTTAGCTGACGCCTGTGCAGTCAGAGGTATTCAGTTCATCTGTTGTCTCCTATGCCTCTCACACTAGCATGCCAGTTGACAGCGCATCAGTTCGACTGGTGAAACGTTATCACAGAAACACACAACAAATGTATTCTATTTCAGCTGTGGACTGCAGTGATCCCAGTCTCGGCCATGCAATTCTTTCTGACATTAAACAACATTGTGTTACGAAATGTAAAATAAGGACATGTCCACGTTAGACTCGCACTGTCGTGAGAGGGGTGTTCAAGTACAGAGATAACGGCACACCCAGCCTCTGGATTTCAGCTGTGGGGGGGGATATGAACTCTCTGCATAGGAGCAAATGATTGGTGTGCTTCAAGCAGAGCCTCTGGGATCAAAATAAAAGAAAGTGTTCAGATAACCCATGCCTGCTAAAAATAGCGCTCTTGGGAGAGGGGGAGGGGCTGCTCCTTGGGTTTGAAGCAATCGAGGGATTCTGAGCTCTCACTTCAGTTTTCGCCAAGCGCAGACCTACCTAGTGTCTGAACTTCTTTTCAGATGCGGGAAAGGCGTTGTGTTTGAAACTACCGCGCTTGCTAAAATAACACATTTATTCACATATTCCTTTGGGCCAATTTAAGATTCTGTGCTCAACCTGAAAAATATGTTGTGCAGAATATTCTTCAACAGCTATTTTTGAATTTCACATATTTTACAACAGGCTTATGAGGTGTAGTAAGAAAATAAAGGAAATAAATGCAACCAAGTTTATATAATATACCTACAGTAGTCCAAGTCACTTTTGTGGTGAGGAAACACAACATGATCCAGTAGCAAAATGAAACACTCAAAAAAAGTGTTTTAAAGACCAACAGAATGTAAATGTTTTATGCTTAAATTTAACTACGTAAAGGATTTCTTTAAAAGAACCATGACTTAGTGCGATAATTAGTAATTAATGATGCATTTTAAATACTTCATGATGAGGGTTTTTCCCTCTCTCGTTGCCTAGCAACAGCGAGCTGCCACCGAATCAAATTATGTTCTCAATATAATGAAGGGACACTGACATATATGGCTTATTTTGAGTCTAGCAGAAAAGACTTTTAAAAATGAAAGTATTTCAGTATTTCAGTGCCATACTGTGAAATATTTGCTTTCAAACATTATTGACACAAAATCATGTAAATGAATTTACTCACCATTACACTCTATTCATCTCAGTTACGGTGCACTGTCTGAAACACAGTTTGGCCAGATGTTGATACACACATTGAGGTTTTTACAAATGAAATACTTCACTATCGTGTTGTCAGATTGTTAGGTTCAGTATGTGTCAACTCTAAGGCCAATTTTTTTTTCCTTCCCTCTCGGATCTTTACCTTGCATGAATGTCGCTCCCCAGTGATGTCCTGGTTATGCAAAATTTTTTGGCAACACTTCCTCACTACCACGTATGACTCATGTTTGGAGAGAGTCCCCACTATGGTGTTTGCCCTGTCCCTTTTGAAGCGGGGGTATTGTGTTTGTACAGCAGACTGTGTCCTTCTCCTGAGACGCAGCTCCAGATTGCCACAGAGCATGCCCCCACCCCCCCCTCGGTCACCCCTGTGTGTGACCCCCCCCCCATCTCTTCAGAAAATGAGAAATACATGGGAAAAATGTCTAAAGAGAAGCAGGGGGAATGGGCATCACAGCAATGTTCCGTCCAAATTTCAGATGTCAGATATACACAGTGTTCTTTCCTGAATTGAACTTTCCAATCCAGCACTTATAAAATTAGATCCATCTCGCCTTTTTTTTTTTCATGTTACATGAAATTCAAGCATAAGAGGTTTTAACATTTTGCTTTAGGAGTCTGTGCCTGACACCAGCATCAGTTTGTCAAATTACAGTAATCGTACTATCGTTGCACAAACCTGGCGAGGCATTGCAAGTGCGTCTCTGGAAGGGCTCAGATGTGATGTCGCGTGCAAGCCTGGCACCGTGCACAAGCCCTGGTGTGGTTGCCAGTCGACACTGGACTTCTCAGCGCGCATACCCACGATTATTATTTCATCACACTTACTGTAAGATGCGCTTGCCCACGGTGATTTACGATGCTGGAGACGTGACAGCATCAATTAAAGATTAAAACTTCAGCCGCTGCTTTCATAATCACACAGACTGTATTTTCATTTAAACATTGCCCAGGTTACCATGACAACGGCAGAATTCTCGCAGGAGACGGTTCCAGCGTAGACATCCCACAAACACTGCGGTCTGTTACCGGGTCACTTTATCCGTGCTCTCGGCATAGATCTGTGTGTGGACGAGGGCTACAACAAATGACCCCGCATAGCTCCATTACTTCTAAGGGACTAGAGTGTGATGTCACACAAGGGTATGGACAGATGTCATAATAAAGTTAAGCTGTGTTCTGTAGTATCTGTGTAACTGACATCACTACTGAGGGAGAAGTGGCACAACCTGTGTTTTCACTGAGTGTCCAAACTTTAAACCAGTGCTTATACAGCTTACTTCACCATATGACAAGGATTACACACACTTAATTCATCATTTATTCTGTGGACTCACTGGGCAAAAGGGATCCTGTAGCATTGTATGTCCACAACAAATTTCCCTTCAACGATCATAAGACTTATCTCATCTTATCTTATCTGTGTACTCTGTATACTACAGTAACTTTAAATGCAATGTTACGGTAGTTAATTATAACTGCTGCCCATCATTTTCATGTGATCAACCTAAGGAGTCTGGTGATTTAGAATAAAGTACACCCTCTCTAATTGGAGGGTTATTTGTACAACATAATTCTCTCCTGGCATGGTCATTTAATATGGGTTTGTATTTGTTTCAAAGATTTTCATCATTTTAAGACAATGATTCTTTCCTCTGTCACTCCTATTAGGACAGTTTACCACACTCCATAAGTGCTATGCATTCTGTGACGACAGACCAAGTGGCTTTCAGTAGAAAATCTGGTCAAACTGCCACGCTGGGTTTAAAAGTGACCTTCAAACATTCCCTTTTCTCCGTCCTATTTTTTTTATATATTTAGAGAGCTATTTTTATAAGTATGGCAGAGCTGTAGTGGCTCAGAGAAATGGTCTTAATTGGAGCTGAAATGGGAGATGGGATACTGTGGCGGGAACTAGGTGGAGACACCTTGAATTTAAACGATCAATAATTGAGAAAGTGCTGTTTAATTTCAGGCAGCGTGTCAGACTGAATAGCTGCTTTAGAAGCCAAATGAATGGGTGACAATTTTATGTTTTCAAAAGGAATTCACGTTGACATTTACACCTGAATTCAGTCATCTGTCCTTAACTTTGACTTAAAAATAAATGTGATGTTTTTTTCAAATGCAAGCACATATTTTTAAAATTATGCTGGTTATCACTGAACTAGAGTAAATATATTTGTGAAGAAAAAAGTTACACTTTATTTATAAATCAAAATGAAGGAAAAATGTTGTTTGTATCCATGACTGTTAGTCATGCACAGTCTAATGGAGTAAAATTCCTCCAGTTTCAATCACTAATGCTAAACTTGTGTGAGGGATTTTTTTTCCCTCATGGATTTACAATTCACTTTCGCAAACTGCATGAACAGGATGGACTGATATCAGCAGAAAACACTGAAGGCACTGTCCCCAACGCACAGCCATCGTTCATGTTTACTCAACGGACCATCTGTTTATCGATACAAGGGCAACATCAATATCATCTCGCGCCATTAATATCGCTGCCCTCGCACACACAGTTGGGACGCGCTCCGCGAGCCTCCCAAACCGTGGAGGTGTGAGAACAAACTCCCGGGGAAACTGCGGAGGTCAAGCGCCTCAACACAACTCCATGAGTCAAACGTTGAGTCAATGTTTCCACACCAGCAGGCTTCACAACAGGAGAGTGTGAACAGCACCAAGACGAGGGTGAGGACCGCGCTCGGAGAGGCGCGAGTGACCCGATTAGGACTTGGCGGTACAGTGTCATGTGCGGTGGCACTGAGGCGAGCATGCAATCCAACAACTGTGGCACCTTCTTAATAACTCCCAGCCACAAACACAGGCGAGCAATCTCCATTTTTCTGATCCTATCAATTTTTTTTCCCCATGAGTCAAGTGACCATCAATGAGTCTGTCTTAATGATATGAAGAAGTAGTGCATTACATTACAGTCATTTAGCAGATGCTCTTATCCAGACTGACTTACATAGGTTACAGTTTTTCCATGTCATCCATTTATACAGCTGGATATTTACTGAGGCAATTCTGGGGTAAGTACCTTGCCCAAGGGTACAGCAGCAGTGCCCCAGTGGGGAATTGAACCAGCAACCTTTTGTTTACGAGCCCAGCTCCTTAACATGATGCTAAACTGCCACCCAGTAGTGAAAAAATGGATCCTGCTGTTGGATGAAATTAAAGCCCAGGTGCTAGGGGAATTAGTTTGGTGATCACTGTTGTACTGATTACCCAGATAACTGTATCTACCCAGCAATAAATAAATTAATAATGTTGAATGGGTATGTGTCAAGAAGGTTGCTCTGGATAAAGAGGCTTGCTAAGGCAATAAAAGTATGGTGTTAATTTCTGTTCTTCAATACTAAGAGGAAGCTTCATGAAAGAGTCCACAGTAACATATATGGAAGAACTGCTACATTCAGATTACATATTCATTCCTTTTTTTCACTCCCATAACAAGCAAAGTTGGTTTTCCAGCACATGCATTATGGTAAATGATGAGCTTTATGTATCAGCTAGATAGTAAGTATCAATTATAACTGTCAAAATAGCTAAGAATACATTTGGGCTTTATTTGTTGTTTTTTTTTTTACTCATTCCAGATGGTTTCTACCTCCAGGTTTTTACCAGCCTTAATCCGTAAATGCCTTCATTGCACAACATTGTAGTATTTCATACCACTACGGGCAACAACCCAGGCCCGAAATCAGTCTTACTGCACTGCACAAAGCCATACCTCCGTGCTTTGCTGGAACTGCTTTGAGCTTTGCATGTTTGACTGAATTCATCTCTTTCTACATAAGCACAAGTGTATTATCCGGCTGTCTAGGAGAGTGCTACCCTGGGACCATGAACTTGAACGTTGTTTCCCATTGGAAGACTAACTCACTCACACCAGGCTTACTGTTTTTTATATACTATATATATGATATGAAGTCAAATGCACTAAGTTTGTATTGTAGCTGTACTGCAGTCCTAAGGAGAATTTCGTATATATCCGTAATATGAAAAATAAGCCTTTGGCAAAGGTGAATGGAACCAAACATGATTAAATGATCAAATGTTTATTTTTAATTATTTTTACAGCACAGAAATGGGACAAAATTAGTTTAACTGCAATTACTTGGCACGTTTTAATTAAACATGCCTGTTTACATTTCATACTGTACCATCCACTCTCGTGAAAGCAAAGTAAACACCGCAAGCTAGTATAGCTGACATGAACATTTGTTGACTATGGCATTGTGTTTTCCTCTATGCAGCAAAAATGGGTGAAATTTAGGGAACTGGGGTGGAGAAGAATGAATCATCATTGAAATATCGCCAAACAATTTCTTCATGGATTTCCAACAATGAATTATTGTTGGCTTATTAAATAATTAAAAAATAATATTTTTGTTCTGCTGGAAGTTGCTCTGGATAAGAGCACCTGCTAAATGACAATAATGTAATGTAATGTAATTTTTACTTCAGAACTGTGGAAACACGTACGCTATACAACTTATGTATAAATGCATAAATATGATATGCATAAATGCTTCAGCCTCGTGTTGGCTGAAAACAAACCATGTTAAAACCATGTTAAGACATGCGCTGGGTCTGCTCCTGTCAAGTCACGTGGCCAGGCTATTAAAGCTGGTCAGGGCCGTTTCAGGCACCTCATCTGGCAGGGAAATTATTCAGCACGACTTTGTTTGGAATACCCGCGCCATCTGCTCCCCTTCGTCCCCTGCACTCCAAACCTGCACTTATGTTTAATATATCACAATCAATAACATCATCAGCACACAATGGGCCCTGTTTGAACAAGAAACAAACAGCCCGACACAATGGAGCTGCTTCGGCCTTTATTGTGCGAGATGCCGTACCGCATTGTCATGAGTGCGGGCACTTTTTCCGCAGCCGGCCCTCTTGTGTTTGCTTCGCCGTGTTTTGTCTGGCTTTGACCTTTTCTCATAAATCTGATAGCTTTTTCAATATGCTGCCGCTCGCAAAGCTTATTAATAATAATCATACACGTCAAAATAACAAACTGACATTTTTTTTTTACCCTCATGTGCTAAATTTCCTGCAGGTTGACTTTATCCTTTGTATTATCTATAATTACAAACCACCTCAAGCTCAGCTTCATGCCTCTGCAAGTCAGGCATGTTGTCTCTGTCAGCAAAGGTTTTGTCAGTCCAGGATCTCTCTGAAACACAGTATGGTATTACCCACCTTTCAGACCGTGCAGAAACTTGGAGTACAGTATCCTTTGACAACTCACTCAGCTTCCTTCAGAGCAGTACAGCAATGACTAGCACCTATCATGCCTTTGTGTCAAACAGCCAGAGGACAAACCCATCTCCCTCAGGTTGTCTCACACAGATACTTCTCCAGCCCTTAGTATTATCCCACTTGGACTGTTGAGACCCTCTCTTAGGCTGGGATTAATTGTTAATTAGCTGGTTTTTAACTTTATTCATTTGTTTATTTACATTACATTACATTCATTTAGAAGATGCTCTTATCCAGAGTGACTTCCAGCACAATAGAATGTAAGTGTATCCATTCATCTATCTATCTGTTTAGACACTCCATTTAGATACTCATTCATAGTTTGCTGCTCATAAAAAAGATCGTCTGAAATGTAGTTACAGCAGTTTTTATGTCTTTGTACAGAGAGAGGGATATACTTACTAATGTGTCTTTCAAGACAATCTATACGATTATGATGCTGTAGATCTGCTGTTGGAAAAATGCAAAAAAAAGCCTGAACATACATAATAAATATGTATACTTATGTATACATAATACATAAACAAAAAAAACACATCTGGTCAATTAAGTATAATACTGCTGTCTGTTGTGGTGGACAATATTAGGTAACACAAAGCACTTCACATCAACTTCATTTTAGCTCTTTAGCGCAGATTAAATGACCCGTTCATCTGTTATAATTGCGCTCAAGCTTTCTGCTCCATGAGGGAATTCAAGTGTGGCTTGCTCTAATGCGATTGATCCCGGAAAGGCTTGTGAAAAATAAGATCAAAATGTTAAGAGGGCACATAGAGGTGGGCTTAAAGGAGAGAGAGAGGGCCTTATGGACACTTATTAGGAGTCAAACAAATCTCTGCAGATAAGCCATTTCAGCCAGAATTGACCTTGTGGATTTTGTGACTTCATATGAGAGCGTACAGACATGGAAAACGTTCAGTGTAATTAAAAAATTACAAATATTTTTTCATGTAACTTGTCGCTGCATTGGCAGCAATGGACACAGTCAACTTTTTTATGTCATCAGTGTAATGCCTTTGTAAAATATTATACAGTAAAGTTCTTCATGAAGGATTTTAAGTGGGAAAGGATATTTTTCAGTGACTGCCATGCGATATCAATGGTTGTATTATAGTCTATTTGAAATCATAGTGGATTTCAATAGCTGAAAATGTTTGTTCCATTTATCTGCTTAAAATGTGAAAATGTCATACACGTGAATTTGAAAAACAAATATTTGAATGTCTGAAAAAATGAAAATAAATATTTCTATAAATATCCTTCTTAAGTTAAATACAAAACAAAAAGTCGCCTTGCCGTGCAGAGGTACCTGAGAATCAAAGAATCAAAGGAAAATTTTCACTTCCTTTCAGCTTTCACAACACCACGACTTCCTGAGCCCTCTAACTTCTGAAGTTTAGCAGAGTATAGTTTTGGATTATTAAAAGTAATATCTGAAGGAAAGTTAAGAGACAGTTACGATGCCTGATTTTTTTTTCTATAGTTGTTTGTTTTTGTCTTCCAGAGTACAGCTACATTCAGATAACTGAATCCTGAATATCAGCTACATTAAACTTTCATAGGCTGTATTTTTCCTCAGACACAAAAATATATTTAGAAGTATATTTTATTACAACATATAGTATTGACTCAGATTCTTTTGACTATCAATGAGGATAACATTCTGTTTGTAGCCTACAGGCAGGTAATTTACTTAGAATCTTAAGTAATATTTTGACATATTTTTAATACCTGCATGTAAAAATCTCCAACCCTGGAGTCAGCCATTACAATATGCATATATGTGATTGAATATAATAATCTTGAAAAAAGATGATTGCACATAGATATCATATTAATAATTTATACTGATGAATAAGTGCAGTGATTGAAAGCAGCCTGGCCACATATTCCAGCATAAATAAACAAAAAAAACAGAAAACAGGAAAAATGCATTCACACACATTTTTATACACTTAAAATGGATTTAGTTCCTAGAGAACATTCTTTTTCAAAAGCGTGTCTCCAGAGTAGTCCTCCGCATACTTTGTTTCGCTCTGTGGCCTACTGCGAGTTTCGTTCATAACACTGCGAGTCTGCACTCTGATTGTATTCTCTTCAAGACAATGGGATCCTAATGAAATTGAGCATGATAACTCTTCTGAACTTTCAACAACAAAGAAAAGAATACAAAAAAAAATCACTTAATATAACCTGACAACACCACGAGAACACCAGCCGGCTGTTTAGATGAATGCAGGCTGCGTAATAGAAATCTCACAGAATAGAAATTTAATTGCATATGGGACAAAGGGAGTCTAAGAGTCATTGAGATTTGAAAATGACACACAGTTCATATGACAATTTAATTAAATCTCATAAGGCTGTAGACAGACAATGAGAGGGGAGAATCTCACCTGCCTTGCATCTTTTCTGAATCTTTTAATCTCTCTCGTCTTTGTTTCTTTTCTTTCTTTCTTTGTTGTTTTTTTTGCAGAGGTAGCGGGAGGTGCCCTGTAACAGGGGAAATTAATTATCAGACAGGAAACACTGATATTCATACAAACTAAGACATGTCAACATGTTGAATGCCATGTAAATGTAAATCATTGATGTACCGGAACATTTATTTATTGTGTAGACTGTGCCTCCCTAAAATATTAAAACTGTTGAGAAAGGTAGATTAAGCATAAGAGTGTTGATTTCCTGCAGTGTCAGTGCATTGACTGCAGTTAATGAAACACCTATTCGCATAAAAGAACTCAATGGATCCAGAATATAATAGAACATCCTCTATTAGTAGACATTCTGGAAGACCATAGTCCCTGGCTTTAATTGATTTCTCATTGTGACAATCTAGTACCATATTCAGCCAGTGGGAAACAAATGCTTTATTCTACTATACAGCCCTTTTAAACCACAAAAAGATGTGTATAAATAAAATGATCTAAATAAAAACAATCTACAGCATAAGCTGTAGATCATTAAAGCTGAAAAAACAGGCAAAAAGTTTTTTAAATGGTGATATAGTTAGGAAAATGTTCTCTAGGACAGCTCTGGCATATTCGCTCCTGTGGCTGTTTTGAGGTCGCTTTTACCACAAATCTAGAGCTGTTCTTATCTCCATGGTAATGCTGAACCTTTCTCTGGCCAATGATTGAAGGGGAAAAATAAAATGGAAAAAAAACACAGGCTACATGATACCAGCAGCTACACACTAGCCATGTACTGGGTATATTATCGTGGTTTTATTACTATTTTTTAAAAACCATGATGTGATTGTATTATATATTGTAAATGGAGGATTAGTGCTTAAGCTGACATAGGATCATTGTGTTTGACAATGTGTTGATGTTGATTTTTCAAGCAGGGTATGATTCAAAGTCATTTCAGTTACTTTCTGAATAAGGTCCACACATACTCGTTTCACAGTACTTTCACAGGACACAATGCTTACTGTCAAAGAGCCCCATCTGACAGTGAGAAAGATACAATGCAGATAGTAACCAGACAGCTGTGGAGCTCCATATACATTCTCCCCTGGATGCAATCAAAACCACTGAGATGACTTAAGGAAAGGTGTTATTCAATAACAAAATCCTCCCGATGAACACTGTGCCATATTATAATACAGTGACTCGTGGATTCAGTCAACAACTCTAAGCCATCTTAAAGGGAATAAATACTTTTCCATAGTATGCTGTCAGGTTGAGGTGTGGAGGGTTTTTTTTTGAATAATACTTTCCCTAAAAATGACTTAGTGGTTTCGATTTAATCCTGGGGTTTGTCTGCCATGAGAATGGAAATTCTAACTTGCTCAACTCAAGTGAAAGACAACAAAAACAATAATAACAAAAAACAAAGACATTAGAGGGCTAGATTTCTGGAAGTGTACACCTTTTATTGGAATCTAGTGCTGCAGTGAAGCAATGATCATCGACACGTTTCTGGCGGTAGGGAGTGAAATTCCATATGAGGAATTACAGGAGCACATCTGCTTCAGAGAGGTGGACATGGACGCCAAACAGGACGTGACATGGTGATGTCGTGTAGAGCTTGCCTGGTGGATGTTTGGGAGCATCCATGGTATCAGGATGGGGTTCAATGTATTTTTTGAATCAGAAGAATAATTAAGGACATCCTATAAGTCTTGGGCATCACCGCCAAGAATAGTACGAGTAGTTTCACCTGATCACCTGCATTCTTGGGATTCTCTGTGACTAAATCAGCCTATACAGTGCAATTGTAGTTGGGGTATTATTTAATGAGCTTCCTATGTTAAATATATATAATCCAAAAATTTTAAATTGATATTTGTTACATTCTGTCGTTTTTAAATTATATTTTACTTAACAATGTGTTCTTAACAAAGGAACCGTCACAGAGCGCCATACAGAGAAGCAACACAAAATCATTACAAATGCCACAGGAAACGGAAAGGGGGAAAAATTGTAACAAAACAATGACAAAGCACCCACAGTATTATGAACAACGGAGATATACTACTGCAGCACCTCGCGATTGCGTAAGGTTTATACGAGATTAAAGCCCATTTATACGGGTCCGGTGTTTACCTAACGGCGTTTTGCGCCGGGGAGATTGACGCGCGAGTTATTGCCGCCCGTTTTCGCCTGTCCACGCCAGCTGCCGCGGAAAAAAACAAAGGGCCTCCGCGCGGGAAGCAGCAGTGCTGTGAAGTGGACTCTGCTGTGATGTTACCTGCTGCTGCGCGAGCCTCGAGCTGCAGCCTGACTGCAATATGGCTAGACCTGCGGAGAACGCCATGCAAAATAGATTCACTGACATCTGTTCCCAGCGACAAAGAAGTAATGGTTATTTCAGACACGAAAGAGCACGGCTTCTGTTTTTTTTATATATATATTATTTCCCCATGTTGCATTTTAATGATGAATAAGTATATTTAACCGATCACTCTTTTTTGAAATAATATAATAAAGTGCTGGACACGCATTCGGAGTTGGCATTATTTAGGCTTGACATTTACAACTTATTCAGCTGAGAAATACCTTTTTACAGAAAGTCGGTGTAAGGCGTGAAACGTAATGCAGTTTGACATGAGCCACAAGTCATATTTTCATCACTGCCTCACCTCGGGAAAGCAAACCAACATTGTCAAATTATTATTATTCTAGGGGACATATCTGCGTTAATTACACTGCGCTGATCACAAGAGCGGGGGGCATTTTCAGCGCCAGTGGGGTTCAAATCTGTGAGACCTCCATCTGTTTTCTGTGCCACATGTTTAAATGCTTAATGTGATTTATTTCTTTCTTTATTTAATGATTTATTTATTGATCGTTTCTATGCAGGCAGCGTTCAGAATGCCCACACGTTCTGAATATTTGAAATCTCAATTACTATTCTGACTAAGATGTTTACATGCACACAAAGTTTAATATCTATTTCATGTCTGATTGCATTTCACAAAAAGACATACTCAAGAGGAAATTACAATGTAGGCCTAAGCATGACATTACTAAGCAACATAACAAGTATATGAGTACCTTGATTTGTTTATGTCAGCATGAACAACATCTTAGTCCCAACACATTAAGAAAAATTTCCTCCTGTTTACCACTATCATTTGAAATGGTGATAGAAACCCAGCTTGAAAACATTTTGTCAGGTGGGCAAACACACTGTAATTGTGCGTTGATGCAGATGTATATATGAGAAATTTAATCTGATCATGGCCTTTGACTCTGCCCTTCTGCATGCTCCTCCCACCCAGGAGGAGATGCACCGATACCCAGCATGCCTGAGCTGCAACCCGCTGATGACAAGGGGGCAGGGGAGCTCCCCCATTGGGATGAAGTCATAAAAACAGATGGATGCTGGGATAGAGGAGCTACCACAACTGCCAGCGCACAGGAAAGAAAGCAATGATGCATCTTATTACGAGCTGGGTCAATCTGGAAAAGCAATGCCTAAACATGGGAGGGTATAACTTTGTGCCTGTGAATGACAGGAAGGTGAGATATTCGGCTATCATTGGTGCGGCAGCAGCACATTTTCCTGTGTTGCAGCTCAGTGAGATTCCCTGCATGGTCTTGCTATGCTCCATTAATCTACCAGATTCTGTCCATCTGCAAAATGTAGAACTGTGTTCACCTACATATATGAGATTATTTCTCAGGATGAACATGACATGTAAACATCAGGTGAACATATTCTGAAATTATTTATTATTCTGAGTTTATTATTCTGAATAGGCTGAATACTGAGCATGATGTTTACACATCTAAGATTTTGTTTTATTTGTTAGAATAATAAAGCAATAACGCATCACTAATTCAGACTGATTAAATTTGAAACACAGCCTCATTCTGCCTACAGAACATGAAGAATGGACTTCTTCAGTCGGTAAGTTCCTGGACATCCTGGCTAAAAACAGCGTATTATTACCCATCTAACACAGCTATTAATTTTGCTTTGATTTATAGTGTCACCGTGAGCAATGTTAGTTTATTGTGTCTGTTTAAAGGTCCCATTAGTCTTATAAACAGGTGATTAGGCCTGTGCGCGTGTGGGCCAGACATCTGTTAGATCTCAGCTTCTCATTGGCGCCAGGGTGCGCCGATCTCGCAGGTCTTCCGCGGAGCGGGTTCCACAGACCCACCGCGTGTGCACGTAAAGGTTTTCCCTCTGACTGAGAGTTTGATTAATTAGCGTAATTGATTAGCCGCTGGGTCCCCCCCCTCCCCCCCCAACCCACTCAGGAGAGGTGTTACAGAGGCCAGGTGTTTGGAATTAAGAAAGATTGTTACAGGGGGGTGTGTTACACCATGTGACTTCCAGCTGCGTCCTGGCCCTCTTTAATCAGGGAGAGGAATTTTACAGAGACCACTGCGAACAGGCGACAGTCTGAATGTGTTTTTCCACGGTCTCACAGCAACACAGGTGTGACAACAAAGGAACTTAAGAGGCTGCTCAGGTGAGGTGAAGGGACGGAAGCCTGGAGGGAACGAAAAACAGGCGCAAACTCCACCCCACACCCCCCCAAACGCAGGACAACGGCAACAGCAATGGCAACTGTGAAAAAGTGTCATCCTTTTCCGTTGACAATTCGCGGCCTCTCTGCGCACTCTGTCAGGGTGTCAGGAATCATGATCTGCTATCACAGAGCACATACACTGCCTGTCACACACACATGATGAGGTGGCATCTTATCTACAATAAATTCCCGGGCGATGATCCGGCCGGCATCGCCGCGCGTCACGCGAGGAATTATCATCTGCACACAGGTGACCTTTCGCAGTCGGGCCCCACTCTTTGCACACTGATCCCTGATTTACTGCCTGTAAGAGACGTGCAATTTGGTTCAATTTCAAAGATGCATGTATGTGTGCTCAGAGAACACCATATGCTGTTCATTCAATTGTGCTCTTTATCAGAAAAAAAATGACATGGAGATCTGTTTTCAGCTGGCAGTCTCATAAGGTGTTACAGAACAGCCTGTGCTGGTGTCCAGGGTAAACCTGTGAGGGTAACATGTGTAAGGCCCATCATCAGAGGAGGTTTACATTATGAGTATGATTATCTCAACAACAATGGGCTTTCAAAAACCACATCAGCGTATTTTTGCCTCATTCATTACAACTCACCTCTTGAGGCTTGCCGGAGCTAATGCAATTATCCAGGTCAAACTCATTCTTTACATCACATTTTTATTGCCCAGAATTGTAAAAAAAAACACATCTCACTGGAGCTACACAGAAACCCGTGAGTACCCAGTAATTCACCAATTCACCCCATTACTGATTCATTTACAGATCTCTTTGCTGAGACGAATACATTGCATTTCAGCACTGCAGTCATTATTAGCAGGAGCAAAAAAAAAAAAAAAAAAGCCCTCGCTGTGAGATTATTCCAAACACATGCTGAAACTACGTGTGACCAATGGTGAAAGAGCAGCGTTTAAAAGTGCACAATTTCAACTGCATCATAAATCTTTTAACAAACCCTACATGGAAATAGCAGAGCAGATTATTAAAGGCACCCATGAGATGTGGAAGTACAGTACATTCAGGAGACGTTGCTAGGAAACACGACTGCCGGGTGAGTCAATGAGCAATCCAGTGCCTCTCAGCTGCTACAATGGAAAAGACAGCCCGGCATCCACACAATAATCGTTGCCTGCGTGGTCATCCAAATTATGCTAATTAATATTATCTTCACTGCCACTCAGCAGAAAATTTGCATTTTGGTGGCAAAGTACCTCCCTTTTGATCTATTCTGAGAGATAAAATCTGAAAATCTGTGGCACATCTCCTGGCAGTTGTGGTTTTCGGAATAGAGGCATTTATTAAATGCTAAAAGACAAGAACTTTCCCTCTGAGCTGTAGAATGTGTTTTGAACAGCGTTATCAACAGATTCTGCTATGAAATCTTATGACGCGACACATGTCCCAGGCAAAATGAGCATGGGGGGGTGGGTGGGTTTACTGCAGTCATTGTGCCGTTTATTGCAGCAGAACCAACCCTATTAAGTGATTATACCTGAGTGCTGTGGACCAGCTGGTTTTGTAACACCGAAATTCAGCAGTCTGACAAGAACAAACACAAAAATTGATTAACCCCAATACACTGTATAACGTGCTGTGCAGGATCTGGATCCGAAATGAGAACCCAAACATTGATATTAGGTGCCATTTACGTTCAGTAGGACAGTGTTTCTGATTAATCACAGTTTTGGCAAAACAAATCCAGACAGAGCATTTCACAGTGGAGGAATATTCAACAGCACCTTACTGTGCATGTGACTGTGATTTCAAGCCAGCAGAAATCCTGAGATGTGCTCAACAGGGGGGTAATTAGTGGCAGCTAATGGTGAATGATTTAAAGAAGTGCTTTTTTTCCCTCCTCTCAGCAGGCTCTGCCAGGTGTAAAAGATATCCCACCTGGATGATAGGATACCAGTTGCACCCTAACTTATATTGGCTTGTCCTACCTAAAAGCCTATGGAGTAGGTGCTGTTTCTCTCAATGCAATAAAGAATTAGCAAGGTTTCTGGAATGTTCTTTCTGAGGCAGAAAAGCCTTGTATTTGCACAATGTCATCCTAACTCACCAGACTTTGGTCAAATTAGACATTATGCAACATTATTAGTGGTAAAAATTAGTGGTCCCCCCAGGGTCCCTTTAGATGTATGTGTGATTGCTGATGTAAGCATTTATCATTGACAGCTTTTACTTTTAAAATAAGAGATGAGACTAGTGAAAAAAAAAAACTTCACACCAGACCTTAACTAAGGGACTGGAAAAAGCACCAGCACAAATATGTGCTGCGTTCACAGGTTTTAGTCTCTGTAGACAACTCCTGAGCGAGAGCAAATGGCGACTTTATACAGAGGCAGAGCAATCATCCCCATCTGAGGGCTGCGGCCGCACTCGGTTTACCTGTGGTGAAAAGGCGAGTGCGTTGGCGCGGGGATTATCTGCCACTCGATTCGCAAGTGGGGGGAAGTCGGCGGACAACAGGCCCCGGCGACTCAGGACTGAGTCTGTGACAGATGAGCAAATCGAAAATGACAAATCCAAGTGGCACGCTATCATCGAGGCCTGGCCCCGAGGGAGCGGTAACTCAAAGAAAATTTACAAATACATGGTAAATGTTTTTGTAATCTCTAGCTGCGGTGGAGGAAATGGCGCCTTCAGGGGGCATCACTCTTCAAGAGAGGAGTCCCAGTTTCTCCTCAGGTAATACCAGTTTACACAGACAAATTAGGTATTTTGCCCAACAGTAGGATTTGTATTTAAAATATTTGTATTAGCATTGTTTTTATACTTCTGTTGCTCTACTTTATCATATCATAAAATGATGTCCTGAAGAGTCAAACCATCTAAACTGCTGTAAAATATGCGTACAGCTTGTTAACAATAAATAACTGATTATAACAACTAATTATAACATGAATACCCACAAGTATCTTGTGTTAAATTGGATCCAGTGTCTGTTTTTCTGTATTCCCTGAAGTTTGACTGCAAAGATGCCTGCCAAGTACCTTTACTAAAAAAAAAACTGATAATAATAATCAGCACTTATTGTTGTGTTAGTACAATGTCTGGAGTGGAAAACAAAAGATTGCCTAGTATTTGCATTTAGGTAGCGGGCCAAATATGAGACTGGACTGGGAGGAAACTGTGGCAAAGTGATTGATACAGTAGTGAATATCCCTCTGTTTCTGAGTAGACATGTAATATCCTGGATCCTGGCTTGTGCTTCCCTGGCATGTCGTGGGACCTACTCCCTCGTGCTCAGCGGAATGCCTCCGGTAATTTTGGAACAATCAGAAACGGGGGTGAGGTGGGGTAGGTGATGAGCTCTCGAGGGGAGGAAAGGCCTGCAGGTTTATCGTGAATAATCACCCTCATGGATCTTTCTCTCTCTTTCCCTCTCTCTCTCTCTCTCTCTCTCTCTCTCTCGTGCTTTCTCCTGACAATAACAGGACAGCGGGACTCCAGAGGAGGGGAGCCCTCGGAGAGGGAAAGGGGCCTTATTTGGCGGTCCATCATTAACTGCGGAGGGGAACGGAGGTGCCCCTCGGTGACAGAGGGCCAGCGGTGCATGTCAGCGAGGGCAATAACCAGCCGGGGTAATCACCTCAGTATCCCAGCGCACTACATATTCCAGCCCTCCCCTGAATCCCCAGACGCAGCTGCCCCTCAGACTGCACACAGCACTACATCTTGATATTTGCAATGCGATGACACAGAGCTGCAGAAATCCGGTCGGGAGGAATGGTTTTTCTGTCGGGCTGGACATCCGCATTCACCACGTCTGACAATCCTCTGCTCCCTGGCATTCAACAGTATTGACCTCTTTATTTGTCCAATGCCGCTGGCCAATTAAAATTTCACTGACCTGTCTTTAAAATGTACTTTTCCACTTAATGAAGGCTCACGGGGTCCCGGTAATGGCTCCCGACAGAAATCTTTGAGGTTAGTGACTTTCCACATTATCTGTGCTGCCGAAGCTGTAAGCTGCAAAGAGCACCATAATACCGTTTCCCAGGTGTGCCTCCCGACGAGTACTAAAGTGCATGCAGGAACTAAGCCTGTTAACAGCATCCATCTTCACAAATTAAAATGCAGTGTCTGTTGTGTCCTGAAGGATACCTCAGAGTGATTGAACCGAAGCCAGTTGTCTGGGGAATCAATATGTTTCAAAACAAGAAGATCAAAGCCCATTTTACTGAATTCTCCTGTGAAAAATTCTCCTGTTAATGAGACCGGTTGAATCGTGCCTTTCTCTGACTACCTTTTGGATGTCAGGTCACACGTGTGAGGCGAATGACTAGAAACACTAATGGCTATTAAGAGTGATTCCGAGTATCTTTCATGCCTCGCTGGTGTCCCTTTGTATTGTATACCACAAATGACATTTATTTATCTAGGAAAATCAATTAAGAACTTCAGCTTTAATTACATGGGTGAACAGCGCCCCCTATTGGTCAACCAACATTACTTCTAGCAGCAACCTTCAAGGCCTCCTATACTAACACCAAGCCAACCAAGCTACTGCATATTACAGAACATGGTTACCAGATGAATCCATGTACTGAAATTGTGATTGGGCAAAATGTAGTCCAGTTCCACACAGTTCCAAACTCTTTGCACTTTGATGCAAACAAATTCTGTAAATTTGAGTAAAGTATGAAATTAAATACAGAAGCATTCAGAAAGAAAATATAGTGTCAAAGTGTGACCATTAAAGCATAAGGACTGTGTGCAAAGTGCTGTCCTGTTATTGTATTAATGCACAGGAGAGTGCTATGATAATATCACCAAAACAAAATACGGATGTAATACAGTGCTTTTCACCCCCTCTGTGGTTTCAGCCAAATGCTGTAATGCTTTAAAAGACAAAAAAGGAGGAAAAAGCAGTGACTTCATTTCATGCCAGACCTGTTTTGTCAAGACGCTGTCCCCAGCTGTTTATTGTATTCTCAAACAGCATGGCTTTCTCTGATCTTAATCCCGCCATGGCGACGGAGTGTTTCTTAATGCCGGTGAATATGGGGCAGGATGTTA
Organism: Megalops atlanticus; assembly: GCA_019176425.1. Taxonomy (NCBI): domain Eukaryota; kingdom Metazoa; phylum Chordata; class Actinopteri; order Elopiformes; family Megalopidae; genus Megalops; species Megalops atlanticus. The sequence continues at coordinate 7,477,633 of CM032886.1, forward strand.
ATAAACACACCGGCAGCTCAGAAACAAGAAATATGAAGCGTAAGCAGAGAGATTCGGTGAGATAATATATTTCCCCTTACATGCCGTGCTGAAGGCATTATGAGATAACACGTTGCCCGTTGTTCATCTGTGACTGTAAATCGCCTCTGACATATTTCCCCTGTGTGTCCTCTCGGTGTCGACCTCGATTTTCTGCCCTCCCAGCGCACACTTGTATTACATTTGTTTTAATCAGGGCCAAACATTTGCCATCTTTATTTTGTCCAGTTCTAACAAGGAGAGGACAACTCAATTCTGCGGGTCGGCTTACAGGACATTTTTTTTTTCCCTATGCTGAGTGGTCCTTCTTAAGTGAGATGTCTGCTTGGTTGTTCATTTAATTGTGCCTAAGTGAATTCGCAATCATAGATGCAGGATAGTTATGGTGCAATAAATACTGCTGCCATTTTTGGGCCTAATTTTTGCATTTAAAGTGCTGCTATGCCCCTCATCCAAGTTTCAGGGGCTGGAAAAAATTACCCATGACTGAAACTACTACAAGTGATTGAAGTTTTGTGAAAGGTAGAGCTGACTGTATTCATTTGAACAGTAATACCTCCTAGCCCCTTAGCTAGGTTTTATGTCATTGGAAGTTTATGCAGTTTATGCAGATTATGTATATCTTCTTCTCAGACGTAAAATGAGTTCAATAACCACACAAGCTGCTAGCAAACTAGTTAATGCAAAACCACATTTTTCATGATTTGTGGTGTGCAACAGCACATAATTTCGTACACGTGTACCAAGAGCTCTTTGAACTGCTTTTGTCAGCATACATGACATGACTTATTCACAAATTATGCACCTTAATTTTCTCTAAAACTGTCTAGACATAAAGTTGGCTACAATACACTTCATTGAGTTAGATCATTAGGCTGATATTTCCCTCCAAGGAAACCATATATTGAGTAATAGGAGAGCTTGACAGTCCATGACAAACTTTAGTCAAAGGGACAGCTGCCAGCTAGTGAATAATTCAGTAAAACTGTAGCATGACGGAAGCATAGGCTTCCCTTTCACTGTTCAGAGTTTTAGGTATTATTTAAAAAGCCTGCACAACTACCCCAAGTTGTTGGCTGCCTGGCTGGTTGTCAACAGCCTGCTATAGGTCTTGTTCCCCTGGGTTACCGTGTCATGTCTTAATTTTATTATAAGGTGTAACTTGTTACCTTGACTTGCTTCAGTATTCTTCATATATTAATTTGGATATGGTCAGGGATGTACAGCACAGTCTACTGAAATATCATCATAATCAGAGTGTTGTCATAACCCATACTAGTGATTTGCCCATTTCAGTATCTAGTGTCCAATATTGTTTTATGGAACATGTATTTCAAAATACTTGAGGAGCTAGCTTGATCTGAGGAGTTCAGTTCAGTTCATTTTTTGTTTTTTTGTGTACATAACAGCAGTGTACTGTAACATGCCCACAGACGGACAAAAAGATGTGAAAATGACTCAAAGAGGATTCTTTTCTGGGTGAAAAATCCACAGAATGTGTGAGTGAAGATAATGACACATCCTGGATTTGGCAACAGCTTGAGCAAGAGTGACACTTAAGCACAAACACTTCTTTAATCTCCTTTATTACAATTCTACTGCACAGGGTCTTTGTCACTGGCTGGATGGCACAGCTAGTATTTGTTGCAGACTGTCTCACTTGAGAATGCTCATTCCTCCACAAACTCAAACTATTTTACAATTTGGGAGAGTATGGTCCATCAATTCATCTCACAGAATGTGGAGCTGGTCATTGATTCAGAGACCATTTTCTTTTTGTTGTTTGTCCTTCAGGCGAAGAATAGTCTGGCCATGTGAGTATTTTCTTCACCAAAAAAGATTCTTCTCATCACATCCCATGTTTACCTATAGAAGGTGACATCATGCAGTCAGTCATCACCACTGGAGGTCTGTTGCAATACTATACATAATTCTGTATTTAGCAAGAATCAACTGAAATACAACATATCAATTTATGAAATTTATTAATCTGTCGGGTAGCCCTCCTCAGAGCATATAACAAATGCAGTTGGAATACTGCCATGAGTTCCGCATGGACTCATTTCTGCATCCTGGGTTAGAGGTATGAGGCTGTAGGGCAGACTGGTATAGGATGAGCAACTTTTTTACTTTTATTTTTATATCTTTAAAAATAGCAGTCATGGTGGCAGATGCTTTTTTTCTGGCAATTTTGCCAAGGTCTACTTCGCTTAGTTACGTATCCCTGGAGATATATTATAAAGTCAATGTACTTTATAACTGATTCATGATTTTAAAAAGTTTCTGTTTTGGCTCAGTTTCCCACAGGGTGGGGTACATTGGGCATGTAGGTAGGTGGGAGAGCGTGTAGTTGTAGGCGGGATCATCACTGAGTTGAATCATGTGTTCCCTCCTGGCTGCTCCACCAACTGAAAATAGTCTTGGGAGATCCCTTTTGGAAACAGAACACACATCCTTGTCCCGAACATAAAGGTTTGTTGGCCTTGTCGAGCAGAGGCTTTCTTCTGGACAAATGCATCTTTGGACATACAAGTGAATACATACCAAACACCAATACCAAACACAGCAATAATATGATATCAGGAGTGTCAAAAAGATACTAGAGAGGTTTTTAAGATTGCGCTTTCCTTTCTGTGATCTACAGTTCTAAAAGCAAGGATATATACACTCCATGTCCCTGCTCCAGCCTGTACATTAATTTGAAAGCTGCCATTAAAAACCATAAGAAGATGAAAGGTTGCAGAAATAGGTTACACAAAGTGACATACTACAGCGGTGTGCTAAAATAAGATTGGCAATACTGAAGGAATATTACAGTGACACCTGGATATATCTTCACTGTTATCATCCTCCCAGACCAATGCTCAAGAAATATTTTAAACCTTACTTTGAAATAAAAGCCATTCACTTTGGTTCTGTAATAATTAAATACATAAAATAAGGCCTTTTGTGTGTATTATAACGATGCTAGACAGTAGGGCAGCAGTCTGATGTAGTGATAAGGAGCAGCCTTGTCACTGAAGGGTTGCTAGTTTGATTCCCTGCTGGGCCACTGCTGTTGTACCTTTGAGAAGGTACTTAACCCATAATTGCCTATAGTTGTCAGTACATATTCAGCCGTATAAATGGATAAAACTACAACCTATAAGTTGTAAGTTGCTCTGAATAACACAACCTGCTAAGTGACAATAATATAATGTAATGATGCTAGCCTGTAACATTTTGATGCTAATTGTATAGTATTGTATCACCTGAAGCAAGTTATACCTATCATCTTTGGTCTCTGGATTTAAAATTCATGTCCACAACTCCAGAGTCATGCAATATAGCACTGATGATGCTGCTGCTATCATCTGAGATGTTTGGGTAAATGGAAGGGAGCACATTTAGACTTAATACATCAAGGTTTTTTTTCACTTTGTTTGCTGGCAGATCTTGCATCTCTGTTCTGTTATATGAAAATATTTACAATCTCAACTTTTCGGAGCTCCTGTAAGGAAAGTCAACTGACCTGTTTTTCCTTTTATTTGTCATCGGGAGGCTTTAGGAAATGGCCCAGGGGAGACATATATGCTTCACTTGGTCTGCGTTTCTTTCAGGGGGCATGTTGGTTCTGACGTCATTTTTGGGAAATCAGTAGCGTTAGTGGAAGGCAGTTGGATACCTGCAGGTGATGTGCCAGTTTTTAATCATATGGCAAATGCAACACCATTTATCGATTTTTCCCATGCTTGGTGGCATGTGTTACCTCTCAGCCAGCATCTCAGCCAGAAGACTACTTTGCAAGTTATCATAGACCTACTGCCTCGTTTGATTCATCACTTTCAACTCTCCCTAACACAGGCACTGCCTTACATAAAATCATAGATTCACATCTGTCTACACCCCTTCTGATAAAGGAGGCTTGGACTCTAAAATGTGTGTTTTTTTTATGTAGCTAAAGTTATTTCCTGATTGCAATTCACTTACCACTTACATAGATGGCACCACCTGGCTAATCTTGTACTTGGTTGCCTGGCAACAAGAGATGGCTCACCGTACCCATAGGCTCCCTGTGTGCAGCTCTCCCTCGGCATCAGGATGCACAATGTAACAAAAATCAAAGTTCAGTCCGTCAGACAACAGGGTGCGGTAAATGCATCGCAAACGCTGAGCGGCTCTCATATAGTGTACATAGTAAGTGTATATATGTGATTCTGTGTTCAGTTATTTAAAACATAGGGTGTATGCTTGCTATCTTTGTTCTTTATGCACAAAACAGGCTGCAACGCTGATGGGCACTGGCCATTTTGGTTGCTGGTTCGGGTGAGTGCGTGTGTGCCGGGTGTGGGGGGGTACTGTTTGTTTGAGCCCATTGACTCTCATTACAAAATATAGCAGGTGTAATCTTTACAATAAACTCTGTTTAAAGTGAAAGAGGAAAGAGTAGATCATGAGAATAGATGCTACATGAAAAGCATGGTCCCCACAATCCAATACATTTGTGAATAAATATGCAAACACAATATTCCCTATACCGTTTAGGCAAATGTTCCAAAATTTGGTGCTCGAAAGGCTTAGACTGTCCTTCACAGTTCCACGCTGGAATGCAATAATTGCTGCCAAGAGCACTATGAATAGGTGGTGGAGTGCTTTCAGTTTAAGTTTATAAATCATAGCACCATCTAGTGGAGCCATGTACAGTAGTAGGTGCCCTTGTACAGTAAATGGGAATACTAACAAACAGGAAAACTTACAATGAAGATCAGCAGGTACAAACTGATCCGTATATACTCAGCCTACAAAATCACTAGGTCTGAATTATAAAAAATATCTGGGACTCTCTCAAAAACAGTAGATGATCATAATAAGAAATACTATATGAATTATAAAGCAACTGTGAACTGAAGTGCAGAATCAACAGGACAAGCCTTGGACCAATTTTGGTGAAAGAATAGAGGAAACAATGCATAGCAGTAGTTTGGAATAGTATCTCTGTCATGTATGAGGCAATGTGGACAAAATTGACAGCTGCAAATTTGCATCATATGTATGTCAATCCGTTGGCTGGCAGAGCAATTTCTGTAAATGTGTATTTACTGACATGTGTGTCTATTACCTGTGCCTGACATTTGACACCAATATCATTGGGAACTTTTTTTTTTTTTTTTTTTTTTTCTGCAGTGAGAAGAAAAGTGGAAAAAATACTGGGGCATGGAATACAGCATGGAATAACACATGGCATTTGATAAAGATGGTATTATAAGGATTCCCCTGAGTACATAGTATATATATGAGTATTATTATCTATAAGGATACCCCCATATATGCAGTATATAGAGAGATGGAACAACAAAACAATTAAAACATTAAGTTAATAATAAAAAAAAAAAACACTTAAACAAAGTGACAGAACAAACAAGACATAATGTCCAATTCCACATGGTTCCAAGACAGTTTTGTAAACATGCCCATAGTATGTCGATGAAAAGTTCGTTCAGGATTTAATAGTTCCCCCACAGTAAATTGCTAAGAAACAAATAGCGATGTGAGTCTGGCTCACCGATAATGAGACGATGAAGATAAATCCAGTTGTATGGGGTACATTTTATTGCAACAAATGAATTTTAATGATCCTCACTCTGCAAATTAAGGAGAAACAGCACAGGATGTTTTCAGATACCTGGGAAAATAATGCTTAATTACCTAGAGGTCATACAAAACTTCTGTAGCTCAGGACATTCCCAAAAACAGTGAATATGTGAACCAGTTAAACCTGTTCATCTTGTTACGCATACAACAGGTTATCTGCAATATGAATTTGTGCAGTGTCTGGGGTGTTGTATGTAACCTGTACATGATGTTGTATTGAGTCTGTTGCAGGAAAATGTGGTGTTTACCGATCTACCAGTTTTTGTCCAATCCACCCTGCCATACTGTTCCCAGATCCCATACCCCTGACTTTAACGTATTGTCAAAATACTGTAGCTTTACAGAATGGAGTGCTGTATAAAAAATAAGATGGATTGTTTTGTCTTCTTACTCTTAGGTAAGGTGAAATAAGGTGAAACTGTAAAGTTTCCCCAGATGAAATATGTTGTTGAATGATTTAACTTTATGCAGCTGAAGGGGGAGATGCCTTGCTTTTGGTCAGGGGGGAGATGTGATGTTGTGAACACCTGTTCACTTGCATGTTTCAAGATATCCTGTCAGACTTTTATGACACTCTAGACAACGGTAACTTTTAACTTTGCATGGCATTTGCATGATATCTCTTGTAAGTCCACTCAGCCGCATCAAGCATTGATGTTATATGTTACAATTCATTATATATCCCAAACCTCTGTGTTTGTCCACTTTGAAATAAGATGGACACAATGCATTACTAAATAATATTCATCAGCGTCAGGGGCATCTGACGAAATGGTCTACCGATATTTTAACAGCAATTTATTTATTAACTGATGGCCTTCTGTCAGTTCTGGAAACGTCTATCAAGATCTGTCAAGGTCGTTCTTCACCATTTTCATCAAAGCGGAGAAATCAGGCTTGCATAAAAGAAGGATTTCCCCGTGTAGCTATAAACTGAACAACCGTTCAGTATCTGCTCATTTCCTACACAGATTACTTACAGCTATGATTTTAACCATCACATCTGTTTACCACGGCACGATGCTGGTGACATCTAAGCCTGCAATCACGTAACGCGTAACTTCTAGCATTTGCCTGACTGATGTTTGTGCGTGTTGGGGGCGCTAAACGGAAAGACAACAGCTTTACCCAATAAAATTTCAAATTTACGTTTTACCTCTGCGGCAGTTGGCTTTTTAGATTCGTCTCTCTGGCGTGTGACCATTATTGTGGGCAAATCAAATGGAAAGGAAGGTCGGGTCCGCCTTTTCCCTTTGGTCTAAGATTAAGTGTACGCTGTCAAATTGACACACCAGCTGTAATTGTGAATGTCACCACTGGGACGTGACGTGGTCCTATCTTATCTAGCTACGTATTCTGACAGAAATAACAGATAGGCTATGACAACGTAATATTAGGAACTGTTTTCGGACAGCTAATCATCTAAGGCATGGAATTTTTTAACTGCAGAGGAGACATTCATTGCCCTTGTAATGTGGATCCGTATTAGCTAGCCCGGCTACATCTCTCTGCTACAGTAGTTCCGCCCTCAGCGCTAAAGATCGCCAGGGGCAGCGCCGCCGTCAGATCTGCGGATCAAACATTGTCATTTGTTTCTTTTTGGCCGGGAACCATGCGCTCTGTTGCGGGCTTGATCTGTGTGGTCGCATCAGCTACTTTATACCTCTACCTTCTGTCTTCGTACCTTCCACCCGGACCGCGACATTTTCGTCAGAAAAATGAAGGGGAGAAGTCGGAGGAAAACGCCGACGGAGACTCAGGGGCTGAAGAGTACAGGTAAGTTAGCTAACAGGCTAACATGACTCAGTGACGGTTGATATCTGAATATGGCTATGTGACTAGCAAGCTACCGAAGTAATATAAAAAAGCGAAGTAGCTTGCTAAGTAGCCAGCTAGGCATGTAACGTTACATTGTTGACACGACTAGCCACGCTGACTGGCCAGTTAGCTAACGTTAGGCTAACGAACAAGTAGCTAGCTAGCAAAACTTGTCGAGTAACTTGCTGAGTGAGATAGCTGGCTAACCTTAACTATACCGCATAACATCGTGCGAGATAAAACACGTGTTTGGACATAACCCTCGGCTAACTAGGTAGCCATTTGTTACATTTTGTTTTAAACGTAACACATGGGATTGAAGTGTGGCAAGTTATCTCCTGTAACTATTTGGCTAGCTTTGAAATGTCTACAAAAACATCGAGCTGCATGCACAAAGCAAATAACGCGGACTAGGGATTTAACGTATTCTGTTTAACTATTATATGTAACGTATTCAAAGCTAAGAAAACAGACTACACAAATATGTTTGCCATTAAAACTGGTCTCAAAATGAAGCAAACTTGGCTAACGTTACAGGAAACGACTTAAATTATTTAACACAAACTGAACAAGCACTGTTTCGAAAGGGAGTGCTGCTCAGTTTTTTAAATCCTACATTTAAAAAATGTTACTTGGCTTGTTTATTCGATACAGTTTACCAAAGTTAAATGTAAACAACTTTGAGCATCAGGAATACACTTCCAGCTGAATATATTCTTCTATTATGTAGGTGGCTGAAAATAAATCTCATTGTTAACTAGTGTAACTTTACTTAACGCTGGAATACGTTAATGATAGGTTTCTTATTGCTGTTCAGTGCAGGGATAAATTGCAAATACATGTAAAATTCAGTAATGCGAAGCAGAAATACATTGCAATGTGTGAAAACATCACCATATAATATGTTTATGTAATATGTTTGTATGTACCCATGGGTAAGGGTACAGTACATCATTGTAAAGTAGCAAATGTGTAGACTAGCTAGCTAGCTAGCTACATCAGCATAACTTTGCAGATGGCATACCTAAAATATTGATTTATTAGACCCCGTATGTCTCATGTGTTTGGACTGTACCTTACTCTCTGACACACAAACCAGATAATCTTGTGCTTTTGAACATTGACATATTGTTGATTATTATCCTCCTTGCATATACTTAAGCACATTCTTGAAATGTCACTTACATTTTCACAATTTGCTTTTTCTTTTTTGACACCAGGCAATCTTCTATCCACTCTTTATGCATTCTGTACACAACCTATCTAATCAACACCTCCAGTTACAGGTTTCTCGCTCTCCTTCTGTTACGACGGAACATGAATTGGTTACAGAGTGATTTGATCTGCTCTTCTGTTGGCAATGTTGCCAAAACCAGTGGCAAATCTGTAAGAATGAGAAATACTGTCAACCCTGAATTTAACATTACATTCCATAATTGTCCAGAACAACTTAGAAGGGTTACAGTTTTTACATGTTGTCCATTTATACAGCTGAATATTAACTGAGCCAGTTGTGGGTTAAGCACCTTGCCTCAGGGTACAGCAGCAGTGCCCCAGCGGGGATAGGACCAGCAATCTTTTGGTTACATGTCCTACTCCTTACCACCACGCTACACTGCCAAACTACTACACTGAGTTTGGAGATTTATTTCCCTTTGGAGAGATGTCAGCCTTTGGAGGTCTTTGTGCATGAGTGGAGCGGACTGAGTTCTTTAGTGATTGTGCACTGGAGAGAAATGTGGTGGGGGCTGTTTGTATCTTGGGTTTGAGCCCTCCACTGAACACCACCCTTTAGACCCTGTTTTCTGCATTATTCCTGAGGGCTTTGCCTATGATCACACCATGTGCCTCCATTGGAGGGGGTCATTTGATAGCCACTGCACTTTGTACTCCAGTTTGCGGGCTGTTGCAAGCTGAAGCAGATCTGCACACCCATAGATAACAGATCCACCCTTGTGTCTCCAGAGACCTTGGAATTGAGATCAGTTTTGTGTACACTGAATACCAGGGAGCCATCAGTTTGTAGTTAATAATGCAATATGTAGAACATTGCTGTTGTTGATGAGGTTTTGTTATTTTGTCGGTACTGCCCACACAAGGAGATTGTGCAGCTGTGGGCTAGTTTCTCTGTATCCTCTGCAGTTGGGAGCATGCTCAGTAAGCCTGGCCCTGCTTTGTCCATGTAGAGAGAGAGGTTCCGTTATGTAACTGCGTGGACAGGAATAACAACAGCTCGGCTACATTTCTGGAAATGGAGAGGGTGACAATATCAACACAGGCCTTGAGTGACGGTGGTGGTTTATAATCAGGGAGCGTAAGAGAATACTGTCGTTCCATTTGACAGCCTGGTAGTTTGTTGCTGTATGAAATCTGAAAGAGAAGAGTATATGCTACTGACTCCTCAGTACAAACCCAACATGAGAGTGAACCACTCTTCTGGTACCGTTTTATATCGCCTCCTTCAGTTGGTTGTGTTCATCACGTAACTAAATGCAAATTGTTCAGTTGGTTGTGTCAGGTAAGTGTAGACCCTCAATTCTTTATCAAATGTCTAATATAATCCAATATAATCAGGAATTATTGGGCTACACATTAGTTTTTCTGTTTTGTCAGTGATATGAGAGTAGTCATATTGTGAAGCCATGGTGACATTCCTTAGTAAATGAAGAATGTGTGAAATGTGAGCATGCGTTCTTGGGTGTCATAAAGAGGGCTTAGCGGTCTCCCTGTCGGTTTGAGGTGGTCGCTGAGGCCAGTCTACAAATGCTGGCACTAATGCAGTGGTTTAATGGTCTGTACAGTTAGCACCTTGCAGATGCATTTATATTTCTGCACTTCTCCATGGAAACCAAGTAGGAAGATGTGAGGGCTCTTTGGTTTCCATAGCCACGGCATGCGGTGGTTCCACCAGCAGAAGCAGTGCTGAAAGGGGGAGAGGAGAGTTTACAGCATGTCCCTTCCAGGGGCATTTTGCCAAAATTAAACCCTGTGTACTTCACCATGACCAGGAGCAGCTCACATGCAGAGGTGGGCGTGGCCTAAAGCCACACTGACCAATGCGAGACTGATGTGTGACTCGGCTGCAGCTATCAGAAACATCTTCCAAAATAAAGATGCCGCCATCTTAAATCTCAGAGCAGTTTCTTGGGTTTGAGCAGACACTTTAAGCTCTGTGCCTCGTGCATCTAGAGCATGGTTCTTAATGGCCAGTTCATTTCATCCCTGATCACAGTTCACTTCCCCCTCTCTGAGCAGAGTCCCTTGGACATGATTTAACACTGTTCCATATTCAGCCCACACTCCTGACCCAAAGTGAAATAAAAGTTATTGTGCTTAGGCAAAGAAATACAAATTAAATTCCTGCAGGTGCATAGGACCAGGCACTTACAAGATATTGTCTGTACACTGGGGCAAAAATTCATACTTGGAGGTCTGTCAGGAATATTTGATTCAATCAACCTGTTAGTGATAAGTGCAAAAAGTGCTCAGATGTGCAAACTTTTCATCTGAAAGTTTCAGCACTTTTTGCTGACCATGAAGATAACGTCCTGTTTTCTAAAGTTTTTTAGAAGAATACATCATTTTTACTGGTGAAGCCACCCAAGTTCTGTATCAGAGTGTAGTATCAGTAGTGTTTGTTCCAGTGCAGATAGGTTTACCCAGCCCTTGGTGTTGCCGGACCTAGTGAGCTGCAGATTACGTTTGTTTTTGGCGCACTGCAGTAAACTGGTGAGGTAGCACCAGAAGTGTTCTAATCTACATCTGCACTTTTAACAGCTGTCTGATTTGGATTAGAATCCCGATGTGCTCACATTTCTGCGGCACTGTGCCGCCGTTTCCCTGCAGCCTGAGGTTTCCGTCAGACCTGGAGGAGCTGCGAGAGCTGGCTGAGCTGCTGCAGTTCTACAAGACCGAGCACACGGGCTACGTGCTGCTGCTCTTCTGCAGCGCCTACATCTACAAGCAGTCCTTCGCCATCCCTGGCTCCTCCTTCCTGGTGAGTACACACACACACACACACACACACACAGCATGCATGCATGGTTGCATGCACATCTGCTCCTCCACTCCTCTGATCTTCTACACTTCCACTTTCAAACTTTTGCTACCCTGTGTCTCTGTTCCTGAGCTCAGCCATGATCCGCTTCACCTCTATACTTCTGCTCTACTACTCCTCCACTTCCCTGCACTTCTGCGGACAGGGTCAAAGGTCACATAGGCTGCCCAGATGTACTCTGATACTTCTTTTTGGGGGCTTTTGTAAGTGTTGTTGGTTGGATACGAGTGTCTGCTAAAAGAGCTAAATGTAAATGAGCAATGTGGTGACATTACGGCCAACAGGAGCCTCCTACGCTGAGAGGAGAAGCAGTGAAGGAGCTGGGGAGGGAGAAACCAAGCGTGACACAGACACTTGAGAGGGAGGGAGAGAGAGAGAGAGAGACAGAGAGAGAGAGCAAGAAAATGAAACCCCTGGCTGTCATTGGCAGTCATTGGCTTTGAAGTGCCTTTTGAAGCTGCGCTGGCTGTGTTCCAGTGGAGTTAGACACGCCACACTGCACTGGAGTGGCTAGCAGGCCCCACCAGTGCCCACTCACAGAGGAGGGGAAAACACTGCCCAATTGATAACTTGGATTTTTTTTGTGTGTTTCACATTTCGGCTAGTACAGTGTAATTTAAAAAGCATTGCTTTCATTCAAAAGGGCTCTTTTACAGTGCTTTAGGCTGAGGCTTGATGGGCATTGTGCAGGTGGTTATGGTGCTGGTAGAACAGGCAGTTAGTTGCTATATACAGGACAGGACGTTAGCGTGTGCTTGAGAGGCAAAGCAGACTGATGTGTTGGAAGTTCCTGCATAAATAAACTAAGACAGGACAAAAAATAAGTTTATTTCAGTGTTACCTTCATTCTGTGGGTAATGCAGATGGCTCTTTCCAATGCCACCTTGGCAGCGAATGGCAAACAGGGTAGATAAAGGGGCCAGAGGCTGAAGAGAAGCACTGCAGCAGAGGTGAAGAACAGAAGGGACATGCAGCAGGTCCTGTGCCCCAGCTTTGTACCTCAGGAGTCTGCAGAAGTGTGGGTGCACACACCGTCACAGGGTTGCATGCGTGTCCGGCCACAATGAACACTTCACCTCAGCCTTGATGATTTTCATGTCACGGGCTGTGTTCAGGGGTGTGTGCGTGACTGTGGATGAGTGTGCATGACTGTGTATGTGAGTGCGTGCGTGTGTGTGTGTGCGTGTGTGTGTGAGGGCGTTTGTGGGTGTGTGCGGTTGCCTAACCTAGGGCCTGTGGTAATGATTCTGTCCTCTCCTCTTGTGTTCCCAAGAACATCCTCGCGGGGGCGCTGTTCGGCCCGTGGCAGGGCCTGCTGCTGGCCTGCGTACTCACCACCGTGGGCTCCACCTTCTGCTACCTGCTGTCTCAGCTGTTCGGCAAACGCCACATCGTGCGCTTCTTCCCAGAGAAGGTGGACAAGCTGCAGCGGAAGGTATGAGCCTGATAGGGGGGCCAGGGGGGTCCCAAAATTCCTGTGCATCCCTCCCTCCCGCAGGCTGGGGGTGTGTCTAAAGATAGGAGCTGGGTATGGAGTGAGAGGGGGAGAGGGTCTCCTTTCTGCACTTACGTTACCCCTCTGTGCTGCTGTTCCCGCTGCGGCAGGAGGGCTGTTAGGAACATTTTCACAGCCTGGAATACTGAACACATCCAGCGCCACCTTCTCCCCAGCAGTGAGCTTTTTACAAGACAGTGAAAACCATTAACAGTTGAATAATAAAAATGTCTTTGAAATATTTAAACTGAAAAAAAAATCTATGGATGGAAATAAAGTAAATCAATATTTGCTTGAGTCTTACATTTGACCCTTTTACATGGGTGGAGGTGAATAACAACGTAACAGTAATTTCTAAAGCAGTATGTTGTTTTTTAAAAAATTGAGTATTGTCTTAGAGAGAATTGTCTAATGTCATCAGATATTCTCTGTGTAAAAATATTTTCGTGCAACATTGTTTCTGCTGTGTGGCGGTCGATAACGCTATTCATCAGTCATCACTTGTGCCATTGGTTTGTGAAATGCAATAATACATATTCTCCACTGGGTGGCAGCATATGACTTGTGCTGCAGTTATCAAGAGATGAGCTGCAACCTCCCTGACAGAGCTTAACCAAACCATCATTCATAACTGATTCGTTCATAGAAGTAGTTTTTCAGTTGCACGTGTGGTTTGGCAGAAACTCACATCTGATCTTCTGCTTTCTTTTTCTTTTTCTCTCCCTCTTGCTCTTTCTCTCTCTCAAGGTGGAGGAGAACAGAAGCAGCCTGTTCTTCTTCCTGCTCTTCCTGAGGTTCTTCCCCATGACTCCCAACTGGTTCCTGAACGTCACAGCGCCCATCCTAAACATCCCCATCACCATGTTCTTTCTCTCCGTCTTCATCGGTGAGTGCCCCCCTCATCCGTACAGCCTGCTATTAATAAATTACAGTGACTAGATCTGCTGTGTCTCCAGGTAACATTTCATTTGCTGCCCTCCTGCTGTCTGGGCTCCTTTCCAAACGCTACTTTACTGAATTGGTGAGATTGTGCCTGAATCTGCTCCTTTTCCTCTGCAGTTTTAACATGGCACCATATTTCCACTGTTTATGCGTTTTGGCTCTGTAAATGAAAAGATTAGTAATCAAAATGCTGAGGATTATTCAAAACATTCAAACATTTACTCACATGTTTGCCTTTTCTGGCGTTTCACATATGTCTTTCATAATCTTTTAAGCATGTTCGGAGTGTCACGGTAAAATGGACAGACTCGTTTCTCCGTTTTCATGTTATGTGTTTGTTTGTTGTGTGTTTTATATTCTAATCTCTTCATATGTGTTATTATGCTTGGTACTGAAGCCAAGAAGCCTTGAACTTTTATCTTTTTGTTAACTTTAATTATTTTGACAGACAGCTATATCCAGGGCAAAATGCTGCATTTTTTAATTATTTAAGAAATACGTGCCCAGTTTATACTGGCCAGTGTAAATCACTACCTTTCTCCAAGGGTATATAAGACATGCTGTGCCCTTGATTTGAACCCACAACATTCAGTTCACAAATCCAGCTCCTTACCCACTGTGCCACACTTCATCCATGCCACAATGTAACACAGATATGTCCCCCCTAACCCCCCCAGGCCTGATCCCATACAACTTCATCTGCGTGCGGACGGGCTCCATCCTGTCGGAGATCTCCTCCCTGGATGACATCTTCTCCTGGGGCACGCTGCTGCAGCTGCTGGCCATCGCCTGCATGGCCCTGCTGCCCGGCACCCTGATCCACCGCTACAGCCACGCCCACCTCAAGCTGCAGGGCCTGGAGCAGAACGGCCACAGGCTGGACAAGAAGAGCAGATGACCGGGGGGCTCACCACCGCACCCCACACACGCCCCCCACACGCCTCACACACGCCGTGTCCGCGCCCAACCCCCGGCTCATCACTAGCTTTAAGTTCAAAGGGAAAAAAAAATGTTTTAGGAAACTGATGTCTTTAAACAAAAGAAGCCTGCTGAAGATTCCTCCGGATCTCTGGCTGTAACTGCTTTAACTGGAAAAGTTTGTCTTTTTTCATTTAATTTATTTCACGCATTTATTTTGTTTGGATAAGGTCATGAAAGAGCGGGCGAGGTTTTTAGCTCTATGTAAGTTTGGTGTTTGAAAGTGAGGATCATCTGAGTCCGGTTCCGCTGCGTTTTAAGTGCTGGAAAGACTGTTGCTCTCTGTGGTGTATAGCGTGGCTCACGCAGCACCTCCCTGCAGCACCTCCCTGCAGCGCTTCCCCTCAGCGCCTCCCCGCATCTCTGGGCTCCCCGGAGGACGCCACAGACAGCGGGGAGTGCGGAGGTGGGAGCTGGGAAACGCGGGAGTTGCCCAAGCCGTCCGCACTTTCCAGCCTGCAAATTTGCACACAGCGAGGGGCTGCTTCCCATGAGTCTTCACAGCAAGTTCCAGTTTCACGCCAAAGCTCGTCTGTATGCAAGTGTGAGTGTGAGTGTGAGTGTGAGTGTGAGTGTGAGTGTGAGTGTGAGTGTGTGTGTGTGTGTGTGTGTGTGTGTGTGTGTGTGTGTGTGTGTGTGTGAAGTTTAGATTTATATACCCACCGTTTTGTAGTCAGTCTAGTGGGTGTTTTTAAATCTCTGTGGCACTGCTTTTACTATGATAAATACTGCAATTTCAACTGTGACTTTTTTTTTAGAATGTAATAGCTTTTCCACGATGAACAAAAAACACAACACATACTGCAGTGTTCTGGCCACGTTTTGATAACGGGGGCCATTTAAAAATGTTTTTATGTGCGTAGGTAAAAAACAGAATGCTCTGAGAAGACCGTAGTTTGGGAGTACTTTCTGCCTGTTCAGATCAGCTGGCCCCTGCTGGGCTCTCTGAAGTTAAAAAAAAAACCCTCTGTCAGTCAGATCCCAATGAATTAAATCTGGGTATGTGAGAAGTTAAATAAGACTCTTGCACTCATCTTGATGCGTGTGTGTGTTGTGCAGAATAGTGTTTTCAGGTCCACTACTTGTACTGAGAGTGATAAGAGTTATATTACAGTTGCATCACAGTGAGCATTTATGGAGTATTGGGAGACTTCACAGTGAGGGTTCGTGGGGTTCATTGGGAAGATACCACACTTATTGATTGACTTAAGTGCCTTACCACACATCCCTGTCTCCTCACCGGCTTGCTGCCACAACACAAGGAAAGGAAGATTTTCATTGACACTTGCTTTTCATAGATTCTTTGACCATTGTTAATCATTAGTGTTTTCCATGATTTCCCTTCAGAATGTAGGTGATCCGTTTTTTCTTCAGAGCAGATGAGAGCTGTACTGTGGTTGGCAGCCGAGTGGGAGGGGCCAGCCCAGGGCTTAATGCACCTCAGTGGGGGTGGAAATCGGCGTCCACCCCAGTTTTATGGAGACGCTGCTGTGTTCTGTCTTTCATGGCATAGTCCTATGTGAGCCCTGCTTGGCCTTCAGTAGTTAATATGCTGTAACCTCTGATGTTCCCGTAAAACTGTTGGGCAGCAGCTGAGTCTGTATTACACTTGTCAGTTCATGGCACTGAGAGGCCAGCTATGAAACACAGTGTGTGTGTGTGTGTGTGTGTGTGTGTGTGTGTGTGTGAGTGAGTGAGTGTGTGAGTGAGTGTGTGAGTGAGTGTGTGAGTGAGTGTGTGAGTGAGTGTGTGAGTGAGTGTGTGAGTGTGTGAGTGAGTGAGTGAGTGAGTGAGTGAGTGAATTTAGTACATCTGTTTTGTTTTACAGCGGAGTACCTACTTTGTCATTACTATGTTTTTGTAAATAAGAAATGGAAGGAAAATGGACTTTTTTGCTGTTTGATGTCCCCTTACTGCGGGACTATATCCAGAAACACTTTCGAGCTCTACCAACTGGGCCATTTAAATTCTACATTAGTATGATTATTATGGTTATTGCTGTTGTTATTGCATTTGAATACACATTGCATCACATGTTGAAGTAGAAATGTAGTCCGCCAAAAAACTAATGCCCCCTCATTTAAAAAAAAAAATCCCACAGGACAACAAATCAAATTTTCATTGTCGCATGAAATGTAACTTTATGCACAGCAGTCTGCAGCCTGATTCTATGGTAGATGTCACTATTTTTCAGTTACTCTTAGCTGCAAGAGTAACAGGGCATTACTTTTGAGGGGACCCTTGTATTAATGTACACAGTTGAAGAATGTCATTATATATAGCTGTACGATATCCAGTGCATTGGAAATGTGATTAGTCCATAAATCCAGGATGTGAAAATATCTGTACATTCATATGTACATAGTAGCTTACAGAGTGCTTCCCTGTGGCGGGTCCTGGGGTTGTATGTGTTCCCAGCACACTGAGTTGTGAGGACAGTGAAATACATATTCAGCATTGTGAAGCGTATTGTTTGCCAAATTCAAAGATGGGTCGTGTGTACTGTTTAGTATGAAGCTTGTATTGTACCCAGAACTGGTGTCAACCTGTAAAGGGCAGTATTCCACAGACATTGTTTGGTCAGCATAATTTTCATATGCAGATGTACATGTCCATGTGGATATGATGTTATTGTACTGGAGTGCGAGCTAATATGAAATTTATACTACCATGTAGAGGGTTTTAATGTCGCATCTCTGGGTTATATTACCGGAGTATCACTTTGAGGTTGAAATGAATTTTAAGTTTTTATTATTATTATTATTATTATTAAAGTAAGAGTTACAGAGTGAACCCCAGGGTGTGTTCATGTTAGGTACAGCCAACCAGACACTCTCAGTCCAGTCAGAAGTGTTTGTTCAAGGGGCACTGAAAAAATCACTAGTTTTCCATTGTTAAGTAACATGTATTTGTAATTGGAGCTTGAAATTAATTTAGGTTTTCTCGATGATTCAATAAGTCTTTAATTTTGAGAATGGATCTCACAGGGAACAGGTTTAGTTGGACATACAAAGTTTACACCAAATCCACATAGTTCTAGTTAACTGTATTGGTACACTTTCTGTATTCTGCCGTTTTGTTCAGCCACTCTGAGTGCCCTTCATTTATATAACAGCAAAGGTTCAATATTCTAAACACCCACAGTGGGTCTGATTCTGGCCTTTTTCCCTTAGTCTGTATTTGTGAAGTTTTTTTTTTATTGTATGAGGGAAGTAATTTTCGTGTGATTGTCTCTGTCAGTGGGAGTGGATCTGACGCATCTTCACTCTCTCGGCTGTTTGATGAGGGCGCCTTTGGCTTGTGTTCCCGCTGCAGCTGGTCTTTCCACCACATCCACCCAGCACAAATTGCCTGGCAGGCCTTTTTTGGTGCAAAAAATGTCTTACACAGTTTGTTTTGTAAGTATTGAAATGCTTTTTATAATAATAAAAAAACATTGAAATTCTGTCTTTGCAGAAATTGATCTTTCACCTTCTTACATTTCCTGAGAAGCTTTCCAGTTCACCACCATTGTACACAGTACAGCTAGAAATCACTAAGAAAGAGCTCATTTCAGCATGAGGATGTGGATGGACAGAGACTGCTACAGCTGCGCTCCTTAGCACGACCTGGGCTCTAATATGGCCCTTATAGCACAGGACTATAAACAGGGTGAGATGGTCCAACTTAATAATCCATTGCATTGATGTCGATCAATGGATTCAAGTCTCATGGCAGCTAACACAAGTCTTTATTGGACCATCTGTATGGAAATTCGTTTTTGTGGTCTGCACAACAACACAGTCAAACAGTCCAACAGATATGTAGCAGAAAATGGATTGTAAAATCGATCAGTGGAGCTGCATACTGTCAGAATAGTACCTTCAGACCATGCACCATTATATACGCAGTGTCAGAAACTTGTAAAGAAAAAGATCATTCATCCACTCCAGGCACCTTAACTTGTGCACATAACCCCATCCCACACACAGACAAGTAGGCAGCCTGGAGCCTCAGTTTGTAAAGCATGGATATTCTGATGCACCTGTCCTCCTGCAAGGATTTGCTTTTCCTGAGGTGAGCAGACTCGTATAGGTGTCAACAACAAATGGAGAAAAACTTCCCCCACCAAATATTTTATTATTTTTGCGTCTGGCAGATCGATATGTAATCCAGGTCCTGAAGGCCCAGCCCAGGTTTTTAATCCACTGCTGGTCTGTACTTGTACTCTGTTCTGGTTATTTTTCAATCAATTTTTGATGAAAGTACTGTGTACTTATACAACAGCATTCAAAGATGGATTAAATCTGGGCAAAGTGAAGTCTAAATCCTAATTAGTTAATAAATATTCATATATCGTTTCCATTTTATATATATGAAAAAGTATATAATATGATTATATATAAAATCATGTACTATGAAAACCACTAATTGTGGACACTGCATTATGATTTTGTCGACAGTGTATTAATCCTAATATTCTAATTCTAATGATATGTGTAGGCAAAAGGCGAAAACCAAAAGGAAAAACAACAATAACAAATAAGACAGGACAGGCCAGGGCTGTATGTATTGACTTTCTTTATTGCTCATATCCAGGTTGGTCAGCAGTACAGTTCACCCACAATTCAAGACAACAGCATAGCTGTTACCAGAGAGGTAAGGATCAACTCAATCCAGCACTGAAGCCATCCTCTGCACTTCCAGTCATGGTGATTCATGGTGGCAAACTGGTGGACCAGGGAGACCCCAAAAAGGCAAAAGGAACAAAAGGAAGTCCAAATGGTGACACTGTGTGAAGGACTAGGTTCAATCTAAGAAAGGGTTCCACACTGTGTGAAATGCAGAATATCTCTCACAGCATGCCACACTCCATGCATCATCTTTTCTCTCCTGTATCCAACACCACAAAAGGAGAAAACGGGTAAGTGTTCCTGTGGTCTAGGGGGTTTGTGGTTTCAGCCCTCGAGCTGAGTCATGGCAGAAACTTAAATATAGCACCCACTGCCTCGGTCTGGTATTCCTTAGTATTACAGCTATGTAGTATGAGTATGTAGAGATGGACCGAGGTCATGTCTCCGTGTAGCATGAGAACTTCAGCATCGAGTGCTTTGTGGCACACTGAGACATAGCTAGCTTTCATTATTCATTAAAACATGAAAACCCTCAGACCTATTCAAGAATGAAAGTAGTCACATAAGAAAGGTTGCAGGGGCCCCTTCCCCCCTAAACACGGGCCTGGAATATCTTCCTGCGCCACCAATCAAAGGGCTTCACGATGTCTGTTGCAGACCCTGAAGCGTGACGTCAAAGTGCACCGACCTGGTCGGTCAGCTCTGAGGAGGGAGGGCGTGACTGTGGGTGCGGGGAGAGAGACACGCACAGGAGGCTAACTGCGGCGACGGCACCAGCCGGGAGTGCGCAGGTTCACTCGCGGCTGGCCCGTCACCCGGCTCCCTGCACCTGTCGCAGTTTTGCCACACGCATGAATCAGCAGAGGGCTGGAGTACAGGTAGAAAGATGAGGATGTGTCTTTCTTTTTTTTTTACACCACACTGATACAGCTGTCACAGGACCCCCTGGAACGAGATGACACTTCTGTAAGCAATCAAAGTAGGTTTGAAAGACAGAGATTCTCAGCTACTTCCTCCACAATGCAATGTTATATCAGAGTACCGAAGAAGGCAAAAAAAAAAAAAGATTGTTTGCCAGAAAGGAAAAAAAAAAAACGATATTATTCCATGTATATCAAAGTTAGGTGTCTTTGACAAGGTTTTGCACTGGCAAGTCCCTCATAAATCGTACAAAACTACAAAACCCAAGAAATCCACGGGGGTGGGGGTTTGGGGAGGCGACATCAAAACCCATCAGAGAAAGTCCACCCACCAGTGTGTTTGCATGTACATCCACAGTCTTTCCCTAAAACATACAGGAGCTCCACTGCGTCTTCTCAGAAGCTCAGTTCTGCTCAGTGCCAAACTACTGTACTCCAACCACAGTGGAATGAGACCAATAACGACCGCTTCCATCAGTGAGAAATTTTTTTAAAATTTTTCATCCCGAGACACAACTGCGAAATTGCAACCCTTCGCTTAGCTTTCCTTGCTAAAACAAGCGCAAACCTCTTTTCTGTTGAGTCTTTGAGAGGTCTGATGAAGCAGAGGGAGTGGCGGAAAGGCCACACTGCCAGAAGAAGGGCAGTTTTTTTTTTTTTTTGGGATTCTGGGAACGAGTGAAATCCCTGGGATGTGATGCGGTTGGAAAGGGCTCCCTCAATTCTTTGAGGTGCAATTTTTCAAATTCTGCCACTAAAAACAATTCAATCACAGTTACGGAACAGCCTCCTTATGTTTCAAGACAAGTAATGTTAATCGGACAAAAAAAAAAAACACAGAGGGATGGAAACCCCCACAGCTGTAATAAAGACTCCTTCAGTTGTGTTTTCTGAGAGATTCGTTTCATTCATTTCAACGTTCTCCCAAACTTCAAAATGTGGCAGTGTCTTTGCGGCAGCTGCGTTTGCGTGTGGTGTCCGAAGACCGATGTGTCAGTCTGTGTTGGGTGTTTCTGGTGTGCGGGCACTACAACATCGCCCTCCTTTACCACACACTGCCAATATGACAGGGTTATCTAGTGAATGGTGCAAGGTGTGTCACACTTGTGACATTATCTCGGTGTTTGTGCATTACAGAATGTGCATTTCTTTACTTGCTATTTTTGCCTACAGGGAAAAAGGAAAAAGAGTGAACATTGAGCTTGCATAGCTCAAAGGGTCCTCAGAGGAGAACCGAATGCAATTTTTAAATATCTGGACCAGAGAGTTAGACGCTTTGACCATACACCATCACAATTACTGTTCTGGGAATCAAACAGACGAAGTCTGCAGGACACAGAATGGAGACAGATTGAATCGCAGCTGCTGGCAAACTGGCAAACTGGCAAACATCGCAAACGCTGCCATCATCACACATTTCTCTAAAGATCAGGCTACACAAAGTGAGACGTGAAGACCAGAGGTTTGTTTTTTTCCTCTTTTCTAAACCTGTTGTCTCTCCCTATTCTGGCTAATTCATTTTAAACAAACAGCGAACCAGCCTTGGATTGAGAGGTAATTCAAACATTTACAGCACAGCAGAAATAGCGTGGGATGTTAAAGAGAAAACCACTTGAGGACAGAGGTGTAAACTTTTGATAGTGTAGAAAAGCTCGGGAAGGCAGAGACGTCCTTGAGTCCCGCTGTCTCACAGAATGCAGGTGTAGATTGTGTGAGTATTGAGTATTACTGACAAAAAAAGTCAAATCAATGCGTTAGTGAGTCCATTGTACATGTTTACAGCTATGCAGTTCATTTCTCCCATACAGAGTTACAGCCCACAGACTATCCTACAAACTGTATTACACTCTACATTGTACACAATGATCAATATTCTGTCAGTGTATTTCAATAGCTTTTTGCTTCCTTACCATTTCTAGATCACATTGTATCTGAAAGAGGCAGGTGACAGCAAGTTGTTTAACGAAATATCTCTGCTACACATTTTTTTTCTTACAGAGCAGCTTGCAGTAAAGCAATCTGGTTTGTGGTCATAGTGATACAGTTCCAACATTTTCATGATTTTTTTTTCCATTTTAAGATGTCATTTTTTTCTTTATGAGTCCACAGTATCTTCATTCAAAACCCCATCGGGCAGGTACGTACCCCTTCAATCCCTTTCTCCTCATTCCATTCTACAAGGGTTTTATTTTTAAAAACCGGTCTGTACAATCTGAGTAATATAATGAGGTTAAAAGGGCCCTGGCCAAAGTTGAGCCCGACAATTATTGTACGGTTTCAAATACTTATATACCCATCCTCCAAAAAAGAAGTAGGTTGGACTTTTTAAAAGTTTAGACTAATTATTATTTTTTTAATATTTACTTCTTATTTAAAAACTGTTAAAAATGCTCGAAAGAAGGCATGTACAAGGCATAGAAAAGGTGGGAAAGGGAGATGAGAGAATGGGCTGAGGTACCCTGACTTCTGAGGTAGATCACAATACTGACGAGCGCACTGTTCACAACCCAGGTAACCGAAACGCTTCTCGTTCTCGTAATTTCCGAAAATTCACCATTCATATTTACCCCCGCTACTCATATTATTCATGTTTTCAAAATAAAACACTTCCCTTCAATATAACATGGCAGTCTCCTACCAAACAAAATATCTTTTTTAAAAAGAAAAGAAATCTTGTTTTGCTTGTTGTTTTTCTCTTTTTTTTGTCTTGTCACTAAATTCTCATCACAAAATAGAAAAAAATAGATTCATAAATATTTGTTTCTCTCTTTATATATAATATATATATATATACATGTATATGTATATATATATACACCAACACACACACGTGCGCACACACTCACACACGCACACTCGCACACACACACACACACGCACACACACTTAGGAAACCGTGCATATTGGTGCTGACTTTGAGGAGCGTGGAGGATGTGGCTGAACTGGTGTTTGACAGGATCAGGGTGCTACCTGTGACGTCTCTGACAGGTGACTGTTACGGCTGTCAGTTTTCATGGCAACCAAAATGAAGCCCGCAAAGAGGGACGTGACTCCTGTGCTTCAGACTGCTGAGGCAGCTGAACCGGATGGAGAAAAAAAAATAAAAACAATCCCAAATGACCGAATCAAGCTGCTGGACTTTGACAGGGAAGGACATGTTCTGAAAAGGCTGCATATTGTACATTCACAGTTGTCATGCCATTTTAGAAAGCCCCCTGAAGAAGAGGGAGTAAGGCTGTGTGTGCGCGTGTGTGTGTGTGTGTGTGCGCGCGCATTTAATGCCTATGTGTGTGCGTTTATGTGCACATGTGAGTATGGTGTGTGTGTGTGTGCACACACATTTAATGTCTATGCGTGTGTGTTTGTGTGCGCATGTGAGTATGGTGTGGATGTGTGTGTGTGTGTGTGTGTGTGTGTGTGTGTGTTCACGCATTTATGCCTTTGTGTGTGTGTGTGTGTGTCTGTGTGTGTGTGTACGCACCACAGCTCAGAGTGCTTCGCTGTCCCTTCTCTTTAACACAGCCCAATCCTGGCCATTAGGTCACAGTCTTCTTTACTTCAAGGCTCAGTATAAGGCAAAATCTGGTGCACATTCCATTAAAAAGACCCTAAGGCTCTAGGCTGCTTCTAAGAAACAAAAGTGCACCACATGAAGACGTCAGTTTTAGTGCAGCTTGCTGCTGTTGTTGTTTTTTCTTTATCTTTTTCTCCCTCTCTACGCAACCAATATGGAGACAGCTTCCAAACCGTTTTTTCCTCAGACACCACAAATATATGTATGTATGTATATATATGACTAGTACCCTCTTTTTTTTTTACAATGTATCTCTTTTCTTTTTTAACGTCATAGTTGAAGTGGAAGTCATCTCGATACTCAGAGCGCTGCTGAACAATGAATAAACAGTAGAAGAGAATGCAGGTGAAAGCCAGGTAAGAGACCAGCCAATCCCAATGAAAGCAGAAGCACAGTGGGTAACAGAAAACAGTGCGGCAGAAAAAAAAACGCTGATAACGTTGTTATCCCTTGTGTTGGCACACCACACACAGGCTAAGTTAAGTGACAAAGATTCAGAACAATCCGCCGAGATTTCTGAGTTTTTTTTTCCTCATTCTTTCGTCTGTTTGTTTTTTTTCTTAAAACGTATGACTTCAAATATGCAAATGACTAAAAGACGCATTTCAAAGGTTTGGCTGTGTCCTCAGAAATTACTGAGATGAAACACCTCATTTCAAGTCTAGTTTTCACAGCCTATTTTCACCTACATGGAGAAAAAAAAAACACCATTGCCCTAGTTTTGTATATATTATTGTTTCTAATATATATTAATACTGCTAAGGATATCCACACTTACCGTCTGCATGCCAAAGCCTTTGCTTTTTAACCCCAATCGCTAGCCTGCCCAGAAATTCCACCAGCACTGCGTGCCACACCACTTTGATGTTTTTCTGTTAGGCCTATGTTAGTCCAACTAAAAGGGATAGCATTTTACGCAGGGCGACGGAATTCTCTGAATGTTTAACCGGCGATGTATTTCTCAGCCATAATTCCACCTTCTTCTTTTGTTTTTAAAAATGTCATTTTTGTTGTTTTTTTTTTTTAAGTTGGACTTTTTTCAACTCTCTCCAGATTCCTCTGTGTTGGCAGTGCAGAGACAGACTCCAGCCCTTGGCTCACACATTCCTCACTAAAGTTCTTTGGTTTGGTTCCCCGTGCTGCCGGTTTGCCTCCTCCATCCCATCTGTTTCGTCTCTTCTGTCTCTGTCTCTCTCTCTCTCTCTCTCTTTCTCTCGCTCTCTCTCTCTGTTTCTCTGGTTGGAAGGGCTACATTCATCGGCTGATGCTCACTGGCGCCGCCCTGCTGGTCACTTGGAGTGGTGCGGCGAGGGAGCTCCCTGCTGGTGCTTCTGTTCCTGCTGTTTGACCTGCTGAATTATCTCCCTGATCTTTCGCTGTGCAGTCTGCGGGCAGGAATGCAACAATTACTGCGCTGCATCTAACAGCATGGGGAAAATGACACATGATTCTGTGCTAAGATTTCCTTTTCAAGGGTTAGCACCAAGCTGCCTTACTCATTACATTACATGACATTCATATGGCAGACACTCTTATCCAGAGCGAATTCCAGCACAAGCCTAAGTTTCGAGTGCAGATCATTGTAAAACATGGTTACTTCTGAGGGCAGAATTTACACTATAGCCATATCATTTTAGAGTTTATGGATGATTCAGGATGTTTTGGAATAAGAGAGGGTTGCTAGTTTAAATTCTGAGGTGGGCCACTCCTGATTAAGCTTTGCATTAAGCTTTCAGGTTCTTAACCTGAATCCCCTCAGTAAATATCCAGCAGTGTAACATAGCGGTAAGTAGCAGGGCTTGTAACCAAAATGTTGCTGGTTCGAGTCCCCGCCAGAGCACTGCTGGTGGGCAAGGTACTTAACCCATAATTGCCTCAGTAACTATCCAGCTGTATAAATGGATAACATGTAAAAACTGTAACCTATGTAAGCTCCTCTAGATAAGAGTGTCTGCTAAATGACAATTAAGTACTGTGATGTGCAGATGGATTACTAAAAAACTAAGCCATGTCACTTGGCATCTGCTAAGATAAAAAAATTAAATGCATTACATCCAAATAAAATGTCTGACTGGAGGTCAGGCGTGAGATTAGACTACATTGTACATGGCCCTAAAGCTTTCCAACACTAATACTATGCATCTTGGTGTCTTTTAAACCAACTGGTAATAATAAAAACCATCATACAGAAGCTACAGTTTGTCATCCATTATCATCTCCGTGGTACAGTACCTGGCTGGCAAAGAAATGCCCGATAATTTTAACAAAGACTTCATCGTTCTCATCTGGAGTTTGGTCCCTCGGCACAATGACCTCCGCGCTGGTGAGGTTCTGTAGCTCGTTGACCTGCAGGGGGCAGTATTGAGACACATTGAGGAGGCAGTGTGACCTCACCTGAGCTGAGTGCTATCTCCAAGTCAAGCTGTCCTGTTGCAATCGCAGTCAAGACCAGAATGTCTTATAGGCATAAAATGTAATAGAGTGAATAGTGTCATAGCACATGGCATCTAGCTGTTCATAGTCTACCATCCAGCATGGCACTCATACCGACCGTTTTTCCTCCCTTGCCGATGACTCGTCCGGCTGCAGATGAGGGCACCTTGATGTGCGTCTCCAGTTTCACCTCCTCCTTCGCGGTGAAGAAGTTCTCCTCTTTCAGCTTCCCGAATATCCTACCCTGAGCCTGGAACGCAGAGACGTTCAAGGTACAGCCACGTCGGCAGCTAAACAAAACCTCCCCCAGCAAGACACTGTCAAGGCTACAGGCAGTCAGGGCTGCTTCTCACAGACTAGACGAGGATGACGACATGCTTCAGCCGAGCCCTGCAGCCACCATGTAAAGCAGAGGAGAGAAGCTAGAACAGACTGCAGGAGTGTCAACGGGCTTTACCTTGAATTGAGCCTCAGGAGGGCCTGTGATTATGACCATTCTCTCAGACACGTCGGGACTTTCCGCCGGGGCGATCTGGGAAAACGGAGAGACCCACCAGCACCGTCAAAACCAGCGCAGTCAAAACACGGTCCCCACATACGGTTCAAAGCCATAGAGGCCCTGGGGTGAGCCTGCTATAATTCCACAGTGCAAGGTGGAGAGTGAACCTGCCTTTACACTGAGCATGAGGACACTGCACTGTTTACTCTTGTCTTTCTCTCCCTTTCTAAGCATGTATCGGGAATGTGAGGGAGCCCATGATGTTCTTACTATGGGGGTGGAGGGGCAATGCAAGGGTGGTTAACGGAGACACACAGGGCTGAAGTCCTACCTTGTGAGAGTGTGGTGAACAGAGACATGTCCTACCTTGTGAGAATGTAGTGAACAGAGACACACAGGGCCAATGTCCTACCCTGTGAGTGTGTGGTGAACAGAGACACACAGGGCTGAAGTCCTACCCCGTGAGTGTGTGGTGAACTGAGACACACAGGGCTGAAGTCCTACCTTGATGGAGGCTCCAGCAAAGCGGGCGAGCTGCTTGATGTGCTGGCCTTTCTTGCCGATGAGCGCGCCGACGGCCTGAGACGGAATAAAGAGGTAGACCACTTCCTGCTCGGGAGCCTGCGAGAGAGGAGCTGCAGATTCAGAGGCGCAGCGGAAACACCTTTACCCCTCACACCCACACGTACACATACACACAATGTGGCAGAATAGCTTCAGGTCTCTCCTTTCTTCCAAAGAAAACAATCCCTATTTATACATTCCTGAGAGTCTTCAAAGACATGCACAATGAGTCCTTTTCTGTTGCTGCTTTGAATTTGTTGAATTCTTGTCATTGTAGTACTTCTGAAACCCACTGAGAATAAAACTGGGAATCTGCACATTCTCAGAACATTGTTCACTCATAGGTGAGAAGCCCTGAAAGCAGCAGGATGTCTCATCCCTGTGTAGGAGCACAGAAGCAAGGGGAGGGCAGTTCTCAGATAAATTTGCAGGCATACAACATTTGTCACAATTCAGGTCCACAGTATCTCTCACTGGTAGCAACTGAACAACATACAGGCACCTGACCAGCCACTAGAGGGCACTGATGAGAGATGGAACCATATTCAGCACAAACCCACCCTACCCCAGGACAACACAGCCACCTTCCTGCTGCTGTAGACCTAGTCACAGCTGCCTAATGACACTGCCCAGACTTGACATGAGCATGTCTCGAGCTGTAGTGATAGCCCTGCTCTCCGACCAAACAGCTTTACCAACACAGCCACTAAAATGCCAAGATTTGCGAAAGCACTCCCTGAACTTCACCTGACAGTTAAGCATGCCTTTTCTGAGGAGTGTACCCAGCAGCCCCAGCAGAGGGCGATGTTGTGGGAGACTAAATGTGTAAAGGAATGTGCTGAGGAGAAGCCAATTATCTCTTTGTCAAGAATAATTTTAGTCAAAATCTCTAATTTGATATGTTTTGTAGTATGTGTCAAAAATCATGCTTACAGCCTCAACTCGAAGATTCACAGTAAGTTTCTGAACTGAGTATCTGTCCAACATTTAAACTAATGGCAACATCAAGTAGATCTTTCTACTACATAATGGAATTTATTTCTTAAAATATTTACAGACACCACAGAGAGGAGGGACAGACGGGCGGTGATGGGCGCCGGATCTTACTGAGTGCTGGAGGGACACGGCGCTGGCAGGAGGCACCCCGTACAGCCCACCCAGATGTGACGAGTGACTCTGCGCAGACAGAGAGACAGTGTTCAGCACGGTGAATCAGTGCACACCCACCCCCTCACTTCACATCAGATGCAAGCACCCCCCACCTCCCAAGTGTTAGCACATCCTCCTCTACATTCTGAATACATGTATACACAAACACACACACTGT
The DNA here is from genome assembly GCA_019176425.1 of Megalops atlanticus. Lineage (NCBI taxonomy): Eukaryota > Metazoa > Chordata > Actinopteri > Elopiformes > Megalopidae > Megalops > Megalops atlanticus. The sequence continues at coordinate 7,506,523 of CM032886.1, forward strand.
ATCCATGCATGCTGACTCAGGTTGATGCAGTCAGGCTGCGAGAGGCCTTAGTGAGTCATGCCTCCACCAGGGAAGGGGAATTCAGCGTTTTCCCAGCAGCCCTTAGCAGCTTTACCCTCCCCATTCCTCCGAACCCCCTCTGCTGAAGCACAGCACAGACCGCAGGCAGCATTCCATCACTGAAACTCCCTGCCCAGGGGCGAGGCTCCCGCATGACCCATTCTGCAAAAGCACTCACTCGGAGTACAGGCCCGAAAGAGCTACAAATAGTTACAGCATGAATTAAAAAAAAACAAGCTCTTCTTCAATGTAACAGAAGAGGTGCGGTCGTGCGTGGCCAGCAGAGGGCGATGTTTACTCACTAGAAAGGGGCTGTAGCTGGCGGGGGGCGTGGAGGCCGCTCCACGTGGTCCGGCCGTTGGGGGCAAGACGGACAGCCCCGAGGAGAAGATGCCCAGGGCGTTCAGGCTGAGCCCCGGGATAAGGTTGGCTTGTTGCTGCGAGGAAGAGAACAGTCACCTCTCAGACAGGTGTGCATGTCTGGCAGCGCAGCAAAGAGGAACACAGCGCTGCTCTCCACAGACTCCCAGCACAACGGCAGCCTGTAATACCCTCCCCAGTCCACTAGATGGCGCCAAACACTTTAATCAGAATCTTACTCCTTAAAGCATTCTCAAAACACTGATTGTAAAATGACTCGATTAATTAGCCCTTCATCTTGCTAAATAAAAGTGCTCAGCTGGCCCGTAATTGCCCTAATGGAGGGGAGGTAACGGATCTAATCTAACAGATGTCCTTTTTAAACTTGTGCATAAATGCATGCCCATGTACATACACATTTAAGTCTTTTTTTTCTGGGAATGTTCTCAAGGTGTACCTGATCTTTGTACAAACAGAGGGGGGTGAATGAAACAAAAAATGCTGCTCGTTTCTGTCACATCCTGTTCAGTTGCTCAATCCCAGGAGGGAGCTGGGATGATGATGATGATGACGACGATGATGTCATCGCAGCCGTGAGAAAGCGCGGCTGGCGGAGAGACGGTTATCGAGCGAGGGGGCCGGGACGCGGCGCGTGGATTCCATTGCGCGTAGCCGTAAACGAGTGAGTCAGGGGGTGAGTCTCGCTGCCCGGCAGACACGTTATCTGCAGCGGCGTGCCAACCTCGGGGCCCTGTTACAGACAGGCCTCCCGACGTCTGCTAACACATGAGCCTGGGTGGCCCAGATGCCCCCGAGGATCTTATCTCTCTCTGAAACATCAGCGCCCCCGGTGAGCGACAGCCGCTGGACACTGAACGTTGAACTGTTGAATACTGCATGTTCATATGCGTGTAAAGAAAGTAATGATGGGAAAATCCAAATGAAAAGGATATGCGGTTTTTCTGTATTCTCTGCATACTAAAGGGCTAACACGCTAGCACAGTGTTACTTCACTTCACATTGAATCATCAAAAGGAAAAAAGCCACTATTTTATGTTAAAGGCCAAACTCCAATATCTTTGTTATAATCAACGTTACTTCATGCAATGAGATCTCATTTTCATGATGAAAACGATTTAATATGAAGCGCACAAGGGTCATTTGCAGTTACATTAATGTGAAAAATTAAATAATTAAAAGAATTACATAAAAAGGAATCAAATAAATTCCTTCAATATCAAGGGGCCAGCTGCAGCAGAGTGCACTGGCAAACTGTTGTATCCTGACTGCTCTCTCTCCCATACCAAACTCCCTGATACAGGGCTATATTCACTCCCACCTCATTCCCACCCCAAAACATCCAATCCAGGGCCATACTCCCTCCTGTCTCACTCAAAAACCAAACCCTGTGATCTAGGGCCATACTCAACCCTGTCTCACTCCAACACCAAAACTTCCAATCCAGAGCTATACTGACTCCTGTCTCACTCCCACACCAAACCCTGTGATCCAGGGTTATATTCACTGTCTCACTCTGACACCAAACCTCCTGATCATTGGTTGTATCCACTCCTGTCTCACTCCCACACCAAACCCTGTGATCCAGGGTTATATTCACTGTCTCACTCTGACACCAAACCTCCTGATCACTAGTTATATCCACTCCTGTCTCACTCCCACACCAAACCCTGTGATACAGGGCTATATCCACTTCCGTCTCACTCCAACACTAAACCTCCCAATACAGGGCTATAGTCACTCGAGTCTCACTCCAATACCAAAGTGCCTGATCCCAGGTTATATTCACTCCTGTCTCGCTCCAACACCAAACCCTATGACCCAGGGTCATATTCACTCCTGTCTCACTGAAACACCAAACCCTCCCATCCAGGGCCGTATTCACCTACACAGAGGCTCCGGACTCCGGCGGCGCTGTGCTTACGTTTATAGCAGCGACGTCGTTCTCATAGGCTTCCCTCAGCTTCCTCATGATGTCCTCCTCCGCCCGACAGCACGCCTCGATGCTACCCTTCACCGTAATGGTCCGCTCCGGGTTGTAAATGGTTAAGTCCTGTAAACTGTGGAGGCAGAGGGGAGAGATGCAAAGAGGAGGGAGAATGCTGTTAACGGCAAGAGCTTCAGCGTAGAGGGTGTGCAAGACTGGGCGGGAAAGGAGAAAAATCCAACACCAAATGGAGACCTCTGAAAGCCTCTCTCTTCTAGCTACACACCTGTGGGCCTCAAGAGAAGCATGCTGTCCTGTCTGGAGGTGAAAGAGCCATATTCCTCTCACATCGTACGCGACTAAGCAATTAAAAACCTCCAGGTACAATTTAGGCATGGCCAAATTGTAGAGATCAGGCAAAATTCAGCTACAGTTGAACTGGAGAGATCAGACACATTTCGGTGATATTCAAGCAGGGTACATCAGAAAGATCAGCTATGATCAAACTGGAGATATAGGAAAATTGAACCGCGATCAAACTAAAGAGATCAGACAATCCAGCCGTGATTATAGCTGTAGCATTCAGATGCAATTAAGCAGTGACTGACAGGGCAGGTCTTGTCTTCTGTGTCATGACTCAACAGGAGAACAACCCACATTCATCCTTTATCTTCAGAACCAGGCCCATTTCAACTCATCCTAACTCCAAAATATCGCAAAAATAGATAAGGAACTAACAAGGCAGAGGTTTCTTCTACACCTTTCAGTGGGAAAAAAAGACAAACACAAACAGTTTTGTTCAAACAGTGTCCCTCTAGGTTGAAGAGGATAAAGAGAATGCGAGGTCTCACTAAATCATCACTCCATTTAGCCGAATCTGTGGTAGAGATCATCAGTCAATGCCATAGCCAATCAGAATCTTCCGCTCCCTTTCAGAGGCCATTATGACCTCACAAACGCAGGAGCTGAGCAGTTCATTACAGCCAATTAAGGAACACAGCCCATTAAATGGCTGAATCAACAAGTGTTTAATAATGCACGCAGGACCAAAGGCAGTGTAATCAGTACCTCTGCTCTTGGGTGGTTACACTGAGCAGTGATTTTATCCCACGTTTCTGAACTAATTAGCTTCGCCGAGGAGGCGAGTCATTTTCAAACTGGAGGGGAGAGACTGCCTCATTTAGAATAGGATGTAAGTGTGAGATTTATTCAGGTTGGGCAACATTTGGCCAAGGGGTGTCATTACCACAAATGACTCCATAAATCTATGTTCCATGAGGTGCATTGCTGTCCAAATATCAGTTTTTATCCATAATCCATTACAGAGTTGATAACTTAGTTTGAGTGGGTAATTGATTGAAAAATATGAGTGTATTGTTCTTCATCATGTTAACATTATAGGGACTACAATAAATATGTGACACCATTCAATTAGACTAAATTGAGTTCATGAGGTAAGATGGTTTCCTATTTTCCACACTGTCACTCTGCACTGCATCTACAACAAAGGGGAGAGGTGTGGACTTGCTGTTAGGGTTCTATGCTTATAACCATAATGTTGCGGGGTCAAATCCCAAGTATGGTGTGACCACTTTACCCTTAAGCAAGTTTTTAACCCTAAACCACTACAACTGCCTGAAATGAAAATATGTAGAAATAAGATAAGATAAGATAACACTTTATTGATCCCCAGGCAGGAAAATTTGGATGTTGAGCGTGTAAGCTTCCCTGGATGAGGATATTCACTGAGCACATAAAGGCTGTGGAACCATGCAGGATGTGAGGCGTTCTGGCTGGACACTCACGAGGAGATGGTGATTTTGGTCCCTGTCTCCTGTTCAATCTTCTTCAGGTTCCGGCCCTCCTTCCCAATCAGCCTCCCGACCAGGCTGTTGTGAGCCAGGATTTTCAGAGGGACCTCCTCGGCTCTGCAGGGGAAGGAGGACGAGGGGGGTCGTGGTTAATGTAGTCATGGGAAGAGAAAACCACCGGCCTGGGGTGCAGAGAGCTGGAGCATGGGCTGATGACGTGGAGGTCTGGTAATGGGTGTGTGGGACTGGCATGGGATTGGGGTCATTTGTCATGAGAATGTAGAGGTTTAATTTAGGGAGTGGGGTGTGTAGGTTTGGTGGGAAACTGTGAAAGTCTGGTGTGGGACTGTGGATGTTTAGTGTTGGATTTTTTAGGAAGTTAAGGTCTACTGTAGGACTGTGAAGGTACAGCCTGCATGCTGGGGTCTGTTGTAAGATTGGGAGCAGGAGGGTTTTTACATTACGTTACGTTACAGGCATTTAGCAGATGCTCTTATACCGAGCAACTTACACAGGTTGCAGTTTTTCACAATGTTATCCATTTATACAGCTGGATATTTACAGAGGCAATTGCGGGATAAGTACCTTGCCCAAGGGTACAGCAGCAATGCCCCTGTGGGGAATTGAACCGGCAACCTTTTGGTTAGGAGTCCTGCTCCTTAACCACTATGCTACACTGGCACAGGTTTTGAACAGGAAGGTCCTGTGTGGGGCGTTGGGGTCTGTTGTAAGATCATGAGGGATGTTTTAAGCAGCGTGTGGAGGTCTAGCGTGGGACTGTGTGGGCGTGCAGTGGGTTGGAAAGCGTGTTGGTACAGGCAGGGATGCTCAGGGTTTGCTGTAGAGGCTCGGTCCAGCGCTCCGTGACTCTGTGGCCCAGGGGATCCACACTCACGTCTTGGTCTCGTTGGCCTCCTTCTGCATGATGTCCAGGATCATGCGGCAGGCCGAGGAGCAGCCCTCCGGGGTGGAGTGGATGGTGACCGGCTTCTCCGCCGCGCCCGCGTTCTCCTTCCGGTGGATGTCCACCCTGGGACAGGACAGACAGACAGACAGAAAGACAGACCAGGACTGAGCTTCTCATCTTACACCAACACTTATCCCTGCCACTATCAGATGTGTGACAGCTCTCACTCAGGAAACACAAACCAAAATGCTAAAAACAAGCCCTGTATTCACTGCTGCAGCACAATCAGCTTTAGTCTTTTGTAAGTGAACGCAGTACATTCTGCTGAGACAATAACTGAAGCGATTAAAAAAAAAATCCTGTTGTCCAAAGAACTGACCCTCTCGACGTTTTGGGTAGGGGAGAGTGTGACTCATAGAAACGCCTCTCAGAGGATCAGGTCTTTGTATGTCAGTGCTGTGGACGAGCTATGAATGAGAGACAGACACAGTGGCTCTGTTCTCCCCACAGAAGAAGGGGACACAGCGCACACAAGGCTCTTACGTTAGGCCCAGGCTTAAATCTGTTTTCTGCTGCATCGCATCTACATATTTTTCGCTTAGCAGACACTCTTATCCACAGCGAATTACGTAGCTTACAGTTTTTACATTATCCATTTACGCAGCTGGATATTTACTGGGGCGATTCAGGTTTAAGCACCCGGTCCACGGGCACAACAGCAGCGCCCCTCCTGGGAATTGAATCAGCAACCTTTGGGTTGGAAATCCTGCTCCACACCACACAAAAGCCCTGCACAGTTTTCCAGCATGGTACTGTCGTGCTTTTTTATTTAAAGTATGACCATTACTGACTGAATGATGTCACATGCAGAGAACGTAGCTTCTGTTAATGGTATTTTCACGTAAGCAATACAGGAAATGCACAAAAATAAGCGCTCTCGCTGCACAGATTTGTTTTTGATGGAATCAATCAGTGCTACTGCAGCTCGAAAGCCACAGAAACCGCACTGTATGCTGTTGTGCAGCAAACAAATACAACTCTTTCCCACATCTCCACATCTCCTTCCTTGCTGTCCCAAAGTGCACTTGTGTTGCCACTGCATTACATTCGTTCAGGTAGCAGACGCTCCTTACTTGGACTGGGTCTGCTTGGTGACATTTTTGATGGTGAGCCCCTCTTTGCCGATGATGGCGCCGACGAACTGCGTGGGGACCAGGATGCGCAGGGGGAAGTCCGGCTGCTTGTGCCGGGCCCCCCCGAAGCTTCCCGAGGGGCCGGGCTGGGGGGCGTCGGGGTCCCGCGCCGGCCGCCCCCCCCCTCGCCGCACCCGTGGGGTCTGGGGGGCCGGGGCCGCGTCCACGTCCAGGATGTACGACACCCTGAAGGAGTAGTCCTCGAACTGGTGTCCCGTCAGCTTCTCAATCGCCCTGGCGACGGGGAGAGAGAGGGACGGAGGTCATGCACTCGCTCACACGCGATGGGCAGGCGACACCCAAGATGCCGCGGTGCGGCCTCGGCCACCACGATCAGCCGTGGCATCATTGGCCAATGAGGTTGCATAATACCTGATTAATTACACACTGGAGGGTTGAGTCTGAATGTAATTCCATCTCACATTACATCACAGGTTCTGTAACGGTGTGGGATTTCACAGACACTGAAAACCGGGCGGACCTTGTATTTAGAATATAATGCGCATTGCCTTTTAATGTGCTTGCCTTTTAAGTGGGATAATGGTCCAAGAGAAAACTTATCATTACATTATTGGCATTTAGCAGATGCTCTTACCCAGAGTGGCTTACATCAGTTAGTTTTTTACAGTGTTATCCATTTATACAGCCGGATATTAAGGCAATTCTGGGTTGAGAACCTTGCCCAAGGGTACAGCAGCAATACCCAGCAGGGAACTGAACCAGCAACCTTTCAGTTACAAGTCATGCTCCTTAACCACTACGCTACGCTGCCACCTGCTGCCTTGTGCTTGAAGGCATGCTCCTGCCACCCTCACTTTCTAACGCGAAACACACCGCAGCGCAGATCATTCAGACACACCCGACGTGTGGCAACAGAAAGGGAACGGCTGGGTGTGAGAGCTTACACTTTCGCCTCCTCCTTTGTAGCGTATGTGACATTCACCACTGCTGTTTCTGTGTCAGTGTTAACTGCGAGAGACAGAGAAAGAGAGAGAGACAGAGACAGAGAGAGAGAGCAAATTTACTATCACACGGTCCACATGTGACCCCCCAGCCACATTCCCAACTACATGGGTATTTTAACACATGAATCAGACATTCTCCCTTTTTTTTAAACTTTCTGACTGTTTTTAGCTACTTCTGCACAACGGCGGAGCAGAATCTGTGCGGTCTGGATGTATTCCTGTTTCTGGTGAGTCACACACACAATCCGGGTTCCAGAGGGATTACTTTACATGATCTATTTCCTTAGCAGGCGCCCTTACGCAGGGCCACTTACGCTAAGAGTTTTAAGCATTATCCATGTATACAGCTGGACATTCACTCAGGGCGGGTTGGGTTGAGTGCTTCGCTCAGGGCTTCGGCAGTGGTGGCTCCACTTCTGGAATTCAAATCTAGCACCCTCTGTTTACAAGCCCGTTTTGCCAGACCTTTTCGGTTTGCACCCGCAACGCTCAATGCTGCAGGAAGCACGAGTCCTTGAGACCGGTGACAATGCCCAACGCTGCAGGAAGTGCGAGTCCTTGGACTTTCGTACCTGGATCTTGACTTTACCATCTCGCCTTGATTCCCTCTAGGGCTTGTGTTGTGAAGTGCTTTGTGAAAATCTTCAGAGTAAAAGATGAACTGCATGAATAAAACTGATGGGCTGGATAACAGCGAGGATAAACAGGCAATATTTTATGCTTCCTGTTGCAGTGTTCCGCTTGCAAAGGTGGCACTGCCATTTCACTGACGCCTTACTATTTGAATAAATTTAATACATGTAGAAAGAGACTGTGATATCTATGGCAATTATGTAAAAATTTAAGCAAGGGATTATTACCCCGAGGAAGGTACATTTCATGACTTGGGAGAGGAAAGGGGTAAACTGTTTGGATACTCCCGTGGGTGATGTCAGAGGTTGCGGGGGATGGGCCTGGCTCTTGGCCAGCAGTCTTACAGTCAACACCACAGACTGGAGGGCCGGGGGGGTGCTTTTTCAGCTTCCCAGAATTACAGACGATCATTCTGGTTTTGGGGGGAGGGGGAGCGGGGGAGGGGGACATTCGTCACTGGCGGAGACAATCGGCAGCTGGAACCAGAGACAGGAAGAGGAACGGGGGGGTAAAATGCTGTATCCTTTTACACAGAAAGGCATCCGTCGCCGGAGCTTCCTCACACGAATGGCACAGTTGGTCGCTGTCCGTTTGTAAGCACCTGTCATGACTCACGGGTCTCTCTTGCTCGGTCTTGCTTACGCCCGTGGGACAGCTCAGAGCCTGCGGAGGTGGTCAGAGTTTCGGCGGTGCTTTCCCGATCGTCCATCTTCTTCAAGCGCGAGGGGGAGCGACCCTCTAACTCCTTCCATATTTCTGTGCAGACCAGTTGCTTTGTGATGCTACACGCTGGTTATTATGGGATGTGTGTTACATTTTTCTCCTCTCTATGGGGTGAGGGATGTTGCTCTTCTTCAAAACAGAGGCAAATGGCCACTTTGTGATTTTAATTTCAGTCGCACGCACATATGCAGATTAGATCATGACTACTACAAGTACAAATCGGTACAATAAGGAAATCTCATCAGGAAAGCAGGACCACACACAATACAACAGTGAACACATCACATCATTGTCTGTGAGTGATTTCCTGATGCTAAAACCCCCACAATCATCTTACAAAAAAGGAGCATTTGGCATTTTCAGTTAGTTGGTGAGCTTTGGGATGTATTACCTTGTTCCACGTTTTCTACAGTACCGTACTGTGCTAAAAGGCCATCCAAAACCTGCAGTGATGGAGGAAAAGAGTCAGTCAACACACACATGCACGCACACACGTGCACACACATGCACACGCAATAGGCACGCACAGACATGCACACACAGTACATACACACACTAGCGCACACACACACACACTAGCGCGCACGCGCACACAGAGCCCCGTTTACGCCCTTTAACGATGCCCCTCCTTGCCGTATGTGAAGACTTATCAGCCATTCTAAAGGCACATTCTGTTCTCAGTATAAATTAGACCGTTCTCATTTAGTCTCATTACTGAATACTCTCTGGAGGGGGTGAGGATGGAGGATGCAGGTGTTTTCAATGAATTAAAAAAAAGAAAGATTCCATTTAACCCGCTCGCTCTTTAGGCTCTGACACATGAGTGCGGCGAGCTACGGCACCAGCTGGCAGGGCTAGCGGAGGGCGTTAGCGACACCTGCGCTCCGCTGCCGTTCACCCCTGTTACGGATGGGTCGCAACCAGCCGGCGCGTCCGGCGGGAACAGACCGCTCCGATCCCGCCGAGGCCGCGCGCGGTGCAGCCGTCGCACTGGCGGAACCTGCAGCGCACACTCCCCCCAGGAGAGGGGGCTATGAATAAATAAAAAACCCGCAGAAGTGGGTCAGCATTCAGAAGGAGCAAGAGAGAGAGAGAGAGAGAGAGAGAGGGAGGGAGGGAGAGGGAGACAGAGTGAGAGAAAGGGAGAGAGAGAGAGAGGGAGAGAGAAGGAGTGAGAGCAGGAGAGAGGGCGAGAGAAAGAGCAAGAGAGATGGAGAGAGAGAGAGAGCAAGAGAGAGAAAGTGGGATAGAGAGAGAGAGAGAGCGAGAGCGAGGGCAAGCGAGAGAGGGCATGTAAGACAGTGAGAGTAATGGAGAGTTATCTAAGGAGAGAGGATGACAGATCAAGAGGGAGGGAGCGAGAGAGAGAGAGAGAAAGCTCCAGGGCTCGCTCACACACACACACACACACACACACACACACACACAACATGGAAGTCAAATTCCTGCTCTATGCAGATGGTTCTGCTGTCTTCTGCAAAATATGGTCTACAGCATAAGCCAGTTCTGCTGGACTAGTGTTGTCACTCCAGGGCCCTGGTGGGGAAATTTAAAGAAGACTACAAAAAGATGATCTTCAGGAAAAAAGGCCAGGTGTCAGGGAAACAGACAGCACTTTACTGTTGGCAACAGGACCCCAGAACAAATCTTAAATTACAATGATCTTGCTCTGACAGGGACCTTTAACATGTAGCATCCACTCAGACATCTTAGCTGTTGTGACAGGGACACACATTGAGATCAGTACTGTTAAATTATTTCCACAAATGCAATGTAGCAAAAGTATCCCTCCAGCACTGACCTGAGTAAACTCTGTAATAATAATGCCTATATGGCAGATGTAGGCTGGTTCCCATTGATTTGGATAATATCCAAAAAGAGCAGCAACATTCTAGACACATCTAAAATCATCTCCTCGAGAGATTCTATGATTTAAAGAATTAAAAATCGATAAGAGAAATGAAAGCTAAATTCTTAATGAGTTTCGTCAGGTTATTCAGTTAATACATCAGACTATCTTACAACATAGAAATGCACCAACTAAGTATTATTTTGTTTGCAGAGATACAAAACATATACAGATCAGATCAAGAACAGGCTTAGTGACCACAACTTTGGCCATATGGCCAACAAAGACTGGTGATAAATTGTCCTGGATGCCAAAGAAGGATAGACTATACAGTCACTGTAAGGATGAGACAAAGACACTTTCTCCTACACTGGGAAACAGACTCCAAATTAAAACATTTTAATAAGACTGAAGTATCCCTCCCATAATTCCTTCAAATGAATTAATAACAAAATAATCAGTTTTAGAAGGGGAGAGACCACTAATGTGGCACCACTGGCTGCCCAGTTCTAGTAGCTTGCTGTAGCCTAAGGGACACTGAATGGCCACCTTCTAATGACAAGACACCACATGTCCCTTAAATTTAATAAAACATTAATATCTTAAAATTGTTTATATCATTTTGTTATTATTATGATAACTACTGTTATTGTTGCTGTTAGCATTTTTATTGTTTAATTATCATTGCTGGTATGTTATTATTTTTGCAATCTTTTTTGTTTTAACAGCCATGCCAGATAAAGCATATCTGAACTGAACTGAAAAAAGTACGAGAGCAAGGGCGAGCAAGCAACAAGAGCAGAGAGAGAGAGAGAGAGAGAGAGAGAGAGAGAGAGCTGAGAGGGAGAAGCAGTGAGAGCTTGAGAGAGGAAGAGGGATATGTATAAATGCATTAGCTACACAAATTATCTTGTCAAGCAATGAAGCATACGGGTTTAAGAGCTAGAGTATGAGGACGAGGGAGAGAGGGGTAGTGTAAGAGAAAGAGAAAACAAGCGAAGGAGAGTGAGAGAAAAAGAGTGAATTTCAGAGAGATGGAGAAGGAGACAGACAGCAAGTGAAAAGGAAAAGACAGAGAAAGAAAGACGAAATTAGGATAAAATTTTTAAAAAAGCATTATACATCCAACTGCACAGTTTGGCAGTAATGTGTGGGGTCCAATCACAAACCAGGATTTTAGAGGATGGGACAAATAGCCAGAAGAGATCCTACATGCAGAATTCTTGCAATGAAAAATTCCAAACAACGCAATGGAAGGCTGAATTTTGCCTCTAATTATTGCCATTCAAAAAAGAGTGTTAAAACAGTGCTTCCCTATTCTGGTCCTGGAGACCCACTATGTATGCCAGATTTCATTCCAGCCGAACTCTCAATTAATTAGGTCTAATTAAACTGTGAAATGAGTATTGATTTCAATTTGACATCATTTAAACACCTGCTGTCAGTTTTCTGTCACAGACACGAGTTGCTGGAAATATGTTTGCTCTAACGGTAGCATACATATGAGATATTTCTATAAGTTATTTTTATTCATTTGAGTTCCTTAAATAAATTAGTGATACAAAGAAGTATTCATCTTAATTAATTAAAGGAAATTAGCTGTCCAACATAGCCTAGAACAAGATATTGAGCAATTAATTATTCTTAATTGGGACAGCAACCAAATTTGTTTGGGGGGCAGACAATCACGAAATACGCTGAAAAAAACAACTGTCCTCTTTTGTTATTATTACAAACACATCTCTAACATCATATTTTGTTCACAAAGACTTTATATAATGGTAAATGCAGAAGTGGTCATAAATATATGCATTTCTTCGAACAGCAATTTTCAGCTAACATTTCAATCAAATCTAAATAAGTGAGAGCCCAGCTGGAGAGAAACCCAGAATACTTGGTGGGCACTCTGGACTCGGTTTGGGAAACACTGCGAAAACACTGGGCACAGCTTGGGAAACAGGGACCCAAACACATCCCAGCCTCTCAAGACCAAGACCTCAGCCCAAAAAACAGCTTCAGCCAATTAGTACTGAAGCACATGTAAGAGAACAATCACAAGAACAACTCCGATTAGAATAAACTGATCCATAAAACGTATTACCTTAAACAGAAAATACACACCAGCACAATATCTGGTAACGGTAACAAATACAAAGTGGAGGCAGGTACTGGCCAAATACGGTCTCAGTGACCACAGCTTAGCCACTGAAAAAGGCTGAGACAGGCAAGCTTGGCTAAACAAAAAGGACTGTGTGGTCACTGTGGCACAGGACAGGTTGTGACAGAGACATGCTTCATTCTGCACTGTGGGAAACACTCTAAAAGAAGAGGCACATTATTTAATAAAGGGGCATTTTTCTCCCTCAATTTACACAGATGACTGCTCCAGAAATCAGGCCGTGAGAGGACATACAGCCCCACCAGTCGCCCAATATGTTAACACCTGCCATAGCCCAACGGACAATGGGTGTGCCCTTCGCATGTGACAGTGATTACTCCACACTGATTTTTCTTTTCTGTTTTCTTTTTCCCCCCACCTTTTTTCTTATCTTTTCTCAGTGTTTGCCACTGTTGTATAACTGTATCCCAATGTATTGTGAGTCAGAATGTTTGTTTTGCTTTAGCAACACAAATGCATTCTTGTCACACCAATAAAGTGCATTGAATTGAACTGAATTCAAACTGAGATGAACACTGAGTGGAAAAAAAGAGGGAGAAACACACTGTAATCAAAGAGTAAGAGAGAGAGAAAGCGTCAGAGAGAGAGAAACATGAGGAGAGAGAAACACAGAGGTGTAAGAGAAACACAGGGTGCATAAGAGAGAGGAAGACAGAGTGTGTGAGAGAGAGACGGTATGTAAGAGAGACACAGGCTGTGTAAGAAAGAGTGCATAAGAGAAACACAGGGTGTGTAAGAGAAACACGGGGTATGTAAGACAGAGAGACAGAACAAGGGGAAGCGAGAGAGAGAGAAACTGCAAATTGCAGTTCAAATCACTGACAGACATCTTTCTCAGGGGTTGCTTTCAACAATCAGTGAATTGAAATCAGTCCCCAAAGATGGCCACAGGTTTCAGGAACAGCACCTCCTGCGCCCCCCCCCGGCAGGCTGGAGGGAGAACACCTTGGGCAGGTGGGGCCACTGATTCTGAGCAGACGCGTGGCGTTCTCCCTGGGAGTAGACCTCACTGCGGAGAAACGCAGCTCCAAATCCCGTCACACGCGCACCCACGCAACACCAGCCATGGATAGACCGTCTGACAAGGCCACGGAGACTCACACACACACACACACACACACCGACACAGCGGCAAGGTGACGGACAGCCGACTCACTGCGAAGAAACTCTGCTCTACAGCAGTGGCTCCTGTCCCTGACAGTGATGTCATACCCTTGGCTGAGAGATGCCACCTCCTACCCCCCCCCACATCTCCACATGCACACACCAATGGACCTGCCCATAGCACAACACGTACAGTGTTCAAAGCATGTCACACGGGATGGGACAAACACACTGCTCTGTCAATCCTGGTGACCTCATCACAGGTGATGGAGCGGTCACCCTCCTCACACATACACCAGCACACACAACAGCCACACTGAAGACTTGGGCAAACTCACCTCCCACTGCAGGTGAGGGGGAATGTTCCGAATCTGGATCTTCCGACTCCTGCTGAGAGAGAGAGAGAGAGAGAGAGAGAGAGAGAGGAGTTGATTAGCAGGGCAGAAACACAGGACCCTTCACTCTGAAAACTGAAAGGAGGACCAGTTTTCCACTGCAATTCAAAAGCAGACTTCATTTCCTGATGAGAAATGACATATGCCCCACCCCCAATACACATCCCCGAGCACACACACTTTTTCATAACACAGTAGTCATCTCAAACAATTACCTCTGATGATTTATCAAACTGCCACAAGACATCACAATATACACTCACAGTAAAACACATTTTAAATACTGACTCAGTTTTGTATAGAACACAGAGCAGTGGCTTTGATGTGCAGTACCAGTCAAAAGTTTGGACACCTGATTATGATAATGGTAAATATGCATTCAGAGACATTTTGTTCTAAAGACTTACGCTTAAATGCTTGAAATTTGATTCTTAGACAAATATAAATAGTAAAGGTGGTGCCTTTCTTTATTTTCTTTATTTTAAAAAATATTTTTCGGTTACTTTGAAAAATCTAACATATAAGTTTTGATTTGTTTAACACTTTTTGGTCACTGCATAACTCCATTTGTGTTATTTCATAGTGTTGAGGTCTTTACTATTCATCTAAAATGTGGAAAATAGTAAAAATAGACTACCCCTTCTTTGAGTACGTGTGTCCAAACTTTTGACTGGTACTGAACATAAAGGAATTAACAGCTGTATGATACACGTGCAGACGCCTGCTCTTTCGCCACTTTCTGAATGCCATTTTGTCGGTCGTAGATCCTGCTCAACCAATCAGGACCCTCCTCATGCACTCCTTTGAGACAGGAAACGCACTATAAGCACACAGTAGAAGCCTGACTGAACCGTGTCATTAGCGATGCCATTAGTCACAGATACCAGGGCTCGGTCAGACAAAACTTGACTCTCTTCCCAGGCTGACTCGGGCCGGGCGCAGCCCGAGCGGCCTCTTCCCCTCACTGAGCGCACTCCGAGACGGAAGCCACACAAACCATCCCGACCGCAGGCTGTTAACAACTCCATTAACGTGAGAGAGCCCAGCTCTACCGGGGGGCGATTGATTGAAACAGCAGAGAGGAGAAGTGCTCTGTTCGGGAGCACTCTGAGAGAGGCGGGGAAAGGAGGGGTGGTGCAGGGGAAGGGGGGTTACAGAAGTCTACTTCATTTGTTGACCGGCGATGCATCTGAGCACTTGAAACGAAGGAAATGAAAGGGGAGAGAACAGTGGTCAATGAGACAGCGCAGGGGAGCTTAACAGGCTCGCTGAATGGGGACCTGGAGGTCTCAGCGCCAGCTCTCGCACACACACAGACTCTGCCTCTGCACTTTGCAGTGCTTTTCCCCCTAATGCGCCTGTTTCTTTCCTTTTTTTCCCTTTTCTTTGCTTCCTTTCTTTTTCTCTGCGTCGTGAATGTGAGGTGGCCGAGGTGTGAGAGAAGCACCAGGTCGCCATTTCCTGAGCTCTGCAGCAGAGCCAGGGGCTGGGGGCCATTGGCAAGGGGCTGGGGCCTGGGGCCTGGAGTTTGGACCCTGGGGGCTGGGTGCTGGGACCAGGGGCTGGGGTCAGAAGCTGGGGGCTGGGAATTGGGTGCTGGGTGCTGGGAGTGAAGCAAGAAGATGAGCCTTTCTGATTGTGCTGTGAGGAAGAGGCAAGGCCAAGAGCGAGACGTGCAGCGTGGAAAGGCGCCAGGTCTGCCGCATTCCTCTCTCCTCCCCCCCCCCCCCCATCCCTCTCCTTCCTCCTCCCTCCCCACCCCCATCCCTCTCCTTCCCTATCCCACAGGGGGGGTGGAGAGGACGTGCTGACGAAACACTGGAGAGGGAGACAGTATGGCGGCTAAGGAGCAGAGCAACCCCAGCCTGCACACTGCTCCGCGGGGCCGCTGCCGCCAGCCACTCCGCAACCTCTCCTGTCACATCACACCGGTCACCGCAGCCCACGGGGTCGTACCCGTAGCCAGCGCTGCCACCTCACGTTTCCGGCCCATTTACAGAGAGGTGACAGGATCCTGCCTCCAGACTCCCCCTGACTGGCACATACTCCAGGTGTGTGCTGGGTTACACACGAGGCTGGACCCCATTCAGCTGAATCTGTGCTCTCTGATGTAACCCAGTGAGGGAGTCGCGGTGTTTTAACTGAAGGTGTTTCGAGAGCTGCTGCGCCAAGACCACCATTATACAGTAATTAGACTCAGCCCCTTTACATCATATCTGTTTGTAAATAAATGAGCAAAGCTGTTCACTCTATTTGAGCACCCGCACGCTAGCTGATGATGTCCTGATGCTTGCACTTTTGTTGTACTTGTTCTGGAGAGACCGCAACAAAAGCCTGCAGCAAATGAGGTTGACAGTAGTGGGATCCACCATACAGCACGAGTGGTAAATACCTGTTTATTTTCCAGCCAGAACTACCAATAATACGTGAAAAAGACAGCGTTACCAAGCTAGGAGGCAGTGTAGCATAGTGGCAAGGGAGAGGGCTAGTAACTGAAAAGTTGCTGGTTTGATTCCCTGCTGGGACACTGGTGTTGTACTCTTGGGCAAGGTACTTAACCCATAATTACCTCAGTAAAATATCCAGCTGTATAAATGGATAAAATTGTAGCTTACATGTATGTAATTTGGATAAGAGTGTCTGCTAAATGACAATAATATAATGTAGGAGTAAGCACTGTTTTAGACCATGCATTTCTGGCTATGGTCTTTTACAAGATATATATACTATCTATACATCTATTTCTGCTCAAGTCTCCTGGCTCTGGGCCTACAGTCGTATCTGTGGACTGCCAGCATGCTCTGAGATGAGGTAACTGCCGAGGAGACGCCTCCAGTTTGCCTTACAGCTGAAGGGAGAGCCAAAAGAAACTAAAATAAAGCTCTGCAGCTCCTCGTAATGGCCCTCCAGGAACACAGAGGGTCTCCAGTACCTCTGGATTCCTACAACTCCGGCACAATGCAGGGGCTCTGAGCCCATCATGGGAGGTCTGCCATTTCTCCTGATGCAGTCGCACAGAGTTGCACAGCATGATTCTCTAAGTCCAAAACTAAAAAATAAAGTTTATTTCTTAAATGAAATGTCAATTCCTACTGAGTGATAAAAGCATGTTATGGCCTCTTTCAAATTCCCTCTCTTCCCCTCCGAGACAACTGTCTGTTCTCACAGACGCTGCACAGTAATGTAGCTACACTGACTCAGAATTCCTGTGAGAACAATTCCACATGCACCTGCAACTCGGGTAAGGAATAAACAACAACCAACCAGCCCAGTGTGTTTCACCTTGGACTGAACGATGCCTAGCAGTAAACGTCTGTGGAAGAACACACCTCTACAGCAGAGTTGTGTTAAATCTCCAGGCTGTGAAGAGATTCCGTGTCTGAACGAAGCAGACACAACTGCCTAAGGATCACAGATGGTAGGTAGGTCACCGTTTTCTTTAAGATCTAATCAGGGATTGGACACTTAAGTCAAAATGGAAACTTAAAATTGTAAGTAAAAGGTAAAATATAGAAGCCTATGCCAGACGTAGAATGAGCGGCAGCAGTGTAGCATAGTAGTAAGGAGCAGGACTCATAAACTAAGGGTTTCTGGTTCAAATCCCACTGAGATGCTGCTGTTGTATCGTTGGGCAAGGTACTTAACCCAGAATTACCTCAGTAAATATCCAGCTGTATAAATGGATAGCATATAAAATGTGTATCTTATGTAAGTCACTCTGGATCAGGGCATCTGCTGAATGCCACTAATGTAATGTAATGAGCAGGTGACAAATCCTTTTAGAGATAAGATAATTGTATGCTTTATTTATCGTACACAGAATCAGCTATTGAGGAACCCCAGGGGTTTTTTCTCCACATCAGCTGTAAAGTGCTGGTTTACGTGTTTAGATGAACAGCAATCCTCATCCTGCTCCCCCCCACCACCCCATCCCTAATAAATCTGAGCTGAAGACTGGACACACCTAATGCTCCTTCAATGTAACATGATTGTCTTCTTCTGGGATGGAAATGTACACCGAAGGGGAGAAAAAAGAGAACTTTTCAATATCGGAGGGTGGCCGTGTTCATTTGGAAAGCTAATATTTACTGCACCCAGCTGCAGTGCACAGGGCAGTAAACTATTTCAGCACGCACGCTCGCATACTAATGCGCACATGCATGCGACTCGAACCAGCAGTGATTTAACCTCTCGCAGGCCGAGTCACCGGATCTGCAAGAAAGCACGCATTCAGCGCTTGCCAAGAGCACGCCGCGTGCTTGACGCCGAACATCTGATTGTCACCGTCGGAACGTGGAACACGAATCAAACATAAATCACAGAGCTGTGTGTGGCTGTGTTGTTTCAGCGGGATGTATGTGTGGGTGCGAGTGCATGTGTGCGTGGATGTGTGTGTATGCATTGTGTGTGTGTGTGTGTCTGAGTCCGTGTGTGTATATGAGTGTACGTGTGTGTGTGCATGTGTGCGTGCATGCGTGTGTGTGCGCATCTGTGTGTCTGCCAACGCAAAACGCAAAAGGCCTATAAAACAAGACGTCGCTCTGTAATGGAATGTAAGAGACACTCAGACTCAAGGAGGAGACCAAGAGGCTACAGAAGAGACGCCACACACCCCTGCTATCTTCTCCATAAAAGAAGCGCAGCTCAAAAAAGATGAGTCAGATTCGCCCCCCAAAAAACCCGGCGCTCGCCGTCCCCCGGATCTTCTCTCCTCACGGTTACACCGGCGCCTACCGGATCGGAAGACGGGGCGATGGATGAACAGGAAGAGGAGGGGAAAGGCAGACAAACCCTGTAAATGATTCATGACCGCGCTGAGCAGCCAGTGACACAGTCAAAAACAAAGGCATAATTCATGTGTAATTTCGCCTGCGTAGCGGAGGGCAAGCCGAAGCAGATGGCAGCGCATTCAGAGCTCACTCTGATTCACTGTGCGCTGACACCGCCGTGCGTACCTCTCCATCTCTGACAAAAACCCCGCAGCCTTTATCATTTTCAGCTTGGGGAACCATTGATGGGTACTGCAGGATCTCTATCAATACAGCGGAAAATATGTGTGTACACACATATGCAGGGTGGCTGAATAGCACAGTGGTAAGGAGCAAGGCTCGTAACTGAAAGGTTGCTGGTTTGAGTCCCCGCTGGGGCACCGCTATAGTACCCTTGGGCAAGGTACTTAACCCAGAATTCTCTTGGTATATATCCAGCTGTACAAATGGATAACATGCAAAAAAAACTGTATCCTATGTAAGTTGCTCTGGGTAAGAGGGTCTGCTAAATGACAATCATGTAATGCAAAAAATATCCCAACACAGAAGACGTCAAAAACATCTTCTCCGAGATGTGAAAACACACAAGGGTGTCCAGTTTTATATAAAAATCAGGTGTCATCACACCACCACTGCAAGTGCTCCTCTACAACACTGGGATTTACAAATCCTGAACAGATGTATGTACGCGCGCACACACACACACACACACACACACACACACACACACACACACACACACACGCGCACTCACACACGGGTGAGGGGTGCTAAAGAGGGCACCTTGTGCTTGTGAACGCCTGACACTCGTGTTAAACACATTTTGGCTCTGTGTGACGCGTGTCTCACCTTCTCTTCACGTCACCCAGGGTTCATGCTTAGCTGCACCTCGTCTGCACCTGCCCTGTTTCACTCTGCCTTTAATTAGCGTATTCCTGTGGCACCTGAAGGGCTGAATATGGCGGATTTAAGCCTCGTTAATTAAAGGAGGGAAACACCATCGCGCACTTCCAGGGAACAGGAATGGAGCACATAGCTTCTGGCTCATAGGGGATGCCCTCTACCTGCACAAATAAAAGCCCGAAAGAGTCCCCCACCACGTGGCCACTGTCCCACCATTCCATCAAGGGGGCAGCGGTGTGGCACAGGGGTAAGAAGGAGGGCTTGTAACCGAAAGGTTGCTGGTTTGATTCCCCGCTGGGGCTCTGCTGCCCTATCATTGGGCTGTACTTAACCCAGGATTGCCTCAGTAAATATCCAGCTGAATAAATGCATAATGTGTAAAAATTACAACCAATGTAAGTTGCTCTGGGTAAGAGTGTCTGCTAAATGACAATACTGTAATGTATTTAGACTTTCCTCTGCTGTGACAGAACAGCACTGTTGGTCACACATGGTGATAAGCAACAGCAATTCTATGTACAGTACCTCACTCACTACTTCAGCTGTAATTTTTAATATAATATATGGTGAGCAGGTAGTGAATTGGTAACTCTTTAAAAGTGTGATTTTAGAAATTTGCCCAGATTTGTTTGTGTTTTACAGTTAAATGCGGTGCAGTCATTTCCTGACCAAGGAGACACAGCAACAACCAGCATAAAGCATTAAAAAAACTGTAACCTATGTAAGTCCCTCTGGATAACAGTATCTGCTAAATGCCAATAATGTAATGTAATGTACTACCCACCTACCACCTGTTGAGTATATAGTATATATTGTATGTACTGCGTTATCAGTATTGTGTAAGTATGTACTGTAAGTTGTCCAACAACACAAAGAGGCCCTCAATATAGTTGCAGGCAGTTTACCACTACCGCAATCTCTTCCGCCTTCCCAATCGAGCACTTGTACAGAGTTCACATCTTTTGTTTTTGTCTCATAAGAGTGAAAACCAAGCAGGAAAGAGCAAAATAACAGAAACTGGCTCAAACATGAAACTATGAACCAGCAGCATAAAATATGCAAAAATACATTTATGCAATTGAAAGAAAAGCCTGGTTCTTTCACCCTTCTGCTTCACTCTGAATACCTATAAACAAACACTAGGAATGTGGTGGACCTGCAACTGCATTTAGGTAAGACTCTGCAAATGACATTCCAGTGCAACCACAGAAAAAAAAACTCAATATAATGACAAATTAGCCTTTACCCACACAATATAATGACTAAGTTATTTCAACCTCAGAATACCCATCTTTCATAAAAGTAAAGACTGTAAGGTGAAACTAATTACTCAGAATTGCCATTCGCTTTAAATTCGCAATGAAAGTGCCTCTATGGGAAACAAATGCAGCTTGATTCAGCTTGTACCCTGACACAAACAGACTGAGAAATCCTTTGAATTGCATATTAAAAATAGAAAATGGCAGGACTCTGGGCCACATCCAACTAATCATTCCCATCTTGTGTGCACACTTGTTTTTTCTTCTCTGAAAACAGTCAAGAAAGGCTCAATAACAATTTAAAGAAGTATCCACAGTTACCGTCAATTTTAGAATCATCATCCAAAACTTTGGGGTACGTTACAGCAACAAGTTGTGCATTTAAAATGATTTCAGAATAAGTCCTTGCAATGAGTGAAACCCTACAGTCAGAGCAGAGCGTGATAGCTGCAGATGGCTGATTGGTGCTTAAAGCAAAAAACAGACAGCACAATGTCCTGATAAAATTTCAACGCAACAGAGGGAAATAAATGGCAGAAATAGCGTCACATCTAAAATATTACACTGCATATCTACAATGGAGAAAAATACCAGTATAATCCCCTATCACCATGATGTAAGAGAGCACAGAGTCACAGAGAAAAAAATCTTTTCAAGAGTAATCCAATAGAAAGTGCTAGAATATAAACCAGAGCAGGTCTCTAACCCTGCTTAATCTAACTGGGAGCCCTTTCAGCTTTTCTGCAATGTTACATGGCCTCCAGTGCCACCAACCCAGAAAAAAACAGCGCACGTAATTTCTGAAGGTCTTAGTCATATCACTGATATTACATAACACACTACAGGAGATGTGACCACTCATTGATGAAAAAATCACAGCATTTTGGAACAGAACCAGACTCATACATCCCCTGTAAAATAGCCATGTGGGCTAACTGCTGTTCAGAGAAGCTCAACCAGCAAAGCCAATTCCATCTGATCCTCAAAATGGGACATGTTTGGTTGACAGAATAAAGGCTTACAAATTATCGACACAGAGACAAAAGAGAGGGAAATCGGTTTTGGCCTTAGTTATCTGAGAGAGTTAAATCAGGTATGCAATTTACTAAACTACAGTGTTAAATCATTCATCATATAATTTCAAGCCTGTAATGTAGCGCTAGCTAGCTGGCGAGCTTACTATTAACAGGGTGGTTCCGTTACACAACAAACAAATCTATTCATGTATGAAACATATCTATCATCCGCTAGCTAGCCACCATTGCAATGACAAAGCACTCAATTTTAACACTGCACTGTGCAGCTGGGAACGATGAAAGAGCTTTGGTTTGTGATTGAGGGAGGGGCTCCATGTGGAACAGAGAGGAGCCAATTTGTGGCGGTGGCAGCGCGACTGCAAAGGATGCTGGGTAGGAGCACGTACTGGTGGTCTGCTTCAGGATGTGATAACAGCTCTAATCTGAATTAACCCCATTTCCAGCTTCGTCTCTAAAGCCCGTTAAGCACATAAGCATTCTGAAATCTCTTGGACTGGAGCGCCTCTCACATTGTTCAGTTAGGGCTCTAATGAACAGCGGAGAAATTCACTCCACACTCTTTACCAACGCCCTGATTCTTTGCAGCGCAATACACTCTGCTGAAGCAGGGGAACACAGACACACAGCTGTAGCGCATCTCTGCATGATTTTACTGGTTTCAACATTTTGCCTTCAACACACGTACAGTACCAGTCAAAAGTTTGGACACACCTGATTAGGATATATGGAAACATGCATTCAGACATTTTTATCTAAAGACTTACACTTAAAGGCTTGAAATGTGTTTCTTAGACAAATATAAATAGCGAAGTTGATGGCTATGTATGAAATTTAATTTTAAAAAATCGTTTTGCCTACTTTGAGGAATCTAAAATATAAGGTAGTTTTGATTTGTTTAACTGCATAATTCCATTTTGACATCTTTACTATTATTCTAAAATGTGGAAAATAGTAAAATAAAGAAAAACAGTTGTGTCCAAACTTTTCACTGGTACTGTATGTGTAATCTCTGGCCTTATATGGGGCCAGTGCATAGCACAGCTTGAAGGTGAAAGCACTTAGCCCAGTGTGAATCTGCAGCACTCTTGGTGGTGTTCTGCATGACACAGCCTCTGTGAGAAAGTGTCCATGGTGCTGAGGTCTTCTTTTAGGAAACCCTCTTGGGACCTGAGACCAGAACCTTCTAAGGCAGGAGCATAAGGGATGAACCACTGACAGCAAACGTGTCCTCTCAGCCAGTGTACTGCCTAGAGATCACTGCAGGCAAGGGATGCCAGTTTAAATCCACACAGAGCATTCCACTACTTTGTTCTTATTGTCTGTGAGCATGAACCCAAACCACAGGTTAAAAAGGTGGAGTGAAATGTTACCATGGATCAATGTTCTTTTTTACTGAAAGTAACTGTAACAGAAACACAAAATATCTCTATGTATTCTTAAACAGCAGAGAGAAAAGGCATTTATATGAAAATTCTTTCAGCAAAATTCCAATATGATCTCAAAAACCTCTGTGACATCTTCTGCCCATCTCTCTTTTGAATTCATGGAGGTTGATCATAATGTAGTGAATTCATCTGCCTTTTTGAACAAACACATCATTTGATACAAGAAGCAAACAAATGAAAGCACAACACCTTTCAGACTGACAAATTCTGGTCAGCTCTGTCAGAATGTGTGCATTGTGAAATTTCATTCAAGACGACACACGTGGCTCCTATGACAAGGTTAATTAATCCTTATGCCGCACGCTTTCATAAATGAGAATCAATAAGAATTTGTACTTTGTTCAGAAAGGCCTTTATTGAGATCCCAACGTGAGCAAGTATTTCAGATAGATCCTCAAGCAACAGTCATCTACTTTTCCCACTGATAAAAGCAGGTGCATTCACAGGGAGTTCTGCTTAATTCAAGGCTGGGCAGCTCAGGTCCTGAATCGCCAGAGATGTTTCTGACTTTCGTTCATGAGCTTTCAATTACATAACTGGATCAGTTATTATCCTAAATAATTTCAGGTGATTCAGTCTCAGTGGTGATATAGGTACCTGCAGCACGTGGTCACCTGCACAAACTCAGATGGAACAAACCCCAGATACACCTCCAGAGCTGCAAGACCACGGTGGACAACCCGACTCAGGTGGATGGTTTTGTCCAAGGCGTACGCTTGCTACTACTTACAGATTTGTCAATTTTACAGATCGCCCCAAGTAACTGTTTTACAATGTGGTGTCCAGCGGTGTCCGATTACTGTACAAACCTGGTCTGTTCAGTTTAGTGTTCAAACAGAGTTTTTTTCATTATTATGTTGACAACATATCACTGCAGCAGTGTGGCACAGTATTTAAGAAACTGAACATGATGAGAAGGTTGCAGATTTGAGTCTTGAGCAAGGTACTTAACCTAAACACCAGTAAATATCACCAACAGAATAGCATGGATTACTGGATGGATAATATACCTAACATAAGATATGTACACCAAATTTGGACCCTTTCCACAGAGCACTATGGAGATGTGAGAGCCAGCATTAGGGCACTGACACAACACTGCCCTGCAGTAACCTCTGCTTCAGGAGATCGGTGATTCATCTAGCGAGGATTAATTACATCTGGGTCATCTCACTTTACCAGACCTCAACAACTACTTCAATGGGTGCGTGCGGCTTGGTAAACATCAAAATAGATAAACACACAAATTAATAACTGAAAGGTTAACGCACACTTTAATATGCACTACCTAGTGGCTTCTAGGCCCTGTACAATGTTTAATAGTATGAAAGCTTACAAGTGTGGTGTGGGACCACATGTGATGGGCATGCATTACTGGTATTTAAGTATTAAGTACTTCTTAATTCTACACCGTTCAAAGAATGCTTGCGAAGAAATGTGAAGTGATGTTTACAGTACATAACGTGGCATGGGTAGGATTAGAAAGGGAAAGTGTACACTCTAACAGGTGCTACAGGTGTTATGTTAATACTTCAAGAACAGTATTACAGCCTTAGCTTGCTCTGCAGTTTACTTTGACTACAATAGTGGAACATACAACAGCTACCCAGGCCAAATACCAAACATTCCTGCTCCCAAAGCTCTTTAGAATCGTGGAGACTTAATTTTAATGAATTCCCTAAAATATCAATCTGAAATGAATTTTTGAAAAGAGGGCTCCTTAGCTGTGGAGCTGGGATTGTAATGTAAAGGTTGCAAGTTCAAACCCGAGGAGGGGCACAGCTGTTGTGCTCGTGAAAAAGGTACTTCGCCTGAATTGCTTCAGTAAATTATAACCGCTTATTTCACTTAACAGCAGCTAAAATATGAGGGGATCGTTTAAAAATGAAATGAAAACAGGATAATAACAAAGGAAAACCTGGCACACTCCCACAAAAAGGAGCGTTTTTTCTGTGATGGTTTGCCATGGTGAGGAGGTGAAGCGCCTGCAACAGAGGCGGTTTTTGTCCTCTGTAGGGTAGGGCCGCCGTATGTGACTTGCATAAATCACTCTACGCACCACTGCTACAGGAGAGCACTGTCACTGACAGACCCGGGACCGGCGCGTTAGAGCGAACAAACAGCCGCTGACAACAGTAACAATGCGAACACCGCAAACAAAATACCCCCCGCTGCTACAAAACACAAACGAAATTAGAAGGGAGAATTTAGCGCGCACAAACACAACGATGCCCGGCAGTCAACAGTCGCCAGCTTCTCCGGGACGGAGCGGAGAGCGCGCAACCGCACACGCCCACGGGGGCCTGTTTCGGTAACGGTGTTTAATGAACAAATTGCCGCTCTGTAATTAAACGCGGTGCGGACCAAAGGACGGAGAAAAGCTGCTGTTGCCTGATCTGCCGGAGGATGAGGCCATCTATCTGAGTGACAGAGCTGCGCTGATCTCGCTGCATTCACTGAGAACAATGCTGCACTGGCAGCTGCATGGCCTGTCAGCACACGGCTTGCACTGACCACGCCTCCCGCCCACTGCCCTGCCCCTGACAGCCAGCCACAGCCAATCACCATTAAAAGCTGGGACACAGCCAATCAGAGATCCAGAAGTACAAATGGATTGGCAGGAGGCTGAGAGAGCGCATTATTGAACACTTGTGGTAACAGACACACACACGCGCGCACACACACACACACACACACACACACACACACACACACACACACACACATATAAGCACATGCTACTGTACTCCAGTCATGTACAGCTCCATGCACTACAAGGGAATCCCTCAAATAGGTCAGAAATGTTTAATCCTTCATACCACATATAATATAGAATCTATATGGTTTACAGCACTGATTAATGAACAAATAAATACACTACTGTACTATAACAACAGTACCTAAATTAACATTAGCCTAAGCGTCCTCATAAATTGACTTGCATAAGGAACTGTCATTACTGCATGAACATTTCCATAATTGCTATTCTCAGAGAGGTAATACAGTCAAAATGAGAGAATTTAAGTTATCTGTTTTCCTACTTGGAAATGCAACTCATTTCCTCTATAACTTGGCAGTGTGCCCTCCCAGTCAAGCACAGTTAACAACAGCGGACTCACATCTCCACAAAGTTCAACTCACATTGGAGAACACAAAACTACTAATATGATACCTCTCTCCATGCAACAAGCCAGAGTCCTCCGGAATCACCGCTCAACAAAAATTCCAGAACACGCAGGATTCCGGCCCTCTGTCCACAGAGAGACACAGCCAGTCTCCGGTGAGTTCCGTGGAGATCACTGGTCAGTCAGAACTCTCCCAGTTGCAGTAACAGAGCTCCCCGCAGCCGCGGGCGGGAACAGGGCCACGCCCTTGCCTCCTCACAGAGCCCGGAGCGGGAGGAGGCAGGGAGCAGTAGCCTTCAGAAGGGTCCAGTGCGCTTGCCTGTCCTCGCGGTTACGTGGTCACTGTGCTAACCTTCCTGAAACCTCATCCCTTAATCCCCTGAGATGGAGATTAAGGGAAGGAGGCTGGGCCAGGTGGAGGACCAGAGGGACCTCAGGT
The DNA here is from genome assembly GCA_019176425.1 of Megalops atlanticus. NCBI lineage: Eukaryota > Metazoa > Chordata > Actinopteri > Elopiformes > Megalopidae > Megalops > Megalops atlanticus. The sequence goes on from CM032886.1 coordinate 7,533,624, forward strand.
ACACCGAAGTGCACAAACGCTCTGTATGTACCCCCCACACACACACACACACACACACACACACACACACACACACACACACAAACACACACACATCTGTGCACCTGAGTGAAGAGCACATACATTCTGAATGTACACCACACACGAACACAAGCACACACATGCACACACCCACGCATGCACGCACACATACAGGGCCGCATGCAAACACTCACATATACATAAGTAGCCTCTGCACGTACTCTGACAGACCAGAGCTCCACACTTACCCTCTTATCTCACTTACAGTGATGTGTGTGCTCTCAATCTCTCTCTCTCACTCACACTCACACACATGTATGCCACTTTTAGTCTCTTTCACATACAAACATGCAGTTTCACACACTTCCATGTTCATTCTAAATTTCATTCTAAATCTCGAAATCTCTCTCCATCTCTGTAAGACACATATCAACATGTAATTACTTACTCCAATACACTCTTCTTTTTTCTTCACACACCCAAATGCACATATACACACTACCACATGCATTGTCACAACCATACTCACACACTCACATTCACACACCCACACACACACACACACACACACACGCACGCACATGCGCGCACCAACACGCACACACACAATATTGCTGAGGCAGGAGAACCAGCAGGAAGCAGAGAGAATCGGTGACAGCACCACCCAGTAGACACTAACAGAGAGAAGGAGGCACAGAGGAGAGAGAGGCACGGCCTGTCAATCAGGCCTGCTGCCACTCACACACATTGTCACTGAAGACTGTCCTCATCTTGTGTCCTCTTTCCAGAGCGCCTACCACATAAACCCATCATCAGGTTTTACTGTGTACAGTATTCAGCATATACTGCATTATCTATAGCTAGCACCAAAAAACAATTACACACCTCACATATTATTGGCGTTTAGCAGACACTCTTATCCAGAGGGTCTTACAGTTTTGTTCCCACTTATACAGCTGGATATATACTGAGGTAATTGTGGGTTAAGTACTTTGCCCAAGGGTAAAACAGCAGTGCCCCCGCAGGGACTCAAACCTGCAACCTTTCGGTCATAAGTCCTGGCCCTTAACCACTATGCTACACTGCTGCCCAATGCTACCTCCAATATTTAAACAACACAAAGGGAAAGAGGGTTCATAGTCATTAGAGGCTTCTTGTTACTGTGGAACTCAATGGTGACACATTTAAATATGAGGGTGTTTGTGAATGAACCCTGGGCATCACACATATTGCTCACAAGAGTGAAATATTACAGCATCTGTGACTGAACACTCAGCATCACACATATTGCTGACAGGAGTGAAATATTACGGTGTTTATGAATGAGCCTTGAAAATAACACGTATCGCTAACAGGAGTGAAATATGACAATGACTGCGCTCTGTAACGGTGACACAACACTGAACATCACACACATTGCTCACAGGAGTAAAATGTGTGAGATGTTCAGTGACTGAACACTGAACATCTCACATATTGCTTGCACGACTGAAGCAAGCCTTGCGACTGAACCCTGACTTGCTGCACGAGTGACAGGTGTAACACACCTGCATGACTCTCCTGAGTCCAGGCCAGTGGCCAGGCTGAGCACCCACCTCTGTAAGAGACAGTGGGAGGGGGAGGTCAGCTCCACAGGACCCGGTCAGCACCCTCGCCCCCCAAAACGCATGCAGGAGGCGCAAGGGAGGGACAAACAGTGAGGCGGGGAGGGGGGGGAGGAGGGACCCGGAGAGCTAATCTCACTGAGCAGATTAATTACACTTCAGAGCCCCACCCCGAACCGCAGATCATCTGCTCACGTCACTCACAAGTGGCTGAAGTGGCATTATGTCCATCAGGCTTTAATCCCGGCTTTAATCGCCTAAATCCAGCCCGGGGATGCAGGTCCTCCGGGGGGTTCGTGCTTGTGTGAGCATGGGCGAACAGCGCCCCTTGTGGCCGCAGCAGAAACCGGTCTCACGGAAGCACAGTGGGAGTGTGTGTGAAACGTGCATTGCCTCGTCTCTTTCGGCAAGCCCGTTCTCGCTGGATACGAGCAGAGTGAAGGGAAACAGCAGACAGGATGCAGAGCCAGCAGAACAGTGTGTTTACCTGCCCTCTATCACCTGTATCACCACACCACTCTGATGTTTGCATATCAATATTATAATAAACATACAACAAATAAACATAACATAAACAAAATAATAAACATACACACAGCCATCCCCGTTTCCAATATCTGCATTCAGGACATTGATAAAAATACCCTCTCTCCCTTAATTATCTGACAACAGAAGTGGGAAATTTAAAATTAAAAAGTCCAAAAATGAAATAATGTCTTTCCCGTTGGGGTCATCACTTTAGTTTGCTAGCTTCTGTTTTTACTATGTCAGTTTGTTGTTTTGATTTGGGTAACTGAAAAAGATTTATTAATTTTATCAAGTTAGTGTATGTGTGTGTGAGAATACACATATATATATATATATTTTTTTTTTAATTAGATGTGCTTCAGGTATTACATTTTTAGTACCCTTCAGTATACACACACACACACACACACACACACACATAAAAGGATGCTTTTGAACATCTATACTTTCAGAAACACTTTTAGAAACAAGACATAATAGTCAAACTACTACCAAATAATAACTATGCAAACAGCAAAAAGACATTCCAAACCGCATACTGTAAGCTTTTGAACCCAGTCCTCCTCCGTCCAGACAGTCAGCCACAGCTTTTCATTACAGTGAACATTATACAATACAATACAAAACCCTTTCCAGGAAGAGATGTCCATTCTATGCATAGCTCTGTGATCACTCAAAAAGGCTATCAACATGCTGTTGGTGTGCGATGATGATTTTTTTTTTGTTTCAAAACAATATAAATTGTAATTAGTAAACTGCAATCGAAATGTAATTTTTGTGTTTGGTTCTTTAAAAATAGAGATGTAAAAAACAATTTCTATGCAGAATATATATATATATTTATTGTTTCTTACTGCAGTCTATATCTATTCAGTGTTTCTTCTTGCAGTCTATATGTACTTACTGTTTCTTGCAGTTTCTTGTGTGTATTTACTTTTTAATATTGTTGTCCGTGTGTATTTACTGTTTAATTTTGCAGTCTCTGTGTATTTACTGTTTACTGTTGCAGTCTGTATTATTTACTGTTCCTTGTTGGAGTCTGTATGTATTTATTATTAGTTCTTCATGCTGTCTGCATTTTATTTATTGTTTCTGAGACTGCACTGCTGGTGCAGATGTGCATGTGCTTCTAAAAAGCACCAGCCGTGTGTCTCTATTCATACATACATGCACACACACACACACACACACGCTTACACAAATATGCATGTACAATCACACCGACACACACACACACGTACACGTACACACACACACACACAGTTACAAACACATACATATGCACACATACACACATTTACGTACATACACACATATCCACTTATACACACCCAACACATATATATATATAAGTACACACACAAACTGAACCCTACAAAGACACACACATACATATAGACACACTTACATAAACACACAGACACTTACATACAAAGACAGACACTGTGTGCCCACGCACTCAAGCTCACACTAACATCTGCACAAACACTCTCACTGAAGATGTTTGTTAAAAATTTAAATAATAAAAGCAATAATTCTAATGACAAAACTTTTCATACAGGCTGTTACTCCAACTAGAAGTAAAAAAAATAAAAATAAAAATAATAACAGGAGACAGCTGAAATAACATTCACGAACAGAAAATATACTCAGATAGATACAACTGGGAGGGATTCTATTTGTAGTGTCCTGACATGCGGACAGCACAGCTCTGTGAGCGGAAGCAGCCCTTGGAACCAGCGGCCGATGTGCAATTTCTGTGCAATTTTTAGTCGGGATACAGTCTTGCAACAGCAAATCGAAATGATAGCTGGCTCTCTCACTAATCGTTACACTGCAGGAAAACACAAATTATAGCCAGCAGTTCATTGTTTATTCACCGAGGGACGGAGACATTCTGCAAAACCTGTGTTCTGCAGCAGAAGGCTGTGCTGCTAGCATGCTGGTACGTGCAAGAGAAAGAAGGAACAACTCGTACAATGAACAACAATAATACTAATGCTTTATAGTAGCCAGGAAAGGAGGACCATAGAGAAATATCCAATGTCTTCATTTAGATCTGCAGGCAGGGGCTGCTAAGAGACCTTGAGCAGGTTGCAAATCATAAGGGCAGATCCGCACCCTCCTGCCCTTATGAACTATGGAATTTCATTACTATTTAAAAACGTATTCACATACAGCAACAGCAGTACGTCTTTCTAACGTACAGTGCAAAACCGCAGCGCCGCATGCATTGCAAGTAGCCCTGGTGCACGGTGCAGGGGTTGCGAAGGAACAGCACAGCCCTCTTACGAAGCAGCAGCTGCTGCAGATCTCTGTCTTAATGGATCAGCCCAACACACGGGCAACCTGCATGCGTTTTTACTCCGGCTGCTCCCTCTGCAATCCCGGCACACCACTCACAGAAGATCTGGCTGAGGAACAAGCTATCAGCCCCCAAAGAAAAAAAAAAAAAACACAAGTATATCCATGAACACACTGCACATTTCTAATACTACTACTGTATCGACTTAAATGGCGGTAGCCATGACAACCGTAATGATAACCAAATGACTTGCGAAACGTTACAGCAATGTGGCAGGGGCTCTGTCTGTGGCTTCTTCACACGCTAATAAAGGAGAGCGCTGACAGCACATAGCTCTTCCTTCCCTCATTACCGGGCCCCATTCAGCCCGGATCAGTCCCGCCGATCTGACGAATCGACGATTACAAGCTCAATGTGGGCTCGCGGGGCGTTTAAAAATGCTCCCGTTCCGCGGCACCGCCACACGCGCTGCAGGAATCCATCCTGCGCCGACGCGTATACGTGGCTTATATAGCAACCGCCACATCCCATAATTACTTTGGCCTGTTCTGGCTTCGTGAATCTGCGCCCTCTTGACAGTCAAAAAAAAAAAAAAAAGGACAAAGGCTACAGTGATTTGGGGATAGTAAGGAGAGAGAAAAGAAAGGGCACGATAAGCGTCAGGTTTGACACCCTAACTCCCTAATACACAAACAGCACAATCTCACATGCTGTTCTCAAAGCATAATGTATCAGAATCACCTCCTGACCCTTCGGTTCCGCTACACACATTTGCCACACACCAGGGCGACAAACACGGCTCTGGAGCGTCTGTGGAGGAATACAACAGCGCGATTTGGAACGCGCCTCGCCGGGGCCTTCTGGTCCCACTTAACCCAGACCGCCCCGATCCCGGCAGCGAGCCGCTCCCTGCAGCTCTCACCGCGACGCCGCCGAGCACGGACCCGACGTCATCGAAGCTTTGCAGAGCTCATCTGCACTGCGCCGCTACAAATACAGAGCTACACGCATGGTCCTGCGTGCTTTCAGAGGTGAGGCGAGTTTAGACGGTGGGAGTTGACAGATAGAGAGAGAGAGAGAGAGAGAGAGAGAGAGAGAGAGAGGCTACAGAGAGACTGAGCGAGAGGAAACAAAACAGCACATTTTGAGGCTCAGTTGGTGCAGTCGGCTGGCATTGGCATTGGGAGCGCTTGGCAGAGCGGACGCTGGCGTCCGCTGCCGCAGAACGCCGACAGACTTCCCTTTCGGCTGAGCGCCGCGCGCGTCCAACGGCCACGCCGCGAGTGGGCGGCTCCCGGGGGCCACGCCTCCTATCCCCACACTCCAGAGGGATGGAACCGTTTGTGTTTCACAGGACACTACCAAAGGATCCAACAGGCCCCCTGCTGCAGGGAACATGTCCATCCACGAACGGGACAGGGCATGCAGTGCAGAATGTCTCATAGAGCAGTATTTCTCAATCCTACTCCTGGAGGCCCACTGTCCTGCATATCTTCTATCTATCCTTGCTCCAAACACACCTGATTAGCGTGATCAACATGCTCTTGATTAGATCAGGTGTGCTCAGCTAATCAAAAGTGCCCGCTGATGAGTTCAGTCAGGTAGGCAGAGCAGGGAAAGATGGAAAACGTGTGGACCAGTGGGCCCCCAGGAGCGGGATTGAGAATCAGTGTCATAAAGCACAGCAGTGTCATGTTCTGTCCATCATTCCAGCTTTTCTTTGCTATGATCTTCCCATCTACCCATACCTGTTACCTCTCCTCTCTGCTAGCAGGAAATGACAGGACTGCAGTGAAGCACCTGTATGCATGCAAAGCCAAACCCTGCTCCATCACCTCACCAAAGGAAGAGGAACACAGTCATGCCAACGGGCCTGCACCACGCAGGAGGGCAGGCAGTAAACTCTGCACATGTGGGGCAAAAGGTGTGAATGTGGACGTGTTTTATAACTTCGCAATTAGTTTTGTATTATACATTTTTCACTATGATCCAGGACCACTGCTAACAGGCCGATTTGAATGTTGGCGGCCACACGCTGCACATTCCAGGACACTAACCTCGGCCTAAAGGGACTGCGCCGGGAACCAATCAGAGGCACCCCGGTGGCAGATATCCTAGCAACAGTACGCTTTGTTTACTACGGCGGTGTAATTTTGGTCGACTGTGAGGAGAGCGAACATCAATGGCACTGAGAAAAAGAGCGGGACGCCATGCTTGTCTGAAGCTGGAACCAGTGGAGCCGCCGACGGCAAGACCAAGCGTTCACCTCGCCTGGAGGAGACCCAGCGGTGGCGAGAATAACAGCATCAACACAAGAAATGTCTTCCCTCCTTGTCTTCCCATCACTGCTGATGGAGTCAGCTCATCCTGTTCTTTTACCTTTTACCTTCTGGTCTATCTAAAGAGACAAAAGAATGCAGAACAAATAGAAAATTCTATTCAGCTCATCTTTGCTTTTTACTTTCCTATAATACAGAGTGAATGAATCATTTTGCAAAATTTTGAGTTTTGAGGTATCCCAGAATATGATTCCACTACCAGCAAGCTGCTCCACCCATTTATAGCTCTCCAAGAAGAAGCGCTCTCAAACATCACAGTGAAACGTGCTGCTAATGACACAATGATTCCTCCACACTGCTTTAAACCTCAAAAAAGCCTTCTGAAACGAGGGCGGTGTGGTGACACTGGAGACTAGGAGCAGGAACAGGGAAACAGTCAGACCGCAGACACTCCCGCCCTGACTGTCCGTCTTTCCTTTCAGTCCAGAAAACAAACACCGCACTCTGGAGCAACTTGGTATCCTAGCAACTGCCTGTAATTCCAGTGTCACTGAGACAGTCTTGCGCTTGGGTACGCATGGGAGAGGCAGAGAAAGACTCAAGACACAGATGGGCACAGTGACGTGTGTGGATGGCTTCACAGGTGAGGCTCCTTCAAGGTAAACCCCTTTCCTTCATAAGGAGCCCTGAGTGACTCAGTCAGCTAAAGTACCTGCTCTGAGCACAGGCCGATCCTTCCGGCCCAGGTTCAAGCCCAGCCACATCAACAGTTGACAGTAACCAGGAGCCCACAGGGGCAGAACAAACCATCTTTGTTCTGTCAGGTAGGGGTGGGTTTGTCAGCAGGGTATCCTCATCTACCCACTCTCAGGCACCCTCTTACTCATCAGGTGCCAGCGGGCTGCTCATTAGACAATGGTGGAGACCGTGTGCTCTTCCACTTTGGTGCACTGTAGGACTTGCAGTGTAAAGTAGTCGCTGCACGCCTGTGGGTGTACTGGCGTGCTGCATTTGTGTATGAATGCATTGCCGCTTGTACTTGGTATTCCCTGTTGCGCCGCAGAGGTTTTTGTGGTGAGACGAGTCTAATGCACAATTGCCAATCCCAGAAATGGTGTGGAAAAAGCATTAAAATCACTGGGGAAGAGAGAGAGAGCGTAACACACGCATCTCACATAGACACACATACAGAGCAGGAACTTCTGTCTACTGTGCCATTACATTACATTACATTAAATTACACGCATTCAGCAGACGCTCTCATCCGGAGCGACTTCCGGCACAACAGAACATAAGTGTATCCATTCAAGTTAAATGAGCAACAGTGTCAGACCAGTTTAACAACACTCCCAGCCCGGTGGGTGTGAGCATAACACTATTCGAGCCCTACAAAAAAATTAACCTGTGCAATCTGACTAGGCAACGGAGGCCAAGGATACTACATCACCACAATACTACACGTAAGATAAACATCAAATACTAGAGGTAGCAGGTGTTAGGAGACAGGGATTAGGGTAGAACTGAGATGCAGTCTGAAGAGGTGGGTCTTCAGTCTGCGTCGGAAGATGGCCAATGATTCCGCTGTCATTAGCCATTGTCCCAGCAGTGTAGAAATGAAAAGTAAACCAGCAGTGACTGAGCTCACTGATCAGAGTCAGTGTGAGATGTAGACCATGGGTGCTCAGTGTTTTAATTACTGAGTACAACTATTTTCACAACATCAGTAGAGCAATGGCATTGCATGTGTTAACTTGTTTGTTACCTGTTCTGCCTGGCCCAACTGTTACTTTTATTGCCAGTATTATCCACTTCTTTTAACCTTTGACCCCAAGAAAAAGATCTGTAAGAAGGATAGCTATCGCTAAAGTGAGCTAATGTGGATCTGAATTAAACACAGAAACAAATTACACGCGCACTGAACTGAATCAATCAATAAAGAGGCTCACAATGGTAATTCCGCTTGTGCTAGGTATATGTGTTCTCTGTGAAACAGGTAAGGGCACAAGCCTCTGTTCATATGTCTTACTGTCCATCCATCTGTCTGTGTGTAGTTCCATGCAGCCTTCTTACACCACTGCTTCTAAGATAGCGGGCCTCCTGCGTCCTACAGACTGCAGGGGACTTGAAGCAAGCGGTCTGGTTTGGGTCTTTCCCGTGTTTCCATGACCACATGGTTTAGGACCACAGTATAGAGAGACACACCACCAAGAGCTGCAGCCTGCCTGTCACCCTCTCTCTCTGTTTGAGCACAGGCTTCAACTGAGCACGCTCAGTAGAGAAGAAGGAAGATGCACTCACAGCTGCCTGGCTTTAAGGGGGATGAGGGGGACACATATTACATCTCCAACCCCCAAATTGGATTAGGGACAGCACGAGGACATTTAGAATGACAACTTTCATTTGTATTACAGTGCCACAAGCAGACTCCTTCCTTTATGCTTTAAAGGAAGGAATGTGATCAAACGACAGAGCTATTCTTTAGGATTATCAGGTCTGAGAAAGTGCCTCACAAAATGCCTATATTTCTATCTCCTGATGTACTTTGCTTTCAGTGAATACGTGCAGTGTATTTGACAGGAATCTTTCCGGCCATCTTGAACATTCTTTTCACACTTTCTGCTGTTTGTATTCTGCCCAGTGTACGGTAAAAAAAGTTACTCTCGTGCTTTCATTCAGCTCACAGTGAGTATTCACCAAAAATGTCACAGCCTGCAACACAAAGCAAAGGAGTCTGAGAAATTCCTTCCACAGCTGTACTTTCTGTTGTCAGTGAGTGGTAAGCTACAGAAAAAGGAAAATGGGTATCGCATTATGATAAGCCACCTTTGTACTATCTGTCAGTTATATTCAATTAAGAAGCCTTTCAGCTTCTCCAGACATTCAGACAGTTGTAAAATGAAAGTAAAAAATGATGTCCAATTGACAGAAGCATATATACATCCAACTGTCGCTCCTGTGAAAATAACTACAACACAAGAAAGGATATCATGCCAATATTCATTCTGTTAAGGGATCACAAATAGAAGTTGCACATTTTTACACAGTTTAAAAAAAAATCATTTAAGCTTTCATGTATGAAACTTTATGTACATATTGTAGCATATATTTTAAAGTACAATACATTCTATAGCATACACACAACAGGCATATTTAATTACATGTATAATGGCAACAATAACTTACACATATCCATGTATCAAACACATCTAAGAATATCATAGAAACTTATACATATTTATTTTATATATGAAAATATCAAAATTCATAAATATTCATATAGGTTGCTATACTGAAGAAATCCATGGTCACTCATATTCTATAAAGCTGCCCAACACACACTGACAAACACAACCCTCAACCTCCAGTATCACTGAGTTGATGTCAACACCAGGCTGAACATTAGACTCACCAATAATATTCACTGGTGAAACCCTTGTGCAAAAACCATTGCAAAGAGGGATCTATCGAAAACATATGCTACCAATAAGGTATGTGTGTGTTTAGAACAACCTTCACATTTCTCAACATTTCTCAATTCTGTTTCCACTTCATGATAAGACTACAATGAACAAAAACCTGTACCGATACTGTAAAAATCAATACTGTAAAAATCCAGGTATATCAGGGGAGCTTATGCAAGCAATATTCTCAAGTTACCTGACCAAGACTTCATTTACATGTCCAAGTCACTTATTTTCATATTAAAACATGCTAGAAGAACATTTACAATTCTAATTTACACAACATTTACAGAATGCTTGTTCAAGAAATATTTTTGCCATCCCACGTGAAGCTCCATGGAACAATTCATGGAACAATTTCACATCTTTTTGTATTAAACTGAAAAACTACGCCGTAGGAACAAAAAAAAAGCTGTCACCACACAATTTCAGACACACAGAACATCTCATCCCAGTAAAGAGATCTCTTTAGGAGCGTCCGATAACAGCGATGGTTATTTTCCACCGCTAAATAGCAAGCCCTCTTCCATCTCCCCCTGCTCGCCTCTGACCAATTCTCTCCAGCATTTCAAGGAAGGCCTTTCAGCGTGCCAGCCCTGCCAGACATTGTGCTGGAGAGGCTAAATATTTATCAGTATGATATTCATTGAATGTACTCATTGACTTATGCTGACAATGAAGGCGAGTAGAGAGGTGGCCCTGGCAGGCCTCGGCTGACAATGAGACAGTGTGAGGGGGAACGACTGCGTGAAAGACAGAGCAGAAATCTCCTCTGAATGGACAATCGCAGGGTGGGAACTAGAACGTGTTGGGGGTGCTGGGGGAGGCCGAGGGGGGGAGCACTTTGGACCAGGCTTCCAGAACCCCCAACATAGCCGTCACCAGACAAACAGAGCCAGAATGGCACCGGGACACGGCGCAGAATATGCACAGGCCTTGTTGCAAGTAGGCAAGCGAAAAACACACAGAAACACAGGTTGCCTTTCGCTCTCTGCATAAGGTATAAACTGAACTAATGAGACTCCGTTTTATAGCTTTATTATTCCAGGTTTCATTACTGTCAAGATATCAAGGATTCATTGCTACAGAGAAAGCATCCAATCCAAAAAGACAATTTTAAAAAAGATCCGTTCTGTTGCTCTTTTGTATAACTCTGTCTATTTAATAACAGAGAATCAAATATAGGACAGTTTCTGCATGCTTGAGCGTTTCTAAAAGAACCATGTTTATCTGGAGTCTCTACTCATCACCATCACATCTACTGCTCTGAATTAAGCTGACAGAGACAGCACCATTCGAATGCATTTAAATTTTTCTAGTAATGAAGAAATCTTATTATGCGCAGAGATGATACCTTCTGCAGGGGAAAGACACACATACGGAGTAAAACTGTGTGAGTGTGTGTGTGTGTGTGTGTGTGTGTGTGTGTGTGTGTGTGTGTGTGTGTGTGTGCGTGCGCGCGTTGTTGGGGAAGAGGGTTGGGTATAACATATATCAAACCAAGATTCAGTGAGTAACACATTTCAGCATGTGTTAATTCCAATTATTTCTTTCTGTTCCTTTTAAAACCACCAACTGTTGCTAACACTCAATTAAAATCATAACTCAGGCTAATCAAAGAGCACTGCTGTTGAGAGGAAGCAGAGGCTTTAGTTTCAAAGCATAAAGTTAGAGGCTGCACCGGTGCCTGATGCATCATGGGTAATGTGAGGGTGTCTATGGGTAACCGTCACTCTAAACACAATGGCAAAGGGAAATATCAACAGGGGGTTTAAAAGGAAAAACCTCGGGATGTGTTTCAACCTTGCCAATCCAGACCTTTCAGGCATCTGCTGCCAAGCATTAGAGATGTTTCCACCTCTGGCACATCAGCTCTTCTCTTCTGAATCAGCACTATGGAGCAAAACAAACCCCTGTGCTTTCATCACCTTGGAAAAGTCTGTGGGTCTCGTACCCGCGCCTGTCTCTCCCCACAGGGTGAACCACCATGTTTAATCACGTAGATACCCCATAGTGAGGTGACTGCCTGTGAAATCCTCTAATGCATTCAAGTGTTGTGAACACACTGCATTAATCTGTATTAAACATAGAATGCCACTGTCTCCAAGGTACAGTTCAGTGTTACTTGCTATTGGTGCTGATCTCATTCAGTCACACACACACCTGTATATACATATTGTGTTTGTTTTTTTGTAGTTTTTGTGTAATTATTGTTAGTATCACTATTGCCACTCTTTGTTATATTATGAAAATGTTTACATTTTTTAATAAAAAATGTTTATTTGTAATGGCAAAAATGATCATTTCCTCTCTTCAGTCTTAGGGAAGGGGCTGGGAGGGGTGTTTTGTGTGGTGATTATAAAAATAAAATGAACCAACACTGGTAGGTTTGGGTGGGGACCTTGACCAAAATATGGAAGGGGTAACTAATCTTTGAAACTGAAAAATTGTGAAATTCAATTTAAAAAAACACTTTAAAAAAACTGAAGCTGCAGCAGGTGATGCATTGTCCCCCTTGGAATGCCCTTCTGTGAGTTCAGTCCACACTCACAGGTGAAGGTCATACCTGTGGCAGACAGGGTACATGCCAGCATGGGAGGGGTCGGTGGTTAAGCCACACGCTAACAAAGCAAGACAAGACTGAGACACTGTTATACAATCAAATGCAGCAGGCTCAGAAACATGGCCTGCCATGCTTGGAACCAGTGAGTACCTACCACAGGAAATCAATGTGCAATACACAATTTTATTGGTTCTTTTCATACTTTTGAGTTAATATTCCTCTAAATGTTACAGATTGATTGCAATGCCTCTTAATCAGGCGAGGGAGAAAAGAAGCAACCGCGGCAGAGAGAAAAAAAAAAAATCTATCTCCAATATAATACCGCTGCTAACAAAGAGTAGCCTATAAGCAGCAGATGTTGTGTCTACTTTTGTCCTTTTGTCTTGGTTTAAAATAAGCATTTTCGAATGGTTCGCCTCTTTTGGCGCCACCTCTGGTCTAGCAACACTGCACTTTTGTCTGATGGGATGCGTTTTTTTTTTTTATTCCTGTGCCCCCTCAGAGGAGAGCTACCCTGTTACCCGGGCAACCAGTGTCATCCCTGGGTTGAGCCACTGCAAGCTCTACCTGGTCAGAGAAGGAGTGGGAGAAAGACGGAGACACGACATTTTCCATTTTACCTTAGATTCTAGATGTAAACAGCCTGTCTTGGAGAGCTCGACAGCCTTGCTTGTAAGTGCGCCTGTCCAGTCTGAGAGTGACAAGGTGAGGCAGATGTGAGAGGGGTGTCCAGGCTCAAGAGGGGCTCTCTATCCAGGTAGAACACTGGCCCGCTACATCTTCATTCTGGCCAGATCTCCCCAGAAACCCACGTGCCCTCTTTCCAAACGCATTTAAGCAGTGTGGGATAGTGCGCCGAACAGTGTTTTTAAAAAATACCTGGAAGCCACACAGAGTGACTGCAAGCTTGGTGTGAATGCGTAAACCTTGAGCTCAGTCACATGTCCGTGAGAGCAGCTGTGTAGAATTCCATGGTGACAGATTAAAAGAGGTGGGAGACAGAAGGGAAGGGAGGGGAGGGGAGGAGGAGGGGGGTGTGGCCTTGACCACATCTGTCACTCCGACACCCCAACATTCCTCATAGCCGTCATCACCAAACCAAACTGGGGGGTGGGAGGGTGTGTGCGTGTTACCCCGGGACAGACGGGAGCGCTCAGGCCAGCAGGGAGCGCAGTCAAAGTATCCTTACGGGGGTCCCAGCTGTTCTCACAGTCTGGGCCACGCCCACTTGCTCAACGCACTGTGGTGGGAGTGGGGAGGGGGGGCGTGTCACGGGTGACATCTTCACAGCGGAAATCGCGGGTGGAATTCACCAGCAAACAGCACCTAGCAACAATCTGCTGAGGTACAGTGCTCACACGTGGACACCCACAGGCACACACACAGTTGCATTCTTTTCTGAACAGATATGTGGAAATGATACTGTACACTTACCCAATTTGTGCTAATGAAGATTACAAAAAACATAGCCAGTAAGAGCCTTTTCTAAAAGCTATGGGGTACTTGTTTTATCCTTTTTTTACTATGATAAACACATAATGAAAGTAAAACTTCAGACAGTGATTATGAAGCTACTAAAATGTAACGAATCAGCCAAACACAATACAAACTATACAAGTCCTCATGCAGTGTGCTCCATATGTATTCATATCCTTGCTAAATTTGAATAAAATATGGCCACGAGGTAACAGAGGGACAGGAAAATCAGTTTGATCCCTCATCAAAAGTTAAACTCTCCAAAATTTGCAGTTTAAGGGCCTATGATCTCTAAAAGTTGATCAGTGTTAGGCTATAAACAAACTTCACAAAAAGCTGAATCCACCAGTTTCTACTACAGCGTCCATCATTCAGAAGTTTAAGGCCACTGGAGCAGTTGCTTCCTTACCAGGAGGAGGATGTATGAAAACATTGCCACCACATGCAGTGAGAAGTGCCAAACTGATACCTAAGGCTGAATGTTGGTGATCTCCACGACAGTCTGGCATTATAAAGATGCAACTTCTCAAAAAACGGACGACTTCCCTCCTCTCACCTCTCTGCTGCGGAGCGCCTATCCGGAGGTTCAGATACAAGATCTGATCGAGCTGGCCAATCCCGTCTCCCCTGGTCCAGCTCCTAATGCCTCACTTGCTCTCCTGCCTGACCGCGGCCAGCCACCCGACCCACCTAGCTGGCCGCTCCGATCCACCTGACCAGCCCCTGCTCTTCAGACTTCTCCTCCCTACTCCTCCCCTGATTCAACTGCCTGGTGCTGGACAAAGCCACACGGGCTCCACCTTTGAGTCCGGTTCTGCTCGAAGTTTCTTCCTTTAAGCTCGGGATTATTTCTTTACCGCTGACGTCTTAAGACTTGCTCTCGCTGCTTCAGCCCCTGTGTCTCTGTAGACCTGCTTTGTGACAAATTTCCCTTTGTAAAACAGCACCGCGCTCATAAAACTGAATTGAATTAAACTGAACTGAACCAACATTTGATGTTGACGGCATGGATCTGTTATTCGGCGCAGATTTGGAATGAAGAGAGACCTTTCGTGAAGCTACAGATCACAAAAACGAGGTGAAAAGGCACCTTTGTAAAACGGCACCTCAATAACAACTGGGACCTTGTCTTATGGATTCAGCAAAGTCTGAGCTTCACGGTGATACGCTTCGGTATTATGTTTGGCACTGTAAAAGTGAGGCATGCACTGACAAGGACGCCATTCGCTCAGTTAAACTCGGAGAATCTGTTTTGCTGCATCGCTTCGCATCTTCTGGTCCTGCAGCCCTCGTTAGAATAGAGAAAACAACGAAAATCTGGTTCTCTCTGCTATTAAGTTCCAGCTTGCATGTAAATGGACATTCTAACATGATAACGAACTAAAGCATGCCTCAAAATCTGCAAAAGAATGGTTAAGTGAAGACAATCAACGTTCTTGACCGACTATCGCAATCTTCACAACCTGAGTCCAATTGAGTATATGTGGTTTCAAGTCAAGAAGGAAGCATACAAAAGAAAACTGAGGAATTTGACAGGGGTGGAGAAAATTTCTCTGGAGATACGGCCAAAGTTCCCAGAGAAGAGGCACCACAAGCTTTCTAAAACACTACAGGAAGCATTTCAATAGTGTCAAAAGCCAAAGGTGGATCCACAAAATACTGACTGTAAGAATGTGCATAAATTTGACCACTGCATTTCTCAGAAAAATGCAACTACCTGTGAAATATATGATGTGGCTTGGTGTCGAATCGGTAGTATTTGGAATGTCTATTTTAATTTTTTTGGCAAAAAATAATTCCACAGTTTTTTTCAATAATTTTTTTGTCTGAATTTATCAAGGTTATGAATAAACATGGAGGGCACAGTGTAACTTTAAACATTACAGCAATACATTCTATAAAACATAAGTCTAGGGAATTGTCATGTATCTCTTCCTAAGGGCTAAATGTAGTAAAAACCAAAAATATTTAAAAGAAAAACAGAAAATGCACCAGCTGACTCACATATTCAAAAATAGATCCAAATAAGTGACTATACATCACTAAGAAGAAAGTCTAAACTGGAAACTTTTTTTTCATTTGGGACACACAGTCATGACAGTGATCACATAAACCATACGCATGACGGCTCTCTCTCAGACATTTCTGATCATTTTATATCGAGTAAATACTTGATGTAAATCAACGCAAACAGAGGACAAGACTTTGTTCTAAATGTTTATATACACTCCAGGAAAAAAAAAATCAAAAAGGACCACTTTGACTTTCCAGGTAAGCTATTTTAGATAGCATTTGGGTTCAGTTGGATGCTTTTATACAGAACCTACTGTCACAGAGGGTCAAAACAGAATTATGAGTAATTCTCCTCCCTATCCTAAAAGTGAAAGCTCCATTCTAAAGCATCTCTTCCCTGGACTTTCACAAACTAATTACTGGCATACTGCCTAGTAGATGCTCTTTTCTCATATAATCTATTCGTACAGCTGGATAATTACTGTCAATTCAGGCTACTTTGTGGCAACATGCAAAATATGTGCCCTGAACCTGTAACCTCTGCTTGAAAGTCCATACCCCTCATTTAATGAAGGATTTGAGCAACTCTACGTAACAGCAGTGTCCCTCCTCAGCTGAGCCTTTTTAAGGTAAAGCGTGGGTCACAGAAAACGTAATTCGCAAACCAGTACCACATTAAAAAACAAAAGGTTTACCAACAGACAGTGTGAAAAAGATCCCATTTATTCGGAATCTTGACGCTTGAATCTTCCAGTACAGTGCGAGTGCTGTGCTGGCCTATACGTATTCCTCACCGCACATGTCCTGGGGCATTTCTAATCTAGTTTTCCCACTTGTCCTGAAGCAGGTTTATACCCAACCAATCAGATAAAGGATACAGCGCTATTGACAGGTGCGCATGCCGAATTAGAACACAAACATGAAAGGACAGCGACTCCCTGATACGGGGAGATGTCAGAGAAACTTCTGGACCTCTCTGCAGAGGTTAGAGGTGAGTAAACACGATTCCAACATTAGGGTGCTAGGCGGTGCAGCCAGCATTCTGATCCAGCACGGGTCTGGGAACTGTCTGAGATCCAGAGCCCCTGTCCTTGAGAGTAAAATGAATCACACAGCTCCAGTGAGCAGACAAAACAAATAACTCAAATTCTCTGCGATATACTCCTCTCCCTCCCTATGCAGCCTTCATATGACTGCCTAACTAGTCATGGAAAGAAATGGGAGGTTCTTCACATTTGAAGAGAAGCTGTGAGACAGAGCACAAACACACCATATGATACATCGCAGGTCAGTGCACACACCGGCAACCACGGTTTTTTACTTCTTTTTTACACTGTTCTTTTACTTCATGTAGACGGCCTGTTTTTCCAGCTATACTCTTTCTTAGTCGATGGCAAATGACTGTTCACACATCCCTAGCACATGTCAATTTGTTCCCTGGCCATCAATAAAGACTTAGACAAACACAAGGCTCAATCAGAATGCTTCATTGCCCACTCCAGGAACTTAGCTGATAATCCCCCACTTCCTTCTGCCAAGACAGTGAGGCAGCTTTCTCCACTCGCGGTTGTGAAATCTCTTTACACTTTCTATTGCTCCTGAGAAAAGGTTTCTAGCGTTTTATCTGGACCACTTCACATCACAGGATCTTACCGATGTGTGAAACTCGCATTGTTATGAATCGACTGAATTTCTTACAGGGTCTTAAGGCTACAACCCTCGCCAGCACTTTTTTTTCATTCAACTTCCTCACCTTTACTGCCTTCTAACAAATGATGTTTCCGTGGTTCAGGTTTTCTAAATTGTTTTAAGGTCCATCTTAAAGCTGACAGAAACACCGGTTCAAAGATGACACACTATGTATCTAGCAAGGACAAAGGACTCAATCACTGTTGAAATTTACAGACCTTTGTTTGTGTGATATTTCAATAAGGTGGATCCACAGACCTGTCCATGGCCAGGATTCTTTGTATCCCCACATATGCGGGGTTTTGTTGCACTTACTTTCATTTCTCCTCACTCTGGCTGCACCTTGGCCAAGGCCAAGACCATTTATTCTCTACAAACTCTCTCCGAAACAAAGCAATGCCGCACTTGTCGAACAGGAAGTGAGACAGTACATATTTATTTACATTGTGATGCTGCAGATTGACAAACCAGGGATGCTTCCATTCGCACGTGCTTTCCATTAAGGAGAAAATCCACCAGAGAGATGTCTCTGCTCTCTAAGTGAGAAACAAAAACAACAAAAAAAGAAAGCAGCAAATGTTCTTAGCCTTGGGGAAAAAAGAGAGACCATCAGTATAAGCAGTAGCCTAAATACTTCCTCTCATTCAGCATCGATCTTCCAATGACTTTCAAGTCAGCTGCCACATAAACAACTATACAATTACGTACAAAACACCAACAAAAAAAAAACCTGCTAGCAATATTCTATCTCCCTTTATGAACAGCTGGCAAGAAGAGGGGTAGAGTGAGGGGCAGTGGGTATCTGATGTTACTCATATGGAAACAGATTTGAGGCAGCAATGTAGCATAGTGGTTAAGGAGCAGGAGTTGTAACCCGAAAGGTTGCCAGTTCGATTCCCCACTGGAGCACTGCTGCTGTACCCTTGGGCACAATTGCCTCAGTAAATATCCAGCTGTATATATGGATAACATTGTAAAAAAAAATAAAAACTGTAACCGATGTAAGTTGCTCTGGATAAGAGCATCTGCTAAACGCCAATAATGTAATGTAATAATGTAATATTACCTACAGAAATTCAGCAAAAACACACACCAGCCCCCACACAGACAAAGCGCACTCCACCTTACATCTGACCACAACCTTGCGCGAGTCACCAGGCCTGGGCAGAGAGGACCTCCCCTCGCCCTGCGCTGGAGTCCCTGTGTCCCCGCGCTGGTCAGACCTCCCGCAGGTCTGTGGCAGTGGAGAGAGCCGCTGGGGGCGTGGCCAAGCGGGACTGCTCAGAGCAGGGAGCTCCGCCAGGGTAGGGCTCGAGCCGCAGTGGCAGGGATCTCAGAGCGGATTGGGTGGCAGCTATCGCCTTTCGGCGCACACACTTGCACGCTCGCACGCTCCCTCTCCCTCTCCCTCCCCCAGCTGAGGCGGGGGGCAATATCTTAACAGTTATTATAACACATACTCATTTTTCAATCTAGTCTGAGTTTCGACACTCCCGTCAAAGCAGGGTGTTTTTTCCCCTTTGTTTCCCAGGCGAGAATTTTTTTAGAGATGCAAAGACTAAATCAGCTACTGAACTTTGCTTTAAAGCTTGCCATTTCTGCACCCCTGGTGACATGCTGGCCTGTTAAATACACCTGGGCAGGAGAGATACCAGTCAGGCATCCTGCCTCCAGCAGGTATTCAAACACCACCTCTCTTTCAATAGGAATGGCAAAAAGACACATTCTAAGGCATGCAATCAAACCAGAAAAAAAGCTTTTTTCCCCACTCCCATATGTATGTGTGCATTCTGTGCACCTGTGACTCTCAAATCCTCATGACAGACATCACAGACATTTGCATGCTACGCCCATCGCCCCTGAAACCCCTTTGACACTCTTTTTGCAAATGCACAGTGTCACATTCTAGCTTGGTGCTGAGGAACACTGCTTCAGGTTGTTTTTACATGTTCAGTGTAATTAGAAATTTGTGATAAGTCACCCTGTGGTTTTTCCTGTTTCATTTCCAACTGTGTTCATGACAAAGGTCCATCTTCACTGTTGTTCATGAACGATCCAACATAGAAAAAAGCTTCCTTTATTCCTCTGGTTCCTCTGCTCCAAACTATCTTTTTCTTCCAAATAAGAAGTGTTGAGAGAATGTTCCTATTACAGACCATTAATGTTGCAAGTCCTACAGGTCCCAGGTCTGAGGACCAGGTAAACAGGTAATATTGTTTCAACACTTCACCCTGTCCAGCATCCTCTTCTACCACAAAACATCCGAGCACGCCTGCCTCATCAATCCATTTCAACACTAAAATCCACCTTTAGAACCACTACAGGTGGCAGCAACGGTCTGAGATGCTAAGGTCACCTCCTGGTCACGCAGTCTCACCTGAACAGCACCAGAACCTCAGCCACACAGCGGGATGTGTCAGCAACCCTCCAGTTCAACAAGACAGAGACAGGCTCAAAACTCACAAAAGGGCTTTCCAGAAACCAACCCCTGTTTCCTGCACTGTCTGTCTCTTTCAGTCTGTCCATTCTGCCTAATACCTGTCTGCACCTGTCTCTCTTCATCTCTTCCTTCCCCTTTCTGGCAACAACCCAGAAGCCCTGGTTAACAGCACTGTCACTCACTCATTCATTCATGTTCTGAGACAGCGGCTCCCCCAGTGTAAGTGCAATACCCCTTCTTTGACCACTAGATGGCGAAAAAGGCACTAATAAGGGCACCAGTACTGAAGCACCAGACTGGCTGCAGCCCCTTAAAAGAGCATAATTACTCAAAGACTGCATTCTCAGCTGATAAATATGACTGATATGCAGGGCATTTAAAACATTTTACAAATATCAAGAAATCTGTCAATCTATATACCATCAGGATTTTTTACGTTTTACTTTTAATTACTTGTTCTGGGACTTTACCTTATTGGAATTTATAATACACATTTTCATTTCAAAATGTTTTCAAATATAAGTGGGAAAGTGGAAGACACATGAACTGAAAGGTAAACACAATACAAACTTGTCAATGACTGAAAATTACTAGGCAAAACAGGGATATGACCACACTAGTGTACACTACGCATAATCAATAAACAAAGAAGAATGTTTTATTCAGATGTTTAAAGGCGTTTTTTGCAAATTAAAGTACTAATTCATTCTAAAGCTGGAATAACTGCACATGTATTTTTTCCTAAAGAAAGGTGGTCACAGTACTGACATGGAAGCACTATATAGAGAAAACATGTACGAACATGGTGTGTTGAGCATTTATCTTCAATAAATAGGTAAATACTCTAAAAGCAATTATTGAAATATGTGTAACTAGATCTCTTTGCACAGGATGAGGAAGAGTTATGACTGACTACTAACTGCAGATGCACATGCTTGCTGAAGTGAAGGAGCAACCCTATGCATCACAGGATCTTTTAGATAATGGTTATACCATCGGCTTTAGCAAAGATGCATCTCCACCCCACCTCACAAGAGTGCAGCTGAGATTCCAGAGCATTTCTATTTTGCAGACAAATGTCAATAAAACGTGAACATTTCAGCATGGATGTAAAACGCAAACAAAAAAATCTCACCCTCCCCAGGACAGCTGTCCAAGGTAGATAAATTCAGAATCAGAAATAAAAAATCTTAAAAATGCCAGCTAATATTACTGATATGACAAAAGCAGGTATCTGCCCGGCATCAGTATGATGCCGTTTGCAGTAGTATGTTGCTGATGCTGTTTTAAATGTCATTAAGCTATTTATAAAACAGCAAGAACTGAATACACAGCATGAGCACTTTGAGGTTCTTCCTTCTTTACACCATCTTTTGATAATACATTTTAGCCTTATATACAATACAATATACAACACCACAACAATAGTTACTGTACATTGTATAATACTGTACAATAGTATTGTATCACTATAAATTATCACATAATTGGCTTCCATATTATACTTGATATCACAGTATCAAAAATGTACATGGGGTGACAAGTGGCATGGAATGGTGGGAGAGTGAGAAACATTTTTGCCTCAAAACTCCCTGGTTGTGTAATGACCCACAATCATCAAAATATTAACAATTAAGACAAATGTGCGAGCATCTTGTCTGGCTTTTAGATCAGGTAAAATCTTGTCTGTACTTTCATCTTACCCATATATGTTAAAGTGATTGTTTGTTCTACTCTCGCTGAGCAATAGTTTCATAACACACCCCAAACATGAACAATTTAATGAGTCATTACGATCCTACTTTCTAAAATACTGTTATTACCACAAGATAAGACTTTTAAATCATTACATTTATTTTACCATCAAAAACTGAGTAAACAACTTTTGCAATTCTATAAGAAATAAAATATTTAATTCATCCATTAACATGCTGTCAAAACATTTATCCAGTTTTCTTTTCACAAAATAATGTTATCATTACACACTTGAAAAAATATTAATATAGACAAAATAATCAATTTTATCTCAGTCAAAGTTATTTGAAAATGAACTGACCTTATTTATTTTGATGTAGTAGACTACGGTGAAAATGCAATGCATTACCAATGAATTAAACTTCCAAGGGACACAGTGAGTAAAACTGGGTGAAGATAATTGAGTGGTTACAATGTATATCAAAAATTATAATAACTTGGTCTACTACATTCAGCCTCTTGAAATCCAACTGTGTCATTTTAAAGATGCATTAAATAGAAGTTTTTATAACATGTACAAGCAAATAAACTGCTCTCTTCCAAAGGATGCAATATACTGTAATTGAAAACAATGTCCACTATTTTATGACCTCATGAATTTCAAATCCATGTGCAGTTTGTATCAATCAAAATGTGATGCAATAATACTCAAAGATTTTAGAGCATCCTTCAGTTTAAATAACAATTCTGCAGAACAAAGACATCTGTCATTTGTTCTTTAATGTTACCGTGAAAAACTATGTGTAATGGGTAAGATTTCAAAGAGGAATTCAAACAGGGCTTTCATAATTTTAGTTTATTACACTTTAAGTATTTTTACAAAGGTTGCAGACACATGTGGTTTCAAACAATTGCAAATGTGATCAATGAACATCCCAATACTGCCTTAGAGTGCTTCCTAAATGTTTTGACAAGGTGCTAAAGATGATCTCTGTGAAAAAGACACTGCCATTCAGCAAGGACAGAAGTGAAGCTCCACACAACCTGAAGACCCCACCCCCTCCAAAAAAAAAAAAAAAAACAGTTTTTTCCCTTCGTTTATATCATTCAAGCAATACAATAACAATAATCAGATACAGCATTCATTGAAACATGATTCAAGCAATTTTTGTGAGAAGGCAAAAATGCCTAAAAATCAACTGATCTCCTCACAACACAGGAAATGCAATCTGGGACTCTTGTTTTCTTTTTTCACAATCTAAACAGGACCGTACACCACACACAGCCTAGAGACTTCTCCAGACCAGAGATACAACCTCTTCCTGCTATTTCACTCTGTCCTGCGCTGGTCTTCACCCAATACTCATGTAAATACATCAGTCAGAGCCACATCTGCCAATCCATGCATGCTAAGTCAGACCCCCCACAAACACCCAGGGACACCACCCTGTGAACGAGAACCTCAAGAATGCAGGAAAACCCGGACCCCACCCCCCCACACACACATACACACACACACACACTCCTTCCACGTCATCACTTCTTTATGTATTACGTTTTACGCTCATCCAGGATGACTCAAGATGCTTACGGCGTGACATCCTGTATGAAACTGTACCCGTTTAGCCGAGCAGCTGGACGGCTATTATGTCACTTTTACAGTAAGTTCCACAGACAGTGCATCAGGAGTGGCCCACTGGGTGTTCAGATGCTCGCACGTTCAGGTCCGGCGCTCTAGCCCTTACACCACACACCCCTACACAGGCATGCAACTGAGGGACCAGGTGGGGGCACACAGGTCCGCAGAGCTACAGAATCTCATTATTATGTAAGACTGACCAAGGACTCCCAGCAACAGACCACTACACCAACACAGAGTTTAGGGCGTTCAGACACACCCCCTATAACAAAGCACTTCTGACAGGTAGGGACTTCTTAAACTCTGAAAACAAACAGATTTAAATAATTTTATATATATTTATGCATATATATATATGTATTACATTAACGCTTTTAAAAGTTATGTCAAGCAAAGCTTATTTTAGCCTTCTACATACATTTTCCAGTTTAGTAATGCACACACTTTAAAGCGGTACACTTACACTGGGAAGTTAAAGAATAAACAGTTATTCATTCATACTGAAACCAAAAGTGTTAAGTTAAAAACTTATTTGTCATAAAATGCAAGGCTCCCACAACTCCTTGCCAAAACCTGGCCATACTCAACTCTTTCCTGGTCAGGTGTCCATTGTGTGAGCTTTTATTTTTGTGTGGGAAATAATGACCTGTAGCAAACCCTTACAGCTTATTTCAGGCAGGGGTTTTTTTTGCACATTAGTAACAGGCTTGTAATTAATAATTATTCAGTGGGTGAGTGTGCGTTTGGCTTTAAATACAGCCACAGAACACCTTTGAACTAGTGTTTTTAAATGCTGTAAACACAATTGTCATTTTATTTTTGGAAACAAGGGCACAATTTGAGTCTGAATAGGTGAATCTGTGATCCTGTATCTATCAAAATGAGAAGTCCATAAAAGCACAATGTAATGTAGCTTTTAATTAATTCAAGACAGAAATGCTTTGTGTTGTGTATCGCAAAATATTTCAGTCCAAATTCAAAAGATAAGTGAAATGTATGTAGCAGTTATTGCTTAGCCAGCGTGCTGAACAGTGTTCTTAGTAAGTGTCTGCTTTAATGCACTATTTGCTGGCAATTAATGTGTAATGCATGTTAATATTTACTAGCTAAAACTCCAGGCTAGGAAATCCCAACTGAACAAAAACCCTGTAAAAACACATTAGGTCTCCACAAGTCACAGGCACTAGTGGACGGTACCATCACTACAGCACGCAATTAGGTTTTTGTTTTTGCTGCTTGTGGTTTTACACAATTGACTCTATATTAATTTCTCTTACATAAAGCATTAAACAGCCCAATGTACAAGAGCAGTCACTATCAGTTCAAGCAGACAATAATGCAGTGCTGCTTATATTACTGTGGCATTTAGTTTTTTTTCTATGTGAAGTAGACTAATAGAATATTATCATTCACTAATCAGACATGTTTTTATTGAATAATAACAGTGCTAAGAAAACTTCAGAAAGCCAGTACGGTTTTTATATATTCTGCCTTATTCTGAAAACACTGGGGCTCAATGGAGTAAATTATTTAAGGATGTGCAAAATGGAGCTCAGATTCAACAAAATACTAAATAATCATAAAACAATACAGGCTTTCCATAACACAAATAAGTGACTACCTTTTTGAGAAATACTGTACAAGATATTTTCAAAAAATGAATACCTTAGAGTTCTGTACTTGTTACTGTCTTTTCAGCACAACTGCTGCAGACTGTAGCACAGTTCAAGACATATGAACATTCACTATCATGTTTAATGCCACAAGAAAGGGTTTACTGAAGTTGTGATTTTCTATCAAAACACCACAGAAGACAGCAATATTAATTAACCTTACACATCAGGTGTGCATACATTTCTAAAGTTTTACTTAAAAGTTACACTGTATCGCTGTAAGTGTTTTGCTATAACCCAATTAAAAATCAAACAAATCACATGTATACTGAAAATACAGTCCACTTCAAACACCAACAGAAAAAGCAGTCTGATTCAGCAACCTTTTAAACAGTCACATGTCAAACATTTCTCATCACAGCTGGCATGACTATAACATTACAAATACATTGATATTTTTGAACAATTTAAAATATGTTGCCTCTGAATCCAGAAAAAAGGAAAAAACAAAAGCACACATTCCACACGTTTTATAACACCAAAACAATTAATTCAATTAGCATTTTAAAGCATTATATAACATCCCCAAATATGGTGTAAAGATAATTCCAGAAGCCTTTAACAGCACATTCTTAGTAAAGAGCATTACAGCTTCTACTTCTAATGAAGAAATACATGTTAAAAGCATCATATTAGAGTCTTAAAATAACTGGGGCTGATTTAACAGGTAATCAAGTTGTTCAAAGGGCATATCTCCATTTTATCTGGACATCAGCAAATGCATTTAACAAAAGTATTTCACTTACCAGTGTTATACTGTGTTAATGCACACATGCACAGCAACTTAGTATTTTACGAGTGAAAACAAAAAACGTTTTTCATGAATACATTTTTCTATCAAAAAAAAATGCAATTCACTTTTAAAATGCGTTCAATTCAAAAAATCGTACGTTTCTATTGGGCAGTAGTTGTAGATACAACTCTCATTATATTGATAAGTGCTATAAAATTGAAATTAAATCACGATTGCAAAGAATATATTAATACCCAACTCACCTCTCTCCTCCACACTGCACCTATACATATCCCAGTAAAAACACCAGTTACACCTAGTCCACACCCAAAAATGTAAAAACTAAAATTACATTAATCTCCACAGTCTAATTAAAATGCACTCATCTTAAAATCACGTCATTTAATACTTAACTCGTTTCGAAATTATGTGCTTTGCAATATCAAAACTGAATGATCTTATCAACAACACTAATTATTGAAATTAAAGTTAATAATACTCAAAATTTGCGCAAAATGCTGGAAACCCGCTACGCTTATGTCCGCACGCCTCACAAGCACATACTATCGTCATAACGGGAATTTCAGGTGCGGAACTGAATCGACTCTACCGCGCCCGTGCATATAGGATTGTATAAATGACATGTTGCATAAAAGGAACGGAATCAGGATCCTGCAGACTACCTCACTCGGTGGTATGGCCCACGCATTACCAATGAGCCTCACACACGCTTTCAGAATACCAAATGCAGTAGGCCGTCACCATAGTAAGGGGATCATAGCACTTCCACGCCTGCCATGCCTTTTTCGAATCTGGGCCCAGGCCATCATAACTACACTTACACACACGGGCGTTGTACGGTGCACACAAGCAAGACAATCGCGTGGAGTATCGCGTTTTACATTTAATCGTAAGGATTTTTTCTTGGCAACGCATTTTCGATGCGTGTAAATCGCCATACTGCTCCATACGTTGCGTAATTGTTTGTTTTCCAAGGGTTTTGTCGTTCGTTTCGACAGGCCTATCTTTAGATATGCTAAAGTAAGACTTTTTTTTATAACACCACGAAGATCCATTTAAAATTTGCCCATTCCAAAACTGCTTCGTAAGATCACAGACGTATTTAAGGTGGGGTCTTATAAATCGTCGTAATAATCTACTTTGTGCAGGAGAGGAACAGATGTAGAACACAGCTGAGGTCACGTGGACTGAAACGGAGGCCTGAATATTCACCGTGAGGTCACGCAATGTGCAGCCTTCAACAGCCATCATTATTGCCATCTCTGGTTATATTTTTATCTACCTCACGCTGGCAACAGTAACATGCAAGAAAATTGCACATACATTCAAACGGACAGTATATACCGATTTTACTGTATATTTTACTGTGTAAAAGCGCGTCTGGCTCTGTGTCCTTAATGAATATAGTAACAAACAGTGCTTTGGAATATAAACCACGAATCATTATTATAAAACCATTAATATCGAAACGTGAAAAAACACATCTATTACCAACCTCTGATCATATCATTCTAATTTATTTACTGCCATCGTTCTAATTTATTTAACTCTTTCAGTCATCCAGTCATTGACAACCTTACGTAAACCAAAGTGCAACTAAGTTTTTATTAGAATGGATTTTCTCATCCATCATCCGTTCATGCAGTCACTTCAGAACTGTGAAATCATTCCTTTATTTAAGGTAAAGGTCTACAATCGTGAAATAAAAATCTGCGCAATAGACAGTCGCAATAGCAGAAGGACAGGGCCACAAAATGAAACCGTTAACACGATTTGGTTATTTTAGAAAATAGTCAGATATTCTCATGTGCATATTGAAAAAGCAAGTTAGATCTGAATACATTATACATTAAGCATTTAATATGTGCTTGTGTGGGTGTGAAGATAAAGTTGAAAAAAAAATCTTAAGAAATCAAAAATAACTTTAAAGCGACACAATACTTTTTTTCGTAATGGATCCGATGAAAAATAAAAACGACAGAAATTACTAGAAATAAACAATCGTTCCTTTGGTATTTCAACTATTTTCCATAGTGGAAAATAGAGTAACATTTCTAGAAATATACACAAAGCGTTAAAACAGGAAGTGTTCAGTTGAGGTTATTTTGCTCTGTCAAAATGAAATAAAAAATGGATGAAAATGAAAGTGATTTTAAAATGCATACGTTTGTTACAAAATGATGAACATTTTCAGGCCTTTAAACGACGTTACAATGACATTGTACATGTAAATATTAAAAGAACAAAAATGCCCAATGTGCCACTTTATCTCCTACCGTACATGTACCCTTTGAAAGACAGGCTCGACATACACTGACTGAGCACTTTGTCAGAAACAGAAAACAACAGAGCAATATCATTACCTTAGTTTTTTGGGGACAGAGTAGTCTACCTCAATCACCTTGCCGTGTAATTCAACTTTTCCTGTGAGGGGGAAAAATAAAAAAACTATAACACTGTCATGGGGTGGTAAATATTACAAATCTCGCTATGGGCGGACCACATATTCTCGATCTGCGCCAAGCACCTTTAGATAATCATTTATTTTTTAGTTTGCAATGTTCTTAAAACTGACATATTAAGGAACTTAACTACATTGGCCAGTTAGGAGGAAACAGAGGAAACCCATCAAACCTTTTTTAAAAATTACAATCTGACAAAGATAGGACAGTTTCTTGTTTTTATTTCACCCGCCGAGAGTACAGCTCGTGGTGGTAGCTAGATAAAATACACATTTATATGAAAATGTAAATTAAATTTCAGAAAAGCAGCGCCAAAAAAGCCTGATGAGCTCTTATTTAAAAACTCACAATGAGGATCGGGCAGCCATGCTTTCCACTCCCACAAACCACTTAGCTAGTTGTGGAGAAAGGTTTTTTTTTTTAATAGAAAAAAATATATTGTAAGATCTTAAAGGTAGATCTTAAAGAGTTCAGAGATAGACTCTGCTCTCTGATATCTCGCAGGCTCGTCTTCCTTCCGATGTCTTTTAAACGCTGGGCTTTCATTGAACTGTGTGTGAGGTTCTAAAATGCATTTTCCTTTTCGGAGCGACTGTGTAGAAGTGGCCTGGCGCAGGAGTCTCACCTCGTCCCCCCAGCTACCTGTTTATTAGCACTTTCCCCTGGACCCCTATCACCTACCTACAGGACACCTCGTAAAAACATACCTAGGCATCATAGGAACGTGGATTTGACCAATTCTTTTCGGTTACTTTCGTCGAGTCTTTTCAATAAAATCAAGACAAAAAATAACTGAAAAATAATTATGCCTACTCGAGCATCAGACCACCCCATACTTTCGGTGGGCGATTGCTAAGCAACACCCTTCAAAATCCAAATCACTTTACATCTCTAGGTTTTGTGCGTTAACTACTGCGCGACGGGTGTACGTGTTAACATGGAATACACTGGTGAGTGAATATAGTCTTGAAATTGAGGACAGTTGGAGAGTTACTAGCCATCTCAACTCGTGCACTGATGTAACGTTGCGCGTACGCCATCCCGAGCTGAATCCTGTTAAGATTCCCAATAACGTTACTTCTCTTTTTCAAGAATTGTTTCCACATTTTCATCTTACGAGACAAAGTGGTGTCTGCCGCTACCGGGGGATCTCTGAAGTTTAAGATGTACGTACCTGACAAAGTCTCAATTGCTTTTATTGCCCAGTTTTGGTCGGGAAAATCCACGAAGGCATAGCCGGATTTGAGCAGAACCTGGTCGGTCAGGGGAAGCTTCCTCTCGCCAAAGAGCTGCTTCAAGTCCTCGACGGTGACCGACGGGCTCAGATTCCCGATGTACAGTTTGTTCATGATCCAAAAGAAATGCTAATGTGAACATAAAACTGGAAGAAAAAAATCCAAAAGAAAATGCAAAAATAAAATAAAAAGAAAAGAAAAAAT
The DNA here is from genome assembly GCA_019176425.1 of Megalops atlanticus. Lineage (NCBI taxonomy): Eukaryota > Metazoa > Chordata > Actinopteri > Elopiformes > Megalopidae > Megalops > Megalops atlanticus. The sequence goes on from CM032886.1 coordinate 7,563,665, forward strand.
GCAAAAAACCCCAGCAATCACCGCCCCCCGATCAGTCGACCCCCGGCTCCAACTCTGCTCCTGGTCAAACACTTTTGACTGGGGTGGAAAAAAGTGTCGTTGCGACGCTATTCTGGAACCTACAAGCACCGCCTCTAAATAAAATCTGCTTTAAAAATATCAGAAAATTTGTTTGCCTACCGGACGTGTTTATGGACGACAGCATCAGCGCTCAGAACGAACTGACATGTAGGTGCCAAGCGGCACCAAGATCACCCACCCATGAATCAAGAGGTGGGATGTGGGAGTCAGCAAGGTCGTTCATTCAGACCCTTTAAATAGTAGCAGTAGTGTAGCGCTAATGGGAGGGTACAGTACTTATTCTGGAGTAGTGTTTCCTAGTCTTGGTCTTGGGGACCTAGCGTGTTTGCTGTATTTTATTCCAGCTGAGCTCAATTAAACTGGTTCGACCGAGCTGTTAATTGAATACTGATCCGGCTTTCGTATGTCTTGATAGTTATCTATTAGGCCTATTCCTAAAATATCAAAACAAATACAGTAGTGATAATAATGAATTTAGCTATATAGACCTGCTCATGCTAATGAAAATGTCTGTCAACTTTTGTTCTATTGCGCCTCGTGACGAAATTAATAAACTGAATACATTTAAGATATTTAATGTCCAAGCAAATTAAAGTCCATACAGCATACAACTAACTGAGCCTAATCAACTGATGCAAGTGCCCTATATTTGTGTAAACAGCAGTTATGAATAAAAATAAGTACAATAATAGATTGAACAACAAATTTTACAAAGGACTTATGGGGCACGGCCATGACGGGAGGTAAAACTTAGACCAATTCAGTCAAACCAAGTTACTTTAGCTCACCTAAAATTAAAACCAGCAGGCACGGTGGGTCCCCAGAGCCAGGATTTACGTACATTTTTATACTGAGGCGTTTGAAAATTGTTATCCGGGCTGCACTGCATGGCGATCACAATTGGTAAATGGAGAGAAACGACATTACTACGTCTCTCTCGTCCCAAAAAAAACATACAGCTACGATATTTGGGGTGAGAAAATTCAACATTTGTTTTAATTCGAGAGATTGCAGGTAACCGTCGACGCAAACCGGCTTTCCGGACATGTCTTTGGGAGCGGAGGCCTTGCGGCACCATGTATACAGTTTGGGGAGGAAGGGGGGGGAGGACTCCATTTGCCATGATCTTCCCTGCCTGTCATGGCAGCGTACCTCTCCCTGTGCGCCTTTTCTCGTCGTACGTAGAAGGGTGGGTTGATTGAAGGATACGGAGGTGGGGTTCCCAGTTAAGCCCTCCACCATTTACTCCCATAAGACAAGCGGGCCTTCTCGACGCGAGAAGAACACGCCCCCGTAAGTGGCAGAGGAATTGACAGACGGGTGAAGGAAGTCGTATACTGCTGGAGTGTGCGGAGACTGTAGGTTTCTGCAAGGTGGATAAATAGTATGTTATGAGATCGCCAGAGCTGTTAGGTTACTAGCTCTCGTAGAAATTCTGTTTTACCAAATATGCATATTAGGCGTCAGAATTTATTAAATAATAAAGCCACTAATTATTTAAATTCAGCTCCTTCAAAGGCATAAACAAAATTGGAGGGCGAAATATTGTCTGCACAAAATGCACGCGATACGCCTACTTTTCTAAAATGAATTTAAGAGTCGTCTGTTTCTTATATCAGTGCACGAAATAATCGTTAAGCCTTATCTTAATCCTTTGTCATTTTATTTCTTTCCTCAAGGTAACCTGACTAATTGCAGAATGTTCGAGAGTCAAACATATTTAGACTACATTTGCGCGGATGTCGTTTCAATAAAATGGCGGCGCCGTGGGCCTCAGAATTGACCTGCAAATGGAGCTTGCAGCAGGGAATCGCCGCGCTCTCCGCACACTGTTAACATATCGCTAACACATTACGTTTTACGCGTAGAATACTGTAGGTATTGCACGATGTTTAAATCTTCCAGACTGATCGCATCCTTTCACTACCCGGCTATTTAAAAAAATGTATTTTACTCCGATGGTGCACAGTGAGTTGAAATGTGAAACTTACTAAGATTAACGATTGTAATGACAACACCATTTTTTAAACATGACAAATCCATTTCCTTACTTGAATATAATAAATCTGTAGGACTACATGGAAATCGTCATGCTCTTAATCGCACAGGTCTTTGGTAAGGATAAATATTAAAGAACAGGGATAACAGATATGTGTAGTTTGGCCCTTGTATTGCATAAACCCAAATATGAGCATGTAGGAATTTAATAGTAGTCAGAAACCATACAGTTCAAGCAGTTGTATAATGAATATTCAGACCTGTACAACCTTACCTGCTTACATTAATCATAGCAATATCGTGGCCTTTAAAAAAAAAACTTGAATCACTTGAATTGCATTTTCTCCATACGTCTGACCTCAGATTGGCATTTTGCTGTAATTCTGTGCCCAGCTTGTTAAAGCACATCCTTGATCACACGTAGCTAAGAGAAAATGTCATGTAATTCACTCATTGTTTCTGATGTAATTGTCACTCTTGCACTGCAGGTCATGCTCAGAATTGCTGTTGTAGTACCTTTATGCACCTTTGCCATCTTTGACACTTCATTTAAGAGAGCATTCAGAACGTTTCTGCAACACTGAACAGCCACTATGTGAACATGGGGCTAATGCAGAAGTCGGAATGATCTTCCTTTTAAAGTTTGAGACTCATATTTAGAGCAGATTTACCTCTCACCCCAAACATTTTGTTGTCCACAAGAATCCATGCTTCTTGCTTAGCAAGACCACACTCTGAATCTGTCTTAGGTGTTGGAGGGACTTTCTGTTGTTACTCTAAAGGATGGAGATGTACATACCAGATGCCAGGGTGCTTCATAATAATCAGTAGCCTCCCCAGCTCTCTTCCGCAGGTCTAGCATACCTTACCTTCAAGCTGTCAATCCATAGCTGGTCTCACTCATTTCCTCTGCAGGGAGATGCCAGTTCGTGCTTTTCTGAGCAGCGTGACACTACATTTTCTGTGCTCCACGTCCGAGGTCCCTCTATGGCCAGCCAATCAGCTGCTGCATACTTTCACCCACCACCATTGGCTGAGTGAGCGGTTACACCTTCACTTGTGACATTCACCTCCGTCCACATACACAGCCCAAAGCTGCTCCCACCCCCAAATGCTTTCCAAAAGGGGGTGATGTGATGAATTTGACCTCATCTGCTGCTTCCCACTTACCAGTATCTCGAGAGTTTGAATACAGGTTGGTGTGCTTAACATTGCTGTCTAGGCCACAGCTGATTAAAGTGTTCCGTCTTTGACACTTGCTGTGTGAAACATTCATGAGGGCAGGTAGTAAAAGACTGAACATTCGTAGTTACCACAGTAGCGTGCACAGTACTGGAGCCGTCTGTTAATGGTCAAGACCACCTTGACAAGCAAGTATGGCGGACATTCTCAGGTTCAGGTCTCTGATTTAAGACATACTGTAGCATCACCTGTTTCAAGGTCCAGTCTTGCTTTTAGTACAAAAGTCAGGTGATATAACCTCTGTTCATCCTGCCAAGTCTAGCGTTCCCTGGATAGGAGATATTCTTTCACCCCCAATAAAAGGAGTCTGAGTAAATTCTTATGAGAAGCAAAGCTGATGCTTGTTCTGTATTCTTCAGGCAGATTAAGTGTGCATTGACTTACGACATGCTCCATCGATAAGTCTGGGCACTCACACAATGCAGTGCCTTTCAAATGAGCTTGTGTTTCGGTGGGGCAACGACGCAGCCAGTATGAATCTTCTGATCACTTTGGGGGAACTAACTTAACAGGTGCAAACACTCAAATATGACAATGGCATGTGACGTTACATTACGTTATTACCTCATTACCTCTTAACCCAGAACGACTTCCAAATAACTTCTCATAGCATTGTGATGCACTTATCGAAAAGTACTGCAAGAATGTGACGTTATTAGTATATATAGTTGCTGCATACTGTTGCAAATAATTACAAATTTTCAAAAAAATGTGACTTCAGTACGAGAGCAGCAACTCTACAAAACACCATTTACATTATCTGCCTGGAGTCTCACCTGGTGGTTCCGTAGAAAATACTTAAGTTTGTGGTGGCAAAATATTTTTTGATAAATGGGAGCAGGAGCCAGGACTCTTACCACTGCCAAGTCTTTTACAAGCTTGTTACTGTTGACTAAAAGTGGTGTTTATTTTCTTCAACCAAATCAGTCATCATCCTAGTAAACAAGAAATGCAGAAGGATCTACAGGAAGTGAATACACCACCACACTTCTGCCAGCATTAGGACAACTTGCAACATGTTCATTTGGATTCAGGCAGGGAGGAGGGCCTACTTTACACTGACAGTGTTTACAGGAAAAGGAGACGCCACACCAGTGATTTGATTGCAAAATACCACTAACACCTACTGAGAAAGTGAGGGGAACTGGATCAAAAAAAAAAAATGCAAAACAAGGCACTTTTCAAAAGAAAAGGGAACACAGGATAGTGTAAAGAAGCAGTTTATTGCTTGAATACTGCTGACTTAAAAGCATACACACACTGTACTGGTCTAGAGGAGCACCGCACTTTTACTGCCCTGACCAGAAGCTCGTCGTTTACAAAACAAAAAGGGGGTACTTGCATACATTTACCAATAAAAATGGGGGAGAAAAATACAGCACAGAATGCATCAAATAGATAAACACAGCACATCTACAACTGGGGCAAAAGTCCTGTTGTCAGGTACATACAACACTAAATGAAGTCAATCCTTACCCAATGTGACCCTTCCCCCTAACCCAACCTCTGCCACCCCACTGAGTACAAACATCTTCAGAGAAGGAAGCTCCTTACATTGATCTCTTCAGTAATGACCTGCGGAAAGAAAAACTGTCGTCACACACCAGGGCCTAACAATCGGAATATCGTTTTCATTTAAAATAGCAACATTCTGACTGTATTATTGGGATAGAGCAGTAGTGGAACAATACCAGAACCACTGATCAGCTATACCAGTTTCAAGTTACTTACGGTTCAGCTGTGTCAGTAGAAATGCTTTACAACATTCCCTCCCCTTAATGATATTACAAACCTCAAATTTAAAAGTTATCCTCAAAGCAATTACCAGTCATTAATTTTGCTTTCCTTGTGATTTCCCCTGCTATGGTATAGTGATCTGTGCCTGCGCTCGCAAATAAATTCTTCAGTAGATTTGCACTGGGTGAACTGATGTTTTTATCTCATCAGGTGGCGAGATTAATTCAGCTGTAATGGACACAATGCTATGGCATGAGCCCCTCCCACAACTGAAGACACCCATGCCAAAACCATGATGCATCTAATGACTCTCAGCTGTGCAGCACTCAGGACTGCTCCATCAGTGCCACAGCTAGGTACAAGACAGATAACTAAAAGAGGCTAAGCAGAAACCCAGCAGCGAGATGGGCTGAAACACAGAGCTGTATCCGTGGGGGATGGGCTGCGCGGGCCTGCGAGCTGTACTTACGGGGGGAGTAGGAGCGCGATCGGGATCTGGATCGGTACGCCCCTCGGCTGTAGTACGGAGAGGGGGATCTGCGCCTGCAATCACATTACACACAGCTCAGCACTTCAGCGGATCAGGTCCCAATCAAACTCAGGGAAGAAAGGCAATTAAACAGGTTTGTGTTGTCGCTTAGCAACGGTACATGCAAGAGCCCCTGCTAAAATAGAGAGGCTGACCGGCATCAAATAATATTGTCTTAACACACACGACTGACACACCAGACAGGAATTTCTAATCAACCAAATTCAAGCGTAAAAGAACTGCAACAAGGAAATTAGTCACCGGACTCCAACTAAGAAATGAGTCACCGGATTAAATCTGTTTGGTACTCAAAGCACCATCACGGAGCGCACATAAAACTTCCAGGTTCAAGTGCAGGCCTGCTTGGTTGACTCACCTGTAAGATCTGTAGTAGTCGCGGTCGTCATAGCGATCGTAGCCCCGGTCGTACCCTCGGTCATAGTAATCCCGCGAGTAGCGCCGGCTGACGCTGGGGCCTCCCGCACCACCGCTGCACAGGGGAATCATGGGTAGGGTGAGAGGGGCGGCACTGTACACAGACACTGTCAATTGTGACAATTTTTACATCTTGCACAGCCTGTACTTTCCTTTAGGCCTCCTTTTAAATGCCTTTTTTTTCTACTTACCTTCAAAGACACAACAGTACCATCCCACCTGCCTGTAATTAGTATTCTTCATAAAACTTTCACTATTCTTCACTACACTTTTACCTACTGTAGTAGGGGGGAAAAACATTCATCAGCCTCAAGTGATTCAGGGACAGACATGACGAACAGAGAGAGAAGTCAGTTTATGAAGTCCGGCGCTTCCTTTTAAAACTCCTGCGAAAGTAAAGAGGGCACCCACTATGTCGGCCGTCCCATGTAGATGCCTGGTGTGGGGGTGTGTGGCCTCTTTGTGATTGAGAAGTCAACTCTGATCCGCCGACCGTCCAGTTCCATGCCGTTGGCACGCTCCTTAGCCTGAAAACAAACAACGCTTTGCAGTAAACATCAACGCTGAACCCAGGGGAAAAACTCAACTCCAAACTGAACGGGAAAAGGGGAGAGAAACCCTCACCTCTTTGGAATCCTCTCTGTTCTCGAAGTAGACGAAGGCGAAACCCCTGGAGCGTCGGGACTGCTGGTCGTACACGATGCTGACGTCGGTGAGCGGGCCGTACTTGGAGAACACCTCCCTCAGGTCCCTCTCCGTGGTGTACAGGCTGAGGCCGAACACACCCAGGCAACAGTTCGGGTCCGGATTGGCCTATCGGAGGGATGATGTAAATGAAGGTATTTGCATGACTGACCCTTTCAAAATCACATATTCCAAACATTCCTGTATGCAGAGAGCCTTACACCATCAGTGTGAGAGCAAACCAGTGTGCTAACACTCAATGCCTTATGGGGAAAACACCAAAACCTCTTCCATTTATACATTATAATCAAACACCAAACACCAATACATTCAGATAGAATCATACTACAGGGTGTTCTTACAGCTGCCTTATTTCTGAAAGCTGACTTTGAAGAGTAGTTAGGGTTTTGGCAATAACTTCCCTTCCTTATAGCTTGGATATTGAAATGTCTAACCTGGGGTAGGAAACTAAAATGGAAAAATCTGTCACCATCATAAGATAAGTCTCTGCTGAGTGGTGGTGTTCAAAGCTCAACGAAATGAGAGCTCCTCAGTAATGCTTTTGTGGACATAATAGCTAACCAAACTGTACACCAACTAGGTAAATGAATCCAAATAACCTGTCAAAGTTGATACTTAAATGAAAGATCCAACTTTTCCCCTGACGTGAACGTTGGATTTGCAATTCAATATGTGCAGTGGCTGTTTAGATTGATCACTCTGGACTACACAAAATGATTTGGCAGAAAACAAATCATGTAACTTCTAAGATTCAGTACACCTACTGAGCCCAAGAAAGCATAATGGTGATGGACTTCATAAGTCCACTAATAATGATTTATAATAAATAGGAGCACCTTTATACACTGAAACTGATGAAGACTTAAGATAAATGGATAAAATGTTTTTTGCACATACATTTGGTTTACTCAATCTGAGTTAACTACGACAGGCTGGTCCGTTGCCAACATCCATCTGACTTCCCTGCAATTAACATTCCAAGCAACTTCGGCTCATGAAGCAAATGTCGCAAGCAAACACTACCAAGCTATCTAGCTTGAAATACCTTATTGTTCAACTGGTTTGGTAAAGTCCATGATACTCTGAGCATGAAACAGATTCAGATTACTTTCAAATCTGGTTGCCCAGCTGGGCAATTACTGATCAGTTTTTGGATGCGTATGTGGACAATGTTGTTGCCATGTTCTAACACTGTCCAACCACCTGCAGCGGTAAATTGCTGACAAGCAAATGCTCACCTGGATCTGTTTCAGCTAGGAATAGTCAAATTCAACTGCAATTTTTGTCCTTTTTCATGGTAGTACATGTGCCTCCAAACAGTTTTCATTGAGCAAAAACTTAAGCAATGAAATATGCAACTTCAGATTGTTTGGGGGGAAGAAAAGTGGAAATCTCAAGTTCAAATCTCTTCTTTACAGTACAAATCCAGGTGGCAGTTGCCTATAACATTACATTCTGTTTATTCAGACTATTTTTGGCCATCAGTCTACATGAAGGGAACAATACAAAATGTTTGCAGTGGTTCCCTTGTTATTTAACTAAATAACAAAAATCAACAATGCCTGAACCAAACTGAGGGTAAGACAGCTGGCTAGCCACCTAGCTAGAAATAAAACCAGGTTAGTGAGCTAAACAAAATTAGCTCGCCTCATCACAATGCGGACCAATCCACCTCTGTTGATGAGGCAACAAACTATTGGCACACTTCCTAGCTAGCTTGTTGGCTTTCTCTGGCTAGCTTTGTTAAGCTGAAGATGCAACAACTCAACCTCAAAATTACCAATGCAAAGCAATCAACATGGTACTAATGTCCTAACAAAATAGATTTGATACACAAGATATACAGAATAAAACAAAATGCGTAGCTGGGAAGTACTTTTTGATCACTTGTTAACAAGGCCGAGTTGGTCAGCGGAGCCATGTTTCATTGAAATTTATGCAAGAATCAAGAGTGATACACAGCGCAGAGGTATTCTTGAGACATTTTGGCTACTCCAATCACAGTGCTCATGCACTGCTTGGCAGCCATACTATCAATTACAAACTCACTAGATTAAAGGGTTACAAGAATTTTGCACATACGATTCATAAGGTCTCATGAATGCCAGTTTTTTTTTGGATGAAAATACATACTATCGTGTTTTAAGGAAGACAGGGAGGAGATTTTTTTGGTTTTCTGCAGAGAGATAATATTGTAAAGATGGACCACCACTGTGGGTTTTATAGAATGTGACTAAACAATGTTGCTTTGTTATAGAACTAGCTAGCTATGAAACTATGTGGTTGGCAAGTTGTAAGGAGTATATCTTCCCATTCATTAGTTCAGAGGTTAGTTTCACAACATTGGCTATCTAATCAATCTATGATACATATATGAGCAAGTTACATTAAAACAACTTTCGTTTTCAGAAATGGGATTATATTGCCATGACTTCTGGAAATCCATTGCCATTTCTTTCTTTTAATCCAAATCTATGCTTTAAATCAAATTCTATACCAACACACAACATACTTAGCAGTATTGAGAAACCGCCACATTTGCTATACATTTTAACGTTAAATCGCAGTTTCCTCAAAGCTAACATTGGGGAAAAATTCTAGCTAATCTCGTGTTGTAATCGCTCTGGTTTGACCGCACGTGCTGAATGGCTAATCACACCGGTGTGACCATACGCGAGAAACTGATAAGGCATGCAGGCAGTCTAAAACTGACCTCCCAGAGACAGCCCTCTTCAGTCTTCACTTTTCTCAGGTGCACTGCCCGTGCCAAGCACAGAAGCCAGGACCTTTTTTTTTTATACAACTCAAAAGGCGTGGTTCTCATTTCATTCCCCATGACTTTGTCCTCACAGACCCAGACCCCCCCCCCAATTTCAAAAACTCATCAAATCTAAACGAATCACACAAATTACCCATTTTGGATTCAAAACTTTGGCAAGTTTGACGACAAGGTGACAAGTCTGCATCCCTGGTTTTGGGGTGGAGGCAGGGGGAGGGAGGGGGGCGTGTTTTGGGGCGGGGGCGGGGGGACGACACTCACCCTGTTGCCGATGTGGCGGCGGCGGTTGGACATGGGCGAATGGCTGTGGCTGCGGCGGCGCCGGTAGTCCCCGCTGTAGGAGCGGGAGCGGGACCGGCGGCGGTGCGAGCGGGACCGGGACCGCGAGTAGTGCCGGCGCGAGCTGCGGTGGGAGCGAGACCTGCAGGGGGCGACAGAGAGATGGGGGGGATATGGGGGGGGGGTTGGACGGTCAGCGAAACTCCGCACCCGTCCTGTCAGGCGCACACAACCACACACACAAGCGAACCCCGAGTCATGAGCTCATTTTTAAAGTGTGCAATTTCAGCTGTGGTTTGGCAGCGCTGCGGTACTGGCTGACATTTAAACAGCTGAGGGCGGGGGCCAGCTGTAGAGACAACTTACAGCAAAAGCCCTAACCTGGCTGGAGAGTTGGGGTATAAGGAAGTACAAGACCACTTAAAGATTAAGAAAAAAGAATCTGTTGTAATGTTGGTACAATTTTTTACTTCCAGGGCAACTGATATACACAGACTACATTTGCAGAAGAGACTTTGACTTAAGATAAGGAGCTCCATCTGAACTGTCAAGACTTAAACCCATCTCTCCAATAAGAGTCTGATGTCCCAACCATCACACCACACACACACACACACACACACACACACACAAGATCCCTTAATCAACACAGGCAAACACACTTGGAAGCGGAGCCTCTCACCTGGACTTGGACCTGGAGCGGGACCGGGACTTGGAGCGGGAGTGGCGGGACCCCTCCTTGGACGGGGCCGGAGACTGGGCCGGGGAGCGACTGGCCGACTTCCCCGACCCCCTTGGGCTCACACTTCTGGAGGCGGAGCGGGACTCCTAGACCAACCACACCGATATTAATGTCAGCCTCCAAACAGCAGAGAGGCAGGAGCCAGCATGTTCTTCAAATCTCATCATGTCTTCAAATTCTACTTCATATTACTGTACACCACTTACAGGCTTATCCCATATAAGCTTACTGAATGCTAATAAATTGATCCAACTGCACAGGGATTTTTTTATTTTTATAAAATCACATAACTATGAACAGTATACAAGATAATTCATCTTAAGGCCTGCAATATTTGTGCCAAATGAAACTGTATACTGTAAAAGTATCTATGTAGTTTTGATCATTTTGCAAAAGGTAATATGGATCAGTGAGTCGATTTCACTCATTTAATATCTTAACGTCAAGTACCCTGTGAATGGGTGTTAGATCAGATAAATGCATGCACGCTTACACAGAGAAAGCATACTGGGACATAAACAGACTAGGAATTACTTAGCGCAGTGATCTTATCCCCGATTACTTCTGATCTTAACTTCATAACTTCATAACTTCAAAAACATTCCTTTTCTTCTTTCTTCAGTTTCAAATTTCTGACTTCATTCCTCTTCCCCCATTTCTCACACTGCCAATACACTCTACATGTGGGAACTTCTTTTTCCTCCTCATAATTAGCATGCATTCTCAATTCAGCTTCACACTTCAAATTATTCTCATTAAAAACTTGACATTTGACTTCTTCCGCATTTTTCTTCTTCCAACCTTAACCTTAACAAAAAAAGAAAAGGATGAAGAATGTATTTATAAAACTACACAGTCATAAATTGCATCCCCCATGAGCCAGTTATCCTTAAAGCTCCATACGAGCCTGAATAATACAAACAGATTTGGAAAAACAGGTCAAATGAAAACAATGCTGGCAAAACATACAATACTACAAATACCAAATAATGAGCTAAAACATGGCAATGAAGAAAAGAGAATTAAATGTCAGACTTCAAAGAGGACATTAAATGCTGTGGTCACATTGAGTCCCTCAGGTTATGATGCATGTGCATCCAATTTTTACGGAAATAAGTCTGATTAAAACGTTTATTTCTATTCTAATTCAGTGCATCTCTGTTCACTGTGAAATTGACAAACCCGCTAATACAGAAGAAAAGGCTCTTGCTTTGACCATGAAAGTTGATAGATTAGATACATTCGAAATGGTTCTAACATGGGTCTGGCCTCTGAAAACCATGTCACATCTTCACGTCAATGACCGAGGGACTAAAACTTCAGTTGCTTTGGCATCATGACACTTCGGGTACTCAAAATGACCATTAAAAAAACCACTTCCACACAAAAACCAATCCCCTCTGAATCTGAAAACCAATACAATTAGTTAAACATGACAGTTAAATGTGTTTTAGCCATCACAATTAGGTTGTGAGTTTTTAAAATAAAGGAACTTCAAGGGCAAGGAAACTTTTCTCATTAAGTTCCAATTTCAGGTGCCAACACATTATGCATTACCTGTAACTGAAACAGGCAACAGTTTGCATGAAAGATAAAATTTTATGAATACATTTTAATCATAGTACTGACCAAAGTTTAAGCGCTGGTCTTGCGCCCCATCATGAGACTCACATGCCACGTTACAAAGCCAGATTGATAACATACAGGAATATCTGCTATGTATAAGGGAATGCATTTCCCTTTCTAGACTGCAAACAAGGACCCTTGAACCAATACATAAACAAACCCATTCATCTTGCTGGTCAGATTAAATGGCATAACTAGCCTGTATCGGTTAAAGGAAATGCTGTGAAGGTGTCATACCCTTTCAAAAAAATATTTTTTACATTTATCTAAAGACTTCACACCCAAACTGCCAAACATTTAGTTTGGCCTTGTACTGCAGTTCAGATGTGAGATAAGTATTGATAGCTATAGAAACTTAACAAAATGTGTACTACTGTCTGTTCTTTAACTACCACTAATACACAAATACAAAATATTGCAACTACTGGCCGTTTCATAACGGCTACCTACCATATTTTGCACGAAAGCTTTAGTATTACTTGCGTTTACTTTAATGCTTATGTTGTGTATGATTGCGCGTGCCTTTCTAACCATGGTTTACATAGTGAGGGCCTAGCTAAGTTTAAACAGGGCTCAGCACAATCCGATGTTTGTGAAAAGGTCCGGTATTTACCACGCCGACCATTCTTCACTTACAACACAAAATCTGCAAAATGGGGGAATAAAACATAACATAATGATGAAATACAGGATTGGACTGAAATCAATGTTCTGTTGCACCTTTTATACGCGCGGCGTTCAATGAGTCGCTTGTTGATACGCAACGTTGCGTCAACATCAAGGCCCCGCTTTCAGTTTCACCAAAAACAAACGAAATAGACGATTGTAATCGATAATCAGTCTTTTTTATCACCTCAATTGAAACCGTCCCAAATATACTTGTTTTTAATTATTTTTTCCCCACATGTGGTTTCTAACAATGGTTGACTGTTACCCACGGTTTTCACGTGGAGCTGTTGGGACAGCGTTACCATAACGTGGTTCGCCCGTCAGACCAAAACGCGAACAGTTTCGGTTTTGAATTTGGTACTACAAAAATGCACAGGTAGGTTGTCTTAAACCATAACAGATATCAAAATAAACGCAGAGCAATGGACGATTTAGCTCACCAGCTAAATCAGCGAACTCGACGGCGGCCTGCTCTGCAACAGGCCTAAGCTTTTTTTTTTTTTTTTTTTTTTTAAGTCGTTGGCCACCTGAAAGTTTAATTAAAACCCAAATGCAAATAACAGAATACAAAAAAGAAATAACGAGTGCTACACTGCTAGACTAACTAGGCACGTTTTAACATACATTACATTAATTTAGCTTTAACGTAGGCTCGAAATGAAAGCCACTGCCCTGGCCATCTCTTGGGTTGGGCCTGTTGCCTAGCTAGCCGAGTAGCTACCTACACACAGATACATTACTTTTCAGTAGCCCCACAATGACTTGGTTCGGATCGACTAAATATCTTTGAAATGGGTGTTCTTGACCGACTGGGTGGTCACTTTCACTGTTCGTGGCCATTTTTTACCCGGGCCGTGAATATTTCAGAGCGTACAAAACGTAACGAGTAGCCCATGTTAGTTAGTACCCAGATAGCCAGCTAATGCTAATATTGCGTGTAGCGATTAGTTAGCTCGCCTTGGTATTATTGGGGTGGGAGGTTACTGACTGGTACTAGCTTTTTCACTTAAACGCAGTTTCAGATAAACTGACTCAGCTCGCTAGAGTTAATTAGTCAGACTTTAGCTTATCTTTCAATTAGCTAAAAATAGGCCCCATCCGCACTTCCTAGCAATGAACAAAGCAGGACCGTTCAATGGAATGGCTGGCCGAAACCCAGCGCGAGCTCCCATGACTGACGGCTGATACGACCAATCAAAATGAAGGAAAAAAATCGGCTCGAGCCGATGAGTCTCGGGCCTGAAGACAGAAATGGCGGCGGCAAAGCATTCGCAAAGAAAAACTAACGACAAACCCTTCTGCTAGCTGCCTGCACACAATCAACACACTCGAAATCCTCTTCATCGAATGCTTCATTTTACGCACCCGCTCAACGAAATCCTTCTCGTTGTCGCTCATATCCTCTTGCGTGAGATTATTTACAATTAGTCTAAATTACAGCGAGACTACCGTTCTCGAGCTGTCTCCTCGTTCCTTTCTCTTCCACACTGACGTAATGCGTCTGCTGCGGAAGTGACGGGTTAAAATGAATAAAACGCGTGCTGCATCTCGGATATACCCCACCTTGCACGCTGAGCGTGAGAGTTGAGCGTTGGGGCGTTGCACTTATCTGATCACGTGTGGCTATTACTGTATTTCCGCTTTAAAAAGTGATTTACTGTTTGCATTTGCAGAACGCTGTTTTTGTATTGGATTCCGTTTGAAAGTGTTAAACTCCCAAATTATGCAATGTTCTTCAGTTTCCCACCCGCTGCATTTCCTTTAGAGTAGATATTTGAAACGTGACTGATTCCACACGTGGATATTTGACTGTCTGCCTTTAGCTCATGTACTGAAAAGAAGCCAACCCCACCAGTCACTTTTCAGAACATTTGCCATCAACGTGTTTGATGTACGTCTGGTTTACTGTGCCAGTCACAGGCTTGAAGTACTGTTAGCCTACCATTATGAGAAATACGCGGTACATCTGTGAGACTCTTCGTGTTTGGTTGCAGATGCAACCAAACTAGATCGTTTTACATTTCGCTGTTGGAGCCTAGTCAAGCATGTGCTTGGCCTCTCAGCCCTAGTTGCTACACCCTGACCCACCACACAAACATTCAATGAGCGTCATATCTAGCAGTAGTGACATTCTCATCCTGTAAGAAAGGCGTTAAATGGTCAGCATAAAGACCCGAGTTCTACAGATGTATCTGTGCTAGCTATTGATAAGTCATCAACAAACACATAAGCTCCAGGCAAAATGCCTGAATTACTTACTTAGGAATGACAGCCTCAAAACTGCTTTAACTTACATTATTTTCTTAGGAGACCCTCTCATTTAGAGCATCTTACATAGGTTAGCCGTGGTCTTTCCCACAGCTAACAAACCACCAACCTAAGCTATGTGCAGGCACATACAGAAACATGTGTGTACATATACAAAGAATGTACCACCTGAGACTGCTGAGGAAATTCAGGGTCCCCCCCAGCGATTCTAAAAACTTTCTATACCAGGGCTATAGAAAGCATACTGACCCAGGGCATCTCAGTGTGGTACGCTAACTGTTCCGCACAGGACCGCAAAGCCCTGCAAAGAGTGGTGCGCTTAGCTGAGGACTGCCCTCCCCTCTCTGCAGGACATCTACACTAGGTGATGCATTATTATGGACTCCACCCATCCCAGTAACCACCTGTTTAGCTTGCTGAAATCTGGCAAGTGCTTCCGAAATCTAATGGCCAAAACTGAGAGGCTCAGGAGGTGCTCCTTCCCCCAGGCCAACAGACTCCTCAACACGGACATGCCCGCCACACTAATTTTAAACACATACTCTGGACTTTAATTGATGTGATACTCTCTAGTTTTTATGTTTTTTTTTTATTTTTATTTTTTATTTTTATTATTCTTATTGTACATATTTTCACTTTCTGTACATATTTTTATCTAATTTATTTTACCTCTGCTACTTTGCACAGTCAAAGGAGTTGAACCAGTTGCACATTTCACTGCAAGTTGTACACTGTTTATAACTGTGCATGTGACAAATAAACTTCTTGAACATGTATTTTCTTGCTGGGATGCAGTGAATGAGGTCCCAGGAATTCAATATTATGAATGTCATTTTTACTTATTATGCTCTTATCCAGAGCAATTCACAAAGTCACTATGGCAGGATACATGTAACACTGAGTGGGTCAGTCAGTTGTTCTGAGGGCAGGCTGAACCCTACAGCCAGGCTTTGTGTCATCCGTTGACACCTCCCTGGTGACCAGTTGTGTCCCCTCTGCCTTCAAACAGGCCCATGTCCCACCCCTGCTCAAGAAATCAATGATGGATTCTTTTACTATACAGAATTATGCACCAAAATGACTCCTCTCTTAATCACAGATGCACTTCATGCTGCAAGAGCTGTATACCACTCTGCTGCTCTGATTTTCCTAGACTTCTCTGCAACCTTCAACACGGTGAATCATCATGTCCTTCCATCACCTTGGCAGTGACAGGCATCACAGACACTGTTCCTACCTGGATGTCATGCTACCAGTGGGAGTTTTTACCAGTTGGTCTGGAGAGGTGCTGCACTGACCTCTTGTAACCTTTTGACAGGAGTTCCCCAGGACTCTGCACTTGGCCATCTTCTGTTTTCACTGTACACAAGCTCACTCAGCTTCCCATGGCTTCTCATACCATTGTTATGCTGGTGGCACTTAATGGTTTTCTCCTTACCCACCTCTGACACTTAAATCCCCTCAATCTTGGCTTGCCAGGCTGATGTCTCATTGTGGTTGTCTAATCATCACCTGAGGTTTAACCCGGCAAAGACTGAGCTTCTCCCAGCTAAGTCCTCGTGCTTCCGGCACCAAACCATCACCCTAAAAAACATCAGAGCATTTTGTACTTGTTCTTTGTGATTTGCTCTGAATAGGAGTTTCTGCTACATGACAAAATGTTAATTTAAACATAGATGAAAAAGTGCAAACTACCATTAAACAACAGTAAAAACAAGTGTGAGGCTAGTTGTAGTTTGCAATATGTACATATGTCATACAGTACAATATGGTTAGTTTATCAGCACTCTTTCAATCAAATCACTGTACAACAAAAATAGTTGAAAAAACAGTCACAGTGCAGTATGGTATATTAGCTGCATTAGCTTTCTACATAGTCAAGAACATTTTAGCATCACATTTAATAACATTCTGGAGCATTTGTATTTTTACAGTAAACTGTAAAAATTTCAGAAATGCAACTTTTCATAGGATAGACTGCATTCCAAATGAAAGGTCCTCACACTGTCATGATGCCTGCATATTTATGGGTGTGGTCACACAGCCACGCAACTGACAAGCTTAAGCAGTCAAATTTGGGATTTTGCTGACACGCTCTCATTGTGCCCTTGAACTGTGGTGAACACAGGGCCCCTGTGTAGTCTGCAAACAATGACTGTGCAGCTGACTCCTCAGAGTTGCACTACTGATCTGGGTATGTTCCAGCCTGACTGCTTTGATGCTGTGGAACTGGCAAAAAAAAAAACCTCAGACATTTGAACTTCTCACAAATACATACTTGCACATATTAACAGCCCAATTTCCATTTCAGCAAATGCTACATTGCTGGCTTGTCTGCCACACCCCCGTGGATGAAGACCACATGACCAACCTATGGGCCTCGCAAACCGCAAAGAAAAATATCTGTGTTCTGTTCAGCTTTGGGGTGTTTCATGGTGCCACAGCAATACTTTAGCTTCCTGAACCATGTTTGCACCCATAGTTAACCTGGGCTATTGCCAGACCAATGGCTGAGGTGGTTATGGGGTGAATGAGTCATCTTTGAGTTCAGATGCCATTCACTCAAAGCTCAAGTACTTTCATCTGAAACCAAAATGTCCCTAAAACTTTAACATTTTTGGTACTACATTAAGCAATATATTTTTTTCAATCACAAGTTACAAACATCAATCCTAGATTAAGATGTTTCAAAAGAAAGCTATCTATAGCCAAATTAAAATTTTCTTGTTATCATCTTTAGTGAAGTATACTACCATTATCTTACCACAGTGTGTACAATAAGAAATCAATCCTGTAATTTTGAAAGTATTGCTTTTGGTACCAGGGTTCAATAAGTAATTCACTATAACATTTATGAATTTTCCTGTGGAAAAAGGGGCTAACATCTATGAATGAAAAGGTTACACCAACAAATAATTATAGCACAAAACCATACATAATTAATTGCTATAAGTTATAATGTTTGTGATGTAATGTACAATGTATTCCAAAGTTTCTGGCCACACAACTCAATCTGCATTGGGTAATCACTCAGTTCTCCAGATGTATCCCTGCTACAAGAAGTCATTAATAGACACTTAAACTCAAGAGGAAAGGGCCTGCATGACTTGCTTAGAAATTACAGCTATAAAAATGCTTACAAAACATTATTTTCTTGGCAGTCACTCTCATCCAGAGCAACTGACCTAAGGTACATATCACACGCGTTATATGGCTAGAATACAGCTAGACATTTCCTGACCCAATAGCAGCACCGCATGAGGGAATGAACTCACCTGCCTTTGTGTTACCAGCCCTGGTCCTTCCTGCGACTAACAAACCATCAACCCAAGATACACGCAGACATGCACATAAACCTGTATATAAACATACTTGTACACACACACATATATTCTCGCCAGTAAATATATCACCTCTATATTTTCCCACATTTCCTTGTGATGTTGAATTGAAGTAAAAACCATGCCTGTCCAAACCAGATTTGTGGTTTGAGGAGGCATTTTTATGACGTGTTCTTTAAAAGGACTGTATTTACAAATAGCTCCATGGCTAAGACGGGCTGATTGACCTTCGCTTGCAAAGTGCCACAAATTTCCCCCCGGCCACATCCAGCCACCCACAGGCAGCTTCTTTTTTTGAGCCGCTTCACACGGGTTCCGTTTGCCCGTTCTGGAGGCCACTTTGTGAAGCGACGGTATGCAGGAGCGCAGTTGGTGCCCCGTGACTCATCAGCCTCCTTGTTGAAGGTTAACCAGCGCTGGGATGTCTGCTTTCCTCCGCAGGGTCATTGCGGCACTTGTCCTGTCAAGAGGCAGTTGTATTCTGGGATGAGGGTGCATGTGGGCGGCTCTCCCAGATGCCCGGCCATCATGTGACTCCATCATGAATCAGGGCCACAGACGTCTGAGTGCACTACCGGACATGTTGTTTCCTTCAACATTTTCTTCGGTGAGCGTAAACAGTTTGGCTTAACTTTAGCTTGCGTGACCACAATGATGAAAGCAGAATTCGCTGTGTCATGATGGTGTGATTTTAATCACTGGTATTAGGTCATCAAAGTGCACCGGGTGACAGTGAGTCACGCATATTGATATTTACAGAAATATCAGCAGTTCTGGGGAAATGCAATTTGAGCGTGTTACAAAGGGACATTACAGTAATTTCTGTCATGCATATTAGCCGGGTAGTTTGCATCCCATCTAAATTCTCCACTTCCATCCTTATTTCGGTAAAATCTGGGTTAATCTACTTAGCCGCTCTCAACAACAGCTGAAGATAAAAGAGGCAGTCTTCTTCAAAACCTCTCCAACAAAAAAAGGTTTATGTCTGGGCTAATTACTCAGTGATGACATATGTCATTATTGAGATTTTACGATAATTCATGGATTAAATGTTGCAATGCTGTTTCCTCTACAAACACTGTGGCCCTTGCTGAGCAATTTTCTTTAGATGGATATTGTATTGTCTGGATCCTTGTGCATTAACATTTAAACATGCAGAAAGATGGCCTAATTTGGTCTTTTCTTTATTATTTACAAAAATATGACAAAGGAAATTTCTGCATGAATACATACAAACATGACACTGACTCCCAAGAAAAAGGTTCACTCACAGTCGGAGTCCAAGTTTTGCATACACTGTCTACACATTACATTCAGTATATGGTACACTGATCTCCCAACAAAGGTGTAATACTAACAGGAAACCAACATCCTTAGTATGACTTTACTTATATATTGGAGACAAATTTATACAAGAGAAACAATATTGTCACTTTCAAATAAATTAAAGATTTCATTTTTAAGACATTCCTGTTTAAAGTAAAAAAAAAAAAAAAAAAAAACTTGGCCTGATCTCCATAATAATGCTTAATGCAAAGGAATCATCCACCAATTCTGTAACTGCACCACGTTCAGGTTTCTTTTTACTTTGTAATCAGCTCATTATTGAACTTCTGTGCCATCAAAGTCCATCAAAGATAAGTTGCATAAAAAAATGCTTATCTGGACAGAAGAGGGTGGGGGCGACATTCCACAAAATAGCAAAAACGAGCCGTTCACTAAAGAGCATTTCTCGCTAGTTGCCAGTATGCAGCTATTGCAAAGAAAGCATAACTTGGGTTAATTTCATAGGTCAAACACAACTCAATAGTGAGCAAATGAAGATATTACTATTGTGTTTGAAATGATAAATTAATTTAACACTGAATATATACACAAGTTTATCTGTGGTACAGTTAAGGCACATAAGCCCAGATACAAGTAGAGGCACAAAAAATAAAGACTAAATTTCCAGCTCCAAGGATTTAGGACTACCGGAATCAAGTCCCACAAGGTCATTCATTTATTTTCCTATTGCTTTGTTTACTTAATCTTTTCAGGGAGTTTCAATGGATGGACGCGATTCTGGTTTTGGGGGATTCCCTCGAAAGACTAGCTACGCTTCCGGAAACGCACATAAAGGATGTAGTGCTCAAAACCACGGCCAGCATCAGGCTACACCAGCACCATACGCCGCATGTCACATTCCACCCCCTGAAAACTGAAATGAAGACTCAACTCTCAACTCTCAGCAAAAAGAAATTCTGAAATGAAGCCAATGTCGCAATCAGCTTTAAAATAAATTAATAATACTAGCTTATCACTTTCCATGTGTTCATAATCCAAAGACCCTGTACAGTGGTGGACACAGAGAAAACCGCAGCTGGGTGCCTCTGTGCTTTGGTCACACCGTCACTGGTGCCTGGAATGACCGCTGTCGGGCAGGAACGTGTTGCATGGCAACACCCCCTCCTACAACAGCTGCCGGTTCAGGATCTCCCAGATCATCCTCTTACGGAAGTATGGCATGTGTGACTGAGGGCAGAGGAAACAGGAACAGTCAATCACACTTTAAAATAACCAATAACTTCAACACAATTAAAACTACCAGAAGAAATGTTCAGAAGTATTTCATTAACAAGAACAGAGGCAGACAAGGAAAAAGAAAGAAAATTAAAAAAACTCTTTGCAACCACAATGTAAGCCATTGCAGATGTGAACAAATGGTACCTGTGTGAAAGTGAGAGGCCAGCCACGAGCAATGTAATCAGCATATTTACAGGCGAAGACTCCACAGTCACTGCCATTGTTTTGCTGAGGAATTTCCTACCGACACAACAGAAAACCATCAAGCATCATGGGAAACCAGGAAAGTGAAATGAAATTTAGTATAGTTTTTTATTGTTATTCCAATATATCTGCACTTACATTGGACCTTAAACTAGTCACTTCCCACTTGGAGACTTCCAGATCTTTGTTCTTCTTGGTCTTGTACTCATCTTTCAAGTACAGCCTTGGCAAGAGACATGTATCACAATAACATAAATAAACAAAATAAATATATAAAAATAAAAACATTAGAGATTTCTTCACTATCAGACTACATTACATCAGATGCTCAACAGTTACCATCTACTCAAAAATGGACCCACAAGCACTTACAGTAAGAGTCTGCAGATTTCGTCATGTCTTTGGCCCATAGAGTCGTAACACTTCACAGACTTTGCCTTTAAGTCAATAACCTTAGGGATAACAAACAGAGGGAGGCAAAATGTGTAAGTCATTGTCAATAATTGTATTGATTATTATTACAGCTTCTTATTTAATTTAAAGGAAAAGGAGGTGCTCACAGCGAGAGACCAGTGAACTCCAAGGTGCAGCGGCACCAGGATGATGTCATAGGCAAAGAGGTCCACGGCCTTGGTCCAGCGCCGCACGGCTGTGTGGCCTCCCCCGTGCAGTTTGGGGAAGAAGAAGGTGCTGAAGGCGTACACCTTCCTGCCCCCCTCCTGCTCGCTGCGAGACGCCACCAGGTTCAGGTAGAAATTGATCACCTGCGAGGAACAAGTGGGGATAAAACACACGAGTGAGTGAATCTGAGAATGCCACAGTAACGATCGCTCCGATGGCGAGATCAATTCCTTCCTTTAAAGCCGAGTTAATTTGTTTGAAATTACTTTTAAATGCCACCTCCATTTGCTGTCCCGTTTCATCTGAAGCTTTGCCATTTAGTTTATCAGAATGGTACAGGCAGAAGGAACAGCAAATACCTCATCGTTGAGCCAGCTGCTGTCCCGGAGTGTGGCCAGGTCTCTCTGGGTTATCCTCAGTTTGAAGGCGCTGCTCAGAACCAGGTTTGGATCCTTCTGACCCAGTGCCGCACTCACCTCCTGCAGCATCTCCTGTCAAAAGCACACAATATGTCAAATGAGAACGTTCATCACAGTTATATACATGAGCTGAATCGTAACCAGTCCACAATTTCCTTAATTGTTGACGGGTATATCACCTTGTCCTTGGGTATGTAACCTTTTTTGTTTTGGTCTACTTTGTGGAAAAGCAAACAGATTACAGAGAGTTCAATGTCAATGTGTAGAAGCCACACCCATGACTAAGTAGCGCTCATCATTAACATAATGGATATATTTGTGTACATTTGCTTGCAACCAGCCCACTGTCCACAGACAACCAGTCACTTGGCATCCAGACCAAGCTGAAACAAGAAGACTCTGGATATATTTACTGGGAAAAGTAAACATCTGATAAAATTCCCTCCAATATAGACAATATCCAAGATAAGAAAATGCATGCTGAATTGGGTGGACTGCATGTTTAAGCACTGAGAAGAGGAGGAAAAGGGACAGAAGGTGGCAGAGGTGCAGCTTGTCTGTGGCGGAGCGGGTGGCGGTGGAAGAGAGGAAGCTGGCCTCAGCCGCCCACCTTGGTGAGCCGGGGGAACTCCAACCCCCGTCCGCTCTCGGGCACCGGCCTCTCTGGGTGGGCTGCGGTCAGGGAGGAGGCCACAGGCTCACGGTCCACAAGGTTCAAACGGGCTGCGATTTCGGAGGACAGGTCAACGTCCGGGGTCTGCTTCTGTGAGAGAGGAAACGGGACCGCTCGAGACAGCTGCTGGAGCCATGGGTAGCCAGAACCAAAGGATACTTATCACAATCAGGTCAATTATACACAATTATCTTTGTCAAGTAAATGATCTGAGAATCCGACAGTTTTCTGAAATTTTCCTACTTCAAAAGCATCTTATGATTGAACTAGTTTCTGTCATGTTGCCCCCACCCAACCTCCATCAAGAGGCCACATTCAATATCAAAATCAACTGACCCAACAGCCGCGCGTTTGAAACCCTGTACTACAAGTCATGGGTTGTATGGATGGTGCTCACCAGTGCTGCAGGTTTCTGTGACTGTGATGTCACTTGCAGTGACGCAGAGCTGGACAGCTCATCTTCAGTCTGCAAATAAAGGCGAATGAGCACTGACAGGGCACTGAGCCTCCGCTCATAAATAAAATCTGTAAGACAGAGAGCCTCACGACAGTTTGCGTGTCCTCACCTTTTCCTTCGTGGTATGCTTGCTGTCCGCTCTTCCGACCTCTGAACTTCTGGGTTTACCAAGACTGGTGTCCACCCGTCTGGAACTACAGAGGTGAGATTCATGAAATAAAGTGTGGGGAGTTGGGGGGGATTAAGACAAAAAAAAAAATACCGTGCATTTTTAATGCACTTTCTTCTCAAAAATTAAAGTCATATTACCTGTCTGTATTTTGCCTTGTAGAGGAGACATCTCTCCAGACTGAAACACTGGGGTTGGCTGTGAATACAAACATGGGTACCATGCAGAAAAAAAAATATATTTTTGAGTTCAAAAAGTGCATTTCAGAATTTAGTGACAGTTCACACCTGCATAAGATCCTGTCTTGCTTTCAGGAAAGGTCCCTTACAAATCAAGTAATCAATTTTTAAACATTTTGTGATTTTGTCTTTTTAAGTTTTTGCAACCCTGTTTTTAATTCCCACTTAGGCTCTTCTTACTGCGACAACCCCTGCAGTCATGCAAGAACGCTGAAGCAAGAAAAATGCGATCCTGATGCCAATGGTTTTCACACAAGTTTCACAGTGCACCACAGAATAAGGCACGAATTGGAGGACAGGCATCACTTCAATGACATCACCTGCGCAACTCTCAGGCATCTGACAACTCACAGGGTACCTGAGAGCAGTGAGACGAGGTAACCCTAGGCAACCCACCCACCCCTATCCCCGACAGAATGAACCCAATAAAGTTCCAAAATGATGAACCAAACAAAAGTAAGGAAAACTAAAAAGGAAACAAAATATATATAATACAACCATGTTTATATGACAGGAAAATGCTTAAAAAAACTTAGTAAGCTGGTTTTCAGTCTAGAAGAACAAAAGACATTGTCTACAGCAAGCAACTCCAGAGCAGAGGATCTACAGATAACAGCACTCCAGCAGCCCAGAGCCATCTCAGACTGTACCTCTCATTGGCCCAGGCTTGGCGGTAGTACCATTACAGGTCCTGCTAATTATGGTTGGTTTGTGCATGTCCACTGGGAGAGGTGTTCTAAAAAAAAAAAAAAAAAAGGGTTGAAATACAAGTAATCCTGCTTGGCAAAAACCTCAGCGGGTAGCTTTTCCGTTCCACGCCCAGGATTCCTAGAATCACAGATACATGCAGGGCTCTTACTCCAGCATTGCATCAGACAAGCTCTCAACTCCTTTTGTACTGTGACATATTCAAACTCAAGCCGTTTCAGCGAAAGTGTCATTAATTGGTCTGCATGTGAAACATGCCAGAGCTACTGTTATTTGTCAGAATTACTTACAGTTATGCCTATCTAGCAGAAAAATGCAGTTACTCCTGCTGGTTTGAAGCTGCTCATGCAGTACTCAGTCCAGTTATACTACCATGTGCATACTTTATTTTATCTTGTTTTGTCACCTAAGGTTGTGCGTGCATCATCAGTTGATCCACTTGATTTGGATGTTAGATGGTGGTGGATCAGTTGCTCAGTGACAGACATGATTTTACACTCTCAAAAATGAACTATGTATGGCCATCCTACACAATGAATAAATAGATAAATAAAATCCGCACACCCCTGAGGAGTTGGCCTCACCCTGACACCCGCCACTCAAGAGTGACTGACATCTCTGCACGTCAACAGCCATGCAAACCAGCGCAAACAAAAGTAATTCAAATGACACGAAAATATGAATAATGGAAAGTAATGCACGACAAAAGGCAATTATTTACCTTTCCCTCTTTGTTTTCGGAATTGACATTTGCACATTAGCCTTGTCACACTGTGATTAAGTGCTGCGGTGAGATGAATGCATTACAGTGAACTAAGTGCTGATTAAAGTATAGGTGCAGCCCCACTGATGTCATCTGTGCAGCCCATAGTGGCCTGGGGAGTCGCAGGGTGCCGACAGCAGAAGTACTAGGTAATCTTGCTGACAAACCCACCCCAGGTTGTTCCGCCACTATGGGTCCCGGTCACTCTCAGCTGATGACACAGCTGAGATCTAACCTGGGCCTTAGACAATTTTTTCCACTGTCATGGGCTCTTGGTCAGCCCCTGCTTTTTCCATCTAAATTTGGCATATGAAAAGCGTTTGCAGTTTTGCCACTGTGATGCATACTGTGGCTGTCGGAACACTATTATTGACCGTGGTAGTATTACTTATGCTTGCAGATTTTGTAGAGAGGTATGCAAAGAGCAGTTAACTGCATTGCAGCAGATCTCTTCTGTTTCCCAAAACCATGGTACAGCACTTACACAAAAGGCTTCACTCGCCCGCAGGGCAGCGGTTTCTTGCTAGTGTACTTCTCTGACACCATCTCCACCAGGAGTCTGTAGTGCTCGCGATCACTTTCTTTCAGAGCCTAGAAAAAATAATCCCAGTGCATAATTACATTACAGAACAGAAGGCACTTACTTACTCACTCCTACCCCCAATTTCATACCTAGTCATGCAGGAAAAATTGTAAACACTCGTTTTTCAACAAATAAGATTAGACTACTTGTCCAACTGGCAAACTTACAATACTATAAAAAACCTATAAATATGTGGGGCAAACAAGAAGCAGCAATTACCTTCCACATAACCCTATAGTGTAACAGCAACCTGTCCATCAGCTAATAAAAACCAACATCCCCCCCTTCCCCCTTGCCGTCTCCCACCCCCCTTACACCCCTTCCCCAGTGTATCCCAATATACCTCCTCCACTGCGAGGCGGGGTTTGTGACCCTGGCTCGACAGGGCCATCCCAACGGCATCCGTGTCAGACGGTACTTTGACAGTCGGAGGAGGTCGGGGGGGCAGGAACTGGAAGGACCGTCTGTTGTTCCTGGCTTTCGACTTGTCTGGATTTCCTGAATATGGTAATGGCCCACTGTGAAAGAACAGACAACACAGCATTTGGATTTTTAGATACAGGTGCAAAAGTTCATTCTATACATGGATGAGATTAGGCAGACAGGCAAGTCATCAGTGAAGCCAGACTTACTTGTGCGTTTTGGATGAAGGCTGAGTGCTCGGATGAAAATGCAGTGAAGACCTATCCTTCGCATTGTTCGCCACATCCAACTTTTTCTCTGGAGACAGACAGCAGCACTCATTAACATTCACTGTGGTAGATAATTGGTTCAAGCTTTTATGACACAGATTCTGGCCACAGTCAGTGGTCCGTAATGATCAGTATATCCTCTTCTTAAAAAAAAAAATAGTAGCCCTTTATTATTGCATGTCATTTCAACTCTCGCAGACTAAAATCAGGTGTCACTTATCAGAACCAGAAAAAAAATCTACACAAAATGCCCAAAACACTTAAAACACGTGTTTTACAAATTATTGCTCACTATACAATTAACTATTTGCAGTTACTGCCACTCAACAGTTCTAACAAGAGAAATATCTTCATGCTTTTCTTACCCATTTTCACATCCATCTTACTGATCCATGAGTTTAGATTGTTTTTAGAGACCTCATCAACTCCCATCTCAGAGCAGACCTGTAAAAGAACAATATTCATTACAAAGAAACAAAATAATACCATTTTCATATGCTAAATGATAATTAATAGCCCTTTTAAGCCCAAATTACAAAAGTATCACAAGTTAGTCTGAAGCAAGGCAAGATCACTGGAGATGCAAATGACATCCAGCTGAGTGTGGACTAGATTACAGTAGTTTATAATAAGCAACACACCTCATGCGTAGTGCAATCCCTTTGGTCCTCAGAGCCAACATCCATAACAAATGGGTTCCGCACATGAAGAAGTCCAGCAACTCCTGCCACTGTTTTCTTGAAAACACTGACCACTACATCTAGACAAAGAGATACAATTGAGTGGTGTTAGCTATGCCTCTTATTACCTTATCTCAGGTCTGTGGAACCCCAGACATGAGCTGGAGGCAAATAGGTTTATTTATATGAGTTTCTATGGCATCTTCCCAAAGAGTGATAGAAAGGTAAACAGTGAATTTGTTGGTTTAGCTACATAACGCTAAGTAGAAGACAAAATAGACCCATGACTTAACTGGGGCGAACAACATTCTTTTTCATTAAAGGGGACTGCTTATATCATCGAAGGCAGAATCAGCCTTACAGTCTACAGCGAAGGGCCATATACTTTTTCATGTATTCTTCTAGGGTAAGCATTGAAGTTTAGCTACACTTGAAGCTAGGCTAACCTTACCTCTTTTGGGTCTTTTGATCTCCAAACATTCAGTTCTGCCACCCGATGCGTGAACACTATAAATAACACCAAAACAAATGTGTGCCCAGTTGAGATAACACACCTTACAATATAACCAAACAGCAAACTTTCTTGTTGTAACAATGTTGCTGTAGCCAGAAACCCACCTCAACGTACAGTGCAAAACCCATCCATCAAAGCATTAACTCCAACTTTTCATAAAATACCAAATTAACGTTTTTATGCACGTTATCCCTTTCCATTTTCACCAGTTAGCTAACGTTAGATGGCTTGTTTACTTGGCTAGATAGCTACGTTTAAGTAAAATGACTAGCAATCTAACGCGCTGGTTAGTAGCTAGTGGCTAACTTATTCATTCTTCCAAACTCGCTACGCAGACGGACCTCTGGTAGTGCCGTTTAGCCGGCCTTGGGAGGATCTCTCGCCGCGGCACGTCACGACTCGCCGAGGATGGTGTCGGTCGGTTGTTACTCCTAGGCCAGCTCGTACACCTTTGCTCAATGTGAGGTCCGAAAATCGACGATATGCCGCCAACTATCCATTCATACATCCCAGACAACCAGGAGAAAACCGGCACCCGTCCGTCCGTCAATGCCAGGTCTGGTCAGGATTTTTTTAAACAAACCTATAAGAATAAAATAAACTCGTACCCCAACGAGCGGCAGCGAGTTTGGGATGTTACGTCATGAGCAACTTCCCGTTGAAGCTTAGCGTTACAGCCATCAGCAGTAGCAGTGGCTGGTGAAAAAGTAAAGCTTAAGTAACCTTAAATTACACTGACCGGTCCGACAGTGCTGTCGGCTGTGGATTTAGAAAGAAGCCAGTTTAATTGGACATTGTTACGAAATGACGATTCTAAACTGTGTTTTTCAAAATATCCATTCACACAATTTGAAAATAAGACGCCTCAACCATTGCATATAGCTGGTGAGAGTTGTGAAATTGAACCTCAGAAGTAGCAGGGCAATTAGCAGGAGATTTCAAACTAAATTAATAGTCTGTCTGTTAACATTACCCTAATGAGGTACTGATGCCACCTCCGAACCGGTATTCCTCGTCTGTGTGAAAGAACTACTACAGTTGTTTCCAAAAAGCACCTTGTCTGTTTCAATGACTTGAACTGTAGGTTTGCGTCTTACATTTTAAAGGGAAGTGTGGATTTTCTTCTACAGAATTATCCCAGAAAAAAACTTAGACAACAGAGACAGGAGCATCGATTAAAGGAAGAACGGGCACAAGGAGACATTTACTAATTGCCGACTGGTAGGAGGGAACAGTCTGTGGAGCTCTCGCGGTCCCCAAATTAACGTTTGTAAATTATTCGAATGTAGAGTCAAGAAAATGGAGGAGAAAGTATTACTAGCTAACACTGAGGTATAAATTAAAAACTTCAGCATAGTGCGCCTTCATGCCCCTGGGTGTTACCACAGTTAGGCCTATAAGTTTATCACAAAGCACATACTGCTGTGCTGCTGTACTTTGTTGCTTACGTGTATATCATAGGTCAGTTTCATTTATCTCCACCTCAATCACACAATTCGGACCGCCATTGGCTGTGTTATGTTTCTTGAATGGACATATTCGAAAAAGGCGGAGCCTTCTTAGGTACACATATAAGAATACATATAATATATTCTTATATATACATTATATATGAAATCACTGTGTGATCGATATTATATATATTTTATATTTATATAATTTCAATCACACATTTCGGACCGCCATTGGCTGTGTCTTGCTTTTTGAATGGCATACATTCGAAGAAGGCGGAGTCTGATGCTTGGCGGCCATTTTGAAAGTTACTGACAGTTGGTCAGGGAAGGGGGAGTTGCTATGGGAAGTGAGAAAGCACCTGTACAGATGTCGTTCAGGAATGTCAGTTTATATGTCTGTGTTGTTTTTGTATTGCAACGATGGACCAAGACGAGCGAATAGATGGTGGAAGAGACAAGGTTTGTAGCCAGCCGCGCATACACGAACATAATTGTTCGCAAAGCCAGCCAGGTGTAGATCAGCTGAGTTAGTTTTGTGTGTTAGCCAAGTTCGCTAATGTTACATTGCCAGCTAGCGTGTGTAACGAGTATTGTTGCTACCTAAGGTTAGCTAACCTGTCCAGTTTAGGTTATATTATTAGCTTACTAAACAGGACAGAACTGAATAGGAAAACAGAGTATCTAGCGTTACCTAGCGTTAAGTAAAATCAGTATGGGTTCACTTGTTTACCTAACGTTAAATTGCTAGCAAACGACAATGCCTTAACACCGCTCTGCTTTATTTGTTGATAGCGTAGCTAACCAGTTCCAAAGCAGTTAGACTAACGTTATCTCGCTAGATTTTCTGTAGTGATTCCCCTCTCGAAGATACGTTATTATTACTACTGAAGTCTGATTTCAGTGCGTAGATATGAATGCTGCAATCTCAGAGCGCTAGAGAGTGAAGTTGCGATGTGTATTCAATTCTTTCCTGTGTCATTTCAGGAATGTCATTGTGTCTTGTGCAATGGCAGTTCAGTGCAGTTGTATTGAAGTCGTGTTCATAATACCATCATTTTTGTTTGGTCAGTATGGTTAGTATTATAGCTCAGGGAAATGACAAGTATTTCAGATCCTGCAGCAGGTGCATGTGACCCATGAGAATCTACTATCAGAGAGAATAGAAGGGAAGTTGCAATGGAATGGTTTTCTGGGGACGTTTCTCTTTGTTATAGTAACTGCTCAAGTTCAGCAGAATTTAATACCATGACACAACCTATTCTTTGATTTTGGACAGAATATACCCCTGGCAGTGCCTCTCTTAAACCTGAACTATTAAGTGTTTTGAAACTTGTGATATACATCCAGCAAGTTTATATTTACATTACTAACTTAAATTAAATTACTACAGAACCTGGGTATCACAGGAGATGCTGCATCTCTGCTACAGGATGCACATACGCTTATGGACCAGGGGGTAGCAGAGCTGGAAAATGATGCACACACAGGGACGTATGGGCCGAGCCTAGAGGACAATGCTGACACTCTGCAGCAGAGGCTGAAGACAGGGCTGGAGGCAGAGCAGGAGGTCAGCCAGGGAGAAGGAGCGCATGCCCCATATTTCCAACGGCAGCCCCTCCAGGACAGGCTGACCGGCCTTGTCCAACACCTCCAGCAGATTGTGGAGGAAGAGGAGGAGACAGGGTGGCACTTGAGGGAGAGGTATGAAGCAGATGCATCCAGCTCTGAGCTGTGGATGCAGATGCTGGAGGGGGAAAAGGAACTGAATTTGGCCCAGCTTGCTAAGCACCACAAAGCAGAGGAGGAGCTCCTACGAAAGGAACACAGAGAGCAGGTCTGGCAGTTTCAGGTGCAGCACGAGACCAGGCCGGACCATGGAGACCAGGTGTACCAGGATAGAGCTGAGGACCTAAGCAAAATTAAGGTGCACAAAGGTCATGTGAACCGGGAAGTGCCCAGCCAGTACGAGGAGGACATGGGCCTGGGAGCCTCTTCCCCCAGCAGTCAGGACCACTTATTGGAGGAGTACCTCATGTCGGTACCTCAGAGGGACAGCTCATGGGTGATGGAGAATTTGGAAGACAGCAGTCTGCTGGAACAAGCTGGAAATGATAGGTTTGAGCTTGACGGTGAGGTTGTGCTTGATGTGTCTGAGGGTCGCTCCTCGGAAGAGTCGGATGAAGGATCAGAGGCTGTTGATTTGAGAAGGACTTTGCTGATACAGCACTGCAGTGATCTTACTGCTCAGCTGGAGGATAGAGAAAAACAGCTGGAGGTGCTCCTGCATGAGGTTCACACATCGAGGAAGGATGTGCAAGAGGTTTTGGAGAAGTACAGCAAAGCAACAGAGGCACTGGAGTCTGTGCAGCAGGAGCTGGAGGCAGAGAGAGAGCGGAGGCTGCAGATAGAGGAGATCATAAGTGGTAAAACCCATGAAGAGGACAATCTGAAAAACAAGCTCAGCTACCTGCAGAGCCAGCTGGAAGACCAAGCCAAATCCAGGGAGGGGATGGATGACCTGATAAGTGAGCTGAGGGAAG
Source organism: Megalops atlanticus (assembly GCA_019176425.1). Lineage (NCBI taxonomy): Eukaryota > Metazoa > Chordata > Actinopteri > Elopiformes > Megalopidae > Megalops > Megalops atlanticus. The sequence continues at coordinate 7,595,377 of CM032886.1, forward strand.
AGAAACAGTTGCTCCTGGTTCAACTTAGGGAGCAAGAACAGCTGGTCAGAGATGTTCAGGAGCAGAAACTGGCTGGAGACACAGTGACCAGTGAGATGCAAGCGCTCTTTGGCCGTCAGCTGTCTACCCTGCAGACACAGAGGGATCGCCTGCAAGTTATGTTGGATTCGCAGCAAGAGAAGAACCTGACTACCTCAGAACTCTTGGGGCAGAGAACCCTAGAACTGGACTCAACTCTCAGTAAGCTCAAAGGCCTCCAGACAGAGCTGATGGAACGAGAGGAGAGGTTGCAGAAGGTTTGTGAAGAAAAGAATGACCTGGAAGCCAGACTCGCCTGCCTCCAGCAGAATCTGGTGAATGTGGAGCAGGCTCTGAGCCAGGGGGCAGAGGAAAAGGCTGAACAGGAGCGAATCATAATGGAGCTGGAGATGAAAGTCAAGAACACAGAGAACATTCTGGAGACTATGCGAATGGATTTCCAAAATAAACTGAAAGAAAAGGACCTAGCTCTGCAGAGACTGGAGACAGAGAGCAAAAAGGCTGAGGTTGAGCACCTGGAGAAGGAGGGTGCTTTGCAGACAGAGTTGCTTAGTGTCAGACAGTCCCTGAGAGACCAGGAGAGGGAGCATGCGGAGGCTCTTGAGTCCCTCCTACAGAAGGAGGCAGAGAAGCTGCATAAAGCTGTGGAGGAGACAGCAGCCCAGCTGAGGAGAGCTCACCAGGAAGACACATGCACATTGAAGGAAAAACATCAGGAAGAGGTGAGTGGATTGACCTGATTTAGAATTACTCAAATTCCTTTCAAATGCAAGTATGATTGTGTGTATGAAGGTATAGGCAATTTTTCCAGTATGGATGCAATTAGTTTAATCATTTGTTTTGTAATGATTCCAACTTGAGGGTCTGCTGAGTCTATTGGGTATATTCTCAGGTGAATTCTTTAAAGGGGGAGATGGAAAGACAAATATCAGAACTGAAGGCTGTACTGGAAGAAGAACAGAAGAAACAGATTGCACTGATCAAACAGGTACAGAAGACCCAATGTCTGATGGGGTGGAGGAGGGGGCTCCAAACTTTTTTTTTGCTCAGAACTATTTTTATGGTACATGTCCCTGTTCAAGCATGCAACAAATCATGTCCTTTGTTTTTTCTTGAACTTTGTTTTCGCTCAAGGTCCATGAGCGTGAGCGCGAACGGGAGATGGCAGAGCTGGCCTCCAGGCAGCAGGAGGCGCTAAGCCAGCAGAGCGTCGAGCTGAAGGAGAGCATGGAGGCCGCCCACCAGGCTGAGCTGCGAGAGGCGCAGGTGAGAGGGGCTTCCGGGTACATGAGCCAGCCAGGTGAGGGAGAGGCTGAGTCGAGATCATCTCTTCCCGGGTATGTCCTCCTGTCCCAGGCACAGTGGTCCCTGGAGATGGAGGCCTTGCGGCTGAGCCTGACAAACCTGCACGCGGCCCAGCTGGAGGAAGCCCAGAGCAACCTGCAGCACAAAAAGGAGGAAGCACTCAATGAGCTACAGGACAACATAGGAGCCAAGTGGTCCCAAGACAGCACTGTGCTGCAGGCACAGCACCAGGCAGAGCTGGAGAGGATGCAAGAACAGAACCGGGAGAAGGCTCAGCGGGTCGACCAGCTGCATCAACAGGAGATGGGTAAGTGGGTCTGGAGAGTGGGGACATCACTTGTGAACCTTCATCTTCAGTATGCTTTAGTTAGGAGTGCAGGTCTAGCCATTTCAGGCCTCATAATGATGTGGTCCAGCAGGCCCCTGCAAATCCCTAACACTGAGACTTGCAGAGATTAAATTGCTTTGATTAAAATAGCCCCTTGTGTTTAGCTCCATGTACATCCATTCAAAGATTTTAGATGATGTATGAAGAGGGTAATCAGAAGTAACACTGCAGGAACAGCAGGAATAATGATTAGATTTTCTCTGCTCTCTATCAGTAATCCAAGAGAAATACTAACTATCATTGCCCTCTGTTTCCATGAGATCCCATAGAGTAGTTAAGTCCAGGCTCATAATTTGGGGTCTAAAACTGGCTTTGTCTCCACGGAGAGCTAAAGTAATGTTTTGCTTGGTGTTGCACTGTTTCCAGATGATCTGAAACATGCGTGGGAAACTCGAATGTCAAAAGAGAGGACCCGGATGGAGGAACAGCACACCAGTCAAATAGAGGTATTTGCACATCTGTATTAACCTGCAACAGCAGTGTTGCTTTGTGGTTATTAACCTGCAACAGCAGTGTTGCTTTGTGGATAATGCATTTTTGAACCTGTGGAGTGGTCCTGTAGTACTCTTTTAAAATTAAGAAAGATAAGTTCTGGTCACCCAGATAAGAGCATCTGGTAAAGGAATAAAGGCTATGATTAAATGTTGTTGAAGTGCCATTGTCCCCACAGGTATTGTAAAAATCATTACTGTGACTGAAATTGAGATATATTATTGCTTGCTATTATATTGCTGTTATTTATATAACAACTTTGGGCGTGAATAACTGGAGGTGCTCTGGAAGAGGGGTTTTTGCTTATCAAATGCTTATATTTAGATATAGATGCATATTTCAACGGCAACTTGCATTTGAAGCTATTAAGACTGTGCAAATATGCTCTATGAGAGAGATTGAAGCTAACTGCCCCTGGCTGGTTTGTACTTTACTCTAGGCTCTGAGGGCTGAATGGCAGCAGGAGTCAGAGAAGGAGCTCCGGGGCACCCTGACAGAGACCCTGTCTGCAGTGAGGGCACAGCTGGAGGAGCTGCAGGCATCCAGGGACCAGGAGCTGCGCAGACTGGAAGAGGAGCTGAGCCAGGCGTGCTGTGATCGGGATGCAGCTGCCAGTGAGTCACCATGCAGGCCTGCTAATAATCGCATGCAGTCTGAGCGTGGCATTATCACAGCTAAAGCTAGGGGGAGCTGTGGTGATCTGACCAGCCCTTTTTTGGTCACTTATGCATTTCTCAAAAATACCTCCTCCAGCAGGACTCATCTGATCACAGCTAGGTGACTACATCTCTGGTCGAGACCTGGCAACATCAGCTTTTTTATTTTAAACAGAATTGTGACTTTTTGGTTGTGACCTCAGGAGCAGCTGAAGAGTTGGTGGCCAGCCACAAGAGGGCGCTGCAAGAGCAGCAGGACCACGCCCGACACCTGGAGGAGCTTAACAGCATCAGTGCAGAGAGGGAGTGGCAGCTGCAGCAACAGGTGAGACTGAGGGAGGTCGACTCGTCCTGTTCAGAAGATACCAGAAGGATAAGAGTTATGAGTGCTGCGGATCCCCTGGGCTGTAATGGTTATCTTTACCTGTCTCTGTCTCCCTGGCCCTGTGCTTGTGTGCGTGTGTCAGGTGGAGAGGTTGCAGGCAGAGTACATGGCCCTGAAGTCGAGCTCGGAGCAGGAAGTGTCCCATGTGTGGTCCCAGCTGGAGTGTATGAAGGTCAGCCAACAAAAACTGGGAGGTAAGTTGTCATTTAAGCATGTTCAAAGCCTGTTTGTTGAATTACGTGGTTATTGTTCAAATCATCTGATTAAATGGCTGAAACATTAGCAAAATATGAATCCGAACCACAGGAGAGTAAAACATGTAAATGGAAAGATGGACTACTACTTAGATGCATTAGGTTTATTATTAGGTTAGTGCTGCTGTACATCCTTGAGTGTTTTGATGGTCCACCAAAGTAATTAATGTTGAGGGCTCATATTGAGTCCAGTGCTCCATTCAGGTCTGTTAACCTGATGATAATTCCCCGTTTCTCCAGGGCTGAGGGAGCAGCTGCTCTCTCGCCCGTCCCACGCGGAGGACATCGAGCGGCTGAAGCGGGAGTTCTCCGAGCAGAGGAAGCACCTCCAGGAGCACCACGAAGCGGAGCTGGAGAACCTGCGCTCCTACTTCGAGCAGCGTCTGCACTCTGCAGGGGAGAGCTACCGCGAGGAGATCACCCTCCTGCAGACCAAACTGGTGGAGAGAGCTCTGGAGGAGTCTGCAGTCAAGATGGGGGATGTCAGGTCCGCTTGGACTGGTTCATCACTGATATTCATATTTCAGACATTAAGAGTGTGTTACGACAGCTACATAATCAGTTGATGACTGAGAGTGACGGCCTGAATCTGAATGCCTTTTGACTGTATTGCACTCTGCAGCCTCCTGCTGGAAGAGAAGGTGGATGAGGAGAGGAGTGACCTGCTTGCAGAGATTAACATGAAACTTGAAAACCACAAGGTACTTCAGCTTTGCAGTTTAATGCAAAGTTCGGTTTGAAAATTGGCACTGTCCGGGGTGGTCACGTCCAATGCAAAAGTAAAAACAAAGGTGAAACTAAGTGTCAGAATCTGTTCATCTCAGTCAGGTTTCCCAAATGAGCATTTCCACAGTCAGTCTGAGCTGGTGTCAGGCAGTGAAAGGCAGGTTTCAGTGCATTCATGTTTCCGTCTTCTCCTCTGCATGAGCAAGCCTGGTAAGGTAGGGATGTTAGCTGCGGGCAGGCTGAAAGTGATAGAATAAGGAGACTGGGCTGACATGTGTATCCCTCAGGCTCTGTTTCACTTGCATGTCCTCTGCCTGCCTCCCTCTGACAGGAGGAGTTGGATGCTCTGAGGCTGCAGCTGGAGGAGAAACACAAGCAGGAGCTGCAGCAGCTTCGCTCGACCCTGACCCTGGCGTACCGTGAGGAGCTGCTGCAGGTGAAGACCAGCCTCACCGACCGCTACTTCTCCCAGATCCAGGACCTGAAAACCAAACACTCCCTGGAGCTCGAGCAGCAACGGGCCAAACTCTCAGACAGCCACGTCAAAGGTAACGCTTTCTCACCCAATACCAACATGACTGATTGCTGTTGGCTGTTTACTCGTACATGAAGAAAAAGATAATTTAGAACAACGTCAAAGGTTACATTTTCCTGCCCAATACAAAAATAACACATCAGATTTCTGTTGTCTATTTTATGTATGAATAATGTAGAAGAACATGGCCCAATCCCATAAACTGCTCAGAACTGGAGCTTTTCTGTACATCTTCTGAGTTCACTCTCAGCGGCCGCCTGTCCGGTGACTCTGAACCCCGCTGTCCGCCCTGACAGAGATCACCAAGCTGCGTCTGCAGAGTGCACAGCAGGCAGCCCGACAGGTGGAGGCGGAGCTCCAGGAGAGGGGCAGGGTTCTGGACGAGCAGCACGCGGCCCGGCTGGCCCAGGTCCGCTCGGAGCCGGAGCGCATCCAGAACCTGGAGGCCCAGATGGCCGCGCTGGTGAAGAAACACGCTGAGGAGATGAAGCGGGTCAAGGAACAGCAGGAGAAACTCCTCAGAGAAGCCAAGGAGGTGAGCTTTGACTCTTCTCACGGTGAGTTTAGAACAGCAGAATGATTCTTGATGATTGTTCAATACCTAAATCACTTGATAAAAGCACTGCAGCCATTTTCATTTATGGACCTGAAGGGGTACTTATCATTGGGTCCAATAACCAGGACTGATAGTCTTATCTAGTGTGCTTGAAACAGCACACATTAATTATTTGTTTATTTTTTGTGAAAGGCGAAGCAGGCCCAGAGAGAGGAGAGGGAGAAGGCTAATCTGGAGCTCTCCAGGCAGAGGGAGGAGCTCCTTGGCCAGGCGGAGGCTCAGCTGTCCACCCTGAGAGAGGAGCTGGAGCGGGGGGCTGCAGAAGAGCGAGGGGCTTTTGAGCAGCAGATCAGAGGACTGCAGGAACAGCTGGTGGAGGAGCAGAGACGACTGCAGGCCCTCCAGGACAGTCTGGGGAACGAGCAGGACCCCCGGATCCTGGTAGTGAAGCAGAAGATCCAGGCGCAGTTTGAGCGTGAGCTCCACGTGGCCAAACGCACCATGGCTGTGGAGGTGAAGGAGCTCAATGCAGTACTGCAGGAGCAAGCAGAGGCCAAGCTGAAGGAGGCCCACAGCAGGTGAGACGTAGACATTCTCTGGTTTTATCTGCTCCGCGTAGTGTGAAAGTGGCTGATGGGGACTTTATCAGCATTTCATCAGGTAATTTGTTTTAGACTCAAAGCCAGAGTGCCTTTTCTTTGTTCCCATTCATGTCAGTCCTCATATATCTTGTTGATGAATGGATTGATTTATCTTGGCGCTATAGTAATGGGGTTATCTGCCACAGGTTCCAGGAAGAGAAGAAGGAACTGCAGGAAAAGCTCAGCCAGCAGCAGGAGGCTGCTCTCCATGAGCTGGCGAAAAAGCACCAGGAGGAACTGGAATCCCAGCAGGCTTTGCTGGATGAGTGTGTGGTCAAACTGAAGCAGCTGGAGGTGGAGTATCGGCACCTGGAGGAGAAGCTGCATCAGAGTCACAGGGCGGAGCTAGAGTCCCTGAGGGCGGGTCTACAGGAGCAAAGCCTGGCCCAGCTGGAGGCAAGGGAGGCGGAGCTTCAGGCCAGGCACAGAGAGGAGAGCGGCGAGCTGGAGGCACGGATGCTCTCCAACATGGACACCCTGGAGTCTGCCTACCTGAAGGAGATCCAGGCCATCCGGGATGAGCGGGACCGAGAAATCCAGGAGCTGAGGGACCAGTTTGACAAATGCCAGCGGGAGAGAGAGAGTGACCATGCTGCTGAGTTGGAAAGGCTGAGAGCAGAGCTTCGGGAACTCAGGAGAAAACTGGTCCACAAGGACCAATCCTCCACCATAGTCTCTGATCTGGAGGACACCTTGAAGGTGAGGGGAAGAAGTGTGGAAAAACAAACTCATTATGTATATACGTATGCTTGCACATGTCTTCCTGTGTGAATACATTTGTAGATGATAGTGCTAAAATGAGTTTATCTGTTATCTCAATAAGCTGCATGTTCACCAGTCATGACACATCTCCCCATCTTCTGTCTTTACCTGAGAACTGAACTGAGAATGGCTTTTTCTCTGATTTAGCTTGTGCTGCTAGCACTGGCAGTCTAACAGTGCTTGATGTGGTCTGTTAGAAGTGCCTTGCAGGGTACTGCATTTGGTTTGTTTTGTTTTGTACAGTAACAAAAGCGAAACTGTAAGGGGGAAATTTGCATGAAATTTGCAGCTCTCTCTGAGTTGAATCGTTGAGTTTTCCGTGGATGAGGTTGTCTGTCCTTCGTCGTGTTTTGGTTCCTGTAGTATTCAGGGATGTTTTTGCTCTATACTTCAAATTCACTGAGTGCTTCTAAAACCACTTGAGAAGTAAGGTAGGCAATTTACCGTATAGTTATTACTCTAATGCAGATACTTAAGCTGTGGTCCTTTAGTCCTGCTGCTCATCGAGCCAAATTAATATGTTTTGCTTCAGAGCCACTCCATCCGTGCTAGTCCTGAGCTGCATGTTACATGAGGACAGGCTTGTGTTGCTTTGCCTGAATGGTAGATAGCTAATATCGTGAGAGTCACACTGATTTCTGTACTGCTGGTGGCTGAATAAGTAAGTGTTAATCATATTAAGGCTGGAGGAGGTGGTTTGATAAGAATCAATGCTTTTAAATTGTTGGTAATTAAACACTCATCTTAATATTTATCCTGTCTTCACTTCAAGCTGCGTGAGACTGGGAATTAGCTCAATTTTGCCTGAATCTCACCGGGCTCTCCTTGGCTGTGTGCTTTGTCCTGCAGTCATATTAAGACTCAGAGGTAGTTGGATAAGTATCCATACTTGTAAATGTTTGTAATTAAACACTCATCCTAACACTTATCCTTTCTTCACTCCAAGCTGTTTGAGGCTGGAAGTCAGCTCAGTTTTGCCTGAATCTTAGCAGGCTTTCCCTGGCTGTGTGCATTGTCCAGCAGTGGGGTCTATTCCCAGACAGGGGATGTGTCGGGGCCTTAGTTCATGCTGCCCCCCAGTGGACTCTGGAGCTGGGGACAGAGCTCTGAAGCAGGGCTAGTACAAGGCTGGCGGAAAGTTTGTGAGACTCCCATGCAAGATGTGTTTCATTTCATGTTGCCATAGTGATTAAGAATTAGGTGCAAGGTATTAAACCACGTGAGCTCCAGTGCTGTCAGCTCCTCACTCCCACACTGTTGGTCTGCGCAGTAAGCTCCTAATATTAGTTGCGTCGGCCAGGGCTTCGTCTGGGAATCCTTCCATTTGCAATTTTTCAGCGCTCTTCTGCCGATTCCCCCCCCGACCACGAGCTGAGAGCGGGCTGAGTCTGAAGGCAGATTACTTGGGTGCTGGACAGAGGCTTGGCTGTGAGTTGTGGATAATGGCCTGCTGACAGAGTGATGTCAGAGTGATGACCGGGTTCCTTTCGCTGGCCTCCCTCCTGTCCCTGTCACAGCGGTGCAGTAGGGCATCCCGCCTGCAGGGGGAGCCGGAGGGCAAGCACTCAGAGATGGAAACCCTGGAGCCACTGTCGCAGCCTGGAGGCAGAGAGAACCAGGACGGGGGAGACCCGCTCTCCAAGCTGAGGGCTGACCTGAGAACAGCAGCAAAGCAGAGGTGAGGAGCGGGGTGGGTCTGACAGCTGGAGAAAGGGACCAGCATGGAAGGAGTGTGGTAATGGGGGGAAAAAAAGAAAAAACATTGTAAACGCAATAGAAAACTGAGCACCATATGTTATACCGTCAGTGAGATAATTGGCTGTTGTGATGTGTCTTCTAGAAGGATGCAAAACAACTGTTGTCTTTCAGTTCTTGCCTTCTTCAAAGTTTGAAAGCCAATGTAAATGTGACACCCTCAGGAAAGACCTGCAGCAGGCCTGTGAGCATCTTCACAAGGTGCTAATGGAGGCGCTGAGGATGACCATGGCCACAGAGGAAGAGATCAACAGGAGAATGGCTGTCTGCGTGGAGCCCAGTGAAGACCAGGGGGCTGAACCCCATGGCAGAAGAGTTCACAGAGACAGCAGGGACTCCCAGGAGAAAGGTTGGTGGTGCTCCATTTCACAAAACCATGAATCCAGATGTGGAAAGCTGATGACTTGATTGAATGAGCTGTAACTGAGATAAATGACCAAACAGTTAAATTATTCAGGGCCACTGTTTAAAATGCTGACCTAAAAGCAATTTTTCGTCAAGGTGTAAACGCATAAAGACTGAATACAGCAGAATATATCAGCTGTATAAATGTTCAGTTTAAGAAATGTTTCGGTATCCTTTCTGTGTTACTCCCCCATGTCTGCATTCTTCCCCTAGGAGACGAGGAGAGAGAGGCGGTTTCACACAGCAGCCAGCGGTCAGCACTGACAGGTGGCGGTGTGGAGCTCTCCCATGGGCTGCTGGAGAGCCCGTTCTGCAGGCCGGAGCCGGAGCCTGAGGAGGAGGAGATGGTACTGAGAGCCTGCGTCCGCCTGCACTCTGCTGTGGACAAGCTACTGGAGCTGATCTCCTGCTCCACTTTACCGGTAAGACTGAGAGCAGAGCTCCATGGGAGAATGAAGGGAAATGAAGCTAAACTTTCACTTACATTACATTATTGGCATTTAGCAGATGCTCTTATCCAGAGGGTCTTACATAGGTTACAGTTCTTATGTGTGACCCCTTTATACAGCTGGATATTTACTGAGGCAGTTCTGGGTTAAGTATCTGGGGCAAAATTATAGCAACACTGCACCAGTGGGGAATCGAACCAGCAACCTTTCAGTTATGAGCCCTGCTCCTTACCACTATGCTACACTGCCACCCCTACTTCCAAATTCCTTTTTCATGTTGCCTGTAGGCTATAGTACTATTATCTATTGAATTACAAACTTACAAATACAATGATCTGTTATCTAGTACAGTTACTGCTCTTGTTTGTCCAGTTAGAGCAGCCGTGGAGATGACCTCTGTGTTCAGTGCCAGGGCTCTCAGAAGTGCTGTGTTCTGCTCAGTTGGGATATGGAAGATTGATCTCTCTGCGCAGTGGAAGCAGACTGTAAGGTCCATGATGCTATGTGCAGATTTCCCCTTCTCTCTGCGCAGCTGGAACAGACCGCCGGGCTGCAGGACCGTTTAGAGGAGCAGTTCAATCCCAGCAGGCTGGACTTAGACCTGCTCGTACTGCAGCAGAACCTGCACAAGGCTGAGAGTGAGTATGGCCTCGCACTGGCTGCTGGGACGATTACTCAACTAACCCTGATGATATGTGGTGAAAAACATCAGGAATGTATTTGGGGCAAATATTTCTGATTCTAGCTGCTCTGTTTTTGTTTTGTCATGAGAGAAATCACACTCAGGACTCTGTCCCCGTTGAGCAAAGTCCCACACTGACAGTTTCTTTGTGCACTGCATTAGGGTGAATTTTGACCAACATGTGATCATGGTTCAGGGGTGCTTATTTCAGAAGAAAGCTTTCTGGCAGTGTATTTCCTTCAGTTTCTTAGTGTTTCTCAGGATCATGTGATTTTTTCAGTGAAATTTGGTTTATTGAAAGTTACTTGTGTGTGTACATGTGTTCCTTTCCTATGCATTTGTATCTGTTCCTAAGGGATGATGGAATACTGCATGTGTGTGTTCTTAGATAAACATGTGTATCTGCTTCTCAGCATTGATGGAAGGTTGCAGCTGTGTCTGTGTATGTGTGTGCACGCGCATATGTGTGTGTGCTCAGCTAAACCTGTGTACCTGTTTCTCAGGCTTGCTGGAAAGTTACGATGCAGAGAAGGAGGCGATGGAGGAGGCCCTGCGGCAGAAGGAGTCCCGGGCACAGCGGCTGGGGGCAGAGCTGGAGGGGCTGCAGGTTCAACTCCAGGAGCTCAGAGAAGAGCAGGCCCTGCTGCTCCGCCAGAGAGAGGCCCTCACAGGGGGTCTGGGGGACAGAGAGAAGGGTGAGGTGGAGGGGGTGATGGGGACAAGTGCACCTTGCTGTAAGGTGACATTTTTGGTTAAGGGATTGAATCTTGCCTTTGTACAATGCCTGCACAACAGCAAACTCAGACTGGCTTTGTATGACACGAAAAGAGCTGTCTGCCTAATGGAGGACCGTAGGAATGCTGCTTCGTCGAAGAGATGTCATGAGGGACCTCATTTTTGCTGTTTTCTGTTTGGTCTGATATTGCAGAGGGTGACACAGCATTATGGTTTTGATCGTTCTTAGTGCACAGGGTTGATGTGTTGCATCAGTGTGGAGGCTTGCTATTCCATCACCATGTTTATATCAGTCATTTTCATTATGGTCTTAATCCAACATAATCCTCCACTTTTAAAATGTTGAAAATCTAGTCCGACTGCAGAATGCGTATATAACAGAGATGGGCATATAGAGTAATTTCAGTACTTGGGTACTCTAAAGGGACACTAAAATGGGTAATGTAGAAATCATTTTAGTCCCATTACCATTACCACATGTGTCCACTAGATGTTGCAGTAGCACTCTCTGAGGTCTACTCTGAACAAGTATAATGTAGTAAAGAATGGTGGTGTATTTTAGCATTTGCGTTTCAGAATGTTGCAATTTCCATTTTATTGCTGTTCTATGTCTGTTTTCACAAATGACAACTGCTAAATTATGCAACAGTCTAATGTTACTGCTACAGTTTGATAGAAGCGCTTTCTACTCTTAGCAAGTGATCCTGGATCAGAATCCAAATTTTGTAGTAAACAGTTTTGTTTTAGGACTGGCAGTGGGTAGGATGATCTTAGGTCTGTTGTCAAGGGCAGAATGCACTGAAAGCCTGTGATTTCAGTCCAGCTGCAAACAGACGATGGGGGTATAAACTGCATTACGCATGACACAGGCTTCTTTTCCAGGGAAAGAAAATGGTTCTGTCTGGCACCATGGTGCTGTCAACAGGTCCATTGTGCATGTGACCTAATTAATATGCCAATATCCTGTATGTAAGCTATTTTTTCAGGGTTCCTGCAAAGCACTCTTGTTGGTAACCACTTAATCAACTACCCATGTCCATTGTGTGTTATCAGACGGTTTTTGTGGTTTTAAGTTGTTTACTTCGTGCCGACAGAACATCAGTAAATTAGAACGCTGAATCCATTAGAGATCTCTTCCATTAAAATTTGGCTGCAAATCCAGAGGCCAAAACTTACATTAGCGGAATAAAGCTTAAATGGCATGAACAAAAAGTCAACATAAATGAATGTAATTTAACATCATCAGTTCGCTGATATTTAATTTGGGTCACAAATGGCCAAAATTTGCATTAGCAGAATTGAGCTAAGAATTACATGATTTTAAATGTCAGTGTAAATCAATGTAATTTAATTTCATGAGGTCATTAATACAGGTATAATGTCATTTTCACGTTAGCCCTGCTATTTCTGCGTCTGTGTGCTGGCATGTGTACAGAGGCTAAGAAGTTTAAGGGGCAGAAATGGTCTCTTGTTTGTGTTCTGGTTGTTCCACTCACAACCAGGGTGTGTTTAGGTTGTTGAAGTTTTTTTCTTAAAATCAAAGTTGACAGGTAATCATCTCACCTTGATGTTATGATATTTAGAGACTGGTAGATACACCTGTTTAATGCAGTGTTCATACACATATGCTTTGCACCCACACATGAATTTGTACTGTGTTTTTAATGGGGCTGTCTCTAGGAGACAGGGCTCTGTGTGTGGAAATAGTCCTGTCTTTGGGAGATAGGGATCTGTGAGTAGAGAAAAGGTTGTCTTTCGGAGGCAGGGCTTTGTATTTGGAGATAGTCTTGTCTTTGGGAGGCAGGGCTCTGTGTGTGCAGAGATGTCGCTGTCTTTGGGTGATTGGGCTCTGTGTTTAGAGATAGTCCTGTCTTTGGGAGCCAAGGCTCTGTGTGCAGAGATAGGGCTATCTTTGGGAGACAGGGCTCTGTGTGCAGAGGTTGTCCTGTCTTTGGGAGACAGGGCTCTGTGTGCAGAGGTGGGCTCTGTGTGTGGAAGGTAAGGGGTACTGATGGAGGCTCTGCTGTCCCCACAGCCCTGCTGGAGGAAGCCCAGCGGTTGATGGAGGAGAAGCTGGACGTGCAGCGGCAGGCGGACAGGGACCAGAGCAGGCTGGCGTCCCGCCTCAGGCTGCTGGAGGTGGAGCTGGAGGAGCAGGAGAGCTGCAGGCAGGAGCTGGAGGAGCAGCACAGGGCCCAAATAGAAGACTTCCAGCTGCAGATCCAGGCCCTAGAGAAACAGCTGAGACATCACCGTCAGTTTATCGACGTAAGTAGCTGCACTCTTGAGCCATGGCTGCTGGGTGATTACAGTAATGCTAGTGATGCTTATATCCCAGTTATACTCATACAATTGTCATGTTGTATCTATTTGCTGAGCGGATATCCTGCCCTGTTCACACATTACCCATTTATTCAGCTAGATATTTACAGAGGCAGTTGCTCAAGGGAATAACAGCAGAACCCCAGATGGGAATTGAACCTTCAGCCTGGTTACTAGCATTGCTATGCCTATACACCATTAGGGTCACTTCATATACCTCAGCACACGGACAGATCTGTATCTGAGGTCTGTATGTACTGGGAGGAAATGAGCTCTACATCTGACTCAGAGATGCAGGGCAACCATGCTTCTAGAGAAAGCAAGCTTCCAGTAGTGGATCCACCTACCCAGCAATTTCCGCCCAGAAATCCTGATTGGCTCCTAGAAAAGATTATGTGAGCGGAGTTCAAATACCAAGTGGATAGGCAGTTAAGAGGGCAGTAGCACGGCCCTACGGGTGCGTTAGTTTTTAAAGAGAAGGCGTGTGGGTGTGGAGCTGGCCCTGTCCCCTCTGTGCACGCAGGAGCAGGCCGTGGAGCGGGAGCACGAGAGGGACGACTTCCAGCTGGAGATCCAGAAGCTGGAGGCCCGGCTGCGATGCCCACCCAAGCCTGGGCAGGGCGCGGGCGGCAGGGGGCAGAAGGTAGCGTCCTCCCTACGCGGGCGTGTGTGTGTGTGTGTGTGTGTGTGTGTGTGTGTGTCGACACGCTGCCAAACGGTGAACCCTACTCACTGCTTATCATGATATTTTTTGCGTTGAGATGATTGTGAAAAAGTTAATAAATTCGTGATAGACTATAAATACATTTGATATTGCAGGGGATACATGTAATATTTAACCAACATTATTGAAGACTTCAGTTTTTATAAAGCAATGTGGTCTTTTCATTGTTTTGTTTGTTTTTCTTTTTAAATTAAATGTTATAGATTGAGGACTTGGTACTCCAGGTATGGTAACTTAGTTTTCATCAGCCCTTAAATGCTTTTTTGCATGACATGCCCCAGTCTCTGTATCACCTGATTTTTATCTCCTGCCAGATAAAATTCAAATTTGTTGCATGCGCTGATGGTCCTTTTCATTAACTCTGTACCACTGGCTGAGTCTAAATCAGTACAGTTGCTTTGGGTCTTCTTTTGCCGTCCACGGGGTTGTGGAGATTGAAACCAGACTTGTTTTGCATTGGAATCAGAGCTTCTGTGGAATACCTGCATCCCGCAGATCTTGTGAGATTGACCTAATGAAGCCAGTGACTAACAAAGTTAATTTAAAGAGACTGATTTTCACCTACCGCTGCAGGTAGATCCTTTGCTGAGTGTAATTAGCCGTTGGGTTCGATGCCTGTGTTTATTCACTTCCATGGAATGGCTTAGCTGAGTAGTTTCAGTAGCAGTAGACCTGGAGACCCAGCGTGGCTCCAGCCGTAGTTTTTTCAGCTGCTTTGCGTCAACACTGCCTTTCTCATTGTGAACATGTCGCCTGTTCCTAACTGATCCAGTAATCCCTAGGCTGGCCAGGATGTCCAGTTTATTCAGGAAGGAAGTAAACAGTTCTTTAGTGTATTTAACTGTCTCATTTTTATGTGTATTGATTAATTATGAGATAAAGATAGATTCTGCCTATGTAATTTAGACGGGAGTATTTCAGGAGTAATATCATTCAGATGTGTGTGTGTGAGTATAGTAAGATTACAGATTGCATGCGCTGAAAATGAACCTGGCTATAAGATCCTAAACTGGACCCTGGCTGCTGGAGATGCCTTCATCCCATGTCCACGGTGTGTAGGACTGTAACTAATCCCTGTTAACTGCAGGTGGAAAATCTGCAGACAGTCATCAAGGAGCAGATGGAGGACTACAACACGCTGCTGCTGACCAAGGAGCAGTACCGGAGCAGCGTGTCTGAGCAGAACGAGCAGATCGAGAGGATGGCCGGCAGGATCCGCGAGCTGGAGCAGGGTCTGGTGGACAGGACCGAGTCCAGGCTGGCCCTGGATCAGCTGGAGCAGGAGCTGCAGGTGGCCAGGACGATGGCACAGGACCTCCTGCAGGTGGAGACCAACAGCGACCAATACCTAACAACATGTTGGTCAATCTATATTCATGCTGGACCTTCATCGCTTTCTGCAGATTGGCACAGAGAACAGTGCTGTCATTGTCTATGAAAGCATTTAGAAAAAGCAGGGTCAAGTGTTGAAATGCAAGTAAATGCATCCCTGAAAATGACGTGGCTGCTCAGAATATAGGAAAGAGATTCTGAAACCTCTCATGCACAGCTTAACACCTATAAATAAAGTAAATGTTTCAGCCATGACCTCTGTTTTTGCACTGGTTGTAATGTTCCTCGTGGTTGTTTTAATCTTCCTCCAGGACAAAGAAGACCTTCAGCAGCAGCTGTACTTGGCCCGCCTGCAGATATCTGCTCTGCAGTGTAAACAGGGCAACGGCCACCAGCACATCCCTCAAAATGGAGCAGACCAGGCCCTGAGAGAGCAGCTGGAGTCTGCGCTGCAGTCACTGCCCAGCAGGGACGAGCAGGTGAGCACTGATCTCAGTACAGTATCCTGCACCGTCTGGTTTGGAGTTGGAATTGTAATACCCAATGAAATCCGGAGTTATATCATTTATGTTATTATAATATGTCAATGTCAGAGTGGTTATGATGTTTAGAAAACCAAACTGAAGACCTGTCTGGAGATGGAATTGTAATCTACTAAGTGTCCCACAATGCAAGAAAATCTGAAAATAGTACACATGTTCCAGTGTAAGATCTTCTCCAGCGTACAGAGCAAGGCTTATTATCCAATGTACTGTACAAGGCTTATATTGCTATGTATAGTACCACTTACCTCAAATGTGAATGCGCATACATCTGATATTTCTGAGGTGCTTTGTCAGAGGAGTGACAAAGATGAGCCCTGCACCCTTTTCACTTATAAACATATTGATAAAAAAGGACTACATTCCTGTCCAGCTGGAGCAGGTGCAGAAGGACCTGTCTATGGAAGAGGAGGAGCTCATACCACAGAAGCTTGGCCAGCGCTCCGTCTGCATCTCCCAGATACAGAAAGAAATGGATCCTCTAAAGGTAAAACTCTCAAACCTTTATCATTTCCTTTGGCAATAACTTATGAAAAAAGGGGGACAGAATACGCTACTTGTTCTTATTTAAAGCTCATTAATATTACAATGGTCTCCTTTTCTAAGACATTTCTAATCTCTTGTT
Organism: Megalops atlanticus; assembly: GCA_019176425.1. NCBI lineage: Eukaryota > Metazoa > Chordata > Actinopteri > Elopiformes > Megalopidae > Megalops > Megalops atlanticus. The sequence continues at coordinate 7,611,687 of CM032886.1, forward strand.
GGCTGAGGTTAAAATTGCTGTGAGCAGTGCCGTGAGCCAGATATGCCTGGATTGCAGCAGCCTGATGCCCGTGGCATAATTACAGTTTGGATGCGCTTCAGTGTGGATAAAATGTGACCTGTATCCCCGTCCCCTCAGGAGACTGCCAGCGCTCTGCACAGCCGTCAGGAGGAGGGCCGGGAGGAGAGCCACGCCTCCTCGCTGCTGGTGCCACTCTCCAGGCTGGAGGAGAAGAACAGGGAGATCTCCTGCCTCAACGAGGACATCCTGCGTCTGCAGCAGGAGGCATACGGCTCCAAACACAAGGTGGCCTCAACGTCCTGCCAGACTGGCTTTCTTCTGAGGCAGCTGACAAAATGTGGGAGTTCGAATATCAGTGTTTGTGTAGGTGTGTCATCGGTTAATATGTAAGAATTTGGGAGCTGTATGTGCAGACTGTGTCTTTCCTTCTGCCGCTGTAGGCTGTGGAGGAGAAGCAGGCCGAAGTGGAGGAGCTGCGCTCCCAGGTGGAGCGTCTCCATGGCGACCAGGCCCGCCTGCGCCGGGACAGGGAGGAGGAGGTGGAGCAGCTGCACGAGGTCATCCACAAGCTGCAGGAGGAGCTGGCGCAGATGGGGCCGACCCGGCACGAGGTCAGCAGCTCCCCGGAGACCAGCCCTGCCCCCGGCCCGCACGGCCTCTGGCCCCCCCACGGCCGGGAGGGCAGCCTGTGCCACGAGCTGAATCCCCACTGCCCCCGGCCCCCCCGCGCCCGCCTCAGAGACCTGCAGGAGCAGCTGGAGCAGGCCACCAGCGAGAGGGAGGCCTTCCGCGGCCAGGTGGAGGCGCTGAGACGGACCCTGTGGGAGGAGCAGGAGAGGCAGGGCCAGCTGGAGCAGGAGTGCAGCAGGCTGAGGGTGCGGCTCTCCCAGCGGCAGGGCGGGGCAGAGGGCGGGGGGAGGGTGCTGGAGGCGGGGCTGCAGGTGAGGAGGGTGGAGGAGTGGACAGATCGGGGCAGGGAGGCAGAGCTGGAGGAGGAGCTACAGCCCATGCAGGGTGGAGCCCAGGAGCTGCTCCACTCTAGCAGGGAGGACACTCCTTTAGACAAGGAAGTACTGGCACAGCCAGAGAGGGAAGAAGAGGGTGTGGCTGCAGCAGAGACACCGAGGACAGTGGTGAGGGAACAGGGGGCCCAGGTCCAGGAAAGCCAGGCTGAAATTCACAGCCTGGAGACAGCGAAGGAGGAGGTGCAGAAGCTGAGGCAGAGCGAGGGCCGATTACAACAGGAAATTCAGAGGCTGAAACAGGAAGTGGCATCAAAGAGCAGCCACATACAGGAGCTGAACACCCAGCTGGAGGCTCAGAGAGAGGTCCTGGTGAGTCCATCAGCCACTTTGCTAAAAAAGAAGTATAACATCTTCAATCTAGCTCACAGGAGAGTAGTTTATGCTCAGTCTTTTTTTCCAGAATGGTCGATTAGAAATACAAGTTTCATTGCATTTCTAGGCTTAGAGGTCTCCACTGTTGTTTTCATTCTACTTAACCCTTAGCTATGTGTAATGGATATGATATGCCTTGATCTGTTTAGATGAATTAATATCATTAATATCTGTTCTCAAACAGTGATCTGTCAGCACAGCAACAGGTTATGTAATTGCTTTTTCAGGTAAAAAAATTTAAAGCCCGGTCTCATGTTTATTAGCCATATCCTTGCAATCTAATTAAGCAAACGTAAAGAATCACTGCTAATGTCCATATGAAACTGAGGCAATTAAGTTCAGTAGACATATTTATTGAAATATTCCAAAACTGTTGTTTTATAGAACAAAGCCGCTTATAAATCAGGCTTTCAAGGTCAAACAGCACCACTTGGTGGTGTAATGAGCCGTTGCGCTAAGCTGTAAGGCCTTTAGCATGCCCGTCGCTGCAGCTGCTGGGTTACATGAAGCGTTGGCTGCTCGGCAGCGAGCAGCAGCAGACAGGATGGGAAGGACTCTTCTCCCCGCAAAACAAACCGCGTGCTAGAGACAGAGGTAGAATCTGAAGCATCTTTTCAGTCGTACAGTATTTCTTCATGCTTGACTCTTTTTGGTGGTGAAAGGGAAGCTGTTTTTGCTTCGTGTTTTCCTAGAAAGGGGGCAGGGTAGCTGAAAATTTCCAGGAAGAGAAAACCAATTAGGAGCAGATCGAGGCAGAGATAAAGAGCTATGGATGGATGATAATGACGATGGTGAGGATGATGATGATGATGATGTCTGTGTGGATGATGAAGCTGTCTTGTTCCCGGCAGACCTTCTCTGAGGAGACTCTGGCTAAAGCAGGGGGAGTGCTGAGGGAGAACGAGAGGCAGCTCGCCCAGCTGGGGGCGGAGCGTGATGCCCTGAGGGCGGAGCTTGTTGCTGTGAAGGCGGGGCTCAGCTCCAGCACAGAGAGGGCAGAGAAGCTGTTGGAAGAAGGGCAGGTACTGTGCTTCCCTTACTGTCCTTCAGCCACACATAGCTCTACAGGAACAAAACCCCATGTCTTATTGAACATGTAACAGTTACTGTTACATGTTCACTAGGACATGGGGATAATAAATCTGTTTATGGTCTCTTCGTGAAAAACAACATGTCACCTTTTCATTTTTTCATATTGACTAGATTTATTGGTTTAGCTCACAGCTTTCAGTGGAGTATAGCAGAACTGTTGTTGTCAGCTGAATGTGTGCCTTCTACCTGTCTCTCAGACAAAGGACAAAGCCCTCAGGGACCTGGAAATCCACAACCATCAGCTGAAGTCAGAGCTGCAGGGGCTGCAGGCAGGCCTGGCTGTGCAGGAGGAAGAGCTCGCCCACCAGCAGAGGGAGCTAGAGCAGCTGCGATACCACTGCAGCGTGCAGGGCACCGGCCTGGATCCCAGCACCCTGCGCAAGGCCGAGGCCCTCCTGTCTACCCTGCCCCGCGAGGGCTCCCAGTGTCCACCAGAGCTGCTGTGCGAGCAGCTGGCCGCCGGGATCCACGCCTCACTCCCCCCGGAGCCCAGCACCCTGCACATGAAGGCCTCCGCACAGGCCAAGGAGGGTTCCCAGCCCCCCGAGATCCAGCCCACCCTGCTGGAGCAGCTCAACACCCGCTCCCCAGGCTCCGTCTTGGCCTCCGAGAACCTCTCTGCTCTGCATCCCCTCGATGCCGACAAGGTGAGCGTGTAAGGCCCGGAGAGCATGAGAGAACACCATCGTAGCACAGAGGGCAACAGCCTTGACGGGCTGTTGCTGCTGTGAAATTACCCATAAATCTGTGCAGGTTGTATAAGGTGATGATGAATGCTTTCAGGTGAACGTGCTTGGGGATGTAGACCTGACCAGACCTGAGCAGTGGGCTGGAGATGGAGAGTGCAGCAGTGAGTCCAAATTCCCTTGGCAGTTTCGTTGTGTTAGCTTGCCTTGTGTGATATAATGTGCAGTCTGTGAGCAGGCAAGCTGTTCTTTGCTTCTGTTAAATGTAACCAGTGAAATCAGAGCTACAGTTCAAACGTGGACATCTAGCACACATTATGTCACATTACATTATTTTCATTTAGCAGACGCTCTTATTCAGAGCGACTTACAAAGGTTAAAATGTTATCCATTTATACAATTGGATGTTTACTGGGGCAATTGTGGGTTAAGTACCTTGCCCAACAGTACAACAGCAGTGCCCCAGCAGGGTATTGAACCAAAAACCTTTCAGTTACAAGTCCTGCTTGTATATCACCCTGCTACCCACACACACAGGTCTACTTTGCGTATATGTTCCAACAGTTTGAATTAATCACTGCAGGCGTTATTGCAGGAAAGGACCGCACCCTTTGACCGTAGTTAGAGTATATGTGCAGACTGACGCCTGCGTGTTCCAGCTGCAGATGTGAGCTCGGAGCTGGACGGCAGCCTGCAGGTGGAGCTGGACAGGGCAGAGTGTCTGAACGCCAGCTTCACAGAGTACCTGCGCAGTCGTGGCATGGCCGTGGCGGACAGCAGCGACAGCGCCACGGAGAGCGGGGGCTGCGACGAGCTCCTCTCATCTGAGCTGGAGGTACACGGATATTCACTTACCCACAGCCTTTTAGGAGGCATTATGCTAAACCTGAAATGGGCTCACGGCTTGTGGTGCTAGGCCAGGTCTGTGTGTCCTGAATGATAGCAGAGAGGTGACTGTGATTGTAATATCGCTTCTGAGGGGGGGAGACAGACACACTGTGGAGCTCAGGATAAGACACGGGTCCTGGAGCTGAGCCTCCAACTAGGAACCACAACGATTACAGTCTGAGGAAAACCTGTGTGTGTGTGTGTCTGTCTAACTGTCTGACTCTGTGTGTGTGTGTGTGTGTGTGTGTGTGTGTGTGTGTGTGTGTGTGTGTGTGTGTGTGTGTGTGTGTGTGTGTGTGTCTGTCTAACTGTCTGACTCTGTGTGTGTGTGTGTGTGTGTGTGTGTGTGTGTGTGTGTGTGTGTGTGTGTGTTTGTGTGCACGCACACCTCCAGGGCCTGTTGAAGAGGGTGTACCAGGAGGGGTTCAGGGTCCTGTCCCTGTCCCAGCGCCCCGCCCCCTCTTCCCTGACGCCCGCCGGTCCTCAGGCTCCGCCCCTCACCTGGCAGACGGAGAGGCGGGCCCTGCAGGAGACCGTCCTCTCCCTCCGAGAGCTGCTCTGCAAGATGGCCGACAGAGAGCACCAGGTCTGTGCAGTTGCGGCGGTGTGTGCACCCGCAGCAGTGTGTGCACACACCTTCAGATCTCACCCTCCAGCCTGGCGATGCTCAATATCTATTGTTTAAAGGTTGAGACGGTCACAAGTGGCACCTTAACTGTTGTCAGTTTTTCATACAGTTTCATGCTGTTAAACCATTCTCTAATCTCTTCTTGAGCTGTATACTTCCATTTCTACTTAAAAGGGCAGTTTTTTGATACAGCAGATAGGATGATGTCCCTGACATTATTAGGTCTTGTATGTACAGTATGTGACACTAGGCTACTTTTGTAATGGTATTGTACTGTATATGTGTACAGGTGGACAGCAGGGACGCAGGCTGGCGCAGGGAGCTTCTCCAGGAGGTTCGCAGTGTGTGTCACAGTGAGACAGCCAGGCTGTGCTCTGAGCTGCAGTCTGTCATCAGCTCACTGGGAACCCAAGACCCTCCGCTCACGGACCAGCTGGAGAGACTCCTCACACAGCAGGTAGATCCTTTCATAGTGCAGGCCTTCCTATACGGTGGTGGAGGGAGCTAAATCAAGTTGTAGTGGCAAAAATAGTGACATTTTAGTGAATACTGTGTGGAATCTGTGTATTCCCCCACAGTGTTAGATGTCATTATTATTTATCACATTAATACGATGTTTGAGTACAAAATCCTTAACAGAATTGTTGCATGTCATTCTTTCCCTCGCCCCCACGGGTACTGCATTTGACTGCATTTTCAGTTCGTCTGTCTGTGAGTACATGTCAGAAAAGAGTGATTCCTTTCTCCTCATGCTCTCACACAGTGAGCAATAGCTATTCCTCAGTCCCCCTCAACAATGGTCATTCTTATGCATCTGATGTCTCTGTACTGGCTTTCTGATTGAAGTGCACCTACATGTCTGAGTCTTAATGAGTATAGGTAAATTGAATGAAAGCGGCTGTGGCTTGCAGGCTGTGTTTTGCAGTCTCTGTTACATGCTTGTTGATCTCTGTGCAGGAGGAGCAGCAGCGCAGGTCCCTGGAGCAGCTCCTGTGTGCAGATCGCCGCAGTCTGGTGGAGGAGATGCAGAAGCTGCAGGCCCTTTTGCAGGCCTCCTGCCTGAAGAACCAGGAGCAGCTGCAGCAGCTGCAGGCCTCCCTGAATGCAAAGGTGGAGGGCAGTCAGCACCAACACCAGCTGTGCAGACAAGGTGAGCTCAGGGTTCAGAGTTCACCGCTGGGCTTGAAACAGGCCATTGCCTCTTACAGTTTCAGCCACTGAATTGTATTCCTTTTGTATCAAACTGTTCATGAAAGTATACTGCTATAGTGATTTCAGGAATCCTTTGATGTTCTTTGCTTTATTCTGGGCAAATGTTTGCTTATTTTTTATGCACTATGGTTGAACATCAGAGAATCTGCTCCTGTAGTCCCCTGTCAGGGAAGGCATCCATTCACTAAGTTCCTAGTGAAGAGACCCACTTTTGTACTCCACTTAGATGCGCACATTATGGGAAGTGTGGGAATGTTGGAGGGACTGTACGCAGCTGTGTTCACTGTAAAGTGACAGTCTCAGTGCATTTTGTTTGCACAGTAGAACAGCAGCGGGAGAGAGAGCAACCCCCGGGACAGAGGGCAGAGCCGAGTAGGGGGGAGGATCAGCGGACCCTCCCGGGGGCAGGGCAGGGGGAGGGGCTGGTGAAGGGGGAGGGGCTACAGCAGCAGGAGGAGGAGCCTGGGCAGGACGACCTCCACTTCAGCACTGCCGGCAAGACCCAGCAAGAGCTGCACAATGAGAACTGCAAAGCCAGGTACGGTCTTCCCCATCACAGCTCTCCTGCTGTGCACCTGGGGCATTGCAGTGCATGGTCACGGAGGTGGAAGTATCCATAGAGAATCATGCTTGGTGTGTGTGTTATGTTGTGGGAAGTTGAAGTGAAAGTTAATCTCTTTGGCTGAATCTAACATGCCTGAGCAAACCAGAGGGACATCTCTCACATTCTGTGTTTTACTCCGTTTGACTCTGTGTGACTCCACATGTCCACAAGACTGTACAGCAGTATTATATATACTCCACATGAATGTAGAAGCACCGTAAAGTGACGCGTCTCCTCCCTGCAGGCTGGAGAGTGAGGGGGTGGAGCTGCAGGCGTGTGAGGAGGCTTTAGGGCAGGAGAAGGCCTGCGGGCAGCAGCTGCAGGAGGAGCAGCAGGACCAGGAGCAACTGCGCAGCCGGAGCAGACATGAGCAGGACGAACAGATTCATCAGGTTCCATTTGTACTACAGTCCTATTGTACCGCACTCATATCCTAATCACTCCTTTGTTTTATCACATTACATTACATTCCTTACCAATGAATGAATGTACAGTGAATGTAATGTAATGTTTCACCCTCTCACTTACTGACACCCAGCTCACAGCATGCTACTCGTACTCCTCCCTCCTGCTGACTGCCATGTCTTTTTATTGCTTACTCATTCCATATCCATCTGTTAATCTCGCATCACTTCGCTGTTCACGTCTTCATCACTCAATGTGCTCCCTGTCTGTCTCCCTGCAGGAGCTGAGGTTGTCTCTGGAGGAGCGAGCTGCTCAGATCAGGCAGCTGGAGCTGTCCCTGGAGCAGGAGCGCGTGCTGAGCGCTAACCTGCACAGCCAGCTGCAGGAGGAGAGCCAGCGTCACGAGGGGGCGGCCTCCCAGGACCGGGCGCTCCTCGAGGAGCTGCGGGCCCAGCTGGAGCAGGAGCGCGTGCTGAGCGCTAACCTGCGTAACGAGCTGCAGGAGGTGCGGTCTCACAGCAGCGCCCTGCTCTCCCGGGAGAGGAGGCGGCTGGAGGAGGAGCTGCAGGAGGTGACCCAGCGCCACGAGGCGGCGGCCTCCCAGGACAGGGCGTTCGTGGCGGAGCTGCGGGCCCAGCTGCAGCAGGAGCGGGGGCAGGGGGAGGAGCTGGCTGCCATGCTGGAGCGGGCGCAGCGGCGGGCCGTTCGGAGCGAGCGGCAGCTGGAGCAGGAGGTTCAGAGGAGGTGCGAGGCGGCCCGCAGGGAGCAGGAGGTGGCCCGCCGCCTGGAGGAGGAGAGGCAGAGAGCCGCCCGGCTACAGGCCGAGCTGGACGCCCTGACGGAGGAGGTGCTCACCATGAAGGAGGAACAGAGGGAGAGGCAGGAGCAGGAAGAGAGAGAGCGACGATACGCCAGCACCTGCCTCAGACCGGTGAGCTATGCACCAGAGGAGCATGGGAGTTTCTGTAGGCCTCTGGCAGTCACGTCTCTCTTCAAACTCCTGTTCAGCTTAGTTTAATGAGAACAAGCTTTTACAGAACAGGGTTATGTTGTTTTTTCACAACTCATTAAGTATATAAAAAATTATTGTAGTAGGAGATGAATGTAGTGTTAAGTCATATAAGTAATGTGTATTTATATATATGTGTGTGTGTGTGCGTGCGTGCGTGTGCGTGCCTGCCTGCGTGTGTGTGTGCGTGCGTGCCTGCATGTGTGTGTGTGTGTATGTGTGTGTGTGCGCGCATCAGGTGAAGTGGCAGCAGCCTGTTGATGCGGCTGTGCTGTCAGAGAGGCTCTCCTGGCAGAAGGGGCACACTGCCCTGCAGGTGGCGCTACAGAGGGCTGAGTCTGAGCTCTCCCAGAACACAGCCGAGCTTGAGAACAAACCCCTCACCGTGGCCTCCAACAGCAAGGTGAGCCAGCCCTGTCCCTGCTCTGTCTGTTTAATGTAGTACTACAGCTTTTCCCCCTCACATTTTACAGAAAGTCACGGATTACAAGTTTGATGTAGCTACACATATTACATTTTTACCAATTAGAATTACATTATAGCAAGCAGTTCCATATTCCAGATTTAAGCCTGCATCCTCCTGACTTTGCTCTCACTATTCCTGCACACTGCCACTCAAAGAGTCAAATGTATTTTTATTATTAGTAGTAGTTTTGAGTAGTGTCCGTTGGTTTACATTACCCATTTACCTAGCTGGATGTTTACTAAAGCTGTTCAGGTTAAGAAACTTGCTGGATGCAGTGCCCACAATGCATTGCCCCACCTGGGAAGTGAATGTACATCCTTTGGATTACCGGCTCATCTCCTTAACCACTACACCACGCTGCCTCTCCGAAGCTGTGCTCTGAACTGCTCTTACTGTTGGCCAGGCCCAGCGCATGTACAGGAAGTACCTGCGTGCAGAGAGCTTCCGGAAAGCTCTGGTTTACCAGAAGAGGTACCTCCTGCGACTGCTGGACAGCTTCCAGGACTGTGAGAGAGCCATCCTGACTCTGACTGCCCGCATGGGGACGTACCCTTCACCCGGAGACACTCAAGCCCCTCTGCCACACCCCGTTAATCGCTTTAGGACTGCTGTCCATGTGGTCATCGCCATCTTACGGTGAGACTGGCGGCCATCTTTCACTTTACACACAAGGCTATATCTCATAATAGCGACCACCCATTTTCTCATAGTAATTCTGCTCTCTCCCCGCAGATTGGCGTTCCTGGTCAGGAAGTGGCAGAAGGCCTTCAGAATAGGTCCAGCAGCGGCGACCTCTGAGAATGAGCCTGGGCACGGAGCTGGTGAGATGCTCATGCTGGCATTGTGTGATCTGAGTGTGAATTTTAGTTGCTCTTGTTGGTAACCCACTTTCTCCCACAGGTCCCTGCGCCAGAGTTGAGGGGTTGAGACATCAGCAACTGGGTGCCATCAGCTCCCTGGCCACCTGTGACGCCCGGCCTCACCCAGAAGGGTGTGGACTTGAGCCTACAGTCACCCATCCATTCCCTCTTCCAACTGCACGGCAGGTGACCCGTTTGACCCATACCAGTATTTGCTCCTAAAAAGTAGACCTTGGTGAGCTCCTTAAATGGTCGGACTTGGATTTTTTCATGGAATACTCACGCTGACACATTGTTTAAGCCCTGCTTAAGTTTTCAAAGCAACTGTGATGCATCATCTTGAAAAAATTGGAATCGCAGTCTGTCAAATGTCTCTGTTTGGTAAATATAAGATCTACTCCGCAGGTTGTGACCCCATCCTGTCCTGATTCGTACAGAGCGTCTCCTCTGACTGTACCAGGATCAGGTCCCGGGGGGCAGCCAGCAGCGGTGAGGGGGACTGCGGCCAGGTGAGGGGAGGGGGAGGAACACCCCCAGAGCCCAACAGGAGTGTCCATTGGACATAATGGAGAGATGAGACAGGCTAAATATTTCTGCACAAATGTTCTAATTTTCTGATGTCATGTACTTTATCAGAAGGTCACTGATCTCTGGGAAAAGTAATTTTGTGCTCTCTGTTTTGTTGAATGAGATGGATTATTGCGCAGCTCTGTTGTGGCCATCAGTCAGCTGTCAGATCAGTCACTGCGCCCTCAAGTCATCAAGGTTGACTGACTGAATAAATAAGTAATTTACAAGCTTTTGAATGTTACTTTAGGAGCTGCATCTGATCTTCCAGGCAGGAAGTTCATCTGTAAGTGTGACTTGTGAGGTGTGAATGGAGAGGTAGCAGATGCCTGGTCTCTGCTTTGCTTGTGAGAATATTTGTTTTACTTTTTTTATTTTTCCAGGCTCACTGGCAGAACCTCAGACCAAAAGGAATGTCTCTAAATGTCTCATTTGTAAAATGATATCGCTGACTGCTTCTCAACGTGTGTATGTATATTTAATGGGAATAATTGTAAACAGTGTAAATCATTTTTTTAATAGGGGTAGTTTTTCTATGCAGATTTCTGTTTCCAACACCAAACAAGTTGTCACTGATGGTTTCAACTGAATGTGTTTGAAGGAGCTTTTTATAATCATTTCTTTTTTGTATGTTTTGTACATATTTTACAGATATGACAACTTGTTTTATATGTATATAAACATTTGAAGCATTAGATTTTACACTGGAGTCCAAGATTAAACATAGTCACTGTTAAACTCATTGGACAACACAGGTTTGCTCAATTTTTTCATGTTTTTTTATTTCTGTAAACCAAACAATACTTCCATCATCTAATCATAACAAGTTACAAAACAGACCGTAATATTTTGAGCAAAAAAAAAGATTGTGGCAGTTTTTAAGAGCTTTTGTGGGGTCATGTAATTTGCAGTTAACAAGGTCAAGTTGTTGTTACGCCAATGAAAATACTATCCAGCACCAACTGGAGCAAGAAATATGCTACTGTTTTAAGGAGCTGTTTGCTTTACTGAAACAGGAGTTTTACACAATTTCACTAAAGGAACATAGACTGTTAAACTCAAACTAAAACCTGAATGAAAAGTGGGCCAGTGGCATCCTCTTCCCCGTCCACCTTCATACCAAGCCATCTAGTGGGGGAAAGAGGAAAAACATGTTTTTTATGTGATCACTTCATCAGCACTGTTTGTGAGACAGGAGCACAGAAGACACAAAAATATGATTGTGTTAAACTTACTACAGTTGTAGAGGATGTTTATTTTCTGGATGTCTGTGGGGCTGGGTCCTTCACGCTGACCAATGGGAATGAATGGATCTGGTTTGGGGATGATGGTCGGGTCGCCGTCCTCGGAGAAGGCGTACCTGAATCAGAACGCAGAGCAGTTGGTCATTGTGCCAAGTGGGCTTACAGGTGTCCTGTAATATCTCAGCCCAGCGCTCACCTCCCGTAGTGCATGATGGAGTTGTAGTCGTAGGCTGTGTTCAGGTTGTTCGTCTTGTACTTCTTAAAGTTGTGCACCTGGTCTGTTGGGGATCAAATAGTTAGAAAGTTGCCCTTGTGAATAGCTGCTAACCACTGTGCACCAACTACTATTTAGTGGTGACTGTGGTGCCAAATAAACACGCTCGTTCCTATGACCTCACAGGACTGTGGGTCCTCATAGGGTCCTGTGCTTTTACCTTTGTTTACATTGCCTCTGTTAACATGGGTTTTTTGCATGGGTTAGAGGGGGAGGGGACTTCTCTGCAGGTGTTGGACTTGCCTTGCAGGATGTTGTCCCACAGAATGGTGACGTAGCGGTCCCTGTCGGAGCGGGACTGCTCGTGCACGAAGCCCAGGGCGTGCATGAGCTCGTGGGACGCCACTCCGGCCCACATGCACCCCGGGGTCTCCAGGGAGAGGATCTGGGCTCCCCCGGTCACCCCCAGGAAGGACCAGCAGCTGGGAAGGGGGAATTGAAAGATTTGTTTTTTCATGAGCGGAAGTGAACCGATCTCAAAAAATGGGGTTAAAGTGTCATACAGAGGTACTCATGTATACTAAGCGAGTGTATGAGATCAAAGAACTGGTGGTCATTTGATTTTGGCCTGGAGGTGGGTCAGACTCACCCTAATTTGGGCTGGATGTCCAGGAAGTTGGCCTCATGGCTGCGGGGCACAAACTTCACACAGGTTCCGCTGGAGATGTCCTGCATGCCGGTCTCTATGGTCATCCTGTCCATGTTATCTACAGAGACAGTCAGACTGCTCTCATCATCCAGAACCTTCCAGAAGCATCGCTTCTGAGCAAAAATGTACCTCTGTCCTCAGACTGTTTACTAGGAACCTGCTGTTTAAATTTACATGGACTTATTGTGATGAAATATAATGCTGTATTCAAGTACATGGAGTTATTTCACTGTAGCCCAGTTACCGTGAATGAAAGAAATTGTGCCTTAACATTGATTTATTAGCTATGTACGTAAGTGCTTTGTTTTTAATTTTTAAAAAATCTGAATCTGCATAACTTTCAGACAATATGAAGAACTCTTATGTCACCATGTACATACACTTACCTCTCTGAATGGCTCCAACTCATTTCTGTTAGTCACTTTCAGTGGCAGAGCTGTCACCTGCAAAGGAATTCCCCATGCCTTGCTTTGAATCACCTGTTTGCCCTAAATGGCCTTTTTCAGGGATGGTATTTGTATGACATTGAAAATAAGAGATTGCCTTACCTCTGTGATTGAGTTGTGAATCTATGTGGATGTCATTCAGTTACTTCATTATACAGTCCCATATGTGATAATCAAGCAGACAGTTAGGTTATTCCTGTTGTCTAGTACCTGTTGATTTCTCTGTGGTTTGAACAAAATGTGGTCTGTACAAAATGTCTACAGCTAATTACTTCATTGTTTAGTCATATAGGTCACTATTTTATAATGAATATGTAACAAAACATGAAACTATATTTGGGTTTTTATTTACTTTTATATTTACTTTTGTATTTTTTGTTTTATGTACTGTACAGAAGCATTTGATTACATTTCCACAATGAATTTCCCCTCAGGGAAAGTAAAATCTGTCTCATCTTGCATCTTGTGTGTACACTTACCTAAAGAAGTGACATGGTGCACAGGCTGACTGTGTGTCTGTGTGTGCGTGCGTGCGTGTGTGTGCGTGCGCGTGTGTGTGTGTGTGTCTGTGTGTGCGTGCGTGCGTGTGTGTGCGTGCGTGTATGTGTGTGTGTGTGTGTATGTGTGTGTGTATGCGCGTGTGTGTGTGCGTGTGCGTGTGTGTGTGTGTGCGTGCGTGTGTGCACACTCACCGTATTGTGAAGAGATGATGTAGGGCACATACACATAGCCATCCACAGACTTCGGCCAGAGGCAGCTGTTCCCGGTGCAGGTTATGGCGCTGCGGATGCTCGAGCGTGCGATATCTCCCTCCTTCAGGGTCACACCTGAGAGACTCCTCATCACTGTGGTAGGGAGAGAGGAGGTGGTTATTCCTCATCTGTTTTGGGGGGGGTTGTCACCCCGTTTTCCTTCCATTAACAAGGCAGTGACTGTGCTTGCAGCTGGTGTGAAAGAGGTGCTGCACTCACTCCGGTTAGCCTCCAGGATTCTGTCCATCGCGTTCATGTTGGTCTGGCGCCACATCTCCTCTGTAAGACGGAGAGAGGATCAAACATCGGTATTTAAGCACAACCAACCGTTTGGTAAATAATTCATCATGTGTTATGATAAGTAGTTTTGTCTTAGCAGATCCTAACACCATGACAGCATTAATGGGTTAACCATTTTAATGAAGGTCTTTACATAAATAGTCTCACATTCTAAAATATTTTGCCGATATCTTTGAAATTTTACCTGAAATTTGCCTTCTAAAGCGGAGTCTTTCTTCGTGTGGTGCAGAAATATTCTAAAGAAGGAATAACAGACAATGTTAAGGATGGAAGGGGGAAAAAGTACAAAGGCAACAGCAGTGATGTCGCTCAGAGTTTACCTGGACTGGAAGTGCCCAGCTGTGGGCTGCCAGGCCCAGCAGGGTGAAGATCAAAGAAGGGTCCATCATGCTTCGGCCAGGTTTCTCTGCAGGTGTGCTGCTCCTCCTTGCTCCAGGTCCAAACCCTGACGGGACCTTTATACCTCCCTCACCCCTCAGCACAGCACACTGAACCAGCTGACTGGACAGCTGCCTGGGGTGAGTCACTCCTACCCCCTGAAATCACGCTCGCTACCTGGTTCTGCGTTGTTCCCAGGGCCTCTGTGACATCACAGTGTCCTTAATAAACCTTCACAAGAGCCACAGCAAGTGACAGCCAGCTCAGGCCTTTGCTGTAACCTGTATTTTTGCGAGGAGCGACAGGGACAGGCTTTGATTAAGGCAGGTGAGGTGGCCTGACACAGCAGTCTTAATGATTCTCTTGATCCTTGTTGATGTGCTAGATCGTGTGCTCTATGTAAACAGGCAGTTTGCAAACTGGCTTGTGGTCACGTTTACCCACAGGGCACGAGAGGATCAGCTGAGAGCCCTGCCACAGGTCTGGGTTCAGTGGCATGCTTTCTGATTTATTTGCAATTTCAGTTAAAGCAATGATCTCAGGGGCAAAGGTCATCAAAGCAAAGAGTTTTAAAAAATGACTCAGTTCTTTTAAGTAGTTTATTAGGTAAGGATGTATGTATGCTGTATGTATGCGAAGGAGACAATTTTAAAAATCTGTTTGACGGAAACAAATGCGGCTAAAAACCTCTCTCCATTTCGTGGAGAACATTGGATTTTTCATATGCCCAACACACAGTGACATGTGAAATGTGATTTCGTTGCATATATTATGATCCCATATAGCGGTAGCTGAAACTGCCAGATCACGCAGAAATGATCTGGATGTAAACTGGTGACACCCTCACTTATCCTGTACCTGATTATAGCTGATGACAACTTACTGCGACATGGTTTAGATAGACTGCAATCTGCTGCGTATCATGTTTTATATCCCTTTAACTACCTGGTTTTAAGGTGCAATAACCAACACCAAAACATTGCACATCCTCTCTAATAATTAGTAAGCAAAATGCGGGTTTTGCGGTAATCAAAAAATTTTAAAGATGGTTTTGTTATACTTTTATAAGACCGCGATATATACCCTGGTTAGGAACATATACAACGCGTATCTTTGCTTAAAAGTGCAGCACAAAGGTGAATTGTATTATGCAACATAGCACTCTAAGCAGAAACGTAAATCGTTTAGTTAGAATACCGCTACAGATGGATTGGTTCCTAGTGCATACACTTCACCAAAATGTTTACAGTTCAAGAATTCTTTTGAAAAGAAAAAAAAAAAAAAGATTTCGCCCGAACAGGGACTTGAACCCTGGACCCTCAGATTAAAAGTCTGATGCTCTACCGACTGAGCTATCCGGGCTCTTAGAGATTGAAGTTCAGTAATGGTATTCATAACTAGTAACACATTATAGTATTTAAAATTTCAGAACATTGATGCTGAAATTAGTCAGGTTGTTCGTGGCTAGTATTGACTTATACTATAGTATCAAGAAGTAATGAGACGTGAAAGAATGCAGCTATGCGAAGCACGCTTCTTCCATTAACAATGGGCAGTGCTTAGAGCGTCCTGCCCGAAGGCAGCCAATAGCAGACGGGCCCTTACCGAGTCCGCGGAAGCAGCTGGAAAATACCGCGAGAGTTTGAATTTGAACTCTCAAAATATCTCCTCCGATTGCTGGGTACTACACGGTAAAATTAGCGACCCAATCTGAACATATTAAAATGGACAAAGTGAATAGATTAAGCACACTACCTGACGCCGAGACTTCTAATATGAGCAACAAAGAGCTGAAGGTAGGTGGAAAATTCCTGTTAATCCGTTGTTTTGCGGAAATGTGTAATCTTACCTAAGCAATTCAGAGTCTAGTTAGCTAACGTTAGCTGCATTGTCTTGCGAAGTTAGTGTTATGTGTATGTTGGCTGGACTAATCATTTCCATGAATGGCTGGCTAACGAAATCGTATAACATATCTATGATAGGTATTGCTACGTAGTGAGTGAACTTGCCAACAATCTATCTTGTCAACAATCTGTTAGTGAGTATTGCTGCCTACACGATAATTATGTAGGAGCGCTCGAATCCTCCTTAATTACTCCTACCCATCGTTATTCGTTATGCGAGGTAACCTCTCGCTAATTGTTGTAATGGAGATTATGTCTTTCTATAACACGCATTACTTGACAGTTAAGATGAAATCTCAATTGGCATCCTTGTCACATTTCAGAAACTGATGAACCAGCTGAAACAGGCGATCGCTGATGAGAAAGCGCAGCTGCAGGCGTCCCGAGAGGAGAGGGAACTCGTGGAAAAGGACATCAAACGATGGTACGGTAGCCACTCTAGTTTTGCGTCTTCCCCCTGACTATGTGTACATTTACTGGCAGTAAAAATGCTACAGATTTTTGTTATCAGTCGGGATGAAACGCTGGAAAGGTCGTACACGTCGTGTATACCCAACTTGATAGAACTAACCCAAAGAAGTGGTCGGGTGGATGGAACAAAAACGGCACCACATGTCTCCAGTGTCAGGGATAAAGAATGTGAAGAGAAACTGCTAAAGGAAAGGCACGTTGGAAATGGCTTTGCGTTGTCAGCATTTCAGATAGGGATCGATTGATGCCCGTGATGGTGCAGGCAGCCGGTCTGGCCCCGGCGCTGAGGGAGCTGGATGCGGAGAAGCAGCGGGTCCTCGCACTCTCCCGACAGCAGGAAGAACTGGAAGCGGCGCTTTCCCGGTAGGTGGAGGACAGAGCTGTGCTGCCGTTTACAAAGGTTATGTATTGCGGTTGTACATGATGTTGTACATGCCACTTCAACGTTTTTGCCTTGGGTGACATCTGGGTAAAATGAATGAAACTATTGTCAATTTTTCGTATAATTATTTTCTGACTTTCCGTGAGACATTACATACATTACATATATTACATAGATGTAAAACAAGCTTTCTGTGAGGCATTCATGCAAGCACAAAAGCATCACCTGTGGCAAAATGAATCCACAGCTCCCGTGAGCACAGAGAGAGTCAGATGGAGGAGATGAAGAAGAAGGAAGCCTCTCTGATGGAGGAGGAGAAGAGGTTGACCCAGATGTGCGATGAAGTGAGGGCATCGTTGGCACAAACTCTATCTCGGTGTCAGGCAGGTTAGTGTTCCCACCACGAGGAAAGGGAGGTTCATTGTTCCCTCTGTTTGAGTGTTGCCAACAGACAGCAATTTGGAGTTGTGGTAAAAGAACTTGATCTGGGAGCAGGGGTTGCTCGTTTGAATCTTGATTGGGGCAATGCCTTTGCACCCTTGAGTAAGATCCTTTAATACTTTTTCTCCTTGGCCACGGGGATAGAAGAAAATGTCAGAACCGTAAATTCTCTTTGATGTTTGACAGTGATAAAAAGAGATCACAGATCTTCTGTACAAGGTACTATTTGTATTGCATCATTTCACTTTGGTGTCCATGTTCCCTAGCAATGCTGAGCTAGACAACACTGGATTAGTGATTATGCCTGACACATTTGGTGTCAGATTCATAATTCTTGGTGGGACACTGGTGCCACTGATCTCTTCCTTGCTCTCCTGCCATATATTTCATACCTCATAATCAGTTTCCTATAATCTAAACGATTGCTGTGTGCAAACGTTATGAAATTTTGAAAGAACCAGTTAGTGAAATAAATAGTGATGTTGTGTCTCTGTCCCTCAATGCCTCGGTGTATCAGCGGAGGAGAAGCTGCAGCAAAGACAGGACCAGGTCACCAGAGCAGCATCCAAGCAATCGAGGAAGGTGAAAGAGGAACAGCTGGTGGATGAGCATGTGACCAAACTGGGCATTCCGGCCACACTCAGCCAAGTGGGCATCAAACCGAAGAGAGGCAGGAAAAAAGCCGTCTGAAGAGGCCCATACTGTGAAAGATGCCCGTGCAGCTGCTGTTGAGTGAAGTATCACTGTCATTGGTCCTGCACAGATGGGCATGCAACTTTGTCCCTGTTCAAAATTGTAATGGGCTCTCACTGCTTAGAATCAAGCAACAGCTACTGGGATACAGTGGGAATTCTCTGTGTATTGTGTAAATATATTTTGAATGTCTTCGGTATAGTTGTGCAAGTTTGGACAGCAATGATGGCTTTCCTTCTCAAATCTCAAGAGTGATACCTGTTCAGACTGGTCAAGGCCATCACACTAGTGCTAATTACAGTCACATGACATGTGACCAGTGTAGTCAGGACCATCATTTCAAACTGCCAACAGCTCTCCTACAAATCATCCAGCCTGTTGAGAGACTGCTCTCTATGATATGCTGCAGAATATGAAGCAGTGCACTCCCATAAAAAAATAATTTGCTGTGGAAATGTTTCCTCACATCAAGGCAAGGCTGGGATGTTTTTGATAGGTCACCATGATATTGACATGTACCGTGTTGTAGTTTCCTGTGGCAGGTTGTGTTTTTAAATATAGTACTTGTCGAATCTTTCTTGCAAGGAATCGAATTCCCAAATTTTATATTACAGATATTTGTGTGCAGAAATTTACGTAACTTAAATAAATTTACAAAGTGACGACTGAGAAGTTTTATGGTAATGCAAAAGAATTGTGCGTGTCTGCCCTCGTGTGGAAGATGAGAGCATTACAACTACTTAATGGCTTTTTTCTGTGAGGCATATGTTAAATCTACCTGAGGTGGAGCTTTAGCATCATGAATGAGGATAACTCATCATGTAGCGCAAACCTCCACTAGCTTTAGCAGTTGTCTTCTTAAGCAATGACTGAAATGTGAAAAGATACCTCTTTCTAACATCATATATGACTTGCTGGTGAATATGTCGTGTGTACAGAGTGCAATATAATAAGTAGTCCTACAGATATTACATATTTACCGGTCCATCTGCTGGAGGTGAAGGGAATTGCATTTCAGGCTTCATGTGCAGATTGGCTGATTCCGTTAGGTGTTGGCTGAGGACTGCCTTAAGGAACAAGTTAGCTGAAGCAGCTTCAGTGACACAGAAGACACCTTTGCAAATTTGCCTCACAGTTGGACAAATAGGGTAGGGCAGCTTGCCTCTGAAACACACTGCCCTCGCTGTGACTTTGGATGAACTGACTGCACCCACTTTCACAATCTATAATTAACTAATTAACTTCCCTGTGCATCAGTCCAGCACGCCAGATACCCTTTCTGTAGAAAGTGAAACCTGTTTTGAGGAATCGAGAGGTCATATTGAAGGGTTTTGCTTCCTCTTTCTCCTTTGCATATCAACAGATTTATTAGAAATAAAAGTACCAATCTGTGTAAATATTTGTTTATATATTGATATTTGTAAATGTTCACATAGTATATTTCTTTTGACTTCCAAGCCATTGTACAATTTGAAATCAATGTATTTTATATTTTGCTGTGAAATAATTAAACCAACAAACTGTTTGTGTTTTTTTTTCCCCCTGCAAATGGCAGTTGCACATTGTTGGCCCCCATATGACCTTTAACTGCAGACTTGGTCCCTGGTAGTGCAGCTATGAACTCTTACATGTATAACCATAGACTAGTGGATATTGCTGCTTGATTTCCTTCCTGAACTCCCTGCCTTTGGCCACCCACCCCCTCTTACATTATGTGATGTTCCATACGATCTTTCTCTATGCCCTGATTGGCCTAAATAGTCTGATTTTCTAACAACCAATAGCTTTCCTTCACTTTACCTGGCCGAAAATGGGTCTGACTGGTTATCGACACTGAATGAACCCAGAATTGCGATGGCAAAACTCATTTTAGCCAAATTCTGCTCATGTGATGGTTGAAACTCGCATTTCGCAATGGACAAACTAATTCTGTATTGAGTCAGATTAGGTTGCTGGTGTGCGTAAGAAGGGTGTTGGTTAACAGGACTTTTTCAGGGTCATCAGTTTTTATAAACCCAGAACAACACGGACAAGAATGGCATTGGAGAACCTTGAAATTAAGAATGGAACTTCGGTTTAGTGTCTTGCGTTTAACATTATGTAAAAAGTAAGTTTTAAAGTGTAGTGTTAGATTGTATTTCATAAGAGACTGTATGGTATAGTATATTAATTTGTATCACAGCTATACCGTGTAACAGGATTTGTGAACACTGAAGTGCTCTCTTCTGGAGCCGTTGTGAAAACAGGTGGGCTGACCGTCCTCTGAGCCTCTTACGCCGATGCCCTGTAAACACTAACTGCAGAAGAAACAGATAAACACCACCTGATTCATTTGTTCTTGACATAGACCCCTAGCTATTTACTGGCTCATCTGTCATGCAGTACGTGGTGGTGGGCCAATTAGTGACAGAGCCGTGTGGGGGTTAGGTGGCTGACTGTTAATTTGTTTGCTTTCTTGGTAGGTAGATGCCATATAACGCAGTGTTAAGATGAGACTGCTTGTGGCAAGTGGCAGCTGTTGCAGGAGTGTTTAGAGATAGCTGGGAGAGCTTTGTGTGTGATGCATGCTGTCTTTACAGGTGGTGAATGCTACTCTGCAGGGGATCTGTGTGTATTGTGTTTACAGATGGCGTCTGGTACTCCAGTTAAACTGCGTTGTTGCAGAAAGAGCCCTCTTTCTCTTTTTAATACATCCCTTTCTTTTGCAATCAGGCCTGATGGTATTAGTCCACAATGGAAGGTTTATTCCTCTCAGCTGAGCAAGCAAGTCTGCAGCCTTCTCCTGTGCCACACACATGCACACCAACACTCACACAACAGAGACGTGCGCACACACACACACACACACAATGTGGTGCTAAATTTACACACTGTCACCAGGGGTCTGCATGTGTTTGATGTGATGAAATTCGCCTGCCTTCTCTCCTTGGGCAGTCAGAAGACAGATTGCCCCGAAAGAGCTTCGCACTTGGGGTTACTCAAAGTGCTAATCGTATTACCTCAACATTACTCTCCCTCCGTCTGAACCCTCTCTCTGACTCCTCTTTATCCCCTTTTGTGATGAGCACTTGACCCTATCAAGGCCTGATGGATGATGATTCAGCCAATCACCAGATACAGTGAAACCGTCCAACAGGGACTACATCTCATTTGGAGTATTGATTGATTTAGTGAAAGGGGATTTGTAATTTAAATAAGGACGCTGGTGGCTACTCAGTCATACTGGGAACGATGGCCGAGGCGTGAACTGATTGATGGTAGCTCTGGTTCCTGGAATCCAGCCCTTGTGCTGCTAGTTAATGCGGTCTGTAATAGAAATCTGGCTTTATATGGGTTAATCATCTAAGAGCATCTGCAGAAGAATGCTTCAGTATGCCTTGGGACCATGTTCTGGCCATATTGTGAGCACACATTGAACAGCTCCTGCCCACTAAAATAGATTTATGAAATGAATGAGATTTCAGCTTCCTGTTAGGAAACGCAGAGGGTGTCTTCTCAGTTCTCTCTGTTCCTTTCCAGTCGGGACTGTATCACACTAAACGGAACCAGTTGATGTATTTATGTCAGGGGTTACCACAGTTTTGTTGAGGAAGGGTAAATTTCCAGAGATTACATGAGATGGCCAGCCACTGAGGGCAATTTGACCCCAGTTTTTCCCCTATACAAAAGAATTATTCCCCAGTACTGCCAATTATATCTTGATTTTGTAACTACTCTCAAAGATTGCTTTTTCTTTGGCTGTTCCATGTTTCTTTTCATTCTGCTAATGTAATGCGCCCTGTTCAGATGCCAGTTATTTAAAGATACAGTGCGCGCATAGTGACAGTATCAAGTTACCTATCAAAATTGATTGGAAAGCATCCACATTTAATCTAAAACACAGAAGAGACCTGTGGTCAGGATATTCCTGAATGGTCTTAAAGGTGCATTGTCACAGTAATTATGTACGGTTTTCAATAAATGTTAATGATATGAGTGTGTTTCAGTAGGTTGGATTATTGGCAAGTGGGCATGCCGTGCTTCATGCAGTGTACCTGGGGGCCGCCCCACCAATGCCTGGTTTAGATAGTCGATCAGTCCAACATGCTGTCTAACAAGCACTGACATCATCCTCATACCTACCCCCCAGCATGCCTTGCTGATTGCATTATACCCCTGCCGTTGGAACAGTATAGTGTTTCCATGGCAGCTAATTTAGTCAGGAGACTTCCTGTCATCTGTGTGACGGGAGAGTGATGGGGGGGGGGGCGGGATGAGACCCTCAGAGGAAGGCAGGGCGTCAACCAGGATGAAGTCATCCCCCTGGGAGTACCTAATTAAATTGAACAAGCCCACGCCCCCCCCACTGGTGCGCCCCTCTTTGTTATCACCCCTAAGGCCATCCCCCATTATCTTTGTCTAGTTTCCTCAAGACAAGAGGGACGATACATCAAATAACGGAGGGATCAAAGCCCAGACGCGTTACAGGCAGACGGTGTCTGATCAGCGGAAGCGCTGCACAGTCCCCTATGCATCCAGACCCCGTCACTCTGCCCACAGACACCAGCCGCCTGTACGAGTTCGCTCCATCACAGCTAATATCTCCCAGGAGTATGAGGTATAAATCCGTTGTTCTCACAGCTACAGATGTGGAATGATCCGGAACCGGGACTCTTAACACAGGGGACTGGTTTAATAGACATTCATGTGTTGTGCTTTGTTTTTTTCTCAAAATCTTGAGGACTGGGAAGGATAAAAATGTGTCTGGATATATAGGGCATGTAGTTTCCCATGATTATTGATTTAGCTGATATTAATCCATTTTTCATCGTTCTATGCTGAGGTTTTATTTTTGGTGGGAGCATGATTCAGGTTTCTGTGAGGTCATCATGTTTTCTCACAGTGCGATGGGTTCCCTGTGTTCCATATCAGACTGTACTCACAGTTGACCCCTCTGTTCTCAGAGCCTGTGCCCCTTATTATTTCTGAATCACTAAACTGACTCACATGGGAAAGACAGGCGCTGGGTGCTTGACTAACAGGGGGGCTGCTTTATTCGGGAGCTTAGAACACTCTCCATCTCACTCAGGAGGGTACAGATGCATAAATATAGCACTAATCTTACAGTCTAACAGGAATTTCCACATTAATATAACCCAACTTCCCATTACTCACTGCCACCTGCACTACAGTTCTGTGGGGCTTAGTATTTATGTTGCCAACCCCATGTAGAATAAAATGATTCCTTGCTGTTTCTGAGAGCCTATTCCTTCCATCTCTTTAGTGCACTCAGTCTGAGAAACCCAGCTGTGTTTGTCATCCCATTGGTTCATTTCCTTAGTAATCAGTTCCCTGCACTGCTGTAAGGAATGTGCTGATTTGGTGGGGATCGCACTGAATCGGAGTATCTGTCTGGGTATGTGGATGCAGGTTGGAGGTATGTGGGTTTAGGTTGGAATCAGTATGCTCCTGGTCTGCAGGGGATGATGTTGAAGAGATAGAGCAGCCCTGTTCTGTAGGTTCTGTCCTGGAGAAGTGGGGTGGAGGGGGGGGGAGGGGGTCTAAGCTTGAAGAGGCTTTATTAAAGATAGAGAGATATTTTGAACTTCCACATAATGTGAAATCTGAGCTTGCAGTTTTCTCTGCGTACAAGGTGATCATTTATTTAGGGAGGTGAGGTTTTCTCTCGTCATCGATTTCAGGGCCCTCCCCCTGAGTCTTCCCCTGCCTGCTGTCACGCGTCCCCGGCCTTTTCCCAGTGCTCCCACCAGGAGATCAGCCTAATCAGCGGGCAGAATCTCCCCCTGTTTCACTGTTCAGTGCACGGATGAATTATTGATGGGGCGCGGAGTCATCATGGGTAGGGGGAAAATGTCTCGATTGCATGATTAGACGAGTGTCTCTGTAGTTTCAGCGCTGCTTCACAGAGATGCAGGTTCTACGTGGTTATTCTCCGCTGAGATCTGGAAGCAGGCCTGTGTGCTGTGCATGATCTGTTTACCCGCTTTGCCCCTTTATAAAGGAGTGGAATCAGTCCAGACAGGTCTGCATCACAAGGACATCAGTCGTCTTGTGTGCGTGTGTGCACGCGTGTGTGTGTCAGCATGTGTGTATGCGAGAGAAAGATTCATGACTGAAGTGCTCCATATGAGAGAGCGAGTGATTTATGAAATAAATGGTTTGTGTGGAAATTAATGGCTCGGAACAAAACGATGCTGTTGGGAAGAGTGCACGCTTGTGGACTGCGATGTTAGCGCAGTCAGATGGAACTCAATTTCATCAGCTGGACCCGTGTCACTTTACGTATCGGCTTGCAGTTGCCCTCTACTCAGCATTTGCATCTCAATAGGTGGTGTGGTTACAAGCACAGATGTGGATTTCACCACCGAGCAAAAGAATGATGGCATTCAATTCAAGGGGTGCCTGGTAACAGAGGGGGTTTAAGAGTGATGTTGCAGGGTACGCTGGTAGTGCCTTTTCTCTCGCTGAAGCTCGGTTATCATCACTGACAGCATATAAAACACTGAATGAATAGCAATAAGAGTGTATATGCATGAGTGTGCACGTGTGTGTCGGTGCATCTTTGAGTGCCTGTGTGCGTCTCCTTCCAGGAGGATGTCACACCTGAATAAAGCTCCTCATTCTTCATTTTGATGAGCTTTTGTCAATGCACTGAATTTAGGTCTTTTGTGCGAGGGTGCTCAGCTATTCCAGAGTGCAATATTCCTGGTTTTGGGTCAAATACACTGCATTGTTGTGAACTTATACTAAAACAAGCAACATTGCCTGTGTAATTTCAGAATCAGGTCAGAGTCCGCTCGTGCACAGATGTCTGGGATGAGGCTATGACGTTAATTTGTCAACAGAATTTCTAATCTCTGCTATTGTTGTTGTTGCCTGTGAGCTTTACTGGGTTTTTGCAATTTCACTCTTTTTCTCTCTTTCTGTCTTTCCATGTCTGTCCTCCTCATCTTTGAGAATCCTCTTTTAACCCATTAGTAAGCAACTTTGATGTAACATGTGAGCTTGCTATAATGGAATATGTTCTTTGATTACAGATGGAACTCAACTGTTAGCATTGTTAGGGTGTCTGCCTATCTATCATCAAGATCAATATGCCATGATGCCTCTTTCCTACAAAGTAATGAGTGGGTTAATGGGAATATTGAGATAAGGAAAGAGTAGAAAACTGGATAATCTCGCTCGTCTCGCTGACTACTGTTAGCGGGGCTGCAACAGATATTCTATTTGCTTTATCCCGAAAACTCAGTCACAGCCATTGTTGGAGCTGAAATGTTGTGGTCTCTTTATTAAATTCATGAAGTGGCAGGACAGACAGAACATTCATAGTGGCAACTTGTGCCTCTTATTACCAAAAAAAACCTCTTTCACAGAGAGGTATGACATCAGGAAGACATGACTGACAGTCTAACATCCTTTAATGATTAGACCATGATTAGACCAGGTGAGGCAATCATTTCTTAACTTTGTTTTTGAAAGCCTGTTTTGCAATTTATAATACTCTATTAATTTGGTGCTGAAGATTACCATGGCTCACTGGTAAATAGGAACAACACAATCTCTAAAGCACATCAAGGTAATTGAGTCTGTCCTCAATCAATTTCCAATTCTAAGTAAAAATGGTTGTTAAAAAGCAAAAGTTTTCTGCTTGTGAACTGAGATATTTTCATGTGGGATAATTAAAGGGTTAATATATACTAACTTCTGAGTAAGAACATGATATCTACAACTCAGGTGCGTGTTCTTGATGGGATTGCTTTAAACCCTCACCTGTGTCATGACACAAGTAGCCTTGAGAGAATTCCTCTTGACGGTGTCTCTGAAAGAAGACGGAGGGAGATACTTTCTCCAGTGAACTTTGCCTGCAGCTCTGAAACTGTAAACTTCTTACCGAACCTCTCATCAACAACATGCCAAAGCAGCCTGTTCTCACTCCCACACTCCTAATGGGGAGAAATATGTATTTTATTGTATTTCTTTGTAATGGATAGCATTCCTGCCTCTCACAATGACCTGCCATTACAGAGCATTTATCATGCAAAAAAACGTAAGTACTTAATCAGTGCAGCCTCCCCATTCTTATTCCAATGATAGATGTGTGTACACATATTATCTGCAGCTCATTAACACTCCTTTAATGTTAATTTCCCTAATCAATCGTTGCTGTCTACTAAGACATTTGTTGTGACTGACCTGCTATGTCCCTATAACTGTGTGAGTGAGTCAGTCTCTGTCACCTTTTGCTGTGTTGTTAGTGTTGGATCAGGAGTAACTGCAAGGCAGCAGGCTGCTTTATAAACCTCTGCCACTTCAAGCTTTCCCTCCTCATTCTGGTAGTTTCAAGCACTTTTATCTCTACCAGCTAGCTTGTACCTTGCCTGGCCAGCTATTGAAACTTGGTCATGCAGTAAAATATCTAATATTGTTAACCCCTTATATGGCTTTTTTCTTGTGCTGTACTCTGCCTCACATGTAAGTTGCTTTGGATAAAAGCATCTGCCAAATGAATACATGTAAATATAAAATGGTTTAAGATTGGGTCCCACATTAAATCAAAGGCAGCAGTGTGGGGTTATAGTCAAGGAGCTGGGTTTGTAACCAGAAGGTTGTTGATTGACATCCTGGTGTAGGAAACGCAGATTTCTGTTTGAGCAGGGTGCTCAGACTAAACTTCCTCAGTAAAGACCCTGCTTCATAAGTGGATGACTAATAAAATGTGGGCCAAGTAAGTAGCTCCCGCAGGGTACCTGCAAAGCAAATAAGTAATGAAAACGCTTTGAAAATGACAGATAAGCTAATCATTAAAGCAAGAACACAAGCAGAAGGATCCGTATCAGTCTGCGAGTGAGTCACGGGCCTGTGACCAAATAAGGCTGTGAAGAATGAAGAGGAAATGTTCCGGCTTTACCGGTGAAATTTACAGGCATTTAGCTGTTCTCAGGACGCTCTCACAGGGAACACTAACATCAGAGGGAGTGAGAAAGCCACTCAGGAGTCTCTGAATCACACCAATCATTTGCCGTGGTGTGCTACAGGGGTCAGGAATGCCCCCTCACCCCTACAGTGAGTGACCCTTGGGGAATGTGGCCCTCTCAGATACGCGGTGACCAGTGACTCAGGATTGGAGCTTTCTTTTTGACTGATCCTCCCCGGGGGGCGGAGTGGGGGGTGTCCCAGACGTCTCAGGTCTCTCTCACTGTGCCTCACCTGGTAATCTCATGATCTTGAACATGGATTTTTTTTAATCTTTCCAAATCTGATTATCATCTTCGCTGAAAAAAATGAGGTAAGCACTGTAAAGCCCGTACTGGTCACATGAATGGAATGTGTACTACGGGAAGTTTTCAGAGAATCAAAACGAAAATAGACAACAGCTCAAAATGTTTACCCATCCAAAATTCCCCTCCACAGGGCAAATCTTGATATCATCACCGCTGCCCCCTCCCCCATATCTCGAATATTGTGCATTTGCTGACCCCTTGACACGTCTGGCTTCCTGTCTGCACTGCATTACCAGGAAAAAAATGGGTATTAGTAACAATAACATCCATAACTCATGCCCAAATTGCTTTCCGTAACTGTTTTTTCAGGTGAAAAAGAGTTTCAGGTTTTGAAGGGCTTGGCCTCTAACTGAAACCACTATTTGAGCAGACTTGACATTTTCTCATGTCTTGTTTAGATATTGTATAAAGGTGTTGCAGCTGTCTGTGTTTCCTGTGCTCAGGCTATAATTACACTGGATCAAGCAGAGCGTGTCACTGTGAAAACAGTCCTGTCAGCCTCACACTCTGAGTGTGTTCGCAGTGGGGGGGAGTGTATTAATGACGCACAACAAACACAGGAAGTAGATGTGGTGGGAGAACTGAGGGAGAGGAATGAGCTGGCTCCATGCTTCACTCTTAAGTATGGTATGAGAATGCAGTTGAGGGCCAGTGATATGCTGAAGATACCAGGAGACAGATGTTTGTGGTCAGTTTTTATGAAATAATGACAAATATTCTCATGAAGGGGCATTGCATATTTTGGCCTAGCTGGCCTCCTGTTTTGATATATTGAGGTACTAATATAACCCACTAAACTGTTACAATCCCAGCATGTCAGGACTCCATTGATTTATCTTTAACATTTTTCCTTTTGTAATTACCAGTGGCATGCTCCCTTGTGTTCAGTTTAAATATTCCAGTTAAAATAAATAAGTGTTCTTAGTGGTGAGTGCATTTGAGTGCATGAAAAATCATAGGATCATTTGCTTATGGTGTTTTTCACACTAATTAGCATTATTGTTTAATATATGGGGCTGGCAAATACAGAAAGCATACACATACATGAGTGAACATGTCTGTGTTTGGAAACATCCCTTATGTATTTATAGAGAGTTCTTATTACGTGGAATATCTTAAGAGAAATCATAGCAGAAGCAGAGACGCAGGTCCAGGCTTGACAGTGCTCTAGACTATTGGCAGAATGACTAATCGAGCTGAATGGCCTGTTCTTGTTATTAAACTTGTAATGTTCTTTACATGCTTGTTTATTTAGCTAAGCCAGTTTTCCATTTACCTCCTAGCTATTTTACTGGAGAAAAACACTGAGCATTGCTGTAATGCTACGCTAGCTGATGCCAATTTTCATTGATAGAGTGAGATTTGTTGGCTCTGTGGTCCTTTTCATTTCCCCTGATGAATGAATATGAAGTAGATTTGAGTGAGTGATTAGTCATACGCTGTATTCACAACACTGAATTTCGCGGAGTGTGGTTTCGTGAACAAAAGCTGCCATCCTTTCGAATGTGCGCTCCTGTTTCTCCCTGCAGCCTCAGACTGGAATCACGCTTCTGAAAACACACGCCAGCCCTGTGTTTACTCAGCCAGAGAATACACCTTATCTCCTAAAGTGCTCGTAACAGCCACACATTTGTGCCATTGGTAGAAAAAAAAACAGTGAACACAAGCACAGCAATTGGAGCAGATTGCAGGCTCTAAGCGGTGATTGTTGCCACCAAATGAAAGTTCAGTCAGCGTGCGCTTGTACAGTAACAGAGGTTGTTATGTCAGGGCAGCGTGGCTGTGATTTATGAAGGGTCTAATTTGGCCCTCGCGCGGTGTCTAGTCACATTCGGCGTCACTCGTCTGAACTCTCGTTCTGTCGTAGCGGGAAATTCCAGATCGGCTCACAAGGTAAACGCATTCCTTTAAAATGAGAACCAAAGTGGATTATTTGGACTGGCGGAGCGGCGGTGCCAAACACACGCACGACGTCCCCGCCTGACCTGACTGTTTTTGCACAACACCTTGGGAAATTCCTTAATGTCTCTGAAAATAAATGCATTTCAAAGGACCGTCCGAAAGAAAACACAGATTAAACTGGACTGTGAAACACAGAGCTGTGGGAAACATAGGATCAGGTCCCTGCTTCTTATGGTGTGCTCAGCCTCGAACCCTCAAGCAGTGGAATGGAATACTCTGTTTCTATTGGCCACGCTCGCTTACACCTGAGCTGTGCTGTTGGCTCATTCGGATGGAGGCCGATGGCTTACCTTGGTGTTTGTGCAAGCTGGAGCTCTCCCTCTGTTGCTTCATACAGCAGAAACAGACCTCCTGCTGCCCTATCTGTTACCTCCTGCTGGTGTCTCACATTCCACAATCCCCTCATACACACACACACACACACACTCTCGCTCTCTCCTCCAACAAGCAGAGTTGCCTTCAGGTCACATTTTATTTTTTTATGCCTAGAAGAGATTTGATTGAGCAATACATCTCTCTAAAGATGGACAAAGCAGCATTGCCCTCCCTTAGAAATATGGAATATGTAGCAGTGTCTGAATGACTTCAAAAAAATAAATCAAAAATTATTATAGTTTGCTCTAGTGCATGCTGCTTTTACATGCATTTTTTCTCCTCCCCTCCAGAGCAATCCGCAAAGAGGTGAAGAGCAGGGGTGGCGCTGATCCATTACTGCATTCCTAAACTGGTGGGAGGCAGCCCAGCTGATCCAGGATCAGTTCTCAGGGCATCAAATCGATTCATCAAGCCAGATCCCAGGCCTAGGGGAACATACGCCCCTGTCCGCTCATTTCCGCTATAGGGTCGCGCTCAGCATAAACTAATATTTGAAATAAACAAACACAGTGCAGATCATGGGTCTGAGAGTCTCCAGTGACTCCAAGGCTGATGTCAGAAGGACGGCCTAGTTTGGAGCCGGATGGGCCACAGACGGCAAAAAAAAAAAAAAAAACAGGCATTCTGGGAAACGGAATGGACAGGCGACAGGGCCTGAGTGCCTTGTGACGTCACGCTATGGCATGTTGTTGTTTGCTCACTTCTCCTGGGGAATTTTAACCATTCACAGCTGGGTTCTGAGCGCAAGCGTTGCCATCGCGTCTGGGCGCTTTGTTGCTCAGCAGGACCCTGTGGGTCAGCGGAGGTCACGGCTGTGGGTCCGGCGTTATCCTATCTATAGTCTGTCTGGGCCTCTGAAGTCTCTAGTCTTATATATTTAGTGCCATTTCCCCTCTCCCGCAAGAGAGTGGAAAGTGTAGAGGTAGAGGTCCTTAAACCCTCAACTCTTTGCTGTGACTCATTAACTTGCAGCTGAGAGTGTCACTCACACACGCTAATACGAGCTGTAAAGAGGCTGGTAGAAGCCGGCACAAAAGATGGCTGTCCTGGACAGCACGACTACTTTTCCATTGTAGTACCCCGTCAGCAGAGCTGTAGCAAGTGGTATTGTTCTGAATGCTAATATCTGCCTGGATCCAGATGAATACCTGGATTTTGTCTGTGGCCCTTTATAGTCAAAGGTGTCTTCTACATTGCCCCAACTGCTTAACTTTTCCACTTCTGCATTAGCTCCCACTCTGGTATGATTCCTGTTGTTTGGAGTTTCCCACTAAGGCAGGCTATGAACAGATAAGAGCCCTTGCAGATCAACGCACAGGCCTGAGGCAAAATCATGATTTTGACATGGAAGCGCCACACGATTGACACTGTCATAAACAAATTCAGCCTGGTTCTAGCTCTGTAGCAGAAAAGGTGCTAACGGGTGTCCTGGGCTGGGGCCATTAGATCCCCCTCTCATCTGGCCCTTGTTCTCCTCCCTCTGCACTCATGCCTCCATTTAGGAAGGGGGGCTGATTTAATTAGCGCTGGAGCCAGGCTGCTGTGCTTGTCCTGGGCCGTTTTAACCCCTTCACCCTCAGAGCGTCTCCTCTGTGACACTGGAAGGCCACTTTACCCTCAGGCTCCCTCTGTACAGCAAGCATCTAAACCTTCACCAGCTGCACCACCGCGTCTCTGAAAACCATCTGTCTTCCCACAGTACCTCCAAGCTGCATAAAACCATCTCCTTCTATTTGCACACATGCCATGACCACTGCACATCTGTGTGACAAGCACGTGCATGCAGCAGAGAAAGACCCTTGATGCAGACAATACTTCTGATTGATTTTGACTGTGGGGTCAAACTCGCACGTGACCTCTGACCCCGGTGACCTGTGACTCAGAAGGCCGAGCATGTGACCACACACCACCTCCGTGCCAGATTTCTCATCGCACCCTTGACCCGTTGGACACTCTTCATCCCGAGCGTCTCGCAGACTTGGGGTGAGCAATGTGTCCCACGCCGCCTGACGAGGTCGTTCTTACACCAGGTGTGAAAGTTGGTTGTGGGTGTGTGTGCTTTTTCTCTTATTACAAAACTGTGTCTGCATGTTTTGCACTCTCCAGACCATTAAAAGTCACTTTTTAAGTGATGCAGCAAAGAGGAACACTGACAGCATATACATACAGTGTGACGGTGAAATCTCAGCAACATCGATCTGATTGGCTCAGAGACCCATTATGTCATAAAACATTTCAGACCCCTGCAGAGAGTTTCAGAGACTGTCTGAACTGTCTGGGCCTCAGTGCCAGCACTTCAATCAAATAAATGACCCAAAGGGCCATAAAAGAGTGCCTTTTGTCTTACTGCCAAAATATGGTAGACATGGAAGTACTTCATTTCTATTCTAATAAGCAATTTGTATTGCTGAAAAGAATGAAAAGAATGCACGCAGTGCTAAATGGAGAATTCGCTTGCTCAATCTAATGACCCTTTCTTTTACTGTGAGGGGAATTCCAAACAAAACCTTTAACTCAGCAATAAGAAGGGATCAAAATTTCTTAATGTTCTTTCACAACTCCTGTTTAAGAAGAAGTCCACTTGTCAAAATTTTACTTTCCTAATAAAGGATGTGTTTCAGCACACCAGGCACCTATCTGTCCACCTGCAGGAACCACAACTCACTATGGGACCAAAACCCACCCAAGGATGGTGGTATGTAATTATCCTGATGATATGTGTGTGTGCGTGTGCATGTGTGTTTGTGTGTGTGTGTGTGTGTGTGTGTGTGCATGTGTGTGCGTGTACGTCTGCGTGTGTGTATGCGTGTGTGCACACACACGTGTGCGCATGCATTAATGTCTACATGTGCATATGTTTTTGTATGTATACTTGTGTGTACACACATACACATGTGCACGCTTGTGTGTGCATTTTTGAAAATATCCAGCACACTGACACACTGAAAGTTCACTAGTCACTGTTTGGACTGTCCATGCTGCTGCACGAGGCCAGCCTGTAAAACACAATGAGGGCTAATTCAGACAAGAGCAGCGCCTTCATTAATGAGACAGCAGCAATCCAGCCCTTAGTACAGAAGGATTTATTTCCACTATTGGCTGGTCCTCCAGACTGTCAGTAATCGCTTTACACTTCCCACCCAGGGAGTAACAACGGTATTGATGACCTGCCAAGCACCCTGGTTGTCATTTAATTTAATACACTGGTGCGTTGGTCTAATCTGCCCGCCTGAACAATGGTGAAGACCAGCTAAAGGAAGTGTCTAATGTGTGTTATCCCGTGTTGCCGGATGCAGAGATTATGGCTGTGACAATGGAGGGCAGGGGAGAGGTGGCTGTATGCCACCATGGGCAATCCATCCCGGGACGAGACGCCGGAACAGCTGTGCAGATCCTCTCTGAATCGATGGCCGTCACTAAATCACTGCAAGGCCGGTCAGCGTTTAACAAGCCTCCATCACGATCGAGTGTAATCAAACGCGCACTCCCACCTCAGCTCAGACCGCCCCTTTTAGAGTCCTCCACGCTGAGATGTGATTCACCTCACTCCGGAAACTTCCATCCGTTCACTGGGGGCAGTGATGGTGCCTTGTTTTTGTAACCCTTAAAAGCTCACAAACTCAGATTAAATTTTCCTGACTCTATTTTAGTCACAGCTAAACACACTTGTGAACCCCCAACCCCCCGCCCCTGCCCCACCCTCCTCTACTCCACCCTGTGCACCCATCCCCCCCACCCCACAAACATCCCGTCCCCTCGCTTGCCAACCAGTGTACCATAATCGCCTCGCCCACCACATCCCACACACTCCTCCCTCCGCACAGTCCCCACGGCTCCCCACACAATTAAAGGACGGCCGTCGAGCAGGGAACTCCCATAATCCCCTACCCGTGTCACCGCGGGGCTTTCTTCAGCTCCCAGAGCTGTGATGTCATGCACAATGGCCTCACGCAGTGATGACAATAGTGAGAGCAGCTGGTCAGTAGTGTCTCAGACACAGTGATGCCGTCCGAGGCTTCTCATTGGCCAGAATGACACAGGCAGGCTCAATCAATCAAAGAGAGAGCACGGAGTGAATCAGCCCACAATGGCAGGATACGGATTTAACAGAAGTGGGCCTGCTGTGAGTTCCGAAACACCCGTGCTCTGTGCAGGGCACTCCAAGAGGGGCGATTAGGTCACTGAGCTGAAGAGCACGGTCCCTAGCTATAGAGGCTGGTCATAGTTTTGCTCTGACACCAGCAGAGTGACATCACCTTTTGTAACAGACACTTGGCTGCCCACTCAAAAGACTCGGCTCTGCTACACAGAGACCAATAAATTGAAAGCAGCCCTTTGACTAATGGAAGGTTCTCATTGCAAAGGCAGGTGAAAGTCACAGTGGCAATGCGTATCACATTGGCTGAAAATAGCTTTATTGGTGCATGATGTACAATTTGAAATAGTAAAAATAGTACAAAGTCAAACCCATCATCCAAAATATCCTACATTGATTAGTTTTATTGTTGCTTTCATTATCCTTCATTGTTATTGCATACATATCTCACATTCTGTGCAGGTCAGGATGTGTTAAATATAACCAAATCCGTTGGACATGAACACCTTGGTCATGCTGGTAACAACCTCTACCTCAACCTCTGCGTGATGCACCTGATTGTCACGGCAATCAGGTTGTTGACACTCAACACACACACAACCTTTACCTGATCAGGGCCTGCTTTCCCATGGGTAACATGAGTCGCACAAACAAAAACAGCTACTGTGAAACCTACTGCCAAATCACTATATGGTTCACTTTTCTCTTTAGATAGTCTGCCTCATGATGTACGCACAATGTAATATTGTACAAGTTTTAGGCTCTGTATACATGACCTGTGTGTTACACCTAAGTATAACTGTTACACATTACATGATTTTTAAAGAATCAATATTTAGATTTTAGCAGTTTATAGCGGTTTTGCTCCTGTTGTTCTTCTTGCTCCCGTGAGATGTATTTAATGTGTTTCGCCACAGTGGCCTTGTAAGACATTTTGGATGAGAACATCTGCCAAATAAATGATAAGTAAATAATGGCATAACCAAACCCACAGCGTTGACAAACTGAGGGTTGATGAACCATGTGTGGCTTTATCACTGGGTGTCTCACATAGCTTTGAAACCAATACATGAATTACGGCCACGACTGCCGCATTCAATGCCCATAAAAGAATCATATTGCTAATGTGACTGTGGGGCAGGCCCATGGGTTGATCCTTGAGTACCAAATGGATTTCTGCCCTAGCAGGATGGAAACCACCAAGCCCGGCAACACATGCTAGGCAATCACATATCTGAGATAAAGTCCCATGGTGATGAGGCGGTTGGGACGACCCCATGGCAAGGGAATGTAGCTTTAACCTATTTAAAAAAAAAAAAAACCCTGTAAAAACTTCAGAGTGGAGGTCATGTCAGCTTTGTAGAGAGATGACCATGAGATATCCCGTCCAGTGTCCCGGTGGCTAATCTAATCGTTACCTAATCACATAGGCCAGCGCACAATATCTCTGCCTGTCCCTCACACGGCCCTCTGCATTGTGTTAGTACAGATATTCGTGAAGGGTTAGGGGCAGGGGAGAGATAAAGAGGTCGCCCCCAAACTGCACCCCTCCCCCTCTTAGCCCCTCAGGGACGTTACTGATTAGCTTAAAGGGGCTCTCTGTTCTCAGGCTTTTTTCCCCGCAGGTAGTGAGGGAGTACCCAAGAGGTTACAGACTGGCTCTTCTGCGGGCGCCTGTACGTGCAGTATGTGGAAGCTGGGGGCGGCGGGGGGTCGTTAAAATGGAGGTATCAAGTGACCAATTAAGAAATGAGCTGTTCAACCTCCATTGTATGTCCACTGGCATGGGCCGAGTCAGCTGGGGGGCGGAACGCATCTGCCCCCCACAAAAACCAAAAAACCCCGACCAGAGATGGCCGTTTATCTGACAGGGACAATGCCTCTGACTGTCTGTGAGAAGAGCCCCTGTGTTTCGCACAGACAGAGCTCGGGGCTCCGCTCTTTGGGAGCTTTGGGAGATGCTATTGGTTCACCAGCACAAACTGTATGGGTTGCGCCAAAAGGACTACAGAGTTCAGTCTGTGTCTGCCAGCCATGAACAGGCAAAGCATCTACAAGGCATCAGGTGGCATTGCCTGCACTGCATTGCTGCCACTATCTGCTAAATCTCTGTAGCCTCTGATAGTGCACATGTACCTTTTTGTTTTGAAAACACTGAAGAAAAGTTATTTGAAATCACTGGACCATAAGCTGTGTGATCAGATGCTCTAGTTTCTGGCTGATCATCATCATGTATCTCCACAGGCTTCAAGCAGTAGGTATCAATGATCTGTTTGACACTGACTGCTTGACTGTGATATACTATGTCGCGACACCATGAGCAGCGCCATTCATTTGACAGTTACTCTTTACCTGCAGTTTACTGTTTAACCTGACCTGGTGACATCATCGACACGAGGTTTGAGTGATCGACAGCGCATGACAACGGCTCTCTGTCCTTCAGGGTCGGCGCGTTTCAGAGGATGGTGGAAGGTTGCCAGATACTGAGAGGTTTCCACACTGCTCTCCCCAGGATCAGTGTCAACACAACACTCCAGCCTGTTTAGAAAACCTGCATTAGAAATCCAAAAATATCCTGACACAATTTGTTCTTTTTCAGGAAATTGAATGTGGTGATCAATAAACTCTAAACCTCTAATGTCCAAAATGCATTTGTGTCTATATAATTCAATATATCTGTCCCATCTCAGTTTTCAGAATTCAGATTGCACTTTATTGTCCTTCCAAGTGGAAATTTGTTTTGCAGCTCAATGACATTGACATATAAAAAGTATGTGGGCAGTGAAATAACCACCAACAGCCAAGAAAGAAATACAAAAAGTGCAGCTTAGTGTAGCAGTATGTGCAAATACTGGAATTGCATCATGAGTCTTTGTTTAGGAGCTGGATGGCCATTGTAATAAAGCTCTTAATGATCTGTGACTCAAGTGTGCACACAGTAACAATGCTTAACCACAGAGGTGCAGTTACTGTGGCTATTAGTAACCACCTGATGCCTAGTAAAGGAGTCTGAACCTTTTAGTTGGATGGTACCAAGCTCATTGGTAATATTTGTTACTTAGCAATCCCCAAGCCCATTGGTTCACTCAATTTGTACAGTGCATTTACACAATGGAAATTGTTACAAAGGACTGAACATAGTGCATTTTCCAGAGGGGACTGAAACACTTGAGAACCCAGGACCAATTAGGAAAAAAAACTGGAAAATTATTCCCTGACCTCGGCAGAGGTGTCTGAGTGACTCATAGAACAATCTGCCCAGCTCTACCTTCTTGAGATGTTAAAATGCAGCAACAAGATAAATGAGCAGTGTGCAGGCAATGCCGCCTGAAATGAGAATCTGTGCATGTTTGTTATCAGTGATATTAATATGAACCCGTTCTCGTCACAAATCAAGTGAAACTACTAAGGCACTCTTACCTGATGTGTTTCAGGACAATCCTGTCCAACACACACTGTGGTAATGAGGACAGGTGGGTGACAGGGTACAATGATCACAGCACTGCATTTTTATACAGCAAAAACAAAACTGCAGTTTTGTTCAAAGTCATCCTCTGTATGAGTGACTCTCTTGACACATTCAAGCTTCAGGGAGCAGTCCTGTCCTTGCCCATGGATCTCCTGAGCACTGGGAGGTTGCCAAACAGAAAGACTGCCTGTGTTCATGCCTGGGGCTACATTGCACCCAATGCACTACACTAACTGAGAGCTTTGTATTCAATCAGCAACCTTCCATGAGGTTTCCTGTACATACAGCATGGAATTAACCTAAAAATAATAGTGACACATTTTTAAAAATGTTACATGATAATTGTAGGCTAAACAGATGATCTTTTTCAGACAAACAGAACTACAAGACCTCTCCAGGCCATCTTAAAACCACAACAGAGAAACAGCACAGGTCAGGAACAGAGGGTTGGACTGTGAAATGCCTTCCATGAAACGAGGTGATTTTCACTGGGCTTAAAAATAGTCGTATACCATTATCATCACAAACTGGCCTCCACACTGTCCCTGCTGTCACCACAGGGTTCTCTGTCATTTCCACTGTGGCGCTACCAGGGTAGAGATGCGTCCAGTACTCATGCAGGACTCACAGACATGCTGTGAACTTGATTTAGCAATGTGATTCTGGTGGTATGGGCACACAATGTGACAAATTTAATCAAAGTTCCTTAAGAACTTAAGTGTAAATAACTTAAGAGTAGCTTCCACGCCAGTAAAACAAAGATGGAAAGGCTTTATGTTTATGGGTTTACCAGTTTGTGTCAGAGGCTGCTGTTTTGGGTTTAGGGATTTTGCATTTTGTTTGTATAAGCTTAGCCCCAGGTGGTATAGTAGGGTAGTGTGAACAAGAGGAAAACCCTAATTAGCAAACCTAATTTGGCCAAAAGGGATTCGGGGAATTGAAAAGTTTGTTCAGATAAAATGCAGCTCCCTCCCCTCCCCTGCTCTACCAGAAATAAAACAAAACGAAAACCTGGAGTGCAATGGTATTCCAGTGGTGTCAGAAACGGGTATTGAATGTCCTCGTTTTGTGTGGGCGGTTTACTGGTGCTAAATTTGTGTCTGGAACCTGTTCTGGTTTTGTCTGTGTGACATTTAGGGTAAGATTCCAAAGATTCCAGAGGGTCTGTTGGGGATTCCTTATCTTTCCTCATATAAAGCTTCAGCAGCACTTCAAGACAGTGACCTTGTATCAGAGTGCAAAGAGAGTATCTTCACACAGACCTGTATGTTAAACCACTGAAGGGATTATGTATAGTAGTTTAATCTTGAGGCAATACCACAGCATTCAAAGTGTGGAAAGTGAATTAATGAGAGGAGTTATGAGATTTCATTGCTCAGGGGAAAGGGGGAAGAAGAGTAAATTGAAATCAGCATTACTGCCAATAATCTCTGGCCTGGAGCTCAGGTGAATCTGATTGGGTCAGCCTCTATCTATTATGATTGAAAAACTGATTATCCCTTGAGCTCATGTTCAGATAAAGCTATCTCAGCTACTTAAGAAGGAACCGATTGAAACATATTAGCAGGAGGAAGACTCTTTTATTTGTCCTGATATGATTGATTCAATACAACCCAACAGACTGCCCCCAGCTTTCCCATGGATGTCGTTTCATGAAGGCTTACATTTTCGGTATGGATCTGTTTGGATTAACTCTGATTTATCGTCAGACTGATCAAATACAGGATGAATTAGCCAATGGAAAAACATTACGTGCGAGATGTCCCTCCCGGGATACAATGAGAAATGCATCCAAAAGCCTTTGAGGATGAGCCTGCTAATACTAAAGATAGCAACGGGGCTGCAGAGGTAAGTGGTATAAATCCTGAAGAGTAATCACAGTTTCTATTATTAATATAAGGGATATTTGGTCTGGATATCGAGTAGGAATTATTGTCTTCATAAACAAAAGTGCTTGCACGAATAAATACTCCTACACCCTTTTTTCCCTCTTCACTTTCTGCCGCAATCCCACCATGCACTTCTGTCAAGATGGAGCCACAGAGGCCCCACCTGGCCTTCTCCTCCTCTCGGACCACTGACC
Source organism: Megalops atlanticus (assembly GCA_019176425.1). Lineage (NCBI taxonomy): Eukaryota > Metazoa > Chordata > Actinopteri > Elopiformes > Megalopidae > Megalops > Megalops atlanticus. Next base: position 7,650,722 of record CM032886.1, read on the forward strand.
ACTGCAGAGATCTGCTTCGTAGGCCCTCTTCCAGTAACATGTTAGTGTCATGGGTGTTTATGGGAATGTGATTTGACCACCATTCAAAGAGCTCTCTTTTTACAGGACACGGAAGCACAGCACAGGCAGAGACATTAACACAGTCCCCAAGGACCCTCTCCACTAGAGATAAATCAACCGGTGATAGCGTTTGCCCCCATCCAGAGCCTGACCTCTCAAAAGCTCTAACGAGTGGACACAGGAACTTCCAAAGCCCTTTTAAAAGGCAGACTTGGTGTTCCAGGGACACACATAACATAATAATGAGTAATTAAGCCTTAATGGAACTTTTCAGCATTCTGTGTTACCATTCACAAGCTGAATGTTGTGGATTCAGAGCCTCAGTGACTGAACCATGAGTCATCTGAAATAAGCTTGTCACCTAAACCACAGAAATAAATGCCTACTTGTGTAAGGGCACATCTGAGAACACTTGAGCGAAAGAAAAGTAAGGAAAGTTCATTTAGGAAGTGTCAAAGGTGAAAAATAGAGCAAGTATGCTTTTTATAGCTTTGGCTTAAAGTATTATCTGAATCTTTCCCCTTAGCTCTCTTTCGAAGGTAATATTGCTGCTCAAAATGATATATTCAGCACCATATTCCCAAAGCCCTTAGACAGTCTTTTTTAGTCCCTCTCCCTTGCGTTGCCGGGTTTATTTATAGTCATGAGTACACAGACACACCTTAAACTGATTGCAGGAAGTTCAAAGTTCTCATTCTGGAGAGGTGGACGGTCCTGACCACAGACAGGTAACTACTGCCTGGCTCCGTCACCCCCTCCCCTGGGGAAAATCACAGACCTGCCCCTCGAGTAATGGGCTCATTTGTGCCTAATGACTCTTATCACGGGTGTAATATCCTGTAGTAAGTAAGGGTGGTTAATGTCCGCTGAGTCAATTTAACTTTTGCTGTGCAAGGGACTCAACTTTTTTATTGGGCACAATACAGGCGTACTTATGGTGGTGACAAATCCATCTGAACACAGCTGAAATGAGCCTGCCGTTAAATGAGCAGCTCAACGAAAATAGAAGGGCAGATGGAGACTGTTCGAATTTTTTTTTTTCTCGCGAGGCAATTAATGGGCTATAGATAGATGGTCGTGATCTAGGGGAGAGCAGCGACGAGTGCATCTCGCGGTTGCACATTTAGAATTCCAGATTGACCTCTCCATTCCACGCCATTCCGTCCGGCATTCCGTCTCACCAGGAATCCACCGAGATTACAGAATCGCTGGAATACCTTCTGGCGCGGTGCCTGAGACTCGTGTTAGTGGGAAAGGCTTCGGTTACTCTTCTCATGACCAAAAAAAAAAAAAGGACCCTGAGAACATTTGTTGGCTGATTTGATACCGTGCATGAGGAAGAGCAATTAAAGGGGATTCAAGAGGCTCGTTCTCTGATACGAAGCCCGTCTGCTGAGCTCGCCATACAGCTTAATATGATGGGGTGTGCTTTGGCAGTGAGTGTTACCAACGAGTGCAGTCATGGGTGACAGCTAGGGCTGTGGCCTTGAGGTAGCCTTAGCGTAACTTTTTTCAGCTCCGCGACAACCAGGCTGAGAATCTGAAACTGGGTCACTCCGGAACTGAGGGAGCCCCACAGCCCAAGGTAGGAGATGCCCAGCAACGCAAGGGCTGATGGGTAATTGTCTGCCTTCCTCCTAGCATGCCCAGCCAGCACATGAAGTGCTTTTCTGTGTGGGCCCACTGCTACAGATCTCTCAGCACAGACCATTTGAACTGAACAGCAGTCACTTTGGATTTGCTCCTTCCTGGCTCTGGGAGACCTGACAGCTTGCAAAATGTCTCTCTCTTTCCCCGCATGCAATGTCAAACTCCTCTTGGCCACCAGTGCTTGTAGTTTGATAGATGAAGTTTTAATAGAAGTTCCACATCTCTGTCAGAATTAAAAGTTTTGTCCAACTGGCGATCATCTAAAGAAGTTAATGAATTGTGCTTGCAGGGAGATAACCTACAAGGTTTAGATTTCAAGAATAATGTCAGTGTACCCAAGTCTCAAGGGATACAGAAACCTGTGATGGAGATGACTTATCTACTTGTAGGGTGCTTTCTACTTCACATCACAAGAATTAACTAGAAATAGGATTTTTTTTTATATTCCTCACAAACTGAGAGGGAGAGTAAATGCTAGGCCACGGTCTCCCATCATCCTCTTTGCTTGCCCTCCTTCTTGGAACCTGGGCCATTTCCAAAGTTATCCCTTAAGCCTTTAAGCCCTCATTTCGGGATGCGGAATTGATACAGCCCCGATTTCAAGGGATGTTCCCATCCTCGCCAGCGTGGAGAGGTGGCCGAAAGCCAGGCCTCAAATAAGTCCTCAGCAAAGCATAATGTGATGGTGACTTCAGACAACGGATCTCTGAAATGAAATCCCACACTGGAGAGGTGGTCATTGGAATGACATCTCACAAACCACTGTGGGCAGTAAAGCGTTGCCCCTCCGACAGGATTAATAATGAGTAATTATTAGCATGGAGAGTAATCATCAAAAACACATTCATTAGTGAATGGCTCATACATTTCTGACTGGCTGTTATTTAAAGTACTTTTATTAGGCTGCCAAGCTATGACATTAAGCACACTTAAGTATATTAGAGTATATTAGTATATTAGAAAATACATTAGTATATTAGAAATAGTATTAGTATATTAGAATATTAGAATATATATTATATATAATGAAATATAAATATATAAATATAAATATATAAATATAAATATAAAATTATATATAAAAAAACATCATAATAATCACTGTCGTCGAAAGCTATAACGCCCAAACATGTCATATGAAGCGTAATGTCATCGCACCATTCACACTGGTGATGTTTTTAAGTGTCTGTTCCAAGATGGATGCTTTTCACAGCTCATTCACAACTCTCTCTCTCAGATCCAGGAATGATTACTTGCTGATATCACCCCCAGGTCCCACGCAGTGATGGCGCATGGAGGGGCGGAGGGCTTTAGACACTGCACACTTCCTGACCCGCCGAGCACGCCCTCAGCATCGCTTCCTGATTGGCTGGCTCTCCTGCGGGAGAAGGAACAGCCTCCAGGATGCACTCTGGAGAGGAGCAGAATGCAGGTCTTTATTTAAAGGTAAACTGACCCCTTGTCTAGCCCTTGTAAATCTCACTTAATGCAGCTGATACCTCAGATAAGCAGGATCCCCTTGCCGGGATCCCTTCCTTTCTTGTTCAGCTACAGGAGAAACTCTTGCCTCTTAAGCTCACTGCTTCAGGTAGCGACAGAAGGGGAACATCTGGTGGGTTCCAGTCTTTGATGTCACGTCTCCTGGGAAGGTTCATCCAAAGGCAAAAAAATTGGAACTGAAGACCACAACACAGCAGGGTGCATATAATTGACATTAGCGTGACTTGCGATTGGATGAAATACATTTCCAATAATGTAAAAATTGTAACCTGTGTAAGTCGCTCTGGATAAGAGCATCTAGCGAATGACAATAATGCAATGTAATGTAACCGTATTTCAGGCTGAGTCAGCAGCGTTGGGGTAAATTAGCTATGAAATCTTGCCCTGGCAATGGTCATAAACTAGCCTACCTAGGGAACACGTTTTCTTGTGTTTCGGCGTTTATGTCTGAGCGCCTGGGTGGCATCAAATAGAGACGTCCAAGTACAATCTGATAGCTCCGACCTCATTTCTGTTTTTCGTATCACAAATTCTGCGAGCTGGAAACGACCTCAGCGCCTGCTCTTCTGAGCTGATCAGGCCCGGAAGACAGCAGCATTCATTTGATACCACTCTTCGTTTTGTTCCAAAGAAAATAAAGGCTTGCGGTTTTCAGCCCTGCATCTGAAGTTTGTACATTTATTTGTACAAGAGGCTCCTTTGCATCCTGGACAGGAGCTCTGAGGTCTTTGTTTCACACACGAATACTATAACATCTGTTGGAGCATTCAACCTGAAACCCTGCCTTAGATAATGTAAATAATCTGCCCCTGAGAGAGCTGACTTCATAAATTTCACCGAGGATGTTCCACTCCAACGTGTGAAACGGCCATCGCCCGTATTTCATCGGCTGGAAGAATCTCAGAGTTGGAAGGGTTATAATAACGGTTTACCAGCAACAAAGCAATCACTCTCTCAGACAGGTCTGCTGGGGCTCCGATTTTCTGACCTTCATCTCCTCTACCCACGGGAGAGCCGTGCGCTCCGTGTTGTGCACGAAGAGTGACATTTTACGCAGTTATTGCTGCTGCCATGGAAACGCCTTTGCCGAGTAAAGCGCCTCTCAAGCTTCCGCAGGGGTCCGCACAGTGAAGGACCAAACTTCGCAACACTTCAGAAGCGATGCTGGAACTCGCTGACTGCGTTCAAACTGGTTTAATCAACACCGCCCCTCCCCACCCCCGCCCAGCTCCGCGGCATGGCTGGCACGGCAAATGAAAAATAAAGTATATAAATTGGCTAAGACCTATTGTATTTTATTTCGGTTAATCACAAGCAACTGCACACACAGCACACCACTTTCAGATATTACCTCATAGCAATGGCTTACCACGCTTGTTGAAGCAATGTTTAACTTTTTGCTGGAAGACTTGGTTAAAACTACTTTTAGCAATATATAGCGTAGAATTATATCAAACTACAGAATGATCAAATAGTGATAATAGCGTATCGTTGTCATTATTACTATAATTGGTGTCTTTATTATTATCGATTATTATTGATATGAAGTTTCCACAGGAGCGCAATGGGCGTACCCGAGGGCAGGGTTTGCTCACTGAGCGCCGCCCATCTGAGTTAAACCCTTTAGTGAGCCGGGTTGATTCATTCAGAGCAGGATACACAGCGGCGAGCGACTGAAACAAGAGCGAAGCAACGGGAGGTTGAGTGAGGGTTAAGTGTTAAAGAGAAATTTACTCGAACCCAACAGAGGAGAAGAAAGAACTAATAACATCGGTCGTCTAGGAGGAGAATAACGCTTCTGCGGTCTGCTGCGGTGCTCGCCGGGGAAGGGTTTCTCGCTTTGTTTCAGTAGCCTCCCTGTCCGAAGACAGAGAATGCAGTGGACGGAAACTCCGCATCTCTGATAAGGTCGTGAATGGGAAGCATCTACACCCTGGACCGTTACCTTTCCGTACTGCTCACAAGCCCGGGTTTTGTGATCTAGCTGGTGATTACGGGACCGACAGCCCTTTCCAAGGGGATTCGTGGGAAATGGATACCTTCTTCGCTGAGGTATGGTTTCGGGCAAGCATACATTGCGCATCACACTGTTTTCCTTTCAGTGCGTGGGGCATGTGCACGGGGCAGCGAGAGTTAGCAAATTCATGTGTAATACAAAAACTGCCTTATGTAGGATAATTACCAGAGTTGCGTGATTTTTTAATGCATGGATTATGAAGATGAAATGTTTCCACATCATAATTAATCTCAGATGTCTTTCAATGATGTTGTGAGCCGGTGACTGAAACAGCCTGTCTGAATGTGTATCAGTTCACTCGTTTAATGGTTTATGGTAACTGGCGACTGGCGACCCCTTTTGAGTCGGGAACCCATCGTGTGCGTCTGTGCTGATGCGCAGGTTATCCTATGGTTATCAGAAACACATTCAAACCGCGTTGTGGAACAATCTGCTCTAATGTAATTCACATCGAGGACGCACAGTTAAAACATACACAATTTACCCGGCAGACTTTAACACAGAATGATACCTGCTATATGGAGACCAGTGAACAATCCCATCTTTTAGAGAACTACCATGATCTCCTACCTATGGTTCCGAATGTTTGGACCCGGTTCCGTGGGCTCCACGCCTAGGCATTGCACGGAAAGGCAGCGGCCAGGGCTCGTGCACGGGATGCATATTGTGGGTCGGTAGAAAGCCATTGTACGAAGTTGGGAGGGGGCGTGTGCAGCTTGCTCGTGTTTGCTGTTGACGATGCTCAACTTGCGCTGTAGAAAACATAGATAGGCTCTCATTCAAAGTATCAAAATGTCTTATTTTGTGTAGAATAAATTGCCATTTTTCGCGACACGAGTGCATGTTTAGATCGGTAAGTTACAGTCCGCACAGTCACGTGATTCCGAATTTACACTAGAATAAATCACGCGTTATGTCAGTGACAGTGACTAATGGTAGAGTATCCGTCTGAACCGAGGTTTGACTCTTTTCTTTTGAATTACATTATGTAAAACAGTATCACATTAACCCAGCATCTGTCGTGCACGAATCGGCGAACACTTCTGTTGTTTTATTTTGGCACCGGTTCAGCGCTATTGTGTTGCTAATTGAGTCCATCTCAGGTTACCTAGCGTTTTTAACACTTGGCTAATTATCAAGCCAACTGTTCATATTTAATTGGGATACCACAAAGACCCTACCCCACCTCAAGATTGATATTCAAATGATATGCTTCATTAGGGGCCTTGTGGCTAATAGCATGACTTTTTTGTTTTCTTGTCCTCTTTGGATTTGAAACACGCACATCCCTGTAGCAGTTTGTAACCAGTTGTAGTCTAGTTGTTCTGTCATAACTGTACTGTGACTTTGAACCCGAGAGGCAACAGAAATGGTTCACATTCGGCTTTCGTCTTCATATCAAGCTATTGGTCATATACATGTGCCTTGCATTTCCTCAACAACTGACTGATTCAGAAGTTTTACAGGTATTCTTATTTTTTAAGTTTTTCTCTCCACCTTAGTTTTCTTTTCTTCTTCCTCATTTCACATGCCTTTCTTTCTTGTGTGGCAGCCCCACATCCACGCTATAAAATCCTGTCCTTCAGGGGCCAATGACATCACCTCTCACACATGCCTGGAGTCCTGGTTGGTCTTCACTGCAGTGTGTGGGCAGGGAGGGGGTGTATGTCACACTGCAGGGGAGGGGGTGGTGTTAAGTCTCCCTCTTGGCCACAGGGCTGGGTCTAATGTTACCCAACACCAGTGGAGGATCTTTGAAGTCTGCTGGCGCACGGTAACCGAAAAGATCAAAGATGGCTATCTGTGGTGCCTTTCCCTGACCGTGTGAGTGTGACGCGGCATCTCCAGGTGCACCCTAGGGACCCTGCCAGCTCTGCGACTGTGATGTGAAATTTCACCCCTCGCTGCCGCCCCGTTCACCCCCCCGAGCTCGGTGTCACTCTTGTCCGCTTTGTGATTAAAGCACTGGGCCCGTTCTGCTTTGACTCCGCACAGCACCTCCTGACCCTCTGAAGCCACAGAATCCTAGCCACTGAAGGCCTGGTGCTCTTTGAAAAATATTGGAGGAGGCCAGGGAGGGCCTGGTGGTCTTTGAAAAATAAGGGGGGAGGGGGTTACACAACAGTTCACAGAGTTTTTTTATTCCTTTGAGCTTTATTGCAGTGTATTTTACTGGAATTGCCACTAATTACTGAAGTTAACTGAGCTCTGTAAAATTAAACCAATTTTAAAGGGGGGGCTGAAGGCCCTCCAGCAGTATAGCTAAGGTGAGAAGCCTCGTGGCTTAAATCCTGTTTTTCTTTCCTTATGAAATATTTTTCTTCAAGTTTATTTTTGTTTAACTGGATCTCTGAAACGGCAGACATGCCTCAAACCTCATCTTACCTCTAGGCTGAGAGAATATCTGCATCCCTGAGAGAGAACAGGGCCTCCGGTCTGAGATGCTGGCAAACCTGTACTTTGGCGACAGGAGAGCAAATCGTGAGGCGACATACTGGGCGAGGTGGGGTATAATCCGTGACCCCTCCCACGCTGCCAAGACAGCCCTGGTTTTGCGACACCGGTCTGAGCATGAGTCATCGCGGTGACAGGGAGATAATGGGGGGGAGAGTAATGGGGAGGGCGGTTATTAAACCTGACAGACAGCATACTGGGCCAATCAGCCTCAGCGTGTCTTGAGTGAAGCCAGGGTGTGTACTGAAGCAAAACCTCAAACAGCCTAATCCTCTTGAGACTTCTTCATGGCCCTTTGTGGCTATTAAAGAGATCTGCTCTATTATCCTTGTACGTCAGGGGTGGGCAACTTGTCTGAGAGGAGAAACCAGAATTTATCAGTGTCATTGACAAAGGTCCACTCTGAAAATGTTTTCATCATCATTCAATTTGTAAGTGAAACATTCTGAAGGGTAATGGACGGGCTACTTTGCCAAATATCATGCCAATGCATGACAGGGATAACCCAGAGAGTCCTTGATCAAGGGAACCCTTATTTTCAGTCTTGAGGCAACTCTTTAAAGGCTCGTGAGTGTATAAATTCGGTGACGCTCGCGAGTCTGCAGCGAAACCACTTCATAGCCCTCGTGTGTCTCCTTGACGTCCGCAACGTTCACAACCCTGTAATTATGGCACGACCAATTCGCACACAAATGACCTGTAAAAGTGTCACAATAACGCAGAGCGTTTCTAAAAACGTCTCGGGAGTGCGGTTTGCGCCGCGGGCGGCTGCCGGCTAATGGCGCTCTCTCCGACATCCTCCACACCCATCCTACAGCTGGCAAGGATGTGGACCGCGGAGACGTTCGGGAGGGGACCCAGAAATAATGAAAGTGGCACCGTGGCAGACCCACCTCTGCTTGTGGGAACGCTGGGACTAGAAAATCGTGACCTAATAAGGCTCGGAGGGCAGCTCTGCTGAGAGGGGACAATGCAAATGAGTCTGCAGCCAGCTGAAGACTTGCGGCCGAGGCACAACATCCTGTTTGTGGAGGGACCCGGGGCTGCTCTGATTAGCCCGGAATCCGGAATGTTCACGTCAGACCCAGGAACGAGATCAGAAGGAGTCAAACCTTTGAGCTCAGGACAAATCTGAGACATCCTTGGTAGCTATTTCAGTTTGGAATGACTTCAGCCACTTGTGTGATGGTATGCAGTTATCGTCACAGAGGTAGTATGGGAAGGAATGTGTTGCCTTGAAGTTGAGGCAAAAATAGTATGAAATAAACAAATAAACACACAAAACAAACTGAGATACTTGAATAGGACTGCATTTCCACCATCATGTCGGTTCACTCCTGTGGTTTGGTACAAAGCCGCGTGGAACGGGAAATCCTGGGTGTGTCAGCCAGGCTGACACAGAGTAATGCCTCACGGCTTGTCCTGTAACCTCTGTGTCATCCCTGTACCAGGCCACTTCCTCCCGACCCACACCGAAGACACCGGATAGCTCTGTAAGGATCATATGCCATTAAACCTTCAGCAGCCCCTAGCCCTCCCCCCTCACCGCCACCTCTGTCCTGTCCCCACCCCTCGTCTCGCCCTTCCTCGGTCAGCGCCTGAGTCACCGGATAAACGCTCGCCCCGAGTGTGTCACTGGTTCAACGTGTGCTTCCAGTGCCCACACTCTTCTGCCATGCAGCCTCCTCCTCAGGATGAAGGGCGGAGAGATTTATGCGCCGCTGGAGCTCCCAGTGCTGCGGCCTCCTTCCTTTCGTCAGACGGGCGTTCTCACAGCTGAAAACCTCATCACCACATAAGGGTGGAGCTCCACCAGCACCATCACCCCTGTGGGTGTGCGCTGCTGTTCTGTCTGTGCCCCCGTCAGCACGCTCCCTCATAGGTTGGGTATCGCTCGCATACAGAAGCTGAGTGGAAGCTGAGCTGTTACTGCTGAAGCAGAGAGCTGCTGCTTCCCTCAGCATGGTGTCGCTACCTTATACCTGCTGAAGCAGCACCCTCACTCACCAGTCCCACAGCCGTCACGCCGCGGGTGGGTTCACAGGGGTCACCCGGCGCGTCTGACCTAATTTTCCATCCCCGGCTGCTCAGATACGAGCCCCGTCGTCTCTCTCCCTGTTTCCCCTGATGGATGTCTGCTTTCTCATGCGGCTCCTTCGCCAGATGGAATAATGATGCCGTTTCACACTTTGAGCTGCACAGCTGGATGAGCTCCTGTCAGTCTGGACTTTCTGAGGCGTGTCTTTGTGACATCACAGTAATCATGGAATGGAGCGATTATCGCGAAGTAACTGATAAATTGATGGGGAGTCTCTCCATTACTGCCTCTTGAACTGCTGACTGACAGGTTCCTGAGTCCAGAAGGTGTGTTTGCCTAGCGAGTGACTGAGCAGTGAAGGTAACCCTAGTCTTGCCAGAGTGACTCAGCTTCCTCTTGTTTTTAAATGGAAGGGACCATCATCGACTCGACTCTGTAACAAAAGCGTTTACACACAGCCATTGTCAACACAGAGTAAATTTGCATGGCTCAATTGTTTTCACTCCTGAAGGCGACATTCTCCTGTCTAGCTCTCACAGTGTTTGTAGTGTTTCAGACAGAAGGCAAGTGCTCTTCTGTATACCAGGAAAAAAAAAACGCCGCCTTTCAGCGACTGGCCTAACACAGCGTAACCGTGCTTATCAGCCGTGTGTCTGACGGCACGTCTGGTGACAAATATGCTTCAAACTAATAATGCGAGGTTGAGCGATGACGGTTGATTCAGCCTGCGCAATCAGCATGCAGTGGCCGTTTGTCATTACATCTCATTACATACAGGACAAGTGAGAAACAAGCTATGCTCCTCTGGCAGCCTGTTTGTAATGAGATCAGTTAAGTGCACGGTTGTCACCAGACATATGTATAAAGGCCTATCATTGGCTAAGCAACGAGGGCCTGACACATGAATGGTAAGCTGGCCTAAATGTGTTGTCAGTTTAAACGTGCCTCTAACTCTAAAATAACCTCATGCCCAGACTATTGAGATTTTTTTGCGTAGATGTATGTGTGAGTATTAAGGTTATACAAGTTAACTTATTAACGTCTGTTGCTCATTCAACTTGAATGGATACGCTTCTGTTCTTTTGTGCTGGAAGTCACTCTGGGTAAGAGTCTCTGCTAAATGAATGTAATGTAATGTAATGAGTGTAAGAATGTGTTCCTATATTTAGTGTACAGGCCGAAGCCCCACGGTTTGTGGAAAGACCCCCTGCAGTAGCTCTTTTCCCCATATAAACTGACAGCTGAAATACACTGTAAACGTGCCCGCACCGACAGACGCCCCGCATGCAGACCGCCTGCTCCTTGCTCACTTGCCTCGCGTTTCCCCTGGCCGTCCCCAGGTCTCAGAGGCAGGGAGCACGCCCTCTCTCACCCTCCGAATTCCTCTCCTCTCCTGGGACGTTCCCCTCTCGGGGCTCCCAGATTCTTGCCCCTGACCTCCGGTCCTCTGAGCTGCGTGCCTCACAAAGGAACCGATGCGGGGCGGTGCCGGGGCTTCAGGCCTCTGTGCCTTGCACACCCATCCCCTCTGCCTCCTGGACAAACAGCAGGCAATGCGCTCACCGCTCCCTGCCTTTGATGTGGGAGCTGCATGCTTTGTGAGTCTTGTTGGGTTAAAGCTGTAGAGGCTTTACTCTGCCCCCCAAGTCCCCCCCCCTTACTGCTTCCACTGCTGCCCGGTGGCAGAGTTCAGGAATGGCCTCTGGTTTCTACCTGTGGTTTTGACTCACGTTTGCACATGGGACGCTCTGACTGCCCGGCTAGCTCTCTCTTCGGACAGTGATGGCATCTGAGCCCGGAGCTCTTCCTGTTTCCTGCCAGCTCAGCGAGGAAGGAAACGCTTAACAATAACGAATGGAGTCGCCGGTTTCGGTCCCTCTCTCTCTCTCTCCTGCTGCACGTGTCTTTGTTATGAGTGTCTGGGTTGTCGTGGCTTCTTGTCATGGCTTCATGTGCTGACACGTGCTTGCTGTTTTGTCTCGTTGACTTCGGATCCTCTCTCCCTTGAAATGTGATTAGGTGAAAATCACTTTGAAGTGAAGCGGTGTGATGTTTTAGTTAGAATACTGGGATTGGAATCAGAATGCCGGGGAGTCAAATCCCATGTGGGACACTACAGTTTCTACCCTGTCAGTGAATTGCTCACCCTGAATTGTTTCGATAACTGGTTGAAAAACTGGATAAAACACTGATTGTGAGTTATGTAAGTAGCCCTGGGAAATTGAATTTGCTAAGCATATAAATAATATAATGAGGCTTTCAACCAGCAGCTGTGTCAGGAGGAAATTTCTTATTAACAAGCTTAGGTTCAGTTGTTAGACACTTAGAGTCTGAGAGAGAGAGAATACAGTAACGAATGAATGGATGAATGGCTGAATGAAACCTGAAGGTACTATAGTAGTCTAACCCCAGATGGGCATGTTGCAATGCAACACTCAATGTTGGAGCACCCTTTCTAACACTCACTGTTGGAATACTCTCTGTAACACTCACTGTTGGAATACTCTCTGTAACACTCACTGTTGGAATACCCTCTGTAACACTCACTGTTGGAATATCCTCTGTAACAGCATGTGCTACACAGCTTGATCTGTTCAGCCTTGGTTAGCCAGGGTTGGGCAACACACTGCAGTGGCTGCAAAGGACCAGTGAAGCAGCATAAATCCCATTAGACATGGACAGATCCTCGTGTATTACCTCTGGGGTCCCTCTCCGGGTCTGGGCTACTCTTTGTGATAAATGAGTTCTCTCCCTGTAGCCGGCCTGTCCTTAAACCTCTTACCTACTCTAATGCACCAGAGTTTAATGAAACCTGGTTTGTAAAAAAGAGAATCACTTAGGTGTCACTCCAGCAGGATGTGGGTGATCGTTTTACAGTAATTATAAGTAGAATAATTAATGTTGCAGTCATTACAAGGAAAATAGTGAAGTATACGTGATCTGTTAGAAGTAAGGGTAGGGTTTGTTCATCCTGTATGGCCCATGACTGTGAATGATGGTCAGCCAGCTTCTGAAGGGAGGCTTCAGATATACTGCAGAGGGTGAGAAAACCAACTCCTGCTGCCCTGCAGAGTGTGAGAGAAACTGCCTCAGACTCACTGTAGCTTCGGCTGCCCTGGTGAAACCCGGAGAAAATCGCCACGGAAACCTAGACAGCCACTCTGCCGCGGAACTCCTGAAGTGGGTCTGTAATCACACAGCTGCGGCTGCAGTCATGGTGCGTGGCACGTTATTGTTGCACTGTGCCACCTAAGCATTTGAGACACGTAATTTTATTGACAAAACTGCATTTATTTCATAAAATATTTAATTTATTCTGCAGGTTCCCTCATCCAGGAGGACTTTCATAGCCTATATCCTGCCAGGACCCTGTTCAAGGGTTCAACTGGCAACCCTGTGATTACAAGCCCACTTTCACTGCTGCTCACTGTCATATTTGCAATCTCATCCGTCTAATGAGCTTGACTGCGTATAAGTTCTCTGTCCCACGTCTATATATGTCCCTGTTTTCTGTAATATATGATATATAATACACAATGTGGCAGTGAACACCCCCATGTTGCCTCTTAATGTATTCACCTTCTGTATTGTGCAAATGCATTGAAAGGAACCACAGTGAAGCAGACCCACTGGTCTTTACCAGTAGGACCAACAAGGGCAGAATCTTATCTCAAGCAGCACAGACATGCTCTTTAGTTGTAGCATTATTGATCTGATAAACACCCCCCATCTCCTTTTATTCCTAAGCACACGCCTCTCTGACTGCATCCGTTCTGACTGAGTGCACAATGGGAGACCGCAAAGAGCGGATTTTGGTCTGGGTTTGTCTGCAGACACACGGAGCCCGAATGTTTGGATAATCATTATTCCTTGTAAATTGTGTGCATGTGACACATCCTTTGTGCCTGTGATAGCAGCAAGGTGAATGGGAGTTTATGCATCTACTACTATGTAGACCACTGTGGTACTTTGTGTGTGTGTGTGTGTGTGTGTGTGTGTGAGTCCAGCTGTATGTTAGTGTGTGGGTCCGCATCCTTTATCTCTGAATCTGGGGGGCTTTCGCAGGTATCCTGTAATGAGATCTGTGTCACTCCCACTGATGATAGCCGGTCCTCTGTTTGCTCTCGGTCACATGACTCAGGCTTCCTGCATCTAATCAGCGGCACCCTGTGGCATGGGTCAGTGGCGCTGAGCAGGGCAGGAAGATTCCCCTGTAATGCTGGTGAGGACCCGTTCCCCAACTCGGAGAGCCTCTGGGGATTTCTGCAGCTTCATTTCCTGCCGTCATTAAAAAGCGTTTAAGTGTTGATTTGTTGTTTTTATTTCTGTAGCCATCCTGTTGTATGGAGGGCCCCGCTGGAGACATTAGCCAATCTAACACTGTGATCTAACACGTTCTGTCTGGGAATCGGTGTGAAAACCATACTTACTGTGGAGATGGCTGGTTGTGCAAGGGCCGGACAGGTGGCAAAGCCGCAATTACTGTAAATGGATGTATTCATGCCAATTCGGTGAAAGCCTCTTACCTCATCTGGATTTTAGCTTTGCCCAGCAGATTTTAGCAGAGCAATTAATCGTTAATTACAGCACTAATGAGCAGGACCCATATAAGTGCCCTGGATTACTGTAAGCAGCCACAGCTTGAATTTGTATTCATTAGCTCTTATTCATTGAACCCAAGGGCCTGGTATCAGTAACTGTAAAGATCCTACACTCATTCTCATACCGTTCTCATAAAATGTAAGCAATGTAGGGCATCATCTGTCATCAATTTATTCCCCGGGAGTAGTGTTATGCCACAGTTATGCCCTATTGTATTTGCTGTCACTGATTTTAGTTTGAAAGGTAAATCACATTATGTGGTCTGTGTCAGAAAAGGAAGCCAAACTCCATTGTCCATTGTTTGAATTAATCTGAAGCCACTTAAAAATTAGTATGGAAAATGTATTTCCAGTGCCAGTGCCACAACTGCAGTGTTGGACTGAAAGTGTAAGGGTAAGGGACTGAAGTGGATTGTAAGGGTAGATCTTCACAAGGGAATCAGCATAGTGCTGGTGTGCAACCTGGAAGCTGTGTGCCACACCTGAGACTAAATATTACACTTTTTTTGGGCTGACCCAGATACAACACGTCCTCTTTTGTACGTAAGTAATTGATTCGAACAAATAGCTGCATGGAGGTTTGTGATTATGAAGAAAGACAGCTTAGCGTTATTACAGGCGACAGCGAGTGGGATTTCAGTGAGATCTAGAAGCCTACTCAGGGAACATACAAACACTGAGACGTGTCTCCATTCTCAGCAAGGACAAATGAAAACTGAAAATCATTCCCAGAGAGTTTGTGTCTGCATAATATTCAGGGTAATACCTGAATCATTTTAAGAAGACACTCTCATTAGTTGTTTCTTTTTATTTAGGAATGTTGGGAGTCAGGATGCAGGTAGGAGACAGACACATTAATATGAAAATGTATATTAATTTTTGGTTGAGAGAAGCTGAAGCACTTGAAACTGAAGTTCTGCAGTCAGTTTTGTGGTGGCTAGCTTGTACCCCTTTTGTAGTTCTGGCACTTGAGTGAACAGTGTAACTGTGATTAAAATTTAAAAAAATGCAGCGTTTGGGTTGAAGTAATAAATAGAATAGAAAGAGACAATTTGATAAGTTGGTAACACCAAGCAGGTGACAGAATCAGGTTAGGGTAGTTATTTTGGAAAGAGGGCACCCCTGAGAGTGCTGGCGACTGCAAAAAAACGTATATTTGAAGCTCTTCAATTGTAAAAGGCAGTGCGAACTGCTGACCGAAACAATAGGGAACGAAATAAACGCTCTCTGTCATGAGTGCAGCAAAGAGGCCAGTCATTTGCCCTAGACTCACTATTCCCCAAAGCACACTTTCTTAGTGTGGGGTTGTGTGCTGCTAGGCTGAAGGGTAGCTGGGCATGATGCAAAACATCTACCTTTCCTGTGACTGGATCCGGACTGATGGTGCTGAAGCACTCTTTAGTGTCTGAACTCAACTACATACATTACATTACATTACATGCATTTAGCAGACGCTCTTATCCAGAGCGACTTCCATCACAATAGAACATAAGTGTATCCATTCAATTTAAACGAGCAACCGTGTCAGACCAGGCTAACTACACTCCCAGACCAGTGTTCAGTTCAGTTGGGTCGCAGAACTAAACAGCTTAACAGCTGTCTGAGGGTGTTTGTTACTTGTTCTGAATGGGAATGACTCAACCTACGTTTGATACGGTGGTGAGTGAGAGCAGAGCCATGATAAGGAGCAGAGAGGCGTAGAAAGATGAGTCTGACGCGTTTTACAAGCACATACAAAGTCCCGCTTAGGGCTCCCTCGCCCAGCAAAACGGCCTGACAAGAATAGTTTCACATCAACTGTGCTGAGTCCGATTGTGCGGAGGCACGTCCTGAGTGCGCAGGTGTCCTTCGGCGATAAGAGTGCGTCTCGGGAAGGTGTTGACGCGACGCCCCCACGGGGGACGAGAGCGTTACACCTCCCTTCACGCTCGGTGCTCTTTCGCATCCCTCACGCACGCACCTCACTTCCCTTTCTCTGCGGGGGCGTCCTCCACCTGCCAGTCCCAGCGCCCGCTTCTCAGCAAGCTCCAGACCGCCTCCACACTGCCGGGCTGCCCCGTGACGCAAAAGCTTTTAACTGGCAGCGGTGTGGCGTAGTGGTAAAGAGCAGGGCTCGTAACCTGAAAGGTTGCTAGTTCAGTTCCCCACTGAGGCATTGCTGTTGTACCCTTGAGCAAGGTACTTAACCCACAATTTCCTCAGTAAATATCCAGCTGTATAAATGGATAAAACTATAATCTACGTGTATATAAGTTGCTCTGGATAAGAGCTTCTGCTAAATTACAATAATGTAGTGTAATGAGTAAAGTGACAATACTTCCATTCACAATAATGTAAAGTAATGTAAGGTTATGTAATGTAACAGAAGGAATGGGCTTTTTTAACAGTTGCTCAGTTTGACCATAAGCAATTATGCAGCAGGGAGATTTACTGGTCAGAGCCAACGATTGAAAACAGCTCAACTTGCTGGCTGAACAACTTTCAGGCTGTGGATCGTTATGTAATTTTACAGGAAAAAAAAATTGCATTATGCAGGACAGTTAATCGAGCTACATTGTAGCTGCTAGAGCCACTTGATCTTGCGAAGTCAGGATATGGGGTGACAGCTTAGTGTGATTATCATTGTGTGGAGGACAGCCCTTTTAGGGGGGCACCTTGGCTTGGAAAAACATTGTATCTGAGCCACCTTATGCCAAAATCCTTGAAAGACACTGACTGTAATGAAGAGCATCATTTACTTCATTACTTGACATAATTTGCATCCACCTGCAATATACAGTAATATTTTATGAGCCCATACAGTTCAATGTCATTCAGAGAGCAACTCAACACCAGCATTAGACCTGGATAGACATTAGCTGTTTTTTACAGTTATGATGTTTGATAAGCCGAAAGAACCTTTGAGGGTATTTTTAAAATTGCCACATAAGCTACACCACTATGATCGGTGGAGTTTGTTTTTACTCACAGCAAAATTAAAACACACCTCCAACTGTGACATGACATGGCCTGGCTGGAAAAGATTGCTTCAATGGGAAGTCTTACCTCATAATTAGTGTTTGTCTTGGATGGGTAAGAAGTTGTGTTTGAATGCAGTCAGCCGTAGGTTGCAAAACGTGCCTCTTTCTGCCTGTGGTTACAAGGTTAGGATGTGGACAGGTACCTTATTGCGTTAGGGGGACTCGTGAGGGAGCAGAGGACCAAAGGTAAAAAATGGTACAAGAATCTCTGATGGCAATATGACAGCGGCGCAAGATGTCAATCTGAATTGAATATGATTTGGAGTGCTTTTCGCCCACCATCCTTTTAACACTTCTCTTCAAAGAAGAGGGGTACTACAGGACGGGTTCAGCCTTTTGTGTTTCAGACAGCAGCCAGGCGTGAATATCTGGAGGATGATGAGAGTGAGGATTATGAAAGCGTCTCTGCCCACACAACTCAAGGCGAGTTGCACTGGCTAGCAGCTGGCCTACTTTGTTGCTTTGTCAATGTTTTTTATACGCGTGTCGCTGGATGAACTGGATTGTTTTAAAGAAAGCCCTTCCTGTAAATCTTTCAGCTGTCAGTAATTTCAGATGTTTACCTCAGTATCTAAAATGTAATGGTCTGTAAAAACAGGCTTCTACTGAAATGTTTTGGTGGTTGCATGTCTAAAGAAATTTGAAGGAATAACAACCATATAAATAGTAATTATTTTTCATTGGGGAGAGTGTCTCTCTTTGTTGGAGTGATTAAGGTAAACAAAGCTCAACAGACTTCCACAGTTAAACTGCTAAACACACACATGCACGCACACACACACAGATCATTGTTGTGTGAGAATGAGTTGAGAATGAGAATGAGCTGTGTGTACGTTGCAATCTTGAGCACAACTTCCTGTGGATACCAAGCCCCTTTGTGTGTGTGCGTGTGTGTGGGTGTGTGCATGTGTGTCTGTGTGCGTGGGAGCGGGAGTGGGGGGACAGGCTGCACCTGTGAGGGGCACAAGGGGGCACGGGGAGGGGTGAGACCTCCTGCTGACAGGCTACATTGTATAGAGAGGGAGGCCACATCCTTGCACATTTAGTGTTTTGAAAATTACAGGGAAAGACTGTCAGAAAGAAGACCCGTCAGGAGTATCAGTCCATTTCCTGATGGGCCAGTGCGTGGTGAGGATTTTGCTCTAGCCTCATTGCTGTAAGTTTCTTAATCAGCCCTAGTGTGTTTTGGGGAATACATCAGTGTAAATAAATCTATTTACCATGAGTGATTGGACCAATTAAGGCAGCACATTGTTTGCATGCCAGGCCCATAAGGAAATAAGTTTGGCACCTTTTGTCAGACTTCATTTGAAATTAAAAACTGAGTTTTGTCTCCATTTTATCAGATGGACAATGGTGATGCCCACATGCAGCAGTAGTGCACAGGGTCATGCGGCTTTATTATGGCAAGCTGAAGTTGATGTTCCCATAGTCATGTGGGGTATACTGGAGACATGCACACTGCCCTGGGGGGGGGGTGGCTTAATTGTCCATGGTCCGCCCAGCCTTTACACAGCCTTGGCTGTAGAGCTGCACCAGCTCGCTGTCCCCGTGTGTCTGCGGCGGTATGGTGGTGGTGGTGATGCATTGTGGGAACCCGTCTCTGTGGTGAGTTAGCCCAGGGGCTCCGTGAGCAGATGGTTCCACGGGGACCTGATTAACACAATCAGCACTTACCCCATAATCCTGTCAAGAGGAGAAAGCCTCTGATCAGGGATGGGTTTGATCAGCAGTGAGATGAGGGAGAACCCACCCCCCCAAGTGATCCCGAAACCCTGTCTGAGCATGACAGTTTCCGCACTGACAAGCCATTTCGGCTGGGTCAAAGAAAAGCCCCTTTTATTGTACTCAGTGGAATTTTTCTACTGTGTCCCTGTTGGCACCATGTGACTTTCTCTGTGCTACACGGCTTGGCCTGATTTCTATCACTGGATCACTGGGCGATTTCTCCCCTGCTACAGTATAAAACCCGTCAGTACTCATGGACCATTGTTCTGACCTGCCCCAGAATCACTTGTGTTATGCGGTTGAAGTCTGGAGACTATTCAAAAGTTGCAGTTATCAAAGAAAAAAATGACACTGATGTTCCTGAAACTTTCAATTTGGACTTAAAGGGAATATTCAGGAGAGCTCGGAATCCTTACGCAAGAGGCTGAAACTAGCTGTTTTTTCCATGGTCACAGTTACTCAGAGCTCCATATGCTTGTACTCTCCTGTATCAGCTGTTCCTAGTATCCTTCCTCGTTCCTGTCCAGCTCTCCTGCCTGTGATTTTTTGTACCGATATCTGCACGGGAAGAGGCAATAGCCACACCCTGGCAGTTAGGTGTGATCCCTTAATTTGCTTTCAAGCCAAAGACATCATAATCCATTGCTGAACATGATGTCTACTTATTTTGTGCTGCGTAGGTTAATAAATACCATAATTGCCCTTCTCTTGGAACTTTCTGTATACTGACTTGTAGTTACATATAGGAGTGGTATCTGTGTATTTACTCTGATTAATGTTCAGTTTGGCAGAGGAATGTGTGGCATGTAGAGGCTCTGTGGTTACTGCAGTGAAAGACACAGCATCAGTGATCTGAGTCTGTCTTCATCTTCAGCTGCGTGCTAAGGAAGTACATACACACATGGAATACACCCGGGAGTCCACATTGATGGACAGATGCATGTGTGCAGCCACACACACACACACACACACACACACACACACACACAGACACCCATACATAACCTCACACACATGTACCCACACATCTGCACACACACACACACACACACACACACACACACACACACACACACACACACACACACAGATGAACCCAAGCATTACTCTCTCTCTCTCTCTCTCTCTCTCTCTCTCTCTCACACACACACACACACACACACACAGATGCGCTGGCGCCCACAAAGCACAAAGCCGGACTCTGTGTCCCGGATGCCTCGTGGAAGTGGGGAACAGAGAGACTCAGATGTGCCCCATGCACAGACACGCCGGTGCTGTGGGGGGGGGGGTTGGGGTTAGCATGAATCAGCTATGTCACGTCACCGTCCGCAGGGACAAAAGAAAAATCAATCGACACAGCCGGCGTGCTCAGCTTTCCAGTGTTTGCCTTGTCTTTCAGTCGACCTTATTTATGCTCCCAGTAAAGCTTCAAACATAAAACATCTAGAAACGAACTTCAAGCACCTCACATTTTGTTCCCCGCTAATTAATGCCTGTAGTCATTACAGGGCTGCTGGAGTATTTTCACTAATGTCACAGCACTCAATTCTAAGTGTAAATATTTATTGCTCCCAATGTAACCATTCAATTTCGGTAAGAGCTAATTCATATTAAACACCTGTGACTTAACACGCTTTTGTGTTTCCATGGCAGCGGCAGAGTTAATTCCTTTTATGTGGAGGTGGCAGGCTGACATTCAGGGATTAACGCTGAACAGTCAGGGCTGATAGCAGAGCGTGTTTTTCAGGGGGGGCGGGGTAGGGGGTCAGTTCACTGTCAATTTATTTCAGCACTTATTTATCCTTCAATCAACCTCATTGTCAGCCTCACTGCCTTAGTGCATTTAGTGCCAATCTCTCAATCGAGTCCTAGATTTCATCCGTTTGAGACTGACCGACATCTTGTGCCTTTGACTTTGCTCAGTGAATGAATGTGTTGTCCTCTGACTTTTCAGTTATCAGGACTGTCTTATCCCGTCACCTCTATGATTGACGTTGACAATGTGTTTTCACTGCTGCATTGTGAAATACCTGCACCAAGCTTCTGTGATTGGCTGCTGATTGGGACCTGACACTTGCCAAGGTGTCATTGTTGCCATGGCACTGAGGTAGTACCCTCCTAAGACCTGAACGGAGGGATTTTTCCCAGAGCTTAAAACGCAATCTGTTTTTCTCCTGTCTGCCATATTGGGCATCCCCCCCCCCACACACACAAACCCCCAAAGCACAAAGCAATCATGTTAATCCACCTGCAATCAATTTGCTGTGGCCAGAGTGGTGGAGACTAACATTAGGACATGTGTGACACAACGGGAGCTTAAGACGCATATTCTCCAAAGAATTAATCCTTCACTATGTATACATGTAAAGCTAGTCGCACCAGTTACGCTCTCTCTCTTGTGTGTGTGTGTGTGTGTGTGTGTGTGTGTGTGTCTGTGTATTTGTGTGTGTGTGTGTGTGTGTGTGTGCATCAGTGTGTGTTCTGTACTCTCTCAGGTGTGTGTTGGCTGTTGGCTGTGGCTTTGCCGGGGCCTGGATAGTAAGGTAAGAGGGGGAGCAGCGGGGCGTGGCCTGCACTGAGGCCTGGCCAGTTTAATCTCTCAGGCGAGCCCCTCTCTCCCCGCACCCTAACCTCCCGGGGCAGCTGTGTGGAGACCCTGCAGTGGGGTGTGAGGAAACAGGACAGAGGCTGCATTCTGTGTCACTCCAGTCCTGTCTTCACTCCACGCTACCTGCGCATATCCACAAATGCTTCAGCCTGCCGCAGAGACGTTCCCCAGTGGCTTCAAATGCAGGGGACTGCCAGTCTAATAATAACAGCATGTCATTAGTTCACCCAAATTTCGGAGTTTCTCCTTTTAGCTGCCGCACTTTTCCCTCTGATTGCCCCGTCCCGAGGGAGGCTATTTAGAGGCATAATGACTGCGTGCGTGGGTGTCACTCACCGGCAGAGAGAGGCAAACCGAGGGACGAAAATAGACATTTCATATGTTAACGGCATTCCCTTGTCATTTCCGGCCATTACATTTTCTCCCCAGTGCTGCCTTCGTGCTGCCTGTCATTGCGGGAGTTGTTTCCTTGTCCTCAGACATTTCCATGCTAATTCTGTCAGGCGTAAGTGCTCCAGGCAGGAGGAGCTGAACTGTAATCATAATCACTGTCTGCGCTGCTCGCCTTTGTCGGGAGAGGAACGTTCATGTTTATTGATGAGAGGCAGTTTGAGGGTAGTTAACAGTACAGTTATTATGGCCGGGAGGTGCCGTCGTCAGAGTGCTGGCGCTCTGTAGAGCGGAGCGGCGGCCGGTCTGTGTGGGGCTCGGTGGTGAGCGCTCTCTTGTCTCTGTGTCTGAATGTGTCCCTGCAGGCCCGCGCACGGGCAGGCCCGTGACTCAGGGCTCAGTCATCGCCTCAGTTCACGCTGGGTGAGAG
Source organism: Megalops atlanticus (assembly GCA_019176425.1). Taxonomy (NCBI): domain Eukaryota; kingdom Metazoa; phylum Chordata; class Actinopteri; order Elopiformes; family Megalopidae; genus Megalops; species Megalops atlanticus. Next base: position 7,673,218 of record CM032886.1, read on the forward strand.
CTTCCCTCATGACGTTTTTTCATGCGAATCCTCCCCTCTTGTCCCCGCGCCGCGCACGCCTCTCGCTTCCTGTCCGTCGTCGCGACAGCGGGGGCATGTTACAGGAAAAGGAGGGGGGAGAGACCGGGGAAGTTCTCACAGCCCGAGGACCGAATATCCTCCTAATGCGAGCAAACGCAGACTGCGGAGAGACAGCGGGAGCAGGCGGGGCTCTGAGGTCGTCCCAGGGCAAGTGGGCCACCCCACGGGCGGCTCCGCCCGCTCTGAGGCACAGCTGGCCCGGATCCAGATGTTCCGCCGGACGGGGTCGTCTCCCAGGGTCCCGTCGCCGGGCTGCATTCCTGGAATATCTCCCCGCGGGCCAACCACGCGACCCCTTGGCTGAGGAATGACGAGGAGGGAGGCAATGGCAGCCAAACCTTCCGCATACTGAATGACCAGAAAAACCGCTGAGGGAAGCAGCTATTCGCAAACAAACAAAACTCTTAGTTTATTTGTCCTTTTTAATTCTTTTCGACACAATGTGAATGCTTTTACCCAAACCCTAATCCAGATTTTATGTGCTGATATTTGTCTTCAGATTTATGATCTCAACAGCGCTCATTGTTGTACAGGAGCTGGTCAAGAGGCTAAGCCCTGTGAGCACCTTAATCATTTGGAGTCTAAACTTTGGGATTTCTGTTTCCAGTAATATTTGTTAATCTAAGAGTGAGATCAATTCATCAACTGATATTTGCATCCATTGCTGTTTAACAGAGTGTGGTCGAGGTTTTGAATTTTACTGCACCAGTTAAGCATCTCTGAAATGTTTATGAAATTTTAAAAGTGGCTTCGGAGTGTTTACAGCAGGAGCTGCTGGCTTTGCGAGGGCAATTAGCTAGCGACTGATGCTATTCTGGCACGATTTCAAAATTCCCCTCATGCGAGCACCACGCCACGATAACACCCGTGACTCAGCTGCGGGGCTCCGAGATGGCTTTTAATTACTCCCAGACACTGAGAGCAACGCGCAAGCTGTTATATTGTGAAATTTTTTTTAAAAAGCTGAGCATTATGATAATTGTTAGATTTTTTCTGAATGTTAAAACTGCTCATGAATTAAGTGCGGGGGCTCATTAGCTACCAGGCTAATTGAGAGCGTGTGATTACCTTCACGATGGCTTCTGTCGACTCACGGGACCCTCCGTAACTCCCACCCCATCGAATTGGGCCATACGGCTGCGGACGCCATATGCTTGAGTCCAAGGCTGATTAACCCTTTTATCTCCTTAAGTGCACTCCCGGTGACCTTGGCATGACACCCCTGCCTCATTCCGCTGGTCTAAGTCAGCCTTTAGAAGCCGTATCTGAATGAGAGAAAGTGTGTCATGCTGGGACTGCTCTTTGCCTGAAAATCGCCTGCTCCTTTAGCTTTATTTCCAAAGTTCTGAGTTTCCCTCCACAGAAAAGTGATAAATGAAAGGAGTAAGTCATGACCTCTGTCACTTAGCAACAAAAGTGGTTTACTCTTACCAGGAATATGACTCACAAACACTCGTCTCCGTCGTCGTTGACCCCCGTGAAGACTGAGAGATGCTATCCATGCTATCATAAACGCGGGTCTGATTCGTAAGCACAACAACCTGCATTTATAATGAATGTTCAGAGCTGTCCCTGGCACACTGACAGCACTGGGGGCACGCAGGCACCGAACGCGAGCTGTTTTGACATTTCCAAATGCACACCTCAGGCCATCCGCTTTATAGATCTGAAAAAAAAACACAAGAATGGGGGAAGGGGGGCTGTCTGGGAGATGGGGTTAATGCCTCTTGTATGAGTCTAATGCATTAGTGACTCGCCTCCCCCTCACTCTCCATCTCTTTCCCTTCTTTTTTGACTGGAAGGCATCTCTCTCCCTGGGGTGTCTGGTCCATTAGGTAATTTCTGATCAGCTGCTTCCCTCATTATTAATTCATTGGTGGCTTGGTTCAGATGTTGAATGTCAGGCCTGCTCTTCTGAACCTGCGGTGACGCAGTGCTTCCACTTAGGAGCAGGGCTGGTTTAGTGCTCGGCCACTCACCTCTGTTCAACAGCTGGAAGCCTATTATTACAGTCTTCTGTGTTTGTGTCTTTCTTTCTTTCTTTCTTTCTTTTCTTTTTCTTTCCTTCTTCTGTACTTTCCCCTGACAGCATGTCACAATTTTGCTCACATTTTGTACATTTGGTTATAATCCGTTAATAGTGGTAGTGTTGGTATACTGGGTTTGGCAGATGGAGGTGCTGGTATATTGGGTTGGATAGGTGGTGTTGGTGCACAGTGGTAGATGGTGCTGGTAAATTGAGTTTAGGTAAGGGATGGTACTGGTATATTGGCACCGTGGGTTTGGGTTGGTGGTGGTGTTGGTGTATTGGGTTTTAATAGGTGGTGGTGTGCGGGCATTTTTATTTGGTACTGCCATATAAGGAATATGTATATCTGGAATGTATGTTTAGACACCATAACTCAATTGCTCAGATTTGATTTCATCTAATAGGGCAGGGAGACATATTTAACACTATATTATACTCCCATTGGTCATGCAAGAAATAGTATTGAATATCTGTTTGGATGTTCCAAGCAGAAATGTGTAAATGTAAATATTTTTAGATTTAGTTCAGTTATCTACATTCATTCTGGTTATTGTAATATGAGCTAGTGCAAATGCACTCAGCAGAAACCAGGTCATGTCTTATTTGGCAGCCTGTAGAGGTAAGGATATAAGTAGGTTACATTTTTCTAAAAATTATTCTTTGTACAGAAACAGAATTTCATTTTTTAAGACTCCGTTGTCTGCTATTGCAATCTTTCAATTACAGACTGCACAACCAACTGCTATAAACACGGTGTAAAAGGCTGAGATGTAACAATTTTTTTTTAATTCAGAAAGGTTCAGAATTTTCTGCAAAAAATTCAGAAAGCTTCAACTTGCTTTACTTTGTGGAATTTTGGTGATAAGCCATCAGACTCTTTGCCTGAAACAAGGAAATGCCGAATGTGATATGACGTAAAGCACATAAATGATTTATTGTCTCCGTGTCCATAATTTTCAATTTTTCACATTCAGTTTCTCTTGTCCTTTTGATTGTTTTTGGTTCCTTCAGTAAACCATGCACTGGGAAGCATTGTGTGAGAGTCTGGTTGTAAGGGGTGCTGTACCAATAGAAAGTTAATTGATTGATTGATGAGTTAATTGATAATTGTACTATAAGGAATATTCTCAGGCTGTGGAGATGACACTTCTTGGAGCCTGAGGAGTCCTTTCAGCAGGATTCAAGGTGGACCAGCTCACGCTGTGATGGCTTTATGTCTCAGTTTTTAAAAGAAATTCAGCTGTTCCAGGAGATTAGCTCTGTGAAGCTGTGGTGATGCAGTTTGTGAGCAGCTGCATGTTAATGTAGCCTGCATCCATTTGTGGCCTGTTTTTGGGGGGGGGCTGGCCACTGGGCAGCCCAGGTGGCCGCCAGCCTCATACAGGGAAGCATCATGCAGACAGAGCTGTCATCCATGCCCACTATGCATTTGTGTTCCCAAACCTTACTTTATGGTTCAGCTAAAACTTGTGTTGGATGAACCCTTTCAGAAAACTTGTGTTGCATGAACCCTTTCAGCTGCCTTGAACAGGAAAAAATGTCAGTGGAAATGTGACAGGGAGAGAGAACTTGGAAATTTGAATTTGCTCAGAAATGCTCCTTTCCACCTTTTGTGACACACTTTGTCTACAGAGCGGAGAGCTTGTATTGAGTATAACAGCCAAAATGGAGGGGGTTGGGACAGGGAGCATCCAGCATGCTCACCAGGAGGACGCAGCTGGCAGAGAGGAGCTCAGTTTCCTCATGCTGACAGCCAGTGCGTCACTGCGCCGGGCTCAGCGGAGCCGTGGAGAGCTCCGACCTTATTCAGGTTTAATCTGGGCAGCGTGTGGCCCTGACGGAGCCGCTGTCCCTGTGACCTTGTGTCTGTGAAATGAGCTGCTTCGAAAGGGGAGATCACTGTACCAATAAGCCTTGTATGCTGGACCCAGCTCTGTCTCATGGAGGTGTTTGTTTTGGGTCATGGGACACGGGCAGCATGTTGGCCCACTCCGGCATTAATCCCTATTCACTGCGGGGGTACTGGAGGACCTTGGGCCCACGGTCTTTAATCCCCGAAATTTCTTGGCGGATCCCGCCATGGTCCGTTCTCTCAGCGGGACGAAGGTTGCGGTCAAATCCCTCAACCTGGCTGCAGTTCCTCTCAGAGCAAGGAAAAAACAGTCTCCTCTGTTGTTTTTCTGCTGGAGGATCTAGAGATCCCAGCCTTCTTTGCTGTGAGACGTATCACTCAGCCATTCAGTCAGTTGGGCATTGTGTTTGCCGCGTCGTGCGACGGGGTGGGAAAGCAGGCCGTTGATTGCATGGCTTCTCGCTGTGCAGGGCTATGGCCTCAAATGTGGTCAGTCAGGTGTGATGGGATGGTGATGGGGGGGGTGAATAGGACTCGCGTCTGCCAGGAACAATAGGCACCCGCCCTGTGAGAACTGCAATATGGACTGACTGACGGCTCCATGGAGAGGCGGGGTCAGGGCAGTGTTGTCCGGGGGGCCGAAGCCGGGCCTACTTTTCACAGCACAGGATTGAAATACTGGGGCATGTATTTCTACGGAAACAATGGAGCTAACATACACGACGAGGACACAAAATGTATGTTCATGTTCCGTTACTCTGATATAGATGTATGGCTCTATGTCGCGTGGCTGTGTCTGCGCGTTATATATCATGGGAAGCCGCTGGTGGGGGGAAGGGGTGTTCAGACAGTGGAAGTGGCAGGTCATTAATAATATCTGCCCTGGAGACTGCACCGGCCCTGCAGACACCCCTGCCAGTGGAACAGTCTGCTGGACCCCTGCACTTCTGGAAGGGACTACTCTCATATAATCAGGAAGCACGGGGTCTGGGTGGGGGATGGGATGGGTGGGGGATGGGGGGAATTGGGTAGAAGGGGTCACTGTATTGTTATGATAATTAGAATAAGTATCGGCATTTGAGAAGAGCCTGTGGTACAATCTAGCTGAAATTGAAGCGCTGCTGCAAAAGGATGCATTTTATTTTAAAGACTCAACACTGACATCAACAATATGGTAAATTAAAACCATATTGAGACAGAGTAAAAAAAAAATGGAACCATTCTGCAATTGGGTCTGCTGCGTGGGTCATGTGTGATCAGCTGATCGAATGTCAAATATTTGGTTCCGTGATATGCCCGGGGACCAATCTGTCCACAGAAAAGAGGGGCTCAGGACTAATTACCGGCCATTGTTTCGGCAATCTGAGTTAATTAGCTTTCCTTTGTTCAGCGTGCTTTAATCAGCTGACACTAAGCAGCTCAGGCTACCTCGCAAGAACAGTCCCACAACCTGAGAAAGACACGGCGCCCGGGAAGCACCTAAATATTTCAGACTCTTTCATTTGCAACTTCTCTCCCGAAGAGACATCTTCAACGAAGCTGCAGTAATTCTACCCAGCGCTCAGACTACCAGATACCCGGGGTGGTTAAATTGCATTGTTCCTCTTTTAAAGAGCACAAGTCGGCTTTCCCTGCAGTAGCCCGTAGCGGCACTGGTTTGCTGGGAATTTTCAGCTCTCGGACTCTGTAGCTGGTTATTTTCAGGGCCTTTTTGGAATGCTATGCTTTTGGTCCATTGTGACATCAGCACCAGTGAGGCGGACACATTATGGGGATATAGGCAATTAGGATGACTGGCAGAAACCATACTTGTAGGTGCAGCAGTTTCCACAGAGCTGTGCAGACCTGTTTTGACCAGAGCAGGTGTGACTCATCTCTCTGCTACCTCCATTCAGTGTAAGGAAAGCCACAGGGCAGGGGTGCACTCCTTGCTCCCTAAATGAAATCCACCGGCTTGGGCCGGACAACGGGGCGGGTAGCCACGGGGGTCAGATCATAGGGGTGAAGGGATTGGACTGACACCCTCCTCTCCGAGCTCCCCAGCTGGCTTTTGTGAGGGGGGTTTCTGCTTGGTTAGTTCCAGGCCCGGGGGTCCGCAGGTTCCCTTTGTCAGCCGCGTGGCGGTCGGCCTGCAGGGGTGACGGGGAGGCCGAGGGCGGGGCCAGAGGAGGGGGGTACGGGTCTGGCGGGCCATCTGTTGCTAAAACAATTCATCCCCCTTTCAGGGACTCACATCTGGTCCCTCCTTTTGAAAACCCCTCTCTCCTCGTCATTTACATGAACACACAAACACACACACACGCATATACACTCACATCCAACTGCTTTCAGCCCCAGAGTTTTAGGGTGAGGGGTGAAACGGGGTGCAAAGGTGACTGACTCTGTGTGAAGGGACGCTTTGTGCATACAGATCAGCTGGAAAATCCTCTTCCTGAATCTTTGTTTCCCCCTCTCCCCCCTCCTCCCCTCCTTTCTTCTTCCTCTTATTAATAAGCTTTCAAACCAGAACAGTATTAATTTTTTTTCCTTGCTTTCTTGTTTTTGTCTTCCATGGTTAATCCTTGACCACATTTTGCGCATTTACTTGTCTTAGTGGATAAATGTGTATAAAATACTTTAGAGTGACACTTGGTCCCAAGGGCTCACCCAATATGGCCACTAAACATGTTTTCCACATATCACTGCATGTTGCTCATTCATCTCCAGCCATGTGCCAGGCTTGCTCCACTCACCCAGCCTTACGGACTACTGTTAGTTCCGATACACTGCCAGCAGCTTGGACAGAGGCTTCATATTCCCTGTGATGTTCCAGCTCACCTCTGATTGCGTTCCAGTAAAAGCATGGAGCTGTTCAAACTTGATGCTCGTTCAACACATCTGGCCTTTAACCACACATCTGTCCAGAGGGATCAAAAGGGCACGAGCTACTGTAGGAAATATGAAAGCAGTTAAAGGGGAGATCTTTTTTTCCCCTCCTACTGCTGAACACTTGCAGAAATGGATACAGTCTAGGATTATTCTGTACGGCAATATGCAAATGTGTGATGAAATGAATTGAATGAATTGAAGTGCTGCTGAATGAAATGAATAAATTAATCGTGCTTCATGTAGTAGCCTGTATCATTTTTTTTTCAATGTGGGATTTCCTCAAAGACAAGAAAACAGGAAACATTCCCGTAAGAATGCCAGTCTGATACCAATACCAGTCACAGCGGGCACACAATAGCACTGTGTTTCCAGCTCATTACCGAGACCAGTCTGAACACTGCAGCACAATACAGCCAGGAAAAAGGGCAGGGGGCATAACGGAGACTGCCAGGAACTTCTCATCAGTCATGTCTTGACAAACAAGTCAAAAAATGTCTGTAAGCGAGGAAAAAGATAAGACAGAAAGTAAAGACAAAGCCAAAAGTGTGAGTCCTCTCCCCTGATTGGCCCAGTGCCTGGACAGTATCGATCCATTCCTCCTCTGTTCTTTGGTAGAGTTCATTTAGGAAGGATTTTTGTGTGAATTACTTGCTCTTTACGCCAGCACTGAGCATGTCATTACCTCTGCTGGATGTGTCCCAGCTACCTGCCTCTGTGTGAAGCAAAGAGCTGTTTCTCTGTGTTTTCACTGTGTTCAGGTTAGTTGCATTTCTAGACAACTCATATGAAGTACTTCCAGAGGGTATATTCCCCTTAGCTGACCCCTTCCACTCATTCAATATTTGAAGAAGGAGCCTTGACCTGTGTTGAACTCCCTACTGCTTTTTCTCCTTCTGTTTTACATGCACTGAATTAGCTGGCACTGAAACACAGTGTATTTTATAAATCTTATTGTTCACCAGTGTGGTCAATGCTTTGGTGTCCTCACCAGAGCGGGGTTACTTCTGACAGCAGTTGCCTCACAGTCTTCCATTCTCTCTCCCTCAGCTGTGAAGTCAATCCCCTGTGTCTGCCTCAACTCGCCCGCTACATGCTTTCTGCGGTCGTCACAGGGTGGGATGTTAGCATGTTAAAACAAACCCTCCAGTCACACGCCAGGCCATCGCCTTGGAAACCAGATTAGAATGAATCTGAATCCATCAAGACAGCCACCCAAGCTGCCATCATACCGCAAGGCCTAAATACCTATTTTTCAAATTGCATAACGACCTAACGGAGCAGCACAAATCTACTGTTTTTTTCCAGTATTAAACCTCTGCACCACTTCTGTCAGATGATTTGATAAGGCTTTTATGCTGCTTTTTGAGTCTTGAAGTCATGCTCGTCCAGTGCCCGTCAGAGACATCCCGGGCCTGGCGCAGATCTCTGCTTTACAGCAACCTGCCGCCAGCCTCAGTGCCAGCAGAGAAAGGATCAGTCCCTCACTGTCTGAAACAGACAAGGAGAGAGGAAAAAAAAACAATATGTTTGCTCAAAACAGATTTTTTTTGACATGATTGTAATTTGAGCAAAGCTCTTTGATAGATGAGAACCTCGGTACGTCTTACCACGTGAATGTGGGGCAGATTGTGTAATACCAACCCTGTCTGCCCTGTCTGTGAAACAGAGATAAAGAGACAGAGAGAGACAGAGAGAAATGGAGAGAGAGAACAAGGGAGCAAGAGAGAGAGAGAGAGAGAGAGACAGAGGGGGAGAGAGAGAGACAGAGAGAGAGATTGAGAGAGCGAGAGAGAGAAACAGAGAGAGAGGGAGAGAGATAGAGAGGGCATGAGAAAGGGGCATTATCTGGCAGCCTCACCCCTCTTACCCCCCCTTTTACTGATACACACTTCCCTGTTTGCTTCTATTCATTTCAATCCCCAGGTAGACGGATGCCATATTAACACTTCCCCCTCTGCTAGAGTCCTGAATAAATGTGAGAGGAAGCAGGGTGGTGGGGGGAAGGGATGGGATCAGAGACTGAAAATGGAGTCTTAGAACAACAATTCTCTCTTGCTATTGTGGTTCTCATGTTCTATTCACGCAAACTCCCCAACATACCTCTAAGATAATTTGACTCGGCAAGTCATCAGACTTGGTGCCATTACAGCATTTATTTTCTGGTCATTGTTTTAGCGTGTTATACGATTTCAAAAAGGCAGGTCTGGCCCGGCCTGCCTGATATCCCGTGCTACAGCATGCATGAGGCAGCGTCTTCCCGTTGCACGAGGCAGCGACCTTATCAATAGTTAATGAGGATTGATACCTTTGAGCTCTGACCTTGTATTGGGTTTCCTTGCCAATCTGAGCCCTATTGATCCCTCCATTCTAATGTTCCTGCTAGACAAACAGCCGGGCTGGCAACACTCCGCTGGCCAGCTGAACGGAGGCGTGGCAAGGTATTATACACCTGAGCGAGCACGTGGAGAGAGGGGGTGTTGGGGGTAGGAAATGTGACACGCTCTGCAGACAAAGCTAGGCCCCGGTTCCCGGTCTTGCCTCACGTCCCACAAGCACGCAGAGGGTGATCCCTCCTCTCCCGTTCCCCCGTTATTGCCTCTGCATTATTGAACACTGCGCCTCACGAAGGTGCTGTGAGGCTCGGTGACACCCAATGGGCTTGCTAGCCGTGCGAATACAGGAGACCCCCCCCTCCCCCTCCGTCCTACTGACAATGGCTTCAACCAAGCAGCCAAACAAACTCGGCGAGATGTTGCACTCCGCACAAAGGAGCTGTCACCGCAGGCTGAACAGAGAAACAATGCAAGGTGAAACAGAGATGATGTGAAATGGACAGGAAAATTAGAGCAATTATCATTACAACAATGACTACAGAGAACAAATCATCAAGGGTGACAGTATTTAAAAAACAATGCAGATTATTCCTGGTGTCCTGGTACATTTGACAGTTCTATACATTGTATTGTGTATCAGTTGTGTATCAGATATGTAAGTTTGTTTCTCAAGTAATAAACGATTTATAGGATCCTTTTGAAAGATTCAGATATAGAGAGGGTGACAGAACAGCAGTCTGAAAATGAGGAGGTGGGTGGGCAGAGATGTGTTAAGTGATGTTCACTGCTGTTGACAGGGTAGAGAAACCCATTTGTTTTATAGCTCTGTTCTCCACTATGACAGCAGAATGACCACAGAGTGGCACAGCTTTGAAGGACTTCCTTCCCTTTTTTACATCTGGTGTGAAGGTTCAGATTCTGGTTTCAGACACAAAGAAACACACAGAGGTATACACACACACACACACACACACAAACACTCAGGCCCTACAGACACATGCACACTTACACACACATACACTCACTCTCAGACATGCTGGTATACACACATGCACACTCACATTCACTCTCTCTCACACACACACACACACACACACACAAACCCTGTGTTTAAACCCAGTTAAAAGGCAGCTTTCCTTCACTGTGATATAACTGTCTGTAATATGGGGGCAGGGGAGGGCTCCCTTTGCCATGTGGCAGAGAGAGGGAGGGAGGGGGGGAGCCGCCCTGCTGAGGCACCACGCCCGATGGGTGTGACCACTGTGGTTAACCCCTTCAGAACCGGGCTGCACACGGACACCACGTCTTCATGCCCGAGTAACCTAGAATTTCAGACCCATGGACTGTAGTGCTGAGTACATCCCTCATCCATAGACTGTCTGCCAGAGTGGGCCTTTACTCACTCACTTATTTAGTGGGTTCAGACTTATTCAGTTTGCTAATGCTTTTGATCGAAGTTCTCAGTTGTGAGGTATGCATGAGAGTCAGGAGTCTCCAAGGTAAATTGCGTTGATTCAAGGGTTTATCAACAGTGTAATCATCCGGACCCCAGATCCCTTGGTGCAGCTCTATGCTTCTGTGTCGGGTTCTGTCATGTTCTGTTGCATGTGGGACTTCTGAGCTGAACCCAGTAGGTCAGGAGGTGGGGGGCAAATTTATTTTTAAGCCAAGCAGGGCTGTGCTCTCAATGGTTCTATTGTCTTCTGAATGTTAGAGGTCTCTGTGCATTTTATCTTTGTGCTGTTGAATACGGGCTTTTTATAAAAGGAGGAAAATGGCAGTCGCCGCCTTGATGAGAATCACATTGTTGCCTATATGTGCCCATTGGGTGGTAGCCTGTGTACGGCAGGCTCTTAAAATGTCACCTCCAGACATAGAACCGACTTGCTTTGATAGTCATCGCAGGTCACCACAGATGGTCACCGCAGACCAGAAATACTTCAGGGCTGATAATGTGGACTACTTATATTGATACCATGTGGGTCTGCAGCAGTGTGGCATAGTGGTAAGGCGCAGGGCTTATGACCAAAAGGTTGCTGGTTTGATTCCCCACTGGGTCACTGCTGTTGTACCCTTGCGTACATAACCTACTATTGCCTCACTAAATATCCAGCTGTGTAAATGGGCAAAAAAATGTAACCTATGTTAGTTGGTCTGGATAAGAATTTCTGTTAAATGACTGTAATGTATTACATATCCATTTCTTTGGTCCTCTCACCCACTGAAATACACTTTCATGTAAATTCTTTTCCCTCCAGAGGCCCCTACTGGTGTTAATTCAGTGTCAGTTTTGCATGGTTGTCCATTTGTGGCTATTTACTGCTAATAACTTGCAGCGTCTCCAGATGCTCCCCTGTATGTTAAACCACTGTTTCCATCTTCCCTGCTGTACTCAGTCTCTCCTCTTGTAAATGAAGGCACTGACTCATTCTGTCCTGCTGTCCATTGTTAAGGTTGTCTGATTTACAACGGGCGTCTCATGTTTTCCTGCCTCGTTTGTTGCAGGGAGCCCGCGTGTGGGTACGAGACAAGGAGCAGCTGCACCCCTCCACCGTCACCACCTGTGCGGACGGCTCTCTGCTCTTCACCAGTGACTATGGGCAGGTAAGGACCCTCTCTAACAGCCACAAATCACAGCCGACGATGGACAGGTAGCGAGAATCACAATGCTGCTCTTAGTGGATTGATGATGATCGTTCTGGATTGTGTTTCAGAAATCTGTTTTGCTGGAAACGTCTTTTACTGCTATTTATGACCCATGTGTTGGCAAGTAAGGAAAAATGCCAAACCAGCAAAGTCCCCAGTGGAGAGCCACTCTGTCATAGCTTCATGCGTAGACACGTGTTAGACTGCAGGCAGGAGCAGTTTTACTCCACACAGAGGTGTGACAACACACTGCAGTAATGCAGTCCACTCCTTTTGACTGTAAGTCGCTTTAACTCCAATGTTATAAAACGGCAGGGATAGCAGGAACTGTCACGTATTGTGTCCATAGCAGTAATGTACAGCACAAGTGATGCTGTGGTAGTTCTGTGGGTTGGTCCATGAGCATTGAGGTGCAGTACTGCAGAAACTGGCAAAGAAAGCAAAGCTGAGAGATCCTGTTGCAGGGAAAGTTGTATGTGACAGCAGGGAATGTGTGGAAAATACCACTGACTACAATGGAATAAATGGTTTTCAGCCAAAGTCCTGTAATTATGCCTCTCTAACACACACACACACACACACACACACACACACACACACACACTGTGTTGTACTGTTCCTTTGTTTTGTGTGGGGCTCTTGGTAAGAATGTCAGGAATCGGAACTGGAGTGAAACAAACCCAGAGCCTCACGACCCACTCTTATCTGTTTGGCACTTTGCGGCCACCTTTGTGTCTGGGGGAAATCCTGTACTTAAGAAAAAAAAAGGTGGTGGGGGCGGGTTGCTGTATTGAAAATAGTATCAAGTCTGAATGTTGGAGAGTCAGATGTCTTGGCAGTGTAATGTTCCTTCCGCTGCTGCTGTTTTCAAAGACTCTGGACTGTAAATGTCTTATTGTATGAGCGGGACAGACACAATTACACAAGCACGTAGAGCTTTCACATTCCAGCCAATACACCGTATTCCAGAATCCACATTGTACAATCCACTGGATGTCACAGCATTGTACCAAATGTAGAATTTAGTGTATTCTGCTCAGGGACCTGATATTAGCCAGCTGGTTTTAATGAGATCCAGGCCCAGAGCGAGGACAGGCTTTTAGTTAACGTGGTTATTTATGTTTGTGAACATCCCATTTGTTTTCTTTGTCATTTATCACTTAAATACACAGCTCTGTCAGACTCCGTGCTGCACGGTTTAAACACGCTCTGGTTGTTGACGAGTCATGCGGTTCCAGTTGGCAAAACGCGGATATTCAGCTAATAATGGGACTGTTAGCTTTGCCCGTTAATCTGGGGTGGGAATGAGTTTTTCAGACTCCTGCGTTCTGTGACTGAAATGCTACTGCAGCTCCTGGCCATTGGATTATGCCATTAAGCCCTAAACTGTGGTCATGCCCCTGCTGTTCACTGCTTGCCCTAGTTCCCAGTTTACAGTGCAGCAATGGTAGGAAAAAATGGGGTTTTTTTTCAGATTCTGTGTAGTCATTCCTCTCAATTCTGTTTGTACTCTGAAAAATATAAAGGAAAACTAACAGGAACAGGTTTTCCTGAGAACCTAACCAAGGCTTACCTGACTGAAGCTGAGTATTTTACGGCTGTTTCATACTATTTTCTGCTCTGGTGATACAGCTGTCATCATAAGCTCAGGCCTCTGAGCCAGTGCTGACCCAGAGCATTTGCAGAAGGAGAGCTGTATTTTCGTTGTGACTCCCCTGTTCATGGTTTTAACTAGATTGGAATTTCATGTTCCGTTTCAGACGGAGGAAAATAACCTCTCCGTGTTATTTATTGGTCAGTGCCACAGCCCTGCAGAGCTCGGTCTACAGGGCATTGTGGTGAAATGTTTGAGAGGATGTTTGACTTTCAGTGGGTTGTGGAATATAAGAATACTATTCTTTTTAAGGCTGAGCATTTGTTCTCTCGGCCTCAGTCCATGTCCTCAGTCTCATCTCCATGAGATATAGCACTGCATTGCAATTAGCTGGACAAAGGAAGGTTAAATTAAGGCTAAATTAGTAAGAGAAAAGGTTAAGTGAGATTAAAATGGCAGTTTTGTTTACAAAACCAAAGTATGTTTGGGGTCAGACATATTCTCTTTCCATACCATTCCATTGTTTCCAGATCACACAACCACAGGCACCACAACAACATGCTAGGCTCAAGTGACAGGGGACTGACCTCTCGCACCCTCCCCAGTTTCACTCAGTGTAATGCAGCTGCTCCACTCACCCGAGCCCCAGGCTTCTTGATCTGTGGAGGCCCCATGCTATTTCGCACCGGCACCCTAAGTCGTGGTGATGTGTGATACACCTAAATATGGCTGACATTTGTGTTTAAGTGGCAGCGTGCTGGCTGTGATGAATTTTTCATGCTGAAATGGAGGAGATACTGTGCAGTTCTGAGAAACCGTGCGGTAGCAGGGCTGACGTCTGTTCCAGGGCTGAGTTATGAATTATTCAGGCCGACTGCATGCTGAAAACGATGCCACCCAGTCGACTGTGAGGTTATTGTGTTAACTTGATGAGGTTGTTATTATTCTAATTGCTGTCATTATCGCCATTATTGCCATTGTTGTCATTGTTATTATTATTGTTATTTACTATGATCATCATTGCTAGTGTTATTGTTGTTCAGAGTCGTATCAAAATTCTTCACATTAGAATAAGGCCAGCATTCCTTGCCAGACCTACTGGCGCTCAGTGAATGCATTTAATGGACATATGTCGCACAGTGTCATGGAGTGTAGTGTGTGGTCTTACTGGAGACATCTGTTTGTATGAAGCATTTTATATCTTGTTGACTGTGGCATGTGGCAACCAAGCATGTGGTTAATAAGGTCAAAGGAATGTTGATTTTAATATAATATTAATACACTGTTTTAAAGCTATTCTCGTTTATAGAGAATGTTTGTGAGAAGCACAGGGTGTTCAGGGAAGGGTTAGGCCATCTCAAGCCAAATTAACACTCCTACGAGGGGAATAGTTCAAAGAGTCTATTACGGTATGAGGGTGGCATGAATGCAGACAATATCTGAAGCTCTCAACCCGAAAAGCTCTGCCATGCACATGGGTCGTATGCCAAAACATGTACATGAAAGGGTCTGCTGCCACCATTTCTAGCCAAGGAGGCCAACTCTGATTGTGTTTCATCTAAATAACTTGCTAACTCATGGAATTCTAATTTGTGCCTCCTCTTTAAAGAAATGTGATAGGACAGGGGAATTAGAAAGTATTAAATTCCAAAAGCAGTTATCACCCTGTCAGTTCCCATATGATAACCAGCTGTTAAATGTTTCCTGAAACGTGGTCTGTAAAATCTTTGCTTAGAAGTTTTTCTTTTTTTTATATTGAAAGAAAAGCACTGTGAGAATCTGTAGCTTTAATTATTCACTCTGCCTACTATGCCCTTGGATGATGATTTGATTACAGCTCAGTGCAGCCAAACGATCAAGCAGTGGTTCAGACAAAAGCTGTCTGCATATGTCTGTGGTGCTGACGCAGCTGCACAGCCGAGATGATTTAAAATACAAAAGGGATCGACCGGCCCTGCGTATGAGGGGAACGAAGTAATTAATGGCACTGAACTTTTCTTTCACACTCAATCATCAGGTCTTGCACTGAAAGTAATGAAAAAATATTTGAAAGGTTTTTTTTTTCCTCATAAATGCACCCCATTTTTGTAGGGACAAAGCAAAATGCCCCCTCCTCCTCAGTTTTTATGTTATTTTATGTTATTTTTCATCCTGGGTTTAGCAGAGGCTTATTACACCCCCCCCCCACAGAAGTTTTGACAGGGGTTAAGTGTGCTTTTCGACACAGTCAGCTAAAACTTTCGAACCCGCCAGCAAGCGCTTTAGAAAAACAGCGATGTACCTCTCAGAGCGATGTGCAAGACGGCTGCTGCGGCATCAGCAGAGTGGCCACACCCTCAGGCCTCTGGGTCAGCAAGCCAGCATAGAATGCTCTAGAATTCTGAAATGGAACCCTAGAGAAAAGAGCCCTCATGGTTCACACTTGTTTTCCACTAGTCTGTGTGTTATTTTTCTGAAGTTTTGATGGGCTGCTTATATTACAGCCCCTTTCGTATTACTCTCAGTGTTTATTACACAAACCAGGCTTATTTCCCACGCAGGTCTGGCTTTACAGCTACAGCTGCGTGTTTTCGTTAAATGGCTTTTATTAGTGGTTTTGAGAATAGCGCTGAATTTGCACTGTTTGGTTTCAGACTTTGTGTATATTTAGCGCCGCCATTCATTTCCTTTGGTGAAGTGAGAATGCCTTTAAACTTAGCTGTCACCGGTCTGAGGCGTTTACCCGTCCTGCTCCCCCCCCAGGGATGTAAACACAGCCCCCATATATACTCTCTGGTGCCCACTCCAACCTCCGCCACAAGCAGCGAGGCATCTCCAGCTCAAATTGGGGAGGGCTCCTGGGCAGGTTACCAAGGAAACGGTCACGGAGTCAGCGCGCCCGGCAACTGATCAGTTTCTTGCACGGCAAACTAAGTTGAGCCAACTATGTAGCAAGAGGCCCTTTGAACCTTTGGCTCATCTCCATTCGATTATAACTCGGCCCCAGTGGACACAGCTCCATCTAGAAAAATACTGGGTGTTGAATTGCATTACCTATGATGCAGGAAGGGCTGGAAGGACATCATCCCCTATGGTCACCAATGCTGTGACCTCCTCTGTCTCCTACACTGAGAATGATGTCTTCATCTGGCTTCATCTTGCTGTTTACTTTGATTGTTCTCTGATCTCGATGCTAATTAACTCGCTAGAAATTCCCCTAACTACATCAAGTCGTAAATAATCAAAAGTACCTGCCTGCTTTCAGTTCTGCCTCAGCTGACTGTTAAGCAAAAACAGCTTTAGTAACACGGCCTGTTCACATGCACCTGGATCCTGGAAGCAGGTGGAGAGGAAAGGTAAATTACTAAATTTCGCTGGCTTTATACACCCTTTGGGTTTAAACACTTAAAACCAGGGCGTAAACATACTGCTTTCTGAAAGCGATCACCACAGAACATGCAGTGACATCGAAAATGCAGGACACACACGGTGACACCAGGACAATTTGTTAGACATGGATTTTTGAATCGTTTTTAGGCTGAGAAAGAATTCTGAGAAAGAAAATTCCCATCAGCATGTGCTGTTTCTCCTCCTTCATCCTGCTCTGTCATTCTGCCTCCTCTCTCCCTGCATGTGTCACCTCTTATTGACTTCCCACAGTTTGTTTTCTCATTTAATCGCAGGGAGGAGCGCCGAATTCTCGAAGCTTCCCCCGGACTCTGTGATCTGCTCCTTCTGTCTGCATCCTGCCGTCTGCACTTTTCTCCTTCTGTCTGCGTACTGCAGTCTGCACTCTGCTACCCCTGTCTCCATTCCTTCAATCTGTGCTCTAATTCTTCTGTCTACATTCTGCGCTCTGTGCTCTGCTCCTTCTGCCTGTGTCCTACATTCTGTGCCCTACTCCCTCTGTCTGCTGCCTGCACCCTTTTCGGCTCCTTCTGTCTGTGTTTTCACTCTGAACTCTGCTTCCCCTGTCTGACTCCTGTACCTGAGTGACAGTCCTGATGCTACTCTGTACAGTAAACTGTGTGGCTGGCCTGTTATCTCGGGACGGAATCATACTTTAATTCTTTGGCTCTCAGCAGCATGTGATGCACATGGCTTGATTGGTTGAGATGGGTTACCATGGGAACCCCCTGTCCCTCGCAGCGCACGATTATTAGAAACAGTGGAGGTTCAGGAGGGGAATGAGATCAGCCAGGTCCTGGTGTAACAGCAGTCAGGCCTCAGTGAGCCGGGATAGGTGTACGGATCAGGGTGAACGGCTGCTGTTGTTCCAGTGTAAGCCGTACCGAAGCACTGCATGCGCTGGATCACTGCAAACACGGCTCTACCCGGCTCTTAAGAGACTTCGCTTTTGTGCACTGTGTGGGAGTTTCTGAGTTCACGTTTGCTAGGAGAATTCAATACACAACCATTCGCACACATGCACGCACACATATATACAGACACACTACACACACGCACACACACACTCATGCACACACACGCGGGCACGCACCCACACCTGTCTGTCTGGGCTGGTACCCCCCACGGTTGCGCCTCTTTTGTCAGGCTGTGCCACACCCCTCCTGTGTCGTGGCCCCTCTCTGGGTCCAGATGGCACCAGCCTGAATGGGGGGGGGACAGCAGACAGCATCCTGGCAACAGGAGGGCACCCACAGGGAGTCACTGAGAGAAAGAACGGGAGAGAAGGGAGGCGGGGACAGATGGAGAGAAAAGGAAGAACAAGGGAATAAGTATTACTCATGAATATACAGAGTAGGGACCCTGCAATTGGTATTTGGTGCATGACCCATCAGTGTGTGGACATGCCCTGCCCATATACCAATCCCTAGCCCAGCTATAGGACAAATAATGCTGCTGCCTTGCAGCTTGACCCATTCAAGGCTAGGGGACCAGCCCCGACAGAAAAGGGTAGCTGAAGGAGTTGCGCCCCCAGTTTCACGTAGCAAGACGACAACACAATCTCGGCCGCTGCCGAAGGATGATGATGATGATACAGAAATGAGTACACGACACTTCAGACTTCTTCAGGGCCGTCAAAGAACACCAGAACCGGCTTTGTTCTTCTGAAGGACTCTAACACTGAGCATTTATAACCTCGGCTGTCATTCTGAGAGACTAATATAAAGCAGCTCTTAAGTATATTCTTAACACACCAATCATTCTCTTGGTCCTAGATTGTGTGTGCACAGGGGTAATCAGTGCACTCAGTCTCCTATATTTGATTGATAATCTGCAGCACTGAGATGGCTGGGAAGAGCTCCTTTGGGTCTGTGCATGGACTTTTCAAGGTCATATTCATCCAGACAGCTGCACTCCCAGTGTGTCTCCTTGTTGAAAGGTCAACTCTGAGGAGAAAAACTAGCCAAAAAGGAGGTCGGGGGGAGAGGGACAGAAACCTGTGTCCTGACTTTCAATGGCAACTTTTGAACTTGTCTGTCCTTGTCTGTTCTTATCTGTCTCTCCTCTGTTATCTCTTTTTTTCAAACCTATAAGTCTCATACAGATTCTATACTCTCAAAACTACCCTAAACGTACCTCCATTACTGTGATTTCTCTCTCTTAGCATTCCGTTACTCTAAATTCCTTCTCTCTCTCTGATAGTGACCCATTAAGGAGCAGGGCTTGTACCCAAGAGGGTTGCTGGTTCAACTCCCTGCTTTTTGCTCTGCTGTTGTACCCTTGGGCAAAGTACTTAACCCATTTAGTAAATATCATGCTGTATAAATGTCTGAAATCGTAACCAGTTTAAGTGTCTCTGTATAAGGGGATCTGCTAAATGACAATAATGTAATGTAATGTAGCTCTCTCTCTCTCTCTCTCTCTCTCTCTCACACACACACACCCACACACATAGTGGTCTGTTGCTCTGGTTGTTCTCTCTGTCATAGTGCTCTGTTACTTTGGTTGTTCTCTCTTTCTCACAGGGCTCTGTTACTCCCAATGTTCTCTCTCTCTCACACTCTCACACAGTTCTTTCACACTCTCTCATCCTTCATTTGCAGCCTTAAAAGACACTGCATGCTGCCAGACTCTTGGGAGCTGGTTTTTTTTTTTGCAGGATTCTCTCTCCTGTCTCTAATGTGCAGTTCTTGGGCTGTGACTGTCATTCTGTTAGATAACATACAGTAAATACCAAATAAGACCCAATGCCTACATATTTTGTAACTGTTCATGTTGCGCCATACCTAGTGTAAAGGAAGTAAACATTTCTCAAGAACAGTGTGTTGATTTTTTTGCGAAATGTCTGAATTTTTATGCAGCTAACACTGCAGACCTGTAGCCTTGTGAATGGTCTGTACTGCAATGTAGGTCAGCAATGTTCACATCGCTCCCAGCCTAACTTTCTCTAACAGAAACAGAATTAAAACAGAGTTAGTTTCCCCTTTTAATCATGCAAACCAAGTTACACCTAATGTGGGGAGAAACTGTGCTGAAAAAGCAAGTGTGGGTATATGTATGCATTTATATACATGTATGTGTATGTGTTTATGTGTCTGAGTTTGTGTGTATGTGTGTGTGTTTATGTATTTGATTGTGTGTGTGTGTGTGTGTGTGCGCGTGCATGCGTGTGTGCTTATGAATACTTCAGATCTAAACAAACATCCCGGGGTGAATATGAATATTTATATAGTAGGATGTACTAAATTAAAGATTAAATAGAAACTGATCTTAAAATGTAAACCGTGTGAAGTGCTGTGATTTAGGAGTGAAAGGAGATTAAAACAAGCTTCCCAGGATTCACTCAGACCTTGTCCCTGTTGTCTGACGGCTTACATCCCACCCATAATCCACTGGGGCGGGGCGTGTCCTCAGCTCAGCAGATGGGCGGGTCCGTCACCGCTGCGTGCGCTGTGATTTGGCCCTGGCTGCACCTGCAGTGCTGCATCGATCTCCTCTCAGGCCTGACTGCTCCGCCCCACACATCCACACACATTCATCAGCTGCAGATCAGAACTGCACATGGGTACGGGACTCAGGGCGCGGCCTCTGTCACGTGCTGACTCCGTCCGGCCTTTTCCTGGACAACACGAGAACAAGATGAGGTAATGCACTGACCAGATTTCTCACAGGACACCGTTTGATCAATAGATTTTTTTTTGTTATGCAGTCAAAACTGCATATGAGCTGGTCATACAGAGTTTTGAGTCTGCCAAGCCCTAAAGATAAAATGTAGTCAGAAATGTGGTACATTTTAGAATGACTGTATGAACTTGTGGGTCTGTATTCAAAGCTGCTGTCTCCCATCCAACTCTAAATTGCCTCAGACCTTTAAGAATAGGTTGACTCTTTGGATGGACTTGCTTACTGTGCCAGTTTGACTGCAGTAACTGGGCTTAGATAAAGCAGGGAGCTTAACTCAGTGAGACTGCGTGGTGTCTGTGTGCTCATAGCCTAGATTCAGGCTCTGCAAAGAGGACACACAGGCTGGTCTCGAAAGACAGGCGTAATAACAGCACTCCCTCACAGAGAGAAGGAAAAGAGGGAAGGGGGGAGAGGAAAGATGGGAGTGGAGGAAAGAAAGGGAAGAAAGGAGAATGCCAGTCTTTATTGAGTCCCACCCAACCTGTGGGGGAAGATAGTGTCCGTTTAGAGATTTATTTCAAGATTATTTCGAGTCATTTACAGCTTTCTGCACAGGAGGGTCCTATAACTGCCCATCATCCACAGGGTCTCCATTTGAATGGTGGAAATGTGGCAGGATTCCTCCCACACACACACACACACACACACACACACACACACACACACACACACACACACACACACACACACACACACACGTACATGTGCACTCCTGGAATCAGGCTGTGGTGTAACGGTTAGAGCACAGCTTCCATTTTGAGGGCATTGATTGAGCGTTAATTAATGATAATCAATTGGAAAGAGAGATTCCTTGTGTGTGTGTGTGTGTGTGTGTGTGTGTGTGTGTGTGTGTGTGTGTGTGTGTGTGTGTGTGTTCGTATGCATGCTGTGACATAAATGTAATTGGCATGATTGGTATTGGTGTGTCTTTCGATGTCAGAGCTTACAGTATAACATGTTCCAGAATCTGGTAGAGCAGAGAGCAGTTGTGATTAATTATTTCAGTATTTGATGAATTGATTATTATGTCATGAAATGTAAGATTCTCTTAATCTAATTTTCTATGAGATTTTCACAGACAACATCAGTTATGAAAGTGGTAATGCAGTCACCCTCTTCTCAACGGACAAAATAATCTTCCTAGTGCCAAGTATAACATCTTCAGCTATATTAGATGTAGATATCCAATAAGAATAGATTTTTTTCTTATGGTGTAATATCTAGAGCAACATTTTCTGTTATTTATTTCTTTATTGAACCTGATTTAGAAAATGTTATCATATCAGTGAGTGAAATATCTTATAACAGAGGAGGCCCCGTGCTAACGTGGTTGTGTATTCATCTATGTAGGTTTCTTTGTGTATTTGTCAGTGCGAGTTTCAATTAGCTAATTGTTATAATGATTAACACTAACAGCCTTGATGGTAGTAATTATAGTATCACTCGTGCTATTGCTGCTTTTCATAATAGTAGCTGTTTGTGATTGGATTTAGGTCAGCCATTTAAGAAATTTAAACACTGTCATTTGAGCTGTTTAAACTCTGTCAGTTAAGTCATCTAAGCGCTGTAGCCAGTGCTATCTGTGCATCTACCGTGTTATTCTCCTCACCCCGTGTGTCTCTATTACGTCCCCCTGGTGTGAGGTGTGACGCCTACACATGAAAACCAAAACAAGGGGAGATTACGCTATATAACATGTGCTTTGAAACCCTACAGCTCCATCTCAAATGGGGAATTTAGGGTTTTTCCCTGGCCGTTTGTTATCTCATAGGAAGTTTATGTGTATAATGACTTCAGAGAAATACGCAGCGGATATGAAAGGAATCTGAGAAATTCCGTCTGGTCTATATGACAGGGCGGGGAGAATGTCTTATTCCCAAAACAATCCTGACCCTCCATCTCCCCCATTCCCCTGTTCCCCGTGGATGTGGAGGCAGCTAGGACAGGGACATGTGTCCTTCAGGATGTGAACTTTGACCCTCGGTCTGGTCTGGTTTCATGCTGCGGCTGAGCTCTTTGACGTGATTGGGGGTAACATTTAGGGTGGAGCTGGCAGACAGCAAAGGTCAATGAAAGTCCTTTCCCTTGTGATATGAACTCAGCCTGATTGTTGCTGTTTAAATTGAGTTTAATGTATGAGATGCTTCCTGTAAACACATGCTGTGGAGCTCTCTAAGCTGGCTGTAGACTTTATGGTATTTTTCCAGCATTAGCGCTGCGCAACAGTCATATATGACCAATTCATGCCTTCCATTCACTATTTTAGAAGGCACTAGTTACACGTAAATTCAAACATGGCAACAGAAAAATACCAAGTCAGGTTTTACCCATGGTCAATATAACATAGTCACCACCATCTGTTGCTTTTTTAGACCTATTTAGACTATACCGTCTGATTTAGGAGTCTGCCATAATCTGCAAGTTTAAATGAGACCAAAAGCGCAACTATGCCATTTTTCTGTTTGTGGTGATAGGTGAAAGTGTCTGCCAAATAAATAAAATAATCACAATAAGTTGAGTAAGAACCACAACATTTATGATAATGATGGTACTACTAATAATAGTGAATATCAGATGAAGAAGAATGGAACAGTGAGAGCCACGTGTTTGGAAAGGGTGGGGTTACAGCGGGGGGTGTGACATGGGGGATCTGGGGTCAGCCTGGAGCTTTGAGAACATACGGCACTGCTTATGTGGAACAGAGCAGGTAGAGCACGCCCCCCCGCCACATACACACACACACACACACACACACACACACACTTACAGAGCTTGGTGTGGAAACCCCACAGTTTAATACAAAGCACTGGGGAAAGACAGAGGGGTTGGATTTCCCCACAGCTGCGAACCACGCTGTCCCAGCATGCAACACTTCGGGGATCATACCCAGTGAAGAACATTAAATGTATGTCATAAACAATCTTTTTTCCCTACATTGTCTTTGTGCTCCACTTTGGATAAATGTTAGCAGCTATATCCCTGTAAACCTCACAGATTGCATTTTCCGGCAACCCGTCACAAATCAGTTTGCTGTACCGTTGGGCTTTGATCATCGAACATTTTAGCAGCTGGTTGCCTTCCGTGGCACTATCTCAACTCTCTTTTGTGATGGCTGGCCTTTGGCGAGGCGGATCTGATTCAATCCCGGTCACTCAAATGTCACGGGCTTAACACGAGGTGGGAAATTAGCCTTTCCATTGTGTGTGGCAGAGTGTGGATAAGCCTGGGTGAGATGGTCTCTGGGGTCCACAGGAGTGTGCTGTTAGGAGAGAGCGCTCCGATAGAGGAGAGAGGCACACACACACACACACACGCACACACACACACACACTGCGGTCTCTGACAGATCCCCTTCTTCAGAGATTCAGTGTATGCATCTAAGGAGGAGGAGCCATACAGGTCCCTGTAGCAGAGTTTATTTTCAGTTTTATCTTCTCATAGCGGGCCTCTTTCTATGATCTGAATCAGCCCCAGACTGGAGTTTTCCAGGTGATTAGATCTGAAGTACTTCCATTTTGGAAGCGGAGCTGAGAGCTGTTTCTTAATAGGAGAGTGCACATCCATTTCAAAATGTTACACCTCTCGGAGTTGTTGTCTGCTGCACCCAAAGTACGTTTCCCCCGAGCAGAACATCTCTTTGCTGCTGTGCTATCAGGATAAGACAAGCCTGTCACACTGAGGGATTCTCTGGAAGGTTTGTTTGTCCTTTGTTTCGAGACTGACAGAGCTACTTATGTTCAAACTGTGGTAGCACGACTCTTGTATATGTGGAGATGAGGAAACCTAGTTTCTGTGTTCAGATATTGAGATCCATGGACAATTGACTCAGACATACATCCTTAATCTGTGTCCCAGCATGCAGTGCGGTCCCCATTAGCTCTATTGATCCCCAAAGCGACCCATGGTACACAGGTCCATTAAACTGGACCCCAGCTGTTGGGAACAGGGTGCTTGTCATGTTTAATTCAAAATGCACTAAATCTTTAGAGTGAGGGCCACCGCTGGATTTATGACTGTCTACACTTTTGCCAGAGAGAGTAAATCAAGACACCCCCAGCAACCCCCATAACCCCAACCCCCCCTGCCCCGGACATGCAATTAGAGGCTTAACAATGTCAGCGTATATTTTTTTTGTTAACCCGGGAAACATCTGTTCTGGCACCAACACACACACACACACACACACACACACACACACACACACACACACACACACACACAGACAGACACACACACACACACACAGCACATTCTCAGGCGTACAGGATACAGTGGGCGTGTTTTGAATCACCTGTTGCCGGCAGTAAGTGATGACAGTACCAGTTATTTCAGGCTGTAGATGGGCTTAAAAGCCCATTACAGGAATGAAAGACGCTACAGCAGCAGCAGCAGCGGGCAGCACACTCTGCCTGTGATGGACCTGCTGTCCATGTGTGGCTCCATCCGTCTCTCATTACTCTCCATTACAGCCCATTACCACGGCGTCCCGGCAACACCTCCCTGAAAGCCGACCCCATTCCCCGTCCTCTCTCCTGGGAGCGTGTGTGCATCCACTCTTAATGTGCTCCTCCACCACAAATCCCATTTCGCGTATGAGGCGGGCTCCCTCCATTCTGGCTCTGCTGCGCCCCTGACATTTCCATGTATGTCAGCCGTTTGCGAGAAACCGCTGCATTCTGCAGCCCTGCCTGGACAGAGAGCCCCCTCAGAAGATGGACAGGAAGGGGAGCAGTGTTGAATGAGACGTCAGCGTGTCAGGGTCTGTCTGGCGTTCCGATGGATGGGAAGCTTGATGAAGGTGATGTCCTTTTCCTTCGGCTGCTCCTAATTGGAGAGGCGGTCCTGAGCAGAAATGCCAGGGAGTCCCAGGGGGAAACTGCAATCAACAGCATTGCATCTCCATTGAAGAGAATGTTCTCGTAAGACTAGATTGGTTACCCTACTGCAGATGCCTATTAGCTTCTTCAGTGGTGAGAAACCTTGCACACTATACATGTGCTGTTCAGAGAAACTAAAGCATTTAAAAACCAGATAACCGAATCCATGTCATACGTAAAAGAATTTAAGAGTTTATGGTGTGTTTTCTTATTAAACTGGCCCTTTTGGATGAACGGTGGGTCTGTACTGCAAACACCTGTCATTAATCCAGCACCCTACATTGCTGTTTTATGCAAGACAGCTTGTGGCCAGGTAGGCTTGTACTAGACACATCAATGACTTTGAAAAAGATAAAGAGGACCACAGAGTTGGTCCTCAGTATAATCAGGATATGGTATAATCAGCTTTTCTGAGTTGACAGTACAATACAAAGAACTGCGTGGGGACATCTACTATCAGCTAGTCTACCCCATGGCAAAATAGGCATTTAGATTGTCCTGTGAGCTCCTACGTTGTTCTCACCTGTCAATAGCTGTAGCTTTATTTACTCTCTTTTTAATATGCAATCACTTACCTCTTATATCCATCATCCAAATCATGTCAGGTGATAACATCCTCACACTGTGTAAATATCACAGTCAAACCAACACATTTATCAAGAAGTCTGATTTTCAGTTGATAGCCAGTGCTATTACAACCAGATAAGATACATTGGAAAGAAAAAAACCGGATAGTCCATCATACCAAAACCAGATAATACAAACCCTAGTAACAAGGTGATATTCGCCAAGTAGAACAGACATTGCTTGAATTTTTTCTGAGGCATTTCCTTCTTTCTCCTGCTGAAAAGGGATATTTTTCCTCTTGTTCCCCCTGCAGGGTGTGTCTTATGTATTCGACAGTGTGTGCACTGAAGAATGTGTTAGTGTGAGGCTTCTGGGAGTGAAAACACTGCTTATCAACTAAACACAAAGCTTCCTCTGTGCCTGATTTACCCTTAGACATGCCTTTCAAATGCTTTTTAAAAAAGGACTTTGTCTCTGACGCCGAGCTGAGAGGTTCGGCAGTGTCTGTGGGGCTCGAAATTCAGAGTATAGCGAAGCAGAAGCCAGACTGCCAGGTTCAGCTGAGGGGGTACAGGGAGGGTTAAAGACAAATACGAGAGAGAGAGGCATAGTGTTGTGTCCTGGTTTTGAAAAGAGACCGTTTTTGTGTCGGGACACCGAAACGTCCCCAGGGGTGACACTGGGAGAGGCCGTGAGACCGTGCGGACGGGACCGAGACTAAAATAGAATTTGTCTTTGCTGATAATCTAGAATCCGGCATGTTGAACGGAGGCCTCATATTCTGGTGCAGACATTGACAAAGTATAGCCCACGGGCCATCCGTGGTCTTCAAGGACGTTATGTGAGGTTTCCCATGTGAACTGATTTTACACTGAGAAATATGTAAGCACTGAACAGACTGTTGTGATGTTTCAGTTTGCACAATTATGTTTTATTGTATTTTTGGAAGATTTTTTCCAGACATCTGTTTTGGGGATGCAATAGTGACAGGTTTAATGATTGAATGAATGAATATCTCTGAAAATGAAGCGTCATTAAAGGTCACGTATTGCCTCTCACCACTGCCTAACAACACATGTTCACCTGATAAGCGTGAAGACAAGGCCTTCTTTAATGCATAGTAGCAAACTAAAACATTATCAGAATGACTAATATACAGAGCTCATGAATTATTAAGCAAAGAAATGTTTCCACATTAAAAAGGAGTCCAGCGGTTTTCATGCACACGGTGCACTGCCTCCATGGACACGCCTCTCCTGTGTGTGTTGCAGGTGATCAGTCTGCAGCCGGGGGAGGTGAGCAGGGAGAGGGTGCAGCCCATGCACCAGAGCAGCGTCGATGGCGTGGAGGACATGTCCTCGCTGGCCGAGCTGCACGAAGCCGCCATCATGCACAACCTCCACCAGCGCTACCAGAGGGACTGCATCTACGTAAGGCCCTGCTGCACTGCCGGCTCGTCTGTGTCTCCTTACATTACGTTATTGAAATTCAGCAGATGCTTTTATCAAGAGTGACTTACATAGGTTACAGTTTTTACATGTTATTCACATTCATACAGCTGGATATTTACTGAGGCAATTGTGGGTTAAGTACCTTGCCCATGGTTACAACAGCACTGCCCTCGCGGTGAACTGACCCAGCAACCTTTCAGTTACAAGCCCTGCTCCTTACCACTATGCTACACTGCCGCCCCAAGCCCCACTCCTTAACCCAGGCCCCTAACATTCCTGTTAGTGTTTTCAGAATGCCTCACCTCCCCCTGAGCAGCTGCCCTTCAAACAGCGCCTTGAACTGCTACACGCTAGGGCTGAACTCCATGTTGTTTCGATGTCATGGCTGTTTCCACATGTGGGGGTCAGCAATGGGTTTCAGAACAGGCCCCTCGCTTTTCAAGGACTGTCCAACAATCTGTGCGCTGAGAACAGCAGATGCTTCCTGAGAGACATCGACATGACAGAAAAACACCTCAGCGTGGAGGGTGACCCCATGTAACTGTGCAGCTTCCTGTCTCAGACTATCCCCCCCTGCAAACTGCTAGAGGCCTGTGGATAACTCAACTCTTTCCAAGTGATTAGAAATCAAGCACTTTTGAGAGTCCACACTGGTGTCAGTGAATGTCGGTGCATTGGTGAGAGGGCTTTGTCAGTCTGTCTGTGACATCACAACTCCTTACAGCTATGATTGGCTCAGCTATACTCTTCCATTATGACTGGCTTAGCCACAGAGTGAGCAAGCTACACACTGCCCTGTGGGGACTGTTCTACTCTCCACCAACTAAGCCTCTGTCTCTCTCTCTCTGTTTCAATCCATCTATCTCTCTCTCTCTGTTTCTCTCTCAATGGCAGCCTGTGTGCCCTTAACTGAATGCATAGATCAGCTCTTTCGTTGACACTGCACTGATCTGGTTCATCGTCTGTGATATGACGTCTTGGCATCACGCACTGTCCTCTGTATCTTAATACGAGAGAGGAAGTTCTCCAGAGTACCGCTGGTCCAGCCAGTCTTACATTAGCAGAGGGTATGTCGTCATGTCTGAGTGTAGCAAGTGAAGATGTATTCATTGATAAGTCTAATGCATTTCAGAGAGAAATGAGACATAGAGCCCGCCACCCCACAGACATATGAATGGAGTAGTACATCAAGGCATCAGATGTATGACACACAGTAACATAGGTTTAGTGATGTAATTTATGTGGTTGGTTATCACACACCTGCTGTCTTCAAGCATCAGTTTTCTTCGCTAGCACACAAATTATGCCTCGACCAATGCTGGGATGCTTGCCGTGTAGACATTCACCGTGCTTATTGAACTGTGTCCTTCGCAACGAACAAACAGCTGTCAAATTGCCTGAATACCGTGATGGCCGGTAATGTGTTTTTTAATGAATATAGCTATTTACTCTAGGCGGGCGCCAGGCTGACGGTTACTGATAGTTGTGATGGATGACACAAATGCCAGTTGCAGTGAGACGGCAACAGCTGGACCTGAATAAGAATTTTATTTTTGTTGTGCTGCCCCCTTGTGGTGAGGAGATGACATCCACGTTTCTTTTTCATGAATTTCCCAAGTTTCAGCAGCAGCAGCAAGTCCACGTACAAGCAAGTTTAGAGATAGAGGCACATCCACAAAGGAAGCCTCACTCAAATCTGTTTAACCTAAATCTAAATCCATCAATGACCAGTTTCATCCAAAAACAATAAATTATCAGAAAATAGAATATTACTTGTTCTCTGCGATCTGGGCGAGGTGCAAGTAGCCACAAGTCCCATTAATAACAGTCTAATAGCTCTTTACACCCCTCACCTCTACATCACCAGGTGGGCCTCACATGGCAGAAACATTAGGAGCAAAACGTGATGGAGGAAGGTTGCTTTTTAATCTTCTGCTGTGTAGACACCACATAACACGGCTACCCTGCCCTACCATGAGACAAAAAAAGATTCTCTAATCTCATCTCTGGGTGCTTTTAGTGAGCTCCTCAAATTGCATTACGGGCTATTGGCATTGTGAATAATATAACCCACTATCTGCAGATCACGCTTTTGTCCAATGCCTGTATCCCAAACTGAATTAGCCGCACAAATGTGAGTGATGCCTAGAGCAACGGCAGCATAAAGATAACGATAAAACAGATGAGTCACCCGGCCCTTTTAAGGATGCCTCTTAAATGATCTCCATGACCTCAGCGCAGCAAACGATATAAAAGGTGTTCTACAAATCAGGCCTGCGGTGGAACCTGAACTGATCTCAGACAGATAAGGAGTTTTCTTAACCAGAAACCTGATAGCCAATCAGATCTTAATACCCTTTTCCAATATTTTATATTCTGTTCCAACACGTAAACCGTTTATATTGTAAGCCAAGTCATCGGCAAGCCTAAACTAGAAAATATTATGCAGTACACGAAACACTGCCTCGCTGCCAAGGAAATAGATGATGGTTTGACACATAACATGTAAAGCTCTATGAACACATGACAATGATTTAAGTACCGGCCTGTAACCAGGTTAGAGATTGCAGGTTCAATTCCCAGGCAGGGGCACAGCTGCTGTAACCTTGAGCTGAAGGTGCTCAAGCTGAATTGCTTCAGTAGATATCCAGCTGTTTAATGGGACAATGTGTGTGAAATTTAAGCTATGTGAGCCCCTCCCAGATGAATAAAAGTGCTAATCTGACCTTGACTCCCTTGACTCCTCTGGCCTCACCCTGCCTGACTGCCTGTCTCCCCTCCTCCCCTCTAACCCCTGGTTCTCCCCTCACCCCTCTCTCTCCCCTTCAGACAAACATCGGCTCTATCCTGGCAGCAGTGAACCCCTATAAGCAGATCCAGGGCCTGTACGACCCGGCGGCCGTGGAGCTGTACAGCCAGCACCACCTGGGAGAGCTGCCCCCCCACATCTTCGCCGTGGCTAACGAGTGCTACCGCTGCCTGTGGAAGAGGCACGACAGCCAGTGTGTGCTGATCAGGTGAGCTGGGGGGACCAAGTGGCTCTTATGTATGATGTATATGACATGTCTTATATATGATATGTTTGGAGCTCTTGGTGTAGCAGTAGCTTTTGTTCATTAGGAGGAATCAGTGCTTATGAAATGTTAGTGTAGGTGCATCCCAAATGGCTGAGGGGCTGAGCAAATGGTATAGATGGGGAAAGGAGAAAGGGTCACACACTAATTGCTCCTGTAAATGTGTGTAATTACAAAAATGACATTTCTCTCAGAGGCCCCAGCAGGGGAAGAGCCCTATTAGATGCCGTGCTTTGATGCTGTGTTTGAATGCGTTTGAAGGAAACAGTCAGTTGAAAAGGGTTTTACTTTCAGGGCATTACATGGTTATTGCAGAGATATTACGGTTTACTGTGACCCTGAAGAGCAGATGTTGAGTATAGTATGAAAACTGAATATAAACTCTGTTTGTCTGTGCATGTGTGTGTGTGTTTGTCTGTGTGTGTGTGTTTGTCTGTGTGTGTGCGTGTGCGTGTGCGTGTGTGTGTGTGTGTTTGTCTGTGCGCGCGTGTGTGTGTGTTTGTCCGTGTGTGTGTGTGTGTGTGTTTGTCCGTGTGTGTGTGTGTGTGTGTGTGTGGCAGTGGAGAGAGTGGTGCTGGGAAGACAGAGAGCACCAAGTTGCTGCTGCAGTTCCTGTCAGTCATGAGTCAGAACTCTGCTGGTACCCCGCCCTCCGAGAGGACCACCCATGTGGAGCAGGCCATCGTACAGAGCAGGTACACCAACCTGTGCCTGCATGCATGCAGTCATATACACACATACACACACATACGCTCATATACACACACACAACTATACATGCATCTGCTCATATACACACACAACTACACACTCATATGCTCATATACACACATACACACAATGAAGCAAACAAAGAAACATGAACATACAAGCACACGAGGAAACACACATATACATACACACACACACACACACACACACACACACACACACAGAAGCAACAGACATTCCTTTTGTCTGAATCTCTCTTGCTTTCTGTCTGCAGCCCCATCATGGAAGCGTTTGGGAACGCAAAGACAGTTTACAACAACAACTCCAGCCGCTTTGGGAAATTCATCCTGCTGCATTTCTCTCAGAGCGGGAACATCCAGGGAGGCTGCATCGTGGACTGTATCCTACTGCTACTGCTGCTCACACACATGCACACGCACACACACACACGTGCGCGCACACACACACACACACGCACACATACACACACACGTACACACACACACGCACACACACAGGGCCCATGTGTACCACACAGCACTTAAAGACTTATTATGTCTAACTGCGGGAAATTCACTCTCTCTCTCATCAGCTCTTAAACTGTCCTCCGCAGTGCTTCCTCTGAGAGGGTAATCACCTTGTTCAAAAAACACAGAGAGCTCAGTGAGCATCGGCGTCAGTGCCCAGAGTCTGCAGTGAGCCAGCACTGGTGATCACCTCCTCCACACCACAACCGCAGCCACACCAGCCAATTAATGCACCTCTCAGACAGAGCTCTTTACTGGGGATTAGCAGCCACTTATCTGTGCTGATGCAGAGCTTTAAACACGAGCTGCTGCTGCCCAAATGACCGAATTACCTGTAAAAGACCTGTTAAGACCTGTGCATGCATCCTGATTCCTTAACCTCTTCCCTTCAGATTTACTTGAAAAGGTAACCTTGGGCCTCTTGAGCTGTGGTCCCCTTCATTCTCAAATCAGCTGCTTGTACCAGCCTTTCCAATGTCCTGGAGTTGGATGATGGCCTTGTTCAACATTTCCGACCTGAAGCGATAAAGCAGGGGATTGCGCCATTTTTTATTCATGTACAGGGGTTGTGGAGTGCCATTCACTGACCCCAGAATGAGAGGTCTACAGGTACTGTAGGATCAGGATCATTATAACAACCAGTTGATCTCTGTCTGTTCTAGAACCGTGTGGTGAGACAGAACCCCGGAGAGAGGAACTATCACATCTTTTACGCACTGCTGGCTGGGGCAGACAGTGATCACAGAGGTGAGTCCTGCAGACAGCGCCCCCAGCTGGAGTGGAGTAGTACAACAGGAATGGTTAGTGTGGCTAGGCCTGCCCTAGGCTACATCCCAAATCATGTCCCTACCCTAGTCTCCCCAGAGCAGGTGTCCACAGTTATTGATGTCATGGGTTGGTGTTTGAGTGAATGCTCTCAGCTCTCCACGCAGGCAGTGAACTGTAGGGAATTGTAGTTTTCTGCAGTTGTAGAAGTTGTTTCCTTTAGACTCTGCTGATTGGATGAACCACGGTATGTTGTTTTCAGAGCTGTACTTCCTGTCAGAGCCGGAGTCCTACCACTACCTGAGCCAGTCGGGCTGTGTGCGGGACAAGAACCTGGACGACAAGCAGCTGTTCGACAGCGTCATGGTGAGAGGGTGTCTCTGTGTTGGTTCATGTTTGATGTTTATGTGTCCGCTCACAACCACTATGCCTACAGCAGTGATGGGAATGTGAGGCTTCAGGAACCCTAGAAATGGGTGGAGCTACCATGCGTTATTAGTGAACTGCTGATCACTATAGGGTTTTCCATACAAAGCCAGTGACAAGCCAGTGATTGGCAGGAACATGGCTGCCGTCCACTAGTAAGGGTGGTCATGAAGCCCCTCAGTACTATCACTAGGAATTTGCATATATTATGTTAAGGATGGAATTCAGCCTCTCTAAATGTTACTCTGTATTCCTAAAGTTTGATTAGTTCTGTGGTCTGAACATGTGAGAGCTCAGAATTATACGTTTCTACCTGACATACTTGACAGCAATAAGTTATTAATAAGAGGGTTCTTTTATGCCCGATTGGTATGCAATAAGCTAGATTTCTGTAATAACTAATAAAGATGTGGTACAAGACAATGCTCTCATATAGGCCATGAAAATTCTAAAAGATAGAACCCTATAATTGTAAGCTTCTTCAAGTTTTGGTCTTCACACTCAGCTGTGCGCACAGGAAAGAACAGTGTATGTGAAGCAGTTGGTGTTAGAAGATCCAGCCACCAGAGGGCGCCCAAAATAAAGATTACATTTACATAAATGAGATTATATATCCTCAGTGCATGGAAAAAGCAGGCTGTTCTGATTGAACTTCTGATAACTAAGATGATGTTGCATTTTTACATGCTGAAATTAATAAATTATTAATTAATTAATTAATTAATTAATTAATTAATTGTTTTAATGAAATATAAAGACATTACTTGACAGAGTTCCCTGGGAGTATGGGGTGTAGAGAGAGGTCCGGTGTGGGTGGAGGTGATCCTCTTGCTGACGATGACTCCCCCTTTTGCAGGAGGCGCTGAAGGTCATGGAGTTTACTGAGGAGGAGATCCGGGACGTCTTCAAGCTGCTGTCTGGGGTTCTGCAGTTGGGCAACATCGAGTTCATGACAGCAGGGGGCGCTCAGATCACCACCAAAGGAGGTGAGGGGGCCGCTGTGCCGGGTGGGGTGGGGGGACAGGAGCAGGCTGTCAGGAGGGGGGGGGGGCCCCGAAAGCGAGCTGCTGCCACTCAGCGCGTGTGCCGCTGAGCGAGCTCCGCTCCAGAGACACGCCCCGACACGAGCTGGAATTCCTCTCGCTGCCGACTCCCCGTGACCCCGTTTCCAGGGAGACCGGGTCAGGGAAGAGCCCTCCCTGCGCTTGAATGGCGCCCAAGAGCCGAAGGCCCGGCGCCGACGGCGGGAGCCGGCGGGAGGGACGGGGGCCGAGAGCAGGAGTCACGCTGTCACCAGCCGTTTGAGCTCACCTGGCAGTCAGGAGGGCTTTTAGGGTCCTGACTGATCTCTGACCTGCCAGTGTGTGTGGAGTCTAGAAGCTGTACGCTGCTAGTCATGAGTGTGCTTGTGTCTTTTCATGTTGCGTTAGATGTGTGTGTCTGTATGCGTCTGTGTGTATGTTTCTCAAGATATGTGTATGTGTGTTCCTTATCAACTGTTTCTAATGGTGTGTGAGTTTGTGTGTATGTGTGTGTGTGTGTGTGGCTTCCAATATTGCAGTAGAAAATGGAAAGTCAGAGATAAGATGAGGGTGTGTTAAAAACGGCACTGCTTCATAATAACCTTGCATTTCAGATACACTTACGCAATTACTGCAGGGCAGTAACAGAACAGATGCTGAGTAAGTATTAGAACACGTTGAAAAGGAAATGTAGGTATTTGTGAAAAAAAAAAAAACCCAAAAAATCAGGAGGCCCTGATGGAATATACCTAAGGGTTGTTCCAGAAACTGAAGTGAGACAGTCTCAAACATTATCAAAACATCCATGCAGATGAACTGTAGGACTTTCTTAAGGCTGGGAACAATGCAGTGTGGTTTGTTGGTGTGAGTATCTTATGGTGTCTATGTTGTGTGCGGGTGTGTGCGTGTGTGATTATATGCATTTGTATGTATTATGGTGTGTGTGTGTGTTTGTGTGTGTGTTTGAATGTATTTCTCACAGTGTGCACTGACACTTCCCTCTTGTATGCTTGCAGTGATCAGTAACGTGAGTGACCTGTTGGGCCTGGACTCCTTCCAGCTGTCTGAGGTTCTGACCCAGCGTTCCCTGATCCTGAGAGGGGAGGAGATCTGCTCCCCCCTGACGGTGGAACAGGTCAGACCCACCGCCCACACGCCCACACACGCCTTGACACGACCCGACACAGACCCCAAAACGGCCCGGGTAGACCCAGGATGCCTTTCCTTTCACAACCCCGTTCCGTTCACAGTCGAGAGCCGCGGCGTCGCCTCTCTGAAGCACAGGCACCTGCAGCCGGGAGCTCTGTGCGTGACTGTGTCCCATTTCCTGTTTTTGTGGTTTCCCCAGAGTCTCGGGAGAACAAATCGGAGAGCGATACCGATCTGTAGCTGGAAGCACAATAGAGGCGAAGGCTTGTGTGACTGACACCACACTCACAGCCTGTCACTGGGCAACGGAGAGGAAGCGACAGCTTAGCCAGTCACAGTCATTCCTTCAATTTTTCACTGTGTTGGCTGTGCAGTTATTTACTCAGCAGCTTAAACATGGAGATATGCAAGGCCCGCAGCTCCTTTTCGCGTTGGCTTTATCCCCAGGCCTGGGAGGGACGATCTGGTCCTAGAGCCCCGTAGCTGTAAATTATTCATCTGAAGAACCTCAACTTTGTTCCATGGTGGCCGTGGGCCTCTGCCAGCCCACGCTGGTCCTGTAAATCAGAGAGAGAACACAGAGCGCTCCCCCACCCCCACCCCCACCCCCGCCCCTCCCCACGCCCTCACGCCCCCTCGCCCATCTTCGCGGTGCCACCCCGACAGCGGCCCGCCTGTGTCACGAACGCGTCGGAACACAACAAGGAATCTTTTCATGGCGGAAAACAATGGCTCCTCACCAGAGCGGAGCTCACAAGCGGCGGCGAGCCCAGCGTCTCTCTCCCTCTTTCTCTCTCTCTCTCCCTCTCTCTCTGTCTCTCTCTCTCTCCCTCTTTCTCTCTCTCTCTCTCTCTCTCTCTCTCTCCTTCTTAATGGACTGCATTATTCCTCGCGGACTCTCCCCTCACCGCATTCTCTCTCTGGCCCGAGCTCTCGGTGCCCACCGGTTCCCCGGGACAAACGGGCATTCTTTCGGGGGGGGCTTTCGAGTTCCTGGAGCCGTCGCCGCTATTCAGAGCAGGGCACGGAACGATGAATTATGGGCCAGCCGCATTGTGGCTCCCCGCTCGGGGAACGCAGATTATTTCCAATAACAATGCGAACTGTGTGGCCGCGCAGGGCCTGGCTCTCTGTTCCGATAAGGCTGCGGCCTGTCGGAATAATGGGCTTGTGTTATGTTTTATTATAATTATTGTGATTTATTACGTTGTGTATGTTGTACTGTGTTGTTATTGTGTTGTTGCTGAGTGGCTTGCGTGAGGGAATGGGTGAAAGATAGGTCCACTCCCTAATTCACTCTCTGTCTCAGTCCGTCTCCCCTCTCTTATGCCTCACCATCTCTCCTCTACCCCTCCCTCCCTCTGTCTCCATTTCTCTTCTCTCTCTTTCCCTCTCTGGACCCTGAGAGGTGAGGAACAGAGAGAGGAGAGGACAGTGGCGATTTCAATCTCAATTTGCTTTCAGTTTGGTTCAATTTGCTCTTGTGCTCATTACATAATAGAGTTGTGTAATGAGCACAGTAGAATATCCAAATATCCAATGAATTGCCTGCTGCCTGCTGGGCATTGGTTTCTCCGTACAGATAACTCTTTACTTCAAGACTGGAGGAAAAAAAATTATTCTTCTTGTTTTCTAAATAAAAAATCATTGTCCTGTATTCTGACAGTTACTCTGCTTCTTCAAACCATGTTTGCTATTTTTGAAGAAATACAAATGAAGTTAGAGATCATTTTTATTCCGGCCTAAAACTTTGTCCGTTGTTTATAGTTCTGTGAAGGAGAGCTTGTGATGTACCAGCACACCTTATGGTCCACGTGTCTGAGGTCCTACGTTGTCATGCCAACCCTGTGACGTTGTGATTCACAGGCGGTGGACTCCCGTGACTCCGTTGCCATGGCACTGTACTCACAGTGTTTCTCCTGGATCATCATGAGGATCAACCAGAAGATTAAAGGGAAAGACAACTTCAAGTCCGTCGGCATCCTGGACATCTTCGGCTTCGAGAACTTCCAGGTGAGCCTCCCTTTGTGGATAATGAGATTCACCTCGATGTGCAGACTTCTGTCTCTGTATATGGGCACTTGACTTTGTGATCATGCGTTCATTTGGCCGTGCGTGTCTTCCGTTCGACCTTTGCTCCCCAGGTGAACCGATTTGAGCAGTTTAACATCAACTACGCCAACGAGAAGCTGCAGGAGTACTTCAACAAGCACATCTTCTCCCTGGAGCAGTTGGAGTATAACAGGTATGGCTTCTGTCACTGAGTGATTGAGAGAGAGAGAGAGTGAGAGGGAGAGACAGGGGCAGCAAAACGGAGCGTTATCTGGCAGCTTGAACCTCCCTTCCCCCCTTTTTCCTAAGAGATCACAGTCCAGACTGTTGGGTCCATTTCTCCTGATCCCCATCCTTTATGAGCATATACTGCAGCAATATTGCATGCGTGTTTTTGAGTACACGTTATGGTTGCAATACTGAATGCAAAGAGTAGAATTGAACCAAATGGTCTGATGCTCTAATGGTTCTAGTGGGAAAAAGAATGGAGAAGCTGATGGAACCTCTCCAGGTGCACTGCTAGATCTTTCCTCCCCAGTCGAGTGGACCCCTGGTCTAGGAGCAAAGCCAGGACTTCCAGTTGATAGTGTGGGAAAGGAGATGGAGAGATAGGAGATTACTTTCGAGCGTCAGTAAGGAGGGGCAGACCCAGAGCCAGATGTTTGCTGGGAAATGTCATTCTCAGACAGTTGTTTTCTTGTGGTTTGAATCTGATTACTGAAAGGGGGCTGCGAGCTGGCTGCTCACAGCTGATTTCATCACATGAATAGGGGAACAGGACAACCATTGTGGCTTCCCTGTTGCCTGTGTAGTGTGTGGGTGTCTGTGTGTGTGTGTGTCTGTGGGTGTGTGTTTGTGTGCTGAATCTCCTGCATTTTTTCCAATAGGGAAGGGATAAACTGGGAAGCCATTGATTGGATGGATAATGCAGAGTGTCTGGACCTCATTGAGAAGGTAATTTTCCAAATACAGCGAGACCACTCTGAGTCAATGCTGAGACTAACACTGTGATCTCAATGAGACGCCACTGAGACCAGCAATGAGACCACTCTAAGACACCACTGAGACTAGCTCCATACAAAGACGCCATTATATAATTAATTCAGGCATGTTTGCTGCAATGACCTCATATTTCATGGCAGTGATTATAATGTGAAAATTAATTGCTTGTTTTTTGCCATTTTTTTTAATTTTCACAGAATCCTACTGTCTAGATGAGATTCATGACACTGCTTTAGTACAGTGTCATGAATCTAATCTAGCCTAAAGGTCACTGAATAACTCAACTTGTAGCCATTCGTCATAAGTGGTATATGAATATTTATGAGACAGCAACATTTAAAATTTGTAATTTCTCTGTTGGATTCAGTCTGTCTCTCCTTTGTCCCTCAGAAACTGGGCATGTTGGCGCTTATCAACGAGGAGAGCCGCTTCCCCAAAGGCACCGACTACACCCTGCTGGAGAAATTACACAGCCGGCACGCTGTGAGTGTCCACACACACACACACACACACACACACACACACACACACACGCGCATACACACACAAACCCTGCTGGAGAAATTACACAGCCGGCACGCTGTGAGTGTCCACACACACACACACACACACACACACACACACACACACACACACACACACACACGCGCGCATACACACACAAACCCTGCTGGAGAAATTACACAGCCGGCACGCTGTGAGTGTCTACACACACACACACACACACACACACACACACACACAAAACCCCGCTGGAGAAATTACACAGCCGGCACGTTGTGAGTGTCTATACACACACACCCACACACACACACACACACACCCACACACACACGCACACACACACACAGAAAAAGCAGGTAGAGTAAACTCTGATGCTCTCCCTCTTCCGTTCCGGTCCGCAGTGGGTTAATTGCTTTCTCAGCCCCTGAGCAGTGTCTGCTGTGCCACACCGAGCCGCAGTGTAACGCCCACCCACGCCCCCACGCCCCTCTCACACGCAAACGCACAATGCTGAAACCCGATCAGCCGTTCCCCCGGCCATAACGAACACAGTGTGCAGGAGAAGAGCGCGTTCTCACACAACCTGCCCGTGACCTGTGGAAGGAAGCAGAAAAGCCAGGCAGACTGAGAGACCAGCTACTCCTCTCTGACCCTCTGTGCTAAACTCTTCATTTTGTATTCATGTTGATTGGCAGTAATGTGAATGTTGGTGGTACAGGGTAGGGTGAGGAAAACAGTACAGAATATCTATTAAAGCACTGAACTCCCTGCCCCCGAAGCACAGTCCTGTTGTGACCTAGAGCATGTTACCTTACCTGAGTTAGGGAAAAATCTGCATTGAAAATCCAGTACCTACATGTAGCATGAATAAGCATTGCATATTACATCATTTTTCTTGCTTACCAGAAGATTGTCTCGTAGCCGACTTTCTTTGCTTATTTGCGTATCATCCATTTATGTTACTGGGTGTTACTGAAATAACTTAGGTTTAGTGTCTTGCTCACGATTACTACGCTAAAGTCCCATCTGAACTTTGAGCCTGTAGTCTTGTGGTTCCCTTCCTTAACCACTGTATCACACTTCCAAGACGTTGAATTCTCTGCATGTTTTATATGCTTTATTATGAATGTAATGTATTCACTGCAACTTTCTCCACAGACTAACCCCTACTACGTGAAG
Organism: Megalops atlanticus; assembly: GCA_019176425.1. NCBI lineage: Eukaryota > Metazoa > Chordata > Actinopteri > Elopiformes > Megalopidae > Megalops > Megalops atlanticus. The sequence continues at coordinate 7,712,998 of CM032886.1, forward strand.
CCCAGGGTGGTCGATCACCAGTTTGGCATCAAACACTATGCTGGAGAGGTAATTACCTGCGGTAATGAATGCATTGTCAGTGAGTTTCGCTGCACCTGTGAGCTCACACCACATTGTTCTAAGGAAAGTGCTATCCACTTAAAAAAATGGATTAATCTCAGATTCTTACAGCTCCATATTACAGTAAAGTGACCCTGGATTCCAGAAACACCATAAAGCCACTGATTTCACAAAGGAAAAGGGTGACTTTTTTATAATTAATCACTAGATTCATTAATCGTGTTGTAAGCATGGTCGAACGCTGTTGCACATTCAACTTTAATGGAAACATTTATGTTCTCTTGAGCCAGAAGTCGCTCTGGATAAACATAATGCAATGTACAGTGGTCGGTCTAATTTCTGCTGAATCAGTGCTTGGATCCACCGGGGTCTGAGAGTCCCTGTTTATCATCTGTTCTGTGCTTGTGGTCTTATGTCGTTTGTGCTGCGCTATGCATGTAGCGTACCCTGCACACAAGATCCCCATCGTGCCGCACGCACTGATTATACAACCGATGTTAACTCTACCCCGCGAGTCTACATTCACTAGCGGCAGCTGTCGTGTCAGTCGAGCCCAGTCTCAAATTTCACCGTGCCGGGCGCTGTTCAAACTAACGGAGACAACAGCACCTGTGAAAAGAGAGGGAAGACAAAGTCCTGCTTTTGTGGAGGGCTGGTTCCATGTGGCAGGCCGGGGAGGGCTTTGTCAGCAGTTATGAGACGAGCAGTCAGCTGCAGTCACAGGGAAAGTGTGTCAGCTTCGTCTCGCTCGAGAACCTGGTATTTTGCAATCGCTTGCGTGTTCGCATTGTTTTCACCATTTACACTTGCATTTCATTTACATTTGCACTTATTCATTCGGCAGATGCTTTTATCCAAAGCGACTTACAAGTGAGGCAGAGTACAATGCATGCAAAAACCATATAAGGAGTCAACAATATTAGAAAGTGCAGCATTTACATCCTGCGGTCGCAAGAGAAAAAAAAAGGCAGACAGAGGTATGGCCTCAGTATGTTTTGGTAACAAAGCCTAGCAAAATAAGTGATTAGTTACGGCAGGGCAGTCAAGTAGCGTCGTGTTCACTCTCTCGCACGTGCACCACCCCTCCCCACCTGCACGCACACACACACGCGCGCGCGCGCGCACACACACACGTACACGCTCACACGGATACACACACACTCACACCTGCATGTGAAGTTCTGGTAGAGGTGCCGTTCCCTCTGAGCGTTGGGACGTGCTGTCGGCTCTCCCCCCCCCCAACCTCACGGCGGAGTCCCGAGGGAGGGAGGGCGGGGTAGGAGCTCTTGAAAGTTCCTGAGAGCAAACAAAGGCGCTCGCAGGGTCTAGGAGGAAGAGCAGTGGCCTGGAGCTCTCGCAGTAACCCACACCAGCCAGGCGGCGAGCCAGGACCGGCTTCTCTTCCAGAGATTAGGCAGCACCGGGACCGGGGGCAGGGGAGGGGGCGGGGGTGACGAGGCGCTCCTTGCAGGAGTGCTGCCAGAATCCGAGAGCCGGAGGGAGGTGGGGGTGGTCCTCGAACACCCCTCCACCCCCACCCCCACCCTCCTGCCGCCTGCCGCTGAATGAAAGACAGGAAAGGCTGACAGAAAAGAGGAGTGGAAAAGGGAAAGGTCACTGCACTGGGCAGGGTGACAGCGTGGGGGTGGGGGGCGAAACGAGCTCGCGTCCGGGGGCAGAGGGCCTGCTTTGAGAGGCTGGCCTTTTGGCGGCAGCGGCACACAATGTCTCCTCAGTGTAATGCGCCCGGGAGCCGCGGGCCTGGCATTCGGCGCTCGGCGCTTGGCGCTCAGCACTTGGCCCTCGGTGCATGCCTTATTGATTTGGCTGGAAGAAGCCTTTGAGCTGGTTTTTCTCTCCCTCCTTTTCCTCCCACTGTGGAGAGATGAAAGCCCCTCCTGTTATCTTATCAATCAATCCATATCTTAGCTAGCGTAGCACTC